>JAKSZU010000020.1:37687180-38287180 GCA_026018925.1 Tupaia tana | reverse complement strand
GTCCAGGGCTTGAACCGTAGGCGGCTATGTGGAAGTCCAGCACCTTTAACCACCATGTCACCTGCTGACACCTTTATTGCCATTGTTATTATTATTCAGTCCTTAAAAAAAAGTAAAAGATTTGATTTTTTTGTTTTTCTCTTTTCTTTTAAATTTCTGTTTAAACACTGTACATCTTTGCAGTGTACAACTTGCTTTTTTCTAGTGTGAATACGATGCATAATAGACTGATCTTAAAGTCCTCTGCAATCCACTCCTGTCCCCAACTCTGTGAGCCTCGGTTTTCTACCTCTCGGGGATGTTTCGGGAACGAATGACTTAGCATTCATCGTGGGTACTACATGTAAACGGCAGATGTCAGTTTTAGGAGTGTGCGCTTAGGACAAGCCTTAACTTTGTAGGCAGCCTTAGAGTTCTGTCTGGAGACACACTGAGGTGACTCCTCTCAGGACGGGCAACAGGAGAGACCTGTATTGTTACGGCGGGAAAGCAGGTTCGCCTCCCCTCTGCCACTTGCTCTCTCTGAACATAAACCTTTAAAACCCTGTGGGGCGTCGGGACTGTCCCATTTCCCATATGACTTTGCAAGTCAGCAATCTTCCAAGGTCACTGACTTTCAGTTTTCCCAGCTAGGGTTGCTTCTCCAGTCTTCCGTCTCAGTGCTCCTTATTCGCACTGTCATGATACCTGCTGGCCACAGGAAAAATCTTCCCACCCCCTCAGGGATGGACTCCTGGAAAAACTGACCTGAAAGAAAAGAGGCAAAGGAGGTGACATAATGTAACATTTCGTAGTAGGGCCTGTTTGTGTCCTGGGCGTGGACTTCAATACTTGACTGGTCATGGCAGAAGGGAAGGATGAGGTAAGAATGCTCTCGACCCTGTTTACCAGGTCAGAGTTGAGTGGCGTGAGGAAGGTCAGTGTCCCTTTTGGGTTGCTCTGCTTCTGAGTCCTGTCCTTGGTTAGCCTGTAAGGTCTTGAGCTTGGAAAGGTCTGACAGGGCCCCATTAATAAGTCTCTGGGCAACTCTTAGGAGTTCCATAAAGATCCCAGAAGGCACTGACTGCTCGTAAGGAACTCACAGAAGTCTCTAATTTCTGGCCCATGTTGCTTTTTTTGTAATTTTGCTATCAGGCACACTTGCCCGAGAGAGAAAGAAAGCTCCCCCGGGGGGTGGGGTGGGGGAATGGCCGTGCTGCTATTCCTTCTCCTCCATTGCCCTCGGGGTATTCTGAGCATGAATGCACATGCACCAGGGATGTTTTTCAAGCCACTGAGTCCGGGACTCAAACCACTCGACTGGTCATGTGGGATCCAGCTGCCTTAACCACCATGCCACAGGCTGGCCCTGTTCCTCATTTATTAAACCCTAAGTTTGGAGAGTGATGCAGGTCAGCATACTGGGCCACTGCTGACCTGACCCCTCTCTAGATCTCCAGTGTCTAGTGTGGCAGCCATCAGTCACGTGAGGCCAGTGAATGTCGGGAATGTGAGCCGTCTGAACTGACAGCAGGAAGCAGCAGAGCCTGACAACACAGTCCAATAGAAACAAAAACCATGCCATTAGCAATTTAAAATACTGATTATATACTAAAGTGATAATATTTTGAGTATATTGAGTTAAGGTACGTTTTAAAATTAGTTTCACTTGTTTAAAAATTTTTTTTTAATGTGGTTATTAGAAAAATGTAAAACTTAGCCCAGCTCAGTGCAAACTGAATTGCAGTGCCGGAAGCCATGTTGTCCGATGGCAGCTTCAGGTCCCTGGTTAGCCTGAAAACATGCCTGGTGTGCATACACACGTTCAGAATCCCGACAAGCTAGAGAGCTGGGGAAAGGGAATGCAGTGTGACAAAACCCCACTCAGAGGGTTTCCTTCTCTCTCTCTCTCACGCATGCACGTGCAATTTCTATCACAAGTAAAAAAATAAGAGGGGCCAGCAAGTGGCATGGTGGTTAAGGAACTGGACTCCCATGTGGCTGACTGTGGTTTGAGTCCTGGACCCAGTAGCTTGAAACTCATAGTGGGCACAAGTGTGTGTGTTCCCAAAATCCTGAGAGAAGAATGGAGGAGGAGGGATTGCAATGTAGCCACCCTCCCTAGGGTGTGATTTCTCAGTTTTGTCACTGTGTCTCCAATGAGCGCAGGTGCCCTATAGCAAAAATCTCTCTCAAAAATAAATAAATAAATAAATAAATAAATAAATAATCAATTAAAAAATAATATAAAATAAGGGCCTGCAGGTGGTATGGAGATTAACGCAGCTGGGTACCACATGGCCAACTCCCTGCTGTAGTCATGGTCCCTGGTGGCTTGATGATCTTGCTAGGCAGGGATGCGTGTGTGCCCAAGAGCCTAAGAGGAGAATAGAGGAGAAGGGAGTGCAGTGTGGCCATCCCCTGTAGGGGCTTTCTCACTTTCCCTCTCTGTCTTTTGTCTCTCTCTCCAGAGAGTGCACATACATGCACTATAGCAAAAAAGTAAACATAAAAAGTATAATAAACCACCCAAATAGCTCTCGTTATATTTCTATTGGTGAGTGCTGGTTTCATTTTCAAAGCTCTTATCTAAAGAGTCTTATAACCCAGATTTAAAAATGTTTGGCTAGAGAAGCCACGGCAGACTCACTTTGACTTAGTCACCCCTCATTCGCTACTAGCTCAGAGCCAGGGACAATACTATGAACTCAACCATACTTCTTATTTGGCTAAAAACAAAGAAAGTGACAAACCTGAAATCCTGGATTTTAGCACTTTATTTTGAAATGAACTCTTTCTCTCATTCTGAATGGTGACTACCCAAATTTATATATAGTATGGAAGCTGTAGAATATGATTGTATTTGGAGACAGGGTTTTTACAGAGGTGATTATGTGAAAAGGAGGCCATTAAGTGGGCCCTAATCCAGCTGACTGGTGTTCTTCCTTGTACAGAAAGGGAATATGGACGCATGAGGAGATAGCAGGAATATAACCGAGGAGCATGATCATGGGAGGATATCACAGACAGTTGGTCATCTGCGAGCCAAAGAGAGAGACCTTACAAGAAGCCAAACCTACCCATACCTTGATCTTGGACTTCCATCCTCCAGAACAGTGAGAAAATACATCGCTTTTGTGTAAGCCACCCGGTGTGTGGTGTGGCAGCCCTGGCAAACTAATACATTAACTTATCGCTTGGTAGAGCTGTAGAAAGTCTGGTGACAAGAGTAAACCGTATCTCCATGGCCAGAAATCTGGCTGGCTACATCCATCAGTAAGGACCTAGAAGACAGCTTTGAGTGTTCTCACGTTGCGTCTGTCTGGATCAGCCATATTGTATGCTTCTCTGCTTTCTCTTCTGTTAGCAGTCTTCTTTGTTCCCTGATAGACAATGAAGATTTAGGAAGCAGTAGTGTTGGACAACTGGCGTTTTGAAGATTTGAGGGAAGGGCTGACCTCAAGGCAGTTGTATATGTAGATAGGTCTAGGGAAACACACAAAATCCTTTATTCCTTGTCTAAAATTTTTTCATTAAACTCGTTGGATAAAGTTATATGTATTAAAATATCCATGAGATTTTTGAACATGGTTTTTGGTAGAAATAATTTAGTTTTCTAGGAAGCTCATTTCTGCCGGACAGTGGAGGTACGCGGTAAATCAGAAGAGTGGGTGTTAGGCCAAGTGACTTCTAGAGTTTTTCTCTAGCTTTCAGATTAACTCCCTGTTCAAGATTCATCGTCTTTCAGTGGGACTCTCTCAGGGACAGAGAAAGATCTAGACCAGGTACACCCTGGGGGTGGTCAACTTCATCTCAGTAGACATTTGTCCACTAAAAAGAGTTAGGGCTTTGGCCCAGAAGTCAGGAAACTGCCTTCTTCACTAGGTCAGCAAAATCGGCCTAAAAGCCTTGAGCAACATCGTCTCCTTCGAGTGACTTCTTGAACTTTCGGCCATATGTGTCTAGATCCTTGCCAAGAATCAGTATTCATGGAAGGAACTAAAAATACAAAAGGCCGCAATAGACCCAAGGATTGTCTTCTTCACACTCCCTGGGACGGCTGTCTGGCAGATGTTACGCCACGTCTGAGACTGCTTTAAGAACTTTGTTTTGAAGGAGAACATGTAGAAAGAACACTAGACGATTTTGCTCTCGTTCTTTGTCACAGAATTAAGAATCTCAAGGACACTTTTTGCTTTCACGGAAATCATTCTGGAGATGGTCTAACGTTTTCTGAAACTTAACTCGTGCTGTCCCATGAATATGTGGCTATGTGTGGTTACTGCAATGAGTGGACACCAACAGCTGCTTAGGTCTTTGTCTTCCTTCTCCTTCTCCTTTTCATGATCATGATAAATAGAATATTCTAAAGATTTTTTAAGAAAATTTTTTGCCAGAAGGTTTGTGTGCTTGCCAGAGAGAGGGAGGGAGAGAGACCGGTGAATAGGGAGAGGGAGAAAGCTCCCCTGATAGGACATGACGATGCTGCCATCCCTTCTCCTCCATCTCTTCCTCCTTTCAAGCTTTGGGCTGTACACACATGCTTTCAGCATGTTTCTCAAGCCACTGGGTCAAGGACTTGAACCGTGGGGGTGGCTACATGGGATCTGGCTGTCTTAACCACCAGGCCATGGAGTGGGCTTCTATAGATGTTTTAACAAGGAATTCCACCAACTATCACTATGAAACTGTCCTGAATGAAATATGCATTTATTGGTAAGATGAAAAATTGTATTTCTTTCTTTTTTTTTTTTTTTGGCTATAGGGAGTGTTCACTCTCTAGGGAGAGAAAGTGAGAAATCACCCCCTGGGATTTCCTCGATCCCTTCTCTTCCACTGTCCTCTGGAGATTTGGGGCATGCACATGCAGACACCTGACATGTTTTCAAGCCGCTTGGCCCAGTACTCAAACCATGTGGGATCCAGCAGCCTAAATCACTAAGCTTTCAGCTGGGCTGAAATTTACTTTCTTAATTTTTCTTTTAGGACTGATCATCTGCCCAAATGTCACATTTCCTATGTTCAGGAATAAAGATTATGCTAGAGATAGAATAAAATTAAAATGACAGCAAGACAATGATCAGATATAATAAAACCGAGTTTTACTTGTGGGAGTGAATGTGAGCCTGGCCTACCATGAAATGAACTCCTTGTATTCCTGTTCACATCAGAAGTCCAGGTGAAGGAACCATTCATCAGTACGGAGCACTTTCATCAAGATAGTTTCTGAACTATGAACTCTTGGCTCACAGCTGATACCTGGAAATGCCACTGTAGCCATTGTGTGTGTGTGTGTGTGTGTGTGTGTGTGTGTGTACCTATGTGCTCATGTGTGTACCTAGGCCTCTGTGGCATAAAACTCCCTTTTCACTAGGTAACTCTGGCTGAGGGTCTGAGAAGGGTGCTCCATCCATGGTAGGGATGAAGTTGTATGGGGAGGCAAGAATGGGTTCAGAAGCCTGAGTTCTAAACTGGATTCAGTTTGCTTTTTCCTGGTGAAAATGTAAAAATGTTGGTTATAGGAATCAGCAGATGGTGTAATGATTACGTCACTGGACTCCCATGTACTTGACCACAGTTCAAGTCCCAGACCCGGTGACTTAAAATCACTCTGGGCACAAGTGCATGTGTGCCCAAGATCCCAAGAGGAGAATGGAAGAGAAGAGATTGCAGAATGACCATCCCCCCCCCCCCCCAAGGGGTGATTTGTCACTTTCTGTCTCTCTCTGTCTCTCCAGTTACCATACACACCCTATAGCAAAATTCTCTTCTCTTTAAAAAAAAAAAAAAATGGGGCCGGCAGGTGGTGTGATGGTTAAGGGCACTGAACTCCCACGTGGCTGACCATAGTTTGAGTCCCGAACCTGGCGACTTGTTTTCTCATTTTTTCTTCCTTCTCTCTCTCTCTCTCTCTGTCCCTCTCTGGTCAAATTAAAGTAATTAAAGTTAAATAAAGTAATTCTTTAAACTAAAAGAAGTTGGTTATATTTCCCAGGCTATCCCATTAAAAGCTTGTGGATGCACAATGTAGAAGATAAGCTCTATGTTTTCCTCTATCATTGCTTTCCTTGTGTGTTTGGGCATGTATGATGTGTGTGCATGTGTGTGCAGGCATGTGCACATGTGTGCATACTGATTACATTAGGCACTAATTATGGGGAGTTTTGTGGCTAATGGAAGAATCAAACTATAATTTGTAACATCATTTCCAAGCTCTAAATAATAATTTTAAAAAGAGCTTTGGGAACACAGAGGGATTGTGACTTGGGGACAGCCTGTTCCACTTGGAGTGAATAGAGGGTCATTGCAGCTTCCTGTGGAATGCTGTGGAAATCCTCCAAGCATCCCTGAGGCACGGCATTTCTTTGAGAAAGGAGAATTGAAATGGTTAGAGACTGGCGTTAGGCCCAGCCTGCAGAGCTCTTGATGTTTGCAGACCTCACTCACTTTTCACAAAAGAATAGGTATGTGTTAATTGCATGTCTCTTCCCATTCGCAGCCTTCATTTTCTTTCTCTCCTCCCTTCCCCAGATTATGCAAAATGTAATTATAGGTTTACTAGGTGTTGTAGATTTCCTAAAGTCTGCAGTAAAGATAAACTTTCTGATGGACCCAGACAATGTTGAGTGCAGTAAGGCAAGGAGAAAGGAAGGAAGAAGGGTGGGAGGGCACGCAGTCATTGGTGGGGCAGTGGAGACACGCACTGTGAAATACTGGATTGGAAAGTTATTTGGCAGGAGCTGGAGAGAGCATGGGGGACCACAGCACGGGAAGGTACGTTGTTCTGTGTGGTGGTAGCTGGTGTTGGCTTTGTTCATCTCATATGCTGGATGACAGAATAGCACATCCATTTCTGGTGGTTCTTCCATAAAAAACAAAACAAAACAAAACAGCATTTTCATTACAAAATTAGATTAAAAAAAATACTTATTAAAGTGTTCCTTTAGAAGGGGACTTTTTCAACCTTCCTTTAGAAGGGTTTTGTTTTTCAGAACATTTATTCATCGAATGGGTCAGATTTAAAATAAGACAAAAGCGCTACTATTAGCTAAAAGTTGACCATAACCAGCAATCAGCCATTATTAACTTCAACGACTTGGGCTATAGGATTGACTGACAGTTGCTCATCGCAAACAAAACTTTCTAGCAGTGCACCGAGCTGCCCAAACTGACAGGTTGCTACTCTTTCCCTGAAGGAGACAGCCTATTTTCTGAAAGGAGTGACAAGATAATATTTAATATTTTTAAAAGGTTTTTTTTTTTTTTTTTTTTTTTGGCCATAGGGTGCATGTGTTCGCCAGAGATAGAGACTGAGAGACAATGAGAGAGAAAGTAAGAAATCACCCCCCAGAGGGGATGGCCACATCACAATCCCTTCTCCTCCATTCTCCTCCTGGGATTTTGGGCGTGCATACACATGTACATGCCTGGGGGAGTTTCATCATGGCTTGGCCCTACAGGCTAATGGTTAGAGAGCATCACACAGTAGCGCCCTACCAACCATTGTCTTTATTATTTATTTTGATAAATAAATTGTCCCAGATTTGATCAGTGGATACTCTTTTTTTTTATTTTATTTATTCATTCGTTTTATTTATTTTTTTAATTTGACCAGAAACACACACACAGAGAGAGAGAGAGAGAGAGAGAGAGAGAGAGGGAAAGTGAGAAAGCAAGCCACCAGGTCTGAGACTCGAACCATGGTCGGCCATGTGGGAATCCAGCGCCCTATCCACCACGCCACTTGCCGGCCCCAGTGGATCCTCTTTTAAGCAGGTTTGTGAGTCTTTTTTTTTTTTTTTTTAATTTTGCCAAAGGGTACATATGCTCACTAGAGAGAAAGAGAGACAGAGAGAAAAAGAGAGAAAGCATCCTCCATGGGGCATGGTCATGCTGAATCCCTTTTCCCTCCATTTCTCTCTCCTTTGGGATTTTGGATATGCATGCACACATGCCCAGCATGCTTTTGTAGGTTGGCAGTTCTGGGGCTCAAACCTCACAGTCAGCTATGTGAGATATAGCTGTCTTAACCACCACACCGTGGGCTGGCCTTTGTGTGCCTTTTTTTGACATTTTCCTGTCGTTTTTTGAGAAGCTGGTAAGTCCTTGGTGTGCTAGCTGTCAGGCTCAATAGAAATGGGGCTCTTCTTAAAAACTGAAGTTCTGGGTTATAGTCTTCTTGACTTTTCCACTCTTCATTGGGTATCCTTGGAAGAGTGGCCCTTTTGTTAGAAGGCTTAAAACTGGGGATCACTGGGGCTGGCAGATGGCATGGTGGTTGAGGGTACTGGACTCCCATATGGCTGACTGGTTAGAATCCCGAACCTTGTGACTTGCTTTCTCCTTTTCTGTCTCTCTCCCCTTCTTTCTCTCTCACTCTGCCCCTCTCTGGTTAAATTAAGAGAAAATAAATAAATAATAAAGTTGAATAAAAAAATTCTTTAAAAAAAATTGGGGATAATTAGTCCCTGCTGCTGTCCGGAGCAGTTGCTGAGAAATTCCATCAGAAGGGGGTGATTATAATAATAGAGTTGACTTCCATTTCGTGATGGCCTAATGGGTTGGGAGGTGCCATTTGAGTTTCTACCTTTCTTATAGCCTATGAGTTCTTTGTCTCCATAAAGTAAATACAGGCTAGAGTGGCTCTTTCTTCTCTCAGGTATTTGGTGCAACTTAGACTGGAATCCTTTCTATAGGGTGCCCTGGCCTTGGTGGTGCAGAGATCAAGGCAACGAACTCCTTTTTTGGGGGGATGAACCCTGACTACTTTGGCCCTGGAATGATGTCTGCCTTATCTTTGATCTCTAATAAGGTCCAACCTTAGCTGGTTCTGGGCCATCTGAACATCCAAATGGGTGTAGGTAGGCACAGGCCTCCTGTGGGGGGCTGTTTAGAAGCAGGAATCCAGAGCCAGGCACGTCTCCCATAGCTGCCCAGGGTGCAGGTGGCAGGGGGAGGTAGGAATGGCAGGTGAGGTCAGTTCTAAGTGGCCCTCGTGTGGTTTCCAAGTCTGAGAAGATCATGGCTGTAGCAGTGCCTGGCTCAGTGCCTGACCTCAGGTGGACACTGCAAAGTCAGCCTCCTGCTCCCTCCCGTCCCTGTGCTCGGCATGAGTGACAGATCTTTGCTGGACGTCCCGAGTACTGCAGCACTCCCTGCCTACCGTGCTTGCTGCACCTGCCGACTGTCCTTCCCAATCCTTCCCAATCCAAAGGCAAACTCAAAATTGACAAAATATTAATTGAATCTGGACAAAGGGAACTTTATGTTAATCTTACCTTTTCTTTTTTTTTTTTTTGGGTCGAGGGTGTGTGTATTCATCAGAGACAGAGATGGAGGGAGAAGGAAGGGAGAATGCTCTCCATTGGGAGAATGGTCACAGTGCAATCCCTTCTCCTCATTCATGCCATTTTGGGCATGCACGTACATGCAAGGGCATGTTTCTAAGTCATCGGGTTCAGGACTTGAACCACACTATTGGCTATGTGGGATTCAGCCTCTGTAACCGCTGTGCTACTGGCTGGCCCCTCTTATTAATCAAGAAATTTGGTATCCATAAAAAAAATGTATTGCATTTGAAAACAATCCATGATAAGATTTGCTGGGTCTGCATAATGACTGCTAATAACATTGTAGAAAATCTCAATATCATGTCCGGTAGGGGATGTGATGATTAGAAGTGCTGGACTCCCATGCGGCCGACCGCAGTTCAAGTCCCAAACCTGGCTACTTCACTTCCACCCCCCACCCTGTGTCTTTCTCACTTCTCTTTTTCTCTTTTGTGTTTCTCTCTGTTCAATTAATAAGAATAATAAATGAATAAAATTAAATAAAACAATTTTTTTTAAAAAGAGAGAGAGAAAATCTAAACACCAAAGAATTTTAGAGGCAATTGCATTCAGAAGGAAAAATTTTAAAAACAAGTTATATTTGATGTGAGATGAGCATGCTTTATAAGATATTTAAAACATCGTGATGTGGGACCCTCAGACCAGGACGGTTGAAGGCTTATGAAGGATCTGCTCTGGCCAGCCCTATTACATAGCGAACCCACATTTCTGGGGGTGGCCACAGTCATTGCACACCAGCATTGTGAAGAAGTAGAGCCTCCCTCTTCTGGATGGTAGGGTTGGAGTCAGTCCCGAGTTTGTAACTCTGGGCAGACTGATCCCCTCAGGCCTCAGGGTCTCCAATCAATTAAACATTTTATTATTTTAAAAAATGCCCCCTTTATTCATGGTAGAGTCCATGCACGTGTGTGTGAGAGAGAGAGAGAGAGAGAGAGACAGAGAGAGAGAGGGAGAGGGAGAAGCACCCCCACAGGGTCTGGTCATGCTGCAAGTCCCTTCCTCCAGTCCTCCAGCCAGTGCTATGGGAATGTATGCCTGATCTGTTTCAGACTTGACTGAGCCGGGGCTTTGAACCATGGTCACCATGTGGGGTCTGGCTTCTACTGAGCAGTGCATTACCACGGTGCCATGAACTGGCCTATAAAAGTTCCTGACGCGTTCTTATACCCTCAAACACTCTAAAGAATGTGGATCACATGCTTTCTCTCTATCCTCAAGACTCTAACATTCCTTGCATCGTCCCCTGAGCCTTGGTTCCAGGAGCTATTTATTTTGAGCATGACTTTCTGTGTAGTCCATAATCAAAGATTCCGCCTCTCTCCGTGCGGGTGTCTCCTCTGGAGAGGAAGTAGACTAGTCAGGCTTTGTGAGCTGGCGTTCTCCCCCGCTTTCAACATAATTGAGGCCTTGCCCTGGGGACTAACTGGAGAGAAAGGTAGCCTTTCTTCCCCGTCCATTAGTGCACTGGCTTGTAGCGCTTGCCTTTAAGAATTATATCAAAGAAGGGACCTTCTGAAGAAAAGATACTTTGCTCAGGTTGGGGATTAGTTTTCTATGGTTACTGTAACCCATTACCACAAGCTAGTTGGCTTAAAACAACAGAAATTTAATCTCAGGGTTCTGAAGTCCAGAAGTCTAAAATCTAAGTGTCCTCGGGGTAGCAGGCTCCTCCCAAGGGCTCTGGGAGAGAACCCTCCCTGATAACGTGGGAGCTTCCAAGTGTTCTTTGGTTCGTGGCTGCATTGCTCGCATCTGCTTCCTCTCCTCTTCTCATAGGACACTTGTCATCGGATCTAGGGTGTGCCCTGTAATCCAAGATCTCCGCTAGGCAACCTTAATCTAATCACCTCTGCCAAGACCCTTTCCACACAAGGTCACAATCACAGATCTAGGGGTTAGGATGTGGACCTATCTTTTTGGCAGCCACCCCTGCAGGTGTTATAACTGATGGGCCCCTGGTTCTGAGCTGAACTCTAGGGCACTGGGTGTTGGCTGATAGAGACGGCGCTGTTATCAGTGTCAGGAAGGCGGGAGGATGGAAAGAATGAGGACTGTGCATGCGGCCCCCACCACATGGTTGGTGCTGACATCGGCAGCTCTGCGGGTTGGCGAGGGCAGTTCTGAACACCTGTCTTCCTTCTCAAAGGAGGGTGGTATATCTGTAAGTTGGGCTTGGCTCTGCTGCGGTGACAAACGACTCCCAAATGTCCAAGGGATTATAGCACCAAGATTGCTTTCTTGCACTTGCCTGAGGTCAGACAGGTCGCCCATGGCACTGCCCAAGGTCACCTTCCAGGCGGATGGAGCAGTGGATCTAGATTGCCAGCTTTGCGGCAGGCAGAAGGGCATCTGGTAGACCTTGAGCTGGCTGTAAGAGGGACGTCATTTCTGCTTGTTTCGCTGGCCAAGGCAAATACCAAGGCCAGGATACTTAGCTCCTTCTCCTGTTTGACAGGCTCTGAGAAACGGTCGAGGAGTTGGCTCCAAAACCAGTGGCCAAGTCTGATGTCAATGAGGAGGAGAAATATCCTTTCCCAGGAGGGAAAGTGAATATTTATGACCAGCAGTAAAGGTCGCCACAGGTGTGGTAAGAAGAACCCCTATGTCTGTTGATAAACTGCATAGCTTCCTCTACCCTGGCCACACAGGGAGGATTGCTGCTAATCCGAGCTTTCTAAAGACTCTTAGCGCCCACTTCCCCAAGGACTGTGCCAGCTGCGTGTTCTGACTACACCCCCTTCTTTATCCTGTTCCAGCCGGGCCTCCTATCCTTTTCCGTCCCTGTCTTTCAGGAAAAAGCCATGAAGTTATAGTTTCATGCCATTGTCCTGAAGAGCTGCATGTTTAAACTGTGCTTTCCAAATATAGCTTCAAGTGAGCGTTTACAGGTGGGTTTTTGTGATAGTTGTAGGGAAGACACAGTGCCCCTTCCACTGTCTGTAGAGGAGGCTCTGAGACAGGCCAGTGGGTTGTCCCTGCAACCAATGAAGCCAGTAGAGGCCTTAGAGAGTGGGTGCTTTAACTTCTGTGAATCTAGTGGGCCATCATAGACTCCCAAGGTTCTGTAAGGTCCCTAAATTAGGAGGAAAATTATGTGAGAGTTCCGTATCCAGTGCCTGTGTGTTTTCTGGGGCTAGGACACATAGCTCGTATCTGATTCTCAAAGGACCTGTGCACCCAGCAAGACTGAGGACCACGAAATCTACTCCAATGCCTTCATTTTACTGGTGATACAGAAATTGATGTTTGGTTCCTTGCACCAAGTGGACTGACTCTATTTACCATATTAGCTGATAACTTCATTAATAGCATTTTCCCTAAACCTTGATCTTATTTCAGTAACTTAATTTCTCTAATATTTCAACCTACTCTGGGATAAAGGAGGGTTCTTTGGAAAGTTACTTTGACTTTGAAAGCCACAAGGGTATCATTTGGTGCATTCTGGCCTCGGCGAGTATGACCCTTTGAGAGCCTGCACAGCTACCTCCGGCCTTCCCCTTCATCTCCATGGGGACTCATTACTTTTCTAACAAGCAAGTATGGAAACTTACAGTGCCGGATTACCAGAAGGGTTTGCTTTGGGAATTTCACAGACAGGGCTGCTCTGTCTTATAAAGAAATTTACATCCCATGAAGCAGAATAGGGAATGCCTATGGCAGATGATGGTAATAGGACTGCATCAATATTGCATGTCGACTAGGCAGGGAACCAACATGTTCACTAGCACAAGTCTACTTGTCCTGCTTTTTCTCCTCCATGAGACTGAGTCGGGGTGAGTGCTATTTCCTCTTTGCAGGTTAGGAAACAGGGGTTCAATGTTTTATTATCCTCCAGAGCATGGATTCTTAACAGGGTCCTTAGGTGGGGCTTTAGGAGTCTGTGAACCCCTGAAATGATTGCAAAGATAAATATATATTTGTATGTCCATGGGAGTGGGTGTGAGTTTACAGTCCCGTGACTGTTAAAGGTTCAATACCGCCATGTAGGGCTTCTGTTCTTGTAAATACTCAGCGGTTAACCCGACCTCGATGTTCAGCTGTATGATTTCGGATGTGTTTCCTCCTTGATTGCTGGCCGCCACGACAGGCTGCAGACATTTTGTCTGGTTGCTGACCGACAAAACTAGAAGCCAGAAAGATTCTGGAGAAGCCCCATTTCAAAGTTTGTCTTACTTCTCTGTTCTGGAAAGTCTGAAGTCTTCCTTCCCCTCACGACAGTCCCAAGTCTGTTCGAGTCCCCACATGGTAGAGTGGGGAAAATCCTAACAGTCATCAGGGTTTATGGACGGGAAACTGAGGCCCAGATTGCTGGTCACATTCACGGAATCGAGGGAGTGTTTCTTTTTAAGAGATCCACTCCAATCTCAGTTGGGAATGCCTTGCCAATATTTCTTAACAAATGACAGTTCAGCGTGACTCATTTTTCTTGACACTATGCAAATGAAGGAACTAAGCCTGAGTGGCCTTCTGTCAAGAAAGGAGGAAATGCAGGCTGGCCGGCTGCGTGTCCCCGGGACACGGTGCCGTGTCAGAAGGTCTGGAAGAACCAGGCCTTTGTTCATTTCTGTCATGAGTGAACTGCTCTTCTTGGCCATGGCTGGAGGGGTGAGCTCCACCATCCCCCGGGGTTCGACCAAATGGAATCTAATCAGGACTCCTGGGTTCTGCTGTCTCCAGAGCTGCCACCGGAAGCTCCTCCCCTCTCAGCCCTGTTTCCCACTGGAGAAAACCTTTGACTTCTCCGGATGAGCAGTTCTGAGCCGACCAGTCGGTCCCATGTGAAGCAGAGCCACAGGCGCAAAGACGCTCTTATGTGGGGCCTAGAGACGCCCTGAGCTAATGCTCTTAGGTTTGCAGGGTTTTACTTTAAAAATCTCTTTGTCTCACAGGCTGGCTTCATTCTGGCTGGGGAGTCTCTAAAGACCTCTCTGAGAGAGGTAAAGCCCAGTGCTGCTCGGGACCAGAAGTTAGCGTAATGGCTATGTTGCTGGACTCCCAAGTAGTTGACGGTGGTTCAAGTCCCAGACCCGGTGGCTTGAACTCATGCCGGGTGTGTGTACGTGCGTACCCAAGATCCTGAGAGGATAACGAAGGAGAAGGGATTGCGGTGTGGCCATCCCCCCGGGGGGTGATTTCTCGCTTTCTGTCTCTGTCTTTCTGGCGAGCGCACATGCCCTATAGTAAAAACCTCTCAAAAAAAAAAAAAATTGAAACTACACATTATCTGGCCTCTTCTGAGGGACATGAGTGCTCATTCAGTGAGGTCTGTGATGACACCTCAGAAATGGAGTGATCTATGAATAGTATTGTACCACAGGTTAAATTGGGGACCCCCCAAGTCATAATTTAGAGAACTGAAGGATGGGGATCGTGAGACCTCCTGAATAGCTTCCAAGAGGCTTTTTCCCACAGGGACTCACGTTAAGAGGCTTTTGCACGCAGGACATGTGTGGAGCCTCCTCCCTTCCTTTGGTGCCAGTGTGGGAGCTGGTCCTTGGGCTCTGAAGAAGGGGTTCAGGCCACGCCCAGCTGGGGTTCTTACTACCCCCTCCACACATGTCCCAGGCCACCTTCGTGGAGCTATCCTCATGTCACCTGGCCGGCCAGCCCTCCTGGGCCTGCGCCAGCCCCTGTCTGTGGTGCAATTGCCCAAGGAGACTCGTGATCATGGAGCCACACGCCAGGCCCAGCCCAGCCGCAGGAGCCTGACCCGAGGCAGGAGGGCAGCCCAGAACAGAGCAGCCCTAACTCCCGGGGCAGGGCAGGGCAGGGCAGGGCAGGGCAGGGCAGGGCAGGGAGGGTGGCCGGCAGCCAGAAGGGAAACTCCTGGGCTTTTTATTGAATGCATAAAACAAAAGTGGAGGGGCTCCGGGTAGGGGAAGAAAGCATTATTATTTATGGCGCTGGTCTGGCGAGGAGAGCAGAACGCTGCTCCCTTTGGCGGGCGGCGCATTCCCCGGGGAGCCGCAGGGCAGGGGCAGGGCGCGCGCCGGGCCAGGACCGCCGCACGCTCGGCCCACTCGTCTCTTTATGGTGCTTTATCGGGGACTGTGCACTGCGCGATAAAGCTTCGGAAGGAGGCGGCGTCTCCGCCCGGGCTGGGCCCCGCGCTCCTTTCCCACACTGATTAGGATCAGCAGGGCTTTGGAAGCCGCAGTTAAGCATCTCGGGTGCCCGGAGCCTCGGCTCCCCCTTCCTGCCCCGCCCGCGGCTGGCCGGCTGCTGGCCCGCGAGGGAGGGAGGCGAGCCGGGCCAGGGCTGCGGCCGGGGCGTTCCGGGGCGGGGAGGGGAGAGGAGGGGAGGGGAGGGGAGGGAGGAGGGGAGGGGAGGGGAGGGGAGGGGAGGGAGGAGGGGAGGGGAGGGGACGGGGCAACCGGTCGGGAGGGGGCGCCCAGGCCAGGAAGTGAGGGGGCCAGGGCAGAATATCGTTAAAGTGAACACTCACAGCCTCCTGGTGAAGAGCTGGAGCAAGGGCTGTAGGAAGCTGCTTCTCTGAAGGTGGGGCGCGTTCTCACCTCCGGGATCTGCTTCCCTAACACCCCTGTTCTTTCCCACCACGTCGCCCACATTTACTTCGTCTTGGCAGTTGGACTTGACTTTTTCTTTTTCTTCTTTTCATGACCCTGTTTTGTTCATCCCTTGGGAAGACAGAAACGGAACCTATTGGTGTATGGCGGACCCTTTCCAGAGCACGCTGGTCTGGGCCCTCCCCTTCTCACGGTCACCGGGACTGTAAGGAGGAAGAGCAGTCTGGGGCTTCGGGTAACATGGTAGACACTGTGGCAGGCATTCCGTTGTTCAGGCTTCACAGTGGGAGTGTCGTTATTATGCCATTTTAGAGACAGCAGTGACTGTAAGATGATTCGGAAATCACCTTACAATTTGTGATGAAATTGTAAGTGGCTGAGTGAGGATTTGAACTCAGGCAGAATGGCAGCAGACAGGGCAATTAATCCTGCCTGTAAAAGTTTGGGTGGTTTCCTTTTTTTTTCCTTTTCTTGGAGAGGTTTCTTTTTTTTTTTCTTCTTTTTGCTATAGGGCACATGCACTCGCCAGACAGAGAGAGACAGAAAGTGAGAAATCACCCCCCAAGGGGGATGGCCACGCCGCAATTCCTTCTCCTCCATTCTCCTCTTGGGACCTTGGGCAAGCACGTACACGTGCCTGGCGTGAGTTTAAGCCACCCGGCCCGGGACTCGAACTGCAGTCAACGACGTGGGAGTCCAGCGACATAGCCATTACGCTAGCTGCTGGTCCCAAAGTTTGTGTGGCTTCCTGAAGAAGGTGTCATTAGGGCTGAGGCTTGAAGAATAGGTGTTTCCCAGACAGGCAAGGCAGAGGGAAGGCAAAACATTTTTTTTCTTTACTTGGCAGAGGGCTCAAGCGCTCACTGGAGACAGAGAGAGAGAGAGGGAGAAAGCACCTTCCAATGGGCAGTGGTCACACCACAATCCTTTCTCCATCTGTCAGGATTCGGGGCACCATGCATGCACAAGTGCTCAAAGTGTTTTTCAAGCCACCCAGGCCGGGATTCATCCGTGCGGTGGGATCTGGCTCCCTTAACTGTGAGGGTACAGGCCCAGCCCAGAAGGCAATCTTAAATAGAGAAAACTTACGTGATCCTGGGTTCCAGGACCCAGTTCCTTTCACTTATTTTTTTTTTTTAATTATCGTTACTATTATTATTATTATTTCTTCAGGGCTGGAAGAGCAGAAATGCAGAACCTTTACCCTGTGTAAAAGTGAGGTTCCTTTATAGGCCTCTGCCTTGATCTAGAAGGCTCTATTGTAGCTACGGAAGTCTTAGCGGTTTGCAAGTCTCTAGGACAACTTCAACCCCTTTTTGAGCTTTCCTGGGCTGTTCCTGATCTAGCTGCCGATGACTGAAAGTCATTTTCCTTCTCTTCCCCATCACATCTGCCTATTTGCATTAAAGCTCCTGGGGACGGGGCTCCATCTGTCTTTATTAAAGGCTGAGAGCTGCCGGAGGGCACTGGTACACCCTTCCCTTCTTACCTGCTTCTACTCCAGGCCTGGTTTAATATCCTACACGCAGGAGGCTCTTAGAAAGTGCCTTTGGTGAGTAAGTGAGAGAGTGGGAAAGCTTCTGATCTCATAAGTGTCTTGACGGGTTTCATAATCGAACAAGCTAAAAATGGAGAAGATGCGTGTCCCCACCAAAGAAGGTCTGGGTGACTCTGCCAAGAGAACGCGGAGATCAGAACAGCCCTGGCCACGGGCTGGCTGAGGTGCAGTAACCCAAGCTGCTGGCCCTTAAGATCCCTCCAGACTAGAAGCAGGATTAGTCCTGCGGCCTGGACCTAGCACAGAGTCAACAAATGCAAGTCATATGCCCCAGTTACGGGAGGGAGAGCGGAGAGGGCTGGGAGCTGTGGGTCATGGCACAATCTGCCATGACGTCAGCGAGGCGTTCCGTAGGGCCAATGGTGCAGCGGACGTTGGGCTCCACAGGGTGTAGTGTCCCTGCAGACCCCTGTCAGGGGCACTGTGAGTAGGTCAGGGCTGTGTCTTATTCTTTGTTGTATTTGTTTGTTCAGAACTAGCTTTTAGACTATTTAATTAGGAAAGTAACGCATGTATATAATTTTAAAATGGGCGTGGCAGCTCAATGGTAATGCAATGGTTCAACAATGTTGAGGCCACAGGGGACGGTCCCAGCTTTCCACTCCAAAAGCTCCCTGACCGTGCCAGGTGCACCGGCATGCCCGTGAGCCTCACTGGCTGAGGCCATGGTACATGACGGTGTCAAGACCCTGTTGGGCATGCGTGTCTTTCTCTGTGTTTCTCATGGAATAAAGAAGTGAACTTTTAAAAAACTAAAATGAGGGACCAGCAGTTGGTGTAATGGCTATGTCGCTGGACTCTCATGTAGTCGACTGTGGTTCGAATCCTGGACCTGTTGACTTAAACTCACGCTGGGCACGAGATCCCGAGAGGAGAATGGAGGGGAAGGGATTGCAGCGTGGCCATCCCCCCTGGAGGGTGATTTCTCGCTTTCTGTCTCTCTGTCTCTCTCTGTCTGGCGAATACATGCGCCCTATAGCCAAAACCTCTCAAAAAAAAAAAACAAAAAACTAAAATGATTCAAAAGTGAAACTTCTGCCTCCAACCCTAACTTGCCATCTTCCTTCTCATGGGCAGCCATCACTGTGTTCCTTCCCCAGAGAGGTTATGTGCATGCGCATACAATGTCTTTTATGATGACTTACTGAGGTGCTTGTGAGCGCAGTCCATGCGTTTCCAGGCGATGATGATTTAGTTATGGTTACTGTGCTTTGGAAAAGAGGGTTAAAGTCTACTGACCTTGAGAATTGGAAAAGTAATCATGCATATATCGAATGATAGCCAGTAATACAGAGCGACTAGTAATCAAATCTGGACATCTCAAATACTATGTGGAAAAAGACTGCTCTGATCCAAGGAGAGTGGAAAAGAGACCCAATGGTGGCCTCGAATTGTATAGGAAATGTTAGGCCGTTTTAGCAAGTACCAGCATTTCTATCAGGATGGATGAGGAGGAACATAACTGATGGAGATCAACAAATTATTCATTGAATAGCTTCTTATCAGAGTGTCCATAAAGGCTTATTTGTTGGTTACTTTGTTATATACTGTTGGGAGGAAGAGTGACAGAGATGAATAAATAAGTTCTAGTTGAATAAGGAGGACCAAAATGTGCTTGTATAATGATGAAATAAAGAGTGCTGTCAATTGAACAGTGACGGAGCTGGTGTCATTCAGTCTGGAGCAGAGAAGGATAAGAGGCGGCCTACTCACTGAAATACGTGGTCAAGTAAGTCGAGCTCCCTGCAGTCTCACCACCTGAGTTCCGGTGACCTTCCTAGTGGCGTTTGTCCCTAGGACCTGCCTGTAGTAGAGCATTTCCAGCCCTCTGCACGGCCTCTGAGTTGTTCTGAGTACGCAGGGGCCTGCTCCTACTGGGCCTGGCTACTGCCAGGTGCCCCCAGATGCTCTGGAGTGAAAACTCTGGGGAGTCTGAAAAAAAAAGGGGAGGTTCTTCACCCTTCTCCCTTCTGTGTGATGTTCCAGTACCAGGTCCCCTCTATATTTTTATTTCCCACAAAACTTCAAAAAAATTGGTCTTTTCAGGCCGGCAGGAGGCGTGGTGGCTAAGACACTGGACTCTCACATGACCAACAGCAGTTCGAGTCCTGGACCTAGCAGCACGCTTTCTCTCTCTCTTTCTCTTACTGTCTCTCTCTGGTCAACTTGAAGAAGAATAATAATAACTTTTTTTTTTTGGAGAGGTTTTCGCTATAGGGCGCGTGCGCTCGCCAGACAGACAGAGACATAGAGACAGAAAGCGAGAAATCACCCCCCAGGGGGGATGGTCACGCCGCAATCCCTTCTCCTCCATTCTCCTTTTGGGATCTTGGGTACGTACGCACATGCGCCTGGCGTGAGTTTTAAGCCACCGGGTCCGGGACGCGAACCGCGGTCGACTACGTGGGAGTCCAGTGACATAGCCATTACTGCTGGTTCCCAAGAATAATAATAACTTTTAAAAATTAAGTAAATAGTGCTTTAAAAAATGACATTTACATTTATTCTATATGGTCCTGCTTCCCTTGAGAGGTCTCAGATGAGCCCAAAGTGTGTTTGGCCAAGGGATATTCGGTGTTCATTGTTATTCTTCTCCAGTGAACAGGACCATCTTACTGGTCAACCTCAGGCCTCTCAGATCTCCTTTCTAATAGAATAAGTTCCCTTGAACGAGGATCCTTAGCCTCGCATACAGCCGTCAAATAAATTCAGACATTCAGGGCCCAGCTCAGGCTCAAACCTGGACCTAGCTTCTCCCTTTTTTTAAGAGATATTTTTGCAGACCAGCAGTTAGCGTAATGGCTATGTTGCTGCACTCCCACATAGTAGACTGTGGTTCGAGTCCTGGACCCGGTGGCTTAAACTCACACTGGGTGTGTGTGCATGCGTGCCCAAGATCCTGAGAGGAGAATGGAGGAGAAGGGATTGTGGCGTGGCCATCCCCCCTGGGGGGTGATTTCTCGCTTTCTATCTCTCTGTTTCTCTCTTTCTGTCCAGCGAGAGCACGTGCCCTATAGCAAAAACATCTCAAAAAAAAAAAAAAAAAAAAGAGAGAGATTTTTGCTATAGGGCATGTGAGTTTGCCAGAGACACAGAGAGAGATAGAGAGACAGAAAACAAGAACTCATCCCCCGAGGAGAGATGGCCACGCTGCAATCCCTTCTCCTCCAGTCTCCTCTTGGGACTTTGGACATGCACACACACGCACCTGGCATGAATTTTAAGCCTCCGGGTCTGGGACTCAAACCACTGTCAACTACATGGGAGTCCAGCAACGTAACCATTATGTCATTTGCTAGTCCCAACAAAAGATTCTAATTGATTGTTCTACATGAAAGACCAAATAAGAGACTGTAGAGATAAACTATAGCAGGCAAGATTTTAGTGAATGAAAACAAAGGATTTCTTATATCAGCTTGATGATTACAAGAACAATTACTTCATTCTTCTCAAGAAAAAGTCTCTGGGCTTTCCCAAATGTTCATAACTAGGTCCTCGTGCTTTTCAAGTCTGGCCTTCCTATTTCTCAGGTGGAATGAAGTGTCTCACCTTTAAAATTGAATAGCAATAGTCTTTTCCCTAATTCAGGCGATGCGATTTTTTTCCCATATACATTTTTTCCACACATTTTTCTGAAGTCTTAAACCTTTAGCACCTGCAGGCAACGAAACTAATGAACAAGCAGTAAACAGATATGAATGGGAAAACTTGAAAACCACCGATCGTGCTGAGCTTGTTGTTTTTTTTTTTTTAAAGAACATGTGTGCTTGCGGTTTTATACTGCCAGCCCGCAATGTAGTTATATTTTCTGCTATTAAAATTGTTCTTAGTTCATGGGGTGGAATGAAACAGACCATTATTCCAGGGTGTTCCCGGAAGAGCCTCGTGTTTCAGGAAGTGCCCCCCGACAGTTAGTTCTGGGCCATCTGAGCAGGCTCGAGCGCTGTGACCGTAGACACTGCAGCGTGGGTTTCCCTTCCTTCCCCTCCTCCCTCCGCTGTTCACATCATGGCCCGGACTGACATCCAACCTCTGCCAGGCTAAAGATAACCTCTCCATCAGGGTATCACCCACAGGCTAAATTTATTCTCGGGTGAGTTAGGGCTACCCCGACCAATGACTCTAGGCAAGAATTTGAGTGTCCACGGCTGAAAAGTCAACTTGAGAGAGGGAAGGAGCTTGGGATAGGGGAAGGGTTCACACAGAGGATGGAAGGGGCAGGAATGGAAGAGCCAGAGGGAGATGGGCAGGAAGCTGGCAGCAGGACTGCAGAGGAAGGAAGACAGTCACCAAACCATGACTCCAGCGTAAGCCGAGCTGGTCTGAAGGATGTGCCTGCTCCCAGCAAAGATTCCTCTTCTGTCAGTTGTAATGGTACTGTAATACAAGCCCCAGTGGGAAAAAGCCATGCTAATCAGGGCTCAAGAAGGCAGCAGACTTCACGTACAGAAGGGGTGTTTAGTTTTATGATGTGGCTATGGGTTACGTGAGTGACTAATAAAAGAACTCTATAAATGTGACTTGCAAGAATGGGGTTGCAGCCTCTGCCAGAGGGTCGTTTTAGAGCAGGGCTGCTATCTAGCTGGTATGTACTGGGATGACCACTGGGATCACTGGGATCACTTGAACAACTGGCAGCCTTCGGCGGTTGTTAAATAGCCACTGCTCTGAGCGTCCCAGGCATGGCCCTGCTGCCCTGGCTGCTCAACTCCTGCTCTGGGCTCTCCCCACGATCCAACATGCACATGCAGAGGGTCTGCAGGGCCCACCCTGTGCCACGTCTCTGCTGTCACACCGTTTCAGAGCAGCTGGTGTGCTGCAGTGTGTGTCATTAATACTGTCTGTGTCACCCGTCCTACCATGTCTTCCTGGGAACCAGGGCACAGTGCCTGCTGTAAGACTCTCCTTCGTTGATCCCAGTCCAAGGTGTCTGAAGGAAGCTTTTTTGAGGGCTGCCTGTTAGTCTCCTGGCTGTTGCGAGGACATATCCAACCTTTCCCTTGAATCATTGTTGGCTGCCTCGAAGGAGAATTCTTTTAAAAAATTGCCAGAGGGTGTGTGTGTTCTCTGAGAGAGACACAGAGAGAGAGAGGGAAAATAAGAAAGCACTCCCCATGGAGGGTGGTTATGCTGCAATCCCTTTTCCTTCAGGTCTCCCTCCTCTTGGGATTTTTGGGGCACACATGCACATGTGCCTGGAGTGTTTATCAAGCCACTGGGTCCAGGATTCGAACCACATTATTGGCCGTGTGGGGTCCAGCTACCCTAACCACTATGCCATGGAGGGAGAGTGACAAATCACCCCCTCAATTAGGATGGCCATGCCACAGTCAGTTCTTCATTCTCTCTGGGATTTGGGACATGTATGCACACGTGCCTGGCGTGATTTTCAAGCTGCCAGGTCTGGGACTCAAACTACGGTCAGCCATGTGGGAATCCAGTGCTGTAACCACCACACTGCCTGCTGGCTCCTGCAAAAGAGAGTTTTTATAAGCACAGGAATAACTTCAGAACTGAAGAATAGTTGTGAAAGAAAGACAAATTTTCCTAAGATTTCTTACCAGCACATTGCGTTTGCTTAGAGCGTGAATTAGGCACTAGGGCACATCAGGTCTCTCTCCAAGGCCAGTCCAGAGCTCTCTGTCCACTCCCCACAGGACTCGGCCCTTCTAGATCCTGTCCGCTGGCAGGAAGCAGCTCTTTGGGACCTTTCTTGAATTAACCAACAGAACTGAAATCTTCCTATATTAAATGTGGATTCTTCACCTAATGGAATTGCAGATCTAAAGATGGCCACCAAGCAAGGAATGCTACCTACTAATGTGTCCTGTTTTATCAGGTCAGGTGCGAGTGCATGCAATAGTTCATTTGTTCAGCCAGTGGTTTTTGAGCAGCTAGTAGGTACGAGGCAGTGTCCCTGGGGCTAGGGATTCAGCAGTAAACTCAAGTCAGTTCTGCTCTGAGACACCGTCTAGTCTCTTTGGGTTGTATCTGACAGCAGCGTAGACTTGGGGAATCAGAGGTGGCTGATCTTTGCTTCTGGAGCCCTTTCCAGACCAGAGTCCATCCTAGCTGGGGGCTGTCTTTGGTGACTGGGCAAGAAGTTCCCGGGTACAATCCTCCTTTGCCCCACAGGTTACCAACGGCCTGGTGAGTCCACTGAAACCGAGGATTTCTCCAGGCAGGCTCTCATTTTACAGACATCGCGGTGGAGAGGCCAAGGCCGTGTTGGCATCGCCCTCCTCACCGCTCCAAATACTTGAAAGAGTCAAACAACATTTTAGAATGCATTTTGCTGAATTAAAAAATGGAATAGAATAATTTTTATCTTTCAAAAACAAGAAGTATTAAACAATTTAAATAAGCAAAAGGAAGACAATAAAATGATTTAGAAACTCATCACTTACTGGTAACTACTTGGTATTTGTCCATGTAAACTTTTTTCTAGATATCTTTAATGTATCTGTGGATGTGGAAGATAGAGACGAGGGTACTGCAAAACATTTGTGGAGAAAGGAATCGAAATATGAGTTCGTTTTGGTGCAAAATATTTTGAACTCATGCATAAATTCTCATAATACACAATTCCCGTGGAATTTTGAAGACTCCTCGTTTACATATACACATACCTATATATGCATGCTGCTAGTT
Organism: Tupaia tana; assembly: GCA_026018925.1. Lineage (NCBI taxonomy): Eukaryota > Metazoa > Chordata > Mammalia > Scandentia > Tupaiidae > Tupaia > Tupaia tana. The sequence goes on along the minus strand of JAKSZU010000020.1, from coordinate 38,263,115 downwards.
TCTTTTTATCATCCAATTGTTTTCCTTCCTTTTTTTTTTTAATTTGCTAGAAGGCATACACGCTCCTCAGAAACAGTGAGAGAAAGAGAGAAGGAAAGCAAGAAAGCACCCTTTAAGGGGGTGGCCATGCCACAATCCCCTATTCATTCTCCTCTTGGCATTTTGGGCACACACGTGCACATTCGGGCACACATTCCTGGAGTGTTTTTCAAGCCTCTGGGTATGGGGCTTGAACAGTTCGGTCAGCCCTGTGGAATCCAGTACCGTAACCACTGCACCATTGGCTGGCCCATCACCCAATTGTTTTTACATATTTTTAAAGCAAATCCAATTATTCAAGGATATTTAATGAATGTATGCCATTTTGAAGGACTTATCCAAAGAAGTAAGTGGAGAACAAGGAGTTAAATGATCTCAGAAGGAAGAGCTGACCCCAAATCTCAGAGGCAGGTGCTGTGCATGGAAAGCTGGATCCCACGTGGCTGACCACATTCAAACCACGTGTGTGTGCATGCCCCAGATCCTGATGGGTGGGGGCGTGCAGGAAGCGGATCGCAGCATTCCCACACCGCGTTGGAAGGTGCTCCTGCCCCAAGCTCATGTGCCCTCTGATAGAAGAGAAGAAGAAGTGAACAAGGCATCTGCAAGGGGCAGCAGGCCAAGGGTGTTCTTTATTTAGATGAAGACGTCGTGGTGTGAGATCTTTATGTGACGGTGACCTGGGTGCCCTCCTCTCCCATCTCCAACCTGACGAGGCAGCCGCTGTGAGTGCAGGAGGTGAGCTGGAGGACCAGGCAAGCCTGGCTCTCATACAAGAGCTTGGTGACAAGACTGGGGCAGAGCTTTCTCATTGCGAGCCACTGGGCAGGAAGCTTGGGGCTGAGGCTCTGAGTGTGATGAGAACTGGGCTTGGCCCCTTGAGATCTGTGGACCCAAGGGAAAGCGCTCTCTTTGCATTGGTGAGTGGGCCTTCCTGGTCCTGGGAGGCTGAGGAGAAGCTGCACTTGTGGGGATACCAGAGCTGAGAGGTTTCCTTCCTCATGGGGCCTTGAATGGGACCAACCCTATTTATGCAGGTGCACCGATGACCCTCAGGGGTCATCCCATCCACCACTTACAGGGCAGTATCAACAAGGGAACCTTACCCCAGCAGAAACTGACTCTGAATTCAAAGAGCAAGTACAAGAAAGCACCTCTGTATCTATGGGGGTCAACTAGCAGAGAAAGGGAAAATAGACAGTCCGAGCCCTGAACAGACAGGGCAAGAACATTCGAGCACAGTACAAAAAGAAGAAAGAAAGAAGGGAGAACGAAAGAAAGAAGAAAAGAAAGGAAAGACTCTCCGGAGCTTTACCCATTGGGAGGGTGCATTAAAGCAGGCTCAGAAGATGAAGTGCGGAAGCACCCCGACAGAACACGGACACAGGCGGGTGCGGGCTCCGTGGAGCAGAGGTGACGCGCTTCTCAGGGGAAGCTGGATCTCGTGTGGTGACTGGGATTCAGATCCTCAGCCGGGTCAGGCATTTACATGACTGCCCACGATCCGCTGGGGTGGAGGCGGGGAGGATGGGGGCTGTGCTGTGACCAGACCCTGTGGGGGTGCGTCTTTCGTTCTCACTCCCATGTGTGTGTGCATTTGCTCTATCATAAATAAAGGGGGGAAATACAAAGGGTCCAGCCCCATGTCCTGGTGGTTGAGGGAGCCAGATCCCGCAAGGCCAACTGTAGTTTAAATCCTAGCCCCAGTGGCTTGAAAATCATGCCGGGCACGTGCGTGTGCATGCCCAAACTCCCAGCAGGATGGAGACACGAGGGGAAGTGACTGCAGTGTGACCACGCCCCACCGGGAAGTGCTTTCCCTGTTTTCTTCTCTCTCTCTCTCTCTGGTGAGTGCATGTTCCCCCTGGCAATGAAAAACAAACAAGTGGGGAGGGAGGCTGGGGGGATCAAAAACCCCACACCATAAGGAGATGGAAATCACTATGATAAAATGAGAGATTAGATTAGTTCCAGGAGACCCAAGATGTCAATAATGGAGTTCCAGGAGAAGGAGGAAAATGAACAGATGAAAGAGGGGCTAATTGAACAAATGATAGAAGATAATTCCCCCGAGTGGAAAAGACTTAGTGTGGGCTTGGAAAAGAATTCATAGACTGAAAGCCACATATCTAAGCTTATCCAGATAGAACTCTTTATGACAGTAGAATAAAGAGAAAACAAAACAAAAAGAAGAGGTCACACTTCTTGTCTCCGACCATGGGGACGTAAAGGTGTTTCTGAAATACTAGAGCCAACCAAATACCTGTTGTTGATTAAGATGGAAAAATACCATGTATCCTCCAGAAAAACAGAAACATAAGCCAGTCAAACATTGCAGTTCTAGAACTGAAGCAGACAGGTTAAGAGAAAGTGGAGGGGCGGGAAGTTGGTGGTGGGTGAATGGTCTCCCTTTCTCAGTCTCTCACCCTCCCTTCCTCTCTGCCCTTCCTTCTAAAGCAATTGCAACAGACGCCTCTACTGAACCCAAGGGACGCTTCAAAGCTGGAGCTGTTCTGCCTTGCGATGGGTCCTGCCTTCACACCTGGTATTGTACGGTTGCTCCAAGGAAGGGAGTTGACCCGGGGTGTGGCAGCTCCCGGAGAGGGACTCAGCTGTGAGCTGTCTGCCGACACTCCAGAAACCAGCACCCTCCACGATGTAAGGGTAAGGTGTGGTGTTCATGCTGTACTCTGCTGGGAAACGTTTAACAGCCGCTTCTCTGGGGGAGAAAGCTCCCATGTGCAGCTCTTGCTGACGTGTGTGGTGTAAATCCTGTCATGGCCGATGTCATGCTACCAGTGTGATGGCACTGAACATGGACGGGGGCAGGATGCACACAGTCTCCTCTCATGCACGTACCAGGGGCTCCCACGCCCCATTGTGCATGCACAGAGGGGAGAAGGCGAAGCCAAGGAGCAGCAGCGGCCATGGTATTCCAGAAATACCCTTTTAGGGTCACTTTTCTAACACTTACCCGGTAGTCTCCTGCCCCTTTTCTAGATCCACCCAGTAAGCTGTTCTTTGCGGGGAGTGTTCCAGAAGGAATCTGAGCTCCTGCTCTCACTGACGTCTGTGTGACTACGCACACGAGCAGCTCTTTCTCGTGGGTGGTTATGAGGCCGGGTGTGATGGTATGGATGGTATGGGAAGGAGGCTTTCGGGAAGGCGCCGGCCAGAGAGTGAGTTTTGGTCTCTGTTACCACTCATGTCCCGCAAGACACAGCTGGCTGACTCCTGATGTTTATGATAGCATTGTATCATAAACCTCTGGAAGTGTTAATTACGGTCATTTCAAGGGACCCAGAGGAAGAAATCCCTTAGCTCCAGACATTCAGACCAAGGACTCAGAGGGCTGATTTGGGCCTTAGGGGGTTTTGTGGTTAGGCTGGCTTTGGGAATGAGGCCTCACCCAGGATTCTTTTTTTTTTTTTTTTTTAACTTCTTTTGACCCAGGGTTAAGTGAGAAAAAGAGCACCCTTGTTTTAAAAAAACAGATAAACAAAACCACCAAATCCCCCCAAACCCCAAATCCAATTCTACTAACAGTCTCCTTTATATTAGGCTCCTGTTAATTCGGAATTTGGAGAAATACACCTGGGAAATAGGCAGGCACTCCCCATAATGTTAGTCTCTGAAATCAGAAACAACTGGGAGAGTTATAGAGTACACCAGGCCAGCCAGGCAGAAACCTTTATACGGCAAAGAAATTAAGCTTTTCTTGAGCTTTCTAGAAAGTGAAATATCTGGATGTTAAATATTCGCAAGTTTTCTATGAATAAAAATGGGTCATATAGGACATTTTGGCAATACTCGACAAGAAGCTCCGGCCGGTTCGTGTAGATACTAAAGCTATAGTTTTATAAATATATTGGGGCACTTCTCTTTTCTCTTGGCTCCTAGTTTTCCGTCTTTAAATGAGGAGCTTAAATTTCTTGGTTTGCTTTATGAATTGTTGTGAGTTTATATTGCTAGAGATTCCGAAATTCAAAACGATTAAACTAAAACAATGAAACTCCTCTGCTGAGAACTCCTGCCCTGCCCCCTGACCTTCTGGCCTTGGAAAGGCACAAGACTGATAGTAGATGAGGCGGATTCTGTTTTTGTATCTAGTTGCCTTAGGATGTGTGTGTGTGTGTGTGTGTGTGTACATGTTTATGTATATACTGGTGTTAGAAGAGTTCTTTTCCTTTTCCATTATTTATTTATTTATTTGTCATACTTTTTTTTTTTTCTTAAATGGCAGAGGGCATGTTGTTCTCATCTGAGAGAGACAGAGAGAGTGGAAGAAAACACCCCCGAGGGAGTGTGGTCACACTGTAATCCCTTCTCTATTTCTCATTCTGTCGGGGTTCAGGGCACACATACACATATGCTCACATGTCTTTCAAGCCATGGGGACCTGGATTCAAACCGCTGTCATCGATGGGGGTTCCAGTTCCCAGTGCATAGTGCGTAACCACTGTGCTATGGGGCTGGCCTGTGTATTTATATTTCATTTGTGTTATTATCTAGTACCCCAAAGTACTGATGTGCATAGTGACTTCCAAACACAGAAGACAAGAGTCAACTGGTTGTGTGGTGGTTAAGGCAGCTGGATCCCACATGGTTGACTATGTGGTTTGAGTCCTGGACTTGGCAGCTCGAAAACCATACCAGGCACCTGTGCGTGTGTGCCCAAAATCCTGAGAGGAGAATGGAGAAGAGGGGAGTGTGGTGTGAGCATTCTCCCTGGGGGATGCTTTCTCTCTTTCTCTCCTTCTCTCTCTCTCTCTCTCTTTCTCCCTCTCTCTCTCTCTCGTGAGCATATGCAATCCATAGGAGATGGAAAAAAGAAAAGACACAATTGTGGGGGAAATGGAATAAAATTATGAACAAACACAGAAGAGATATGGACAGGGTTGAAAGTGTTTGTTTATTTAAATGTAAAGGGAAAGGGATAGTCGATACTTTTTGAGGAGAACATTTCTCCTCAAACTTAGTCCTGTATTATAAGACAAAAGCACTGAATGAAATAGAAAATTTAGTTTTATTACTAGCTAGTTCTGAACTTAAACATACCCTTTCACTTCAGCCAGCCTCCGTCATCTTAACTGTAAACTAAAAATACTACATGGGCTGCTGGGAGCTTAAGTGAGAGACCGTGTGGACGTGCTGGCCACAGCCAGGTGGAGCACAGGAGGTGGTACAGGAGCCACAGGTTCACCGTGAGCAGCACCAGATCAAACCGCGACCAAGGATGGGCGTGCAGTGGCCATCATCCTGGCTTTGGACCATGTTTCCCGCTGCTCCAGGAAGAAGATGAACTTTTAGGGAGACTCTAACGTGCTATGCTCTGTGCCCCCCAAAATCCACATGCTGTGATTTGGTCATAAAGGGAAACTTCATGGTGTCGAAAGGTGGCCAAGTGACTGACTCCTGGTGGGTTTATAAGGAAAGGAAATGGTTCAGACAGACTGGAGGACACACGAATGGATGGACACAGCCAGGTGTTCTGCTTCTGCCCTCATGACTTCACGCCTTGGGACACCAGACACAGCCCCACGCCGTGGACCTTCAAATGTGAGCTGAGTAAACCTCACTGAAGTTACCCAGATTGGGTAGCTTCTGTTATTAGCAACAGAGCAGATAGAACACACGGCTTCAAACAATTGCTAGAAACTGCCAGGCCAGTGAAGCCATAGGCCATGTATCTGGGATGCCTATGAGAAACATCTGTGTCTACCCCAGACCCTCTCCTTCCTTATCCTTCATACCTACGTGCAATTCACCTTTCCTTTAAGCTCCAGTTCAAGATACCAGCCCCCCATGGGCCTCTCTCTAAACTGTGTTCTTTTCTCTCCCCCAACAGTGGCATTCTTGGCCATCAGGTTCCAGTAGCATTTGGTACTTATTCTGTTATTAAGGATAAATCAGTTTGTTCAGTGCCTACTATGTGGATGGTTTTCTGCTGCTCATAATTATAGATTGCCTTGATTCATTTTTTTCCCTTAACGTTCAGATGGTTCAGGTCTGAGTGAATCCCCTTGAGGTCTAAGATGACTCCTTATAAGTTATACACGCTCAGTTTCAAAGTCTGGAAATACATACAAGAATCAATTTATCTATAATGCTGCCATCCAGACGTAACCACATTGCTATTTTAGTATATTTCATCTGAGTCCTCTTTTATCTATCTATCTATCTATCTATCTATCAATCATCTATCTATCTATCTACCCATCATCTATCTATCTATCTATCTATCTATCTATCTATCTATGTATCTATCTACCAAATAAGGAACATTCCATATGTAAAGGTTTGTGTGTGTGTGTGTGTTTTAACTCTTTATTTGGATGTAATTGTAGATAGACATGTAATTGTAGGAAATATTGGGTCATCGGAAAAGTCATGATGCACTTTTGCATAGAAAACATAGAAAAATATACCATGACTTTTCCAATGACCCAGTGATACAGAGACACCGTGTAAACCCAGTATTTCCCGAGTTAAGACATCTTGCACAACTGTGTAAGTTATGTACATGGCGCAATATCGTAACCAGGAAGTCAGTTGATACAACTTAGCCACGGTTTTCAGAGTGCACCTGTCTTACGTATATTCATTTATACATGCATGTGTTAGTTATGCGAAATGTTTTCTTTAAAAATTGCCAGAATTGGGGCTGGCAAGTGGCATGGTGGTTGGGGGCGCTGGACTCCCACATGGCCGACCACGGTTCAAGTCTCGGACCTGGTGGCTTGCTTTCTCACTTCCTCTCTCTCTGTCTCTCTCTGATCAAACTGCAAAACAATAATGATAATAATAATAAATAAAGTTAAATAAAATAATTCTTTAAAAAAAAAAAAAAAAAAAAGTTGCCAGAATGCAAGGGCTCACCAGAGAGTGACAGAGAGAAGGAAAAGGAGAAAGCACCCCCCCCCCAACTGGGCGTAGTTGCACCCTTACCTCTTCTCCCCCATTTCTCCATCTTGTTGGTATTTGGGCCTGTATGTACATCTGCCTGATGTTTTTCAAGTCTCTGGGTCTGGGATTTGAACTGTTTGTCATGTGGGATCTGATCCCCTTAACCACTAGGCTATGGGATCAGCCCAACTACATTTTTTTTTTTCATGCTACAACATCTGTGGCCACTTGAGAACAAAGGTCAGTCTCAAACTAAAAGGGCAGTTCCTTCAAACACGACCTTGGTTATATTGGATCATGACGGAGTCATGCCTTCTTCGGGTAAAGAGTTTCCAGGGAAATGCGAGTGTTCTCGGCGGGGCACTCACTCTCCGTGAAGTGACTCCTCTGTGCTGAAACAGCTCTGCTGTCCTGATGAAGCAGGTGCTGCTCCTGGGTCTGATGTTAACGCCAGGACTAGAAGCCCCAGTGGCACAGACACAGGAGGTCAGCCACGCAGTTTCCTTCCTTCCTTCTTTCCATTTCTTCTGTCCTTCCTTCCTTCCTTCCTCCCTGTTTTCTTCCCTCCCTCTTTTTTTGTGGAGTTTCAAGGTAGACACTTGACCGTACACATTTTTTTCAGCAAGTCTTTTTCACGGGATAATACAGATTTCAGAACACACTGAAAAATACTTCTTTTGGAAGTCTATTAAGAAGATGCACAGAAAGGATGGGACCAGCAGTTGGCATCATGGCTACGTCGCTGGACTCCCATGTAGTTGACCGTGGTTTGAGTCCTGGACCAGTGGCTTAAACTCATGCAAGGCACGTGTGCGTGTGGGCCCAAGATCCCGAGAGGAGAATGGAGGAGAAGGGATTGCGGCATGGCCATTCCCCTCTGGGGAGTGATTTCTCGCTTTCTGTCTCTCTGTCTCTCTGGCGATCGAACGCGCCCTATAGCAAAAACCTCTCCCAAACAAAACAAAACAAAAAAGATACACAAAAAAGGATTCATTGAAGAAATTTCAATCTTTAAAAATATAAAAGACCCCAACAAGTCACTTGTATGGGTATTAGTATTATCTTGATTTGTAGATGAAGCTTGGGAAGTGAAGAACTTTGCTCAGGGTTACGGCGTCCCGTGGTCTAGTGGTTAAGATAGCCAGATCCCACTTTGCAGACTGCAGTTCCCATCCTTATCTTGGCAGCTTAAAAAACATACTGGGCACATGTGTGGGTGCCCCCCAAGTCCCAGCAGGGTGGAGAGAAGGAGAATACCAAGTCCTCTGAGACAGTTCCCCACACGTGAAGTTCCTACGGCATGAGAAGGGGCAGAGCACCTCTATTCCCTTCACCAGCCCTCTTCCCTGAGTGTGTACCAATGCGTCCGCTTTCCGCTTTGCACTGTGCCAGAGAGATGGCTGCTCCGGCCTCCATGAACATGACGTGACTATACCAATCGTGACGTGGCTATGCCCCACTGGGGTGGGGGGGTTGTTTCTCCCTCTCTTTCTCCCTGTCTCTTTCTGGAAAGCACATGTGCCCTTTGGGTGGGGGGAGAAAAAGAAAGAGAGGAAGGTAGAAGGAAGAAAGAGAAAAGAAAAAAAAAAAGAAGAAAGAAAAGAAACAAAGAAAGAATGAAAAAGAAGAAAAAAAGAAAGAGAGAGAAAGAGAAAGAAAGGAAGGAAAAGAAAAAGTAAAGAAAGAAAATCAAGAAAGACATTTGCGGAAGGTGAACAGCCCCAGGCTGGGCCCATTTCTGCGGTGCCCTGTGCGCGCTCTGCTCCCCCTCGCTGGGCTGGCTCAGGAACAGTGCGTCCTTCCTTACGGGCGGTCAGAAAGCTCCGGTGACCGTGTTGATGTGTGTCAGAAAGCCCGCAGCAGGTTCATTCAACAGGCCCTGCGTGAACAGGGAACAGTGGTGGGGCATTTGCCAGAGCCTTGAGCCATGGGGCTAGAAGAGCCAGGAAACTGACGGCCGGGAGAGACTCGTTCATGGAGGCGGGAGAGCCATCTCTCTGGCACAGTGCAAAGCGGAAAGTGGACGCATTGGTACACACTCAGGGGAGAGGGTTGGTGAAGGGAGTCGAGGAGCTCCCGCCCCTTCTCAATTCCGTAGGAACTCCGTGGGTGGTGAGCTGTCCCAGAGGACTTGTAGACGGCTGTGGACTTTGTTGAACTGCGAAGGAGGAACAGTGGGCCCTGAGAAGCGGACGTGAACTGTGGGAGGCTCTACCAAGGTGCAGCAGCGAGAGCCTAGAAGCCGGCAGGGCGAGCCCTCGGGCATGATGTTCTTGCACAGGGGAAGACGTGCCAGGCTCGGCCACGGTGGCACGGGCGGTGGGATGCTGCTGGTGACCTGATCCACAGGGAGGCCCGGAGTGTGATACCGGGTCACGTGATGCTGGCTGCTGAGAGGCTGCAGGGAGAGAGGATAATGGACTATGGTGTGGCCAAGCTAGTGTGGCAGGTGCCTCCCATGAAATAAATAAATACACTTTCAATAAAGGAAGGCATGTGAGTAGAGTGACAGGGAATGGACACTCCTTGTTTTTATATGGTGTGTGGTGAACTGTGGCTGTCAGTGGAATTCCCTGTCATACCTGCAAATAGTGCTGTCAAGAACTGAGGCATGGGCAGGAAAAAGAGATGCTTTTATTTTGGTGAAATAGACTCCCTAACACAGTAGCTTTCATGCATTTTTAGACTGTGACTTATAGTGAAGAGTAGCTTTTCTGTCACAACCAGTAATACATGCATATATACAAGGGGGTCTTCAAAAATTCATGGGAAATGTATTATGAAATATGAAAAAAACTAGACATAGATTTCAACTTTTTTTGTATAAACATATTGTACAAGACTGAAGCAAAAATTTATGGTGCAATATTTACTCTTACTGGGACCAGCAGATGTCATAATGGCTACGTCAGTGGACTCCCATGTAGTCGACTGCAGTTCGAGTCCTGGACCCGGTGGCTTAAACTCACGCCGGGTGCATGAACATGCATGCCCAAGATCCCAAGAGGAGAATGGAGGAGAAGGGATTGCAGCGTGCCCCCCCCCCCCCGGGGGGATGATTTATCATTTTCTATCTCTCTGTCTCTCTCTGTCTTTCTGGCGAGCGCACGTGCCCTATAGTAAAAACCTCTCCAAAAAAAAAATATTTCCTATGTAAGATGCACTGAGATATTTCCTATCCTCTTCTATCTCATTTAAGAAAAAGTGCAGAGACCCAGCAGTTCGTGTGGTGGTTAGAGCGCTAGATTCCCACATGGCTGACCATGGTTTGAGTCCCAGACCCGGTGGCTTCTTTTCTCACTTTCTCTCTCTCTCTGTCTGTCTGTCTCTCTCTCTCTGGTGACTGTATGTGCTCTATAGCAAATTAAAATAATAATACATAAAATTAAATACATAATTCTCTTAAAAAAAATGAAAGAAGAGAAGAAGTGTGAGTACTTCTTGCTAAACTCATTTTTCAATCCATTATCCGGTCATGACTTACGGAGTGAAAAGTCATGGTTGCGAGTTGCACCATGTATTAACAAAGCAGACCCTGCAGACGTGTAGCCCCAGGCAACAGCAAGGAAGTTGGCTGTAGAACATCTCTCAGGAAGAAGAGATAAAAATAAGATGTTTTAATTCTGGTTAACCTCTGTCCTTCCGACTTGTGAGTAACTTCCACCGTGCTGGGTTGGGGAGCGTCCGGAACGTGGCTCTGTGAAGCCGAGAGCAGAAGCCCACTTGGAATACGGGCAGCGTTTTCTCTCTGGCTCACGCCTGAGAGAGGGCATCAGCCCTCACAGACTTCTCAGGACTCCTTGGCCGTGCACACAAAGAGAACCGGCCTTTTCTTGCTTGGGCCTCCGCTGCTTCCTATTTGATTGAATTTGAAGAGGAACTGTTTGCCTTTGGCCGCACATCCTGAATCATAATCAGGATGCGGGCTGGCAGGGACCCTGCTCCCACCCTTGCCTGAAATAACTGAGCGGGGAAGTCGAGTTCCTCCCCTTTCCAGCCGGAAAGAAAGAGCTCAGAATGGCCCGCAGGCTGGCAGTACTTCAGAGGTCAGTGCAGTCACTTACAGTAAAATCGAGGCGGGCAGAGCAATGAATACAGAGGGGGGTTAAAGCACCTTGTTAAAAGGAACGAACTGTGCAGTTGACAGCAGAATAATAAAGTGTTCATATTTGTTAGCCAGAGTCCAGCGGCCTTCGGAGACGTCTGCTGGACATGAACGAGGTACAGAGCCACACTGGTGACTGGCCTTTGTGGTTCTTCAGTTCAACAAGCGTGCTTTGCTCAACTTGGTATCAGGGGCTGTTACTAGGGCGTGTTCGTTTCTAGGGTTCTGAAACAAATCGCCATAAATACAATGTTTAAAACAACATTCATTCATTCTTTCCAGTTTCTGGAGATCAGAAATCTGAAATGGCAGTATTGGCAGGGTCACCCGCGCCCCAAGGCTCCAGAGGAGAATTCTTTCTTGTCCAGCTTCTGGTGGCTCCAGTCCTTGGCTTGTGACTGCATTTCTCCAGTCTTTGCCTCTGTCTTCAGGTGGCAGTCTCCTCCCTGAATCTCTCTCCTCTAATACCAACACTCATGATTGGACTTGGGGTCCCCCTGGATAGTTCAGGCTGATCTCACCTGGAGATCTTTCATTTAATTACATCTACAAAGATCCTTTTCCCAAAATAAGGCCACAGTTTTCTTTAGCGGGGGTTAGGACTTAGACATATCATTTTAGGGGTCACCATTCAACTATACACAAGATACAAAGTCAAAATGGGCAGGGTTGTTCTCGAGGAACTCAGTTTAGTGTGGAGACAAATAGTTAACTACAGTGTCCAGAGAATAGTCACAGAGCCATGTTCCGGGTCATGAGGTCTTAGAAGAGTTAGTATTGGGAGTTAATCTGTTGATTAGGGTACGGGAGAGATGGGATGTTATTTTTAACCTTTGGATTCTATAATTTCTAGGCATCTAGAAATCACTCCAGAAAGCTATCAGGCTGAAAACACAAGCATAGTCAGAATAGGGAGGGTTAATACTAGTCCAGTGAATTGAATCTGGCTCAGTTCAACTAACCCTATTAGTTGTCTTGCGGCTTGGGGGATTTGGCAGGGAAATGAGGTACAGTTGAAGCCCATAAATTGGTAGAGATTTCTGATGAAGGTGAGGAGGGGACATCATGAAATGGGTCATTGGTTTTCTCCGAGGCAGAGAATGGGTGTGCCCACAGAGTCAGGGAGCATGTGCCTGCTGCCTGTCCTACAACGGAGTAAGAGGGTCCTGCAGGGACACCACAGGCCAAGGCAGTTACTCCAAGGAGGTCTCCTTTGTTTTAAGGCCTTGGGTCAGTATTCTCTCTTGGTTCTCAGCCTGGTTGGGGAAACAGCTACCGCTCCAAGACAAACTAACGAGACAAGACAGAAGAATTTTGCTCAATTCCCTCTTTCTTAAAGAAATTTTTTTTTGAAATTTGCTGTAGTGCATGTGTGCTCTCCAAAGAGAAACAGAGAGAAAGAGAAAGTGAGAAAGCATCCCCCTGCCAGGGGGAATGGTCATGCCTCAATCCCTTCTCCTCCATTTCTCCTTGTGGGATTTTGGGCCGGTATGCACATGTGCCTGGCATGTTTTCAAAGTCACAGGGTCCCGGACTTACACTATGCAGTCAGCCATGTGGGATCTAGCTGCCTCGGCCACCACGCCAGCTGCGCCCTCAATTCTCTTTTGAGACAGTATTTTTGCATGTTTTGCAGAACATCAACTGCAGCTCTTTCCACCCTCCTGGGATTTTACCTTCTTTGTGATTATTTATTATAGTAAAGAGACTTTTGGACCAGCCAGGTGGTGTGGTGGTTAAGGCAACTGGATCCCACATGGCAAACTGTGTGGTTCAAATCCCAGACCTGGTGGCTTGAAAAGACTCACACACACACATATACATGCCTGGCACATGTGTGTGTGTACCCAAGATCCCAAGAGGAGGATGGAGGAGAAGGGATTGCAGTGTGGTCATCTCCCTTGGGGGGGATTTCTCACTTTCTCTCTGTCTTTCTCTGGTGAGCACACATGCCCTATACCAATTTTTTTTTAAATAGACATATTTGATAATAGGTATTACAGAATTATTGTTAATATTCTTGGGTGTAATTTGCTTGTTATAAAGAAGTCTTTATTCTTAGAAGCACACACTGAAGTGTTTATAGTTGATATTAGAGTGTATGCAATTTTCTTCTTCTTTTTTTTTCCCAAACAGAAGGTCTGACATATTTATTACTGAACACCTACCAATGGAGAACACAGAAACAAAGTGAAGCATCATTTTTTTCCAATAAAACACCCCATGTGTCCAGGCAGTGGTGACCATGTTCAGCGTGATGTGGGAGGACCATAGTGACCTTTGTACAGCATGAATATGTGAGCCATCTCCTGTCCTGTCCTCAGAGACCCAGCGTGGTTCTTCTCCAGGGTCTCCTCTTGGAGTTGTATCTGATTTTATTACCAGTTTTCATTCTAATCCACTGGGGAATGGGACGGTTTTGCTTCTGTTTCTTGGTCAGAAACTGCTGGATTCTGAAAGTCCAGTGAGAAGACATGGTGAAGAACCGAGTGGCCCACACACGCCACAGTGGCAGAGAAAAGAAGAGCAGAGTGTCTACCATTTTCAAAGTTTCAGCAAAAACATAAATAGATAAACTCAATATCATACACAAAAAAGTTAAGAATTGGTAAGTCTAGGTAGAGGAAACATGGAGGTTCCTTGTTCTGTTCTTTCAACTTTGTTCTCTGTGCTTGAAATGATTAATAATAATAATAATAATAATAATAAAAAACTTGAGGGAGATTGGGGAAAGAAAATGACTGAAACTGAATTTCTTTACATATACCTCACGGGCCCACGGTCAGTGGGGTGGGTAGGTTTCAGGAACTGGGAAATGTATCTGAACTTTTGTGGTGAGCACGCATGGTTTTCTTTCCTTTGTGTGTGGGAGGATGCTTTATTTTTTATAGTTCTTCCCTGATTCTCAAAGATGTCGACTAACCCCCTTACCTAAGGTTAAACACCAGTGCTTAAAACTGGAGATACATTTGCATGTGTTGTACTATTTGCAAATAAAAGCAAAACGGCAGACAGCCTATTGCTTATGTATCAATAGGACTTCGTCGCAAAATTTAGAGCAGATTATAAATATGAATTATATACATCTCTCTCTTTTGTTCATTGCCTCATTTCTTGCCTTTTCTTAATTAATTCTCTCCCTATTATAGTTGAATTCTCGAACTTGTCCACGGTTTAAAATATTGGCTGCTAGGGCCAGTGGTACAGTGGAAATCTCTGTGATGCAGGGGTCACGTGGGAAGGTTCTGGGTTCCTGTCCTCAGGGAACTGGGAGCGTGCACTGGGCCTGCGAGGCCAGGAGTGCGGATTCATTGTGTGGACACCCTGCTAAGTTCTCTCTCTATGTATACATCTGAGGAAAGAAAGAGAGAAAGAAAGAAAGAAAGAAAGAAAGAAAAAAAAAAAGAAGAGAAAGAAAGAAAGAAGAGAAAGAAAGAGAGAGAAAGAAAGAAACTTTGTATAGGTTGCTAATATGAACAAATTTGTTTTTCCTGGCACTAACTTAAAACTGCAGTAATAATTTTGATAACTTTCTAGATTATCGGGTACATAAATAAGACAGACTCATCTGTACAATTTGTAAAATATGGAAATGTATAAAGAAGGAAATAAAATGACCACTAACCCTTGCTCCAGAGGTAACTACTACTAATACTCTGCTCTATTTCTTGTCTTGATATGTTTTCTTTCTCTCTCTTTCTCTCTTCCTTCCTTCCTTCCTTCCTTCCTTTCTTTCCTTTTCTTTCTTTTTAACTTTCTTTCGTCTATTTATACATATGCACACATGGACCGAATTGAATAAGATGGAATGCATAGAATTATATTACACAAAGAAGAACTTTTTAAAAATTATTTTATTTAACTTTATTTATTATTTATTCATTTGTTTATTTAAATTTGACCAGAGAGGGACAGAGAGAGAGAGAGAGAGAGAGAGAGAGAGAGAGAGAGAGAGAAAGTGAGAAAGCAAGCTGCCAGGTCCAGGACTTGAACCACGGTCGGCCATGAGGGAATTCACTGCCTTTAACCTTTAACCACCATGCCACCTGCCGGCCCCAAGAAGAACTTTTTTTTTTTTTTTTTGGAGAGGTTTTTTTGCTATAGGGTGCGTGTGCTCACCAGACAGACAGAGAGAGACAGAGAGACAGAAAGCAAGAAATCACCCCCCACGGGGGATGGCCACGCTACAATCCCTCCTCCTCTCGGGATCTTGGGCACGCACGCACACGTGCCCAGCGTGAGTTTAAGCCACCAGGTCCGGGACGCGAACCATGGTCGACTACGTGGGAATCCAGCGACATAGCCATTACGCTAACTGCTGGTCCCCAGAACTTTTTTTTTTTTAAGAGAGATTTTTGCCATAGGGTGCATGCGCTCACTGGAGACCCAGAGAGAGACAAAGTGTCAGAAGGCAAGAAATCACCCCTTAGGGGGATGGCTATGCTGCAGTCCCTTTTCCTCCATTCTCTTCTTGGGATTTTGGGCATGCACGCACACATACCTGGCATGAATTTTATGCGGCTGGGTCTGGGGCTCGAACCATGTAGGTGGGAGTCCATCAACATAACCATTATGCAATCTGCTGGTCCCAAGAAGAACATTTTTAACTTTTAACTTTTTTCTTTTTATAGTGAGAGAGAGGAAGGAGGGAGAGAGATGGAGAGATAAGTATCTTTTTTGAGGGTCTCTCCTGCCCCAGACTTGCAGCACTCTAAGTTCGCAGGCATGCACCACAATATCCTGCACTTCCTAGCTGGGCCTGGAACCCAAACCTGGACATCTCATGTGACCCAGCCTCGGGCAGCGGGACCCTATGCCTGTGCCACTGTGGCTAGGCCTCCACTTTTCACTTGTTAATGCTTCCCCAGTTTGTATAAGCAAGCATCCTGATTACTCCAGTCTTCTATTAAATTAAGGTCTAGTACTTCATATGCTCATACAAATACTAATTCTGTCCTGTTGTGTATGACAATGAGTTCCTGAGAGGCATTTGTATTGTTCGGTACGGTCAATAAGAACGTGGAGCTGGGATCCAGACAAACCTGTTTAGGGTCTTGAGCTTGACTCTTATTAGCCTTATGGCTTTAGAAAACTTCCTTAATGCCTCTAATCCATTTTCTCACCAGTTAATTGGGGACAGTATTTGTTCTAGCTCATTGGGACATTGGAAAGATTAAGTAAAAATATGTTCATAAGAATGACTAAAAGTGGGACCAGCAGTTAGCGTAATGGCTATGTCACTGGACTCCCATGTAGTCGACCATGGTTCGAGTCCTAGACCCAGTGGCTTAAACTCACGCCAGGTGCGTGTGCATGTGAGCCCAAGATCCCAAGAAGAGAATGGAGGAGAAGGGATTGCGGCATGGCCATTCCCCCCCCCCCCCCCCGGGGGTGATTTTTTGCTTTCTCTCTTTCTGTCTCTCTCTGTCTTTCTGGAGAGCGCACGCACCCCACGCCCTATAGCAAAAACCTCTCCAAAAAAAAGAATGGCTAAAAGTTATCAAGAGATTGCTGGATTCCGATGCAAACCCAGACCCTTTCATCTAGATCATTCTCTCTGAGTGTTGTGTTGTGTTTGTTTGTTTTGTTTTTAGGTTTTTGCCATAGAGTGAGCGTGCTCATTGGGGAGAGACAGAGAGAGGAAAAGTGAGAAATTACCCTTGGGGAATGGCCACTCCGCAATCCCTTCCCCTCCGTTCTCCTCCTGGGATTTTGGGCATGCACACACGTGCACCTGGTGTGGTTTTCAAGCTGCTGGATCTGGTGCTCGAACTGTAGTGAGCCATGTAGGAGTCCAGCGCCTTAACCACCGTGGCATCTGCTGGCTCTGAGTGTTGTGTTTTATCACTGTGCCACTGCCTAGTCCGCAGGGCACTGTGTGAAGGGTTTTAGGTATGACTGTCTTATTTAATACTCCTAATTCTGTGAGCTGGGTGCCAGGGTGCCCATTTTGTGGAAAAGAAAATTGAGGCACAGAAAAGTTGAATGGTGTGCCCAAGGTCACACAGTATTAAACAGGGAAACCGGAACTTGGGCTTCTCTCTCCTCTGTGCCGTGGCCACAGCCCTTGCCCATGGCAAGTCCCTTACTAGGTGCTCTTGACTGTACGTGTGAAATGCCTGGTGAATGCTTGCTGAATAATGGCTTCAGGAAATCTTCTCAGGTTCCAATGGATAGTTCTGCTGTGGACCAGCAAGTGTGCATATTTTGAAGAGATGTAGAGTAGGAGCTTGATGTGCAACCTTTTGAAATAACAGTGTCCAAACTCATGCGGGACTCACCTCGTGGAAAAGGGGTTGGTCTGGTGAAGATTTCTGCTCACTGTTCCAATCAGCTGCTGAGGTTGGTCTGCAGCCAGTTGGATGACTCTGCTCCCATATGCGAGAGAGTGAAGCATGAGGGTGTTACCAGGAATTGGACCTGGACGGGCTTGCAGGGCTGGGCACCCAGCCGAGTCACACCCAGGAGGTGGGCGCTTGCCAGCTTCGGGCTAAGCTATTGCCCCTGAGAGGCTGGGCCGGGCAGGCAGCTCTTTGCTTGCTGATTCTCTGGTCTCCCAGGGCAACCGCCTGGAGCAGACTGTGGTCACCCGTGGGAAGGCTTCTCCTGAGTCAGTGGGGCCTGCAGCGCCCCAGGGTGTGGCCCCACATTCCCTCCCTCCACCTCCCATTGCTACACAGATGGCTCTTTATCTCCCAGGACGCCGTCAGGAGTTCAGGGCCGGAGCTGCAGGGCAGGGCTGCTTGCTCTGTCGAGGCCGCAGGAAGTCTCACTTTCAGGACTCTTCACTGGGCTGTTGTTGAAACATTGTTTAAGGTGGGCACATTGTAAGATCATTAGTGTGTCGGTGAGTGACCGTTAGAAGAGACGAGGGACTTCGGTTCTAGAATTGACGCTGATCTGTTGTATAACCGTGGGGAATGCACTTTCTCTCTAGGCCTCAGTTCCTCATCTGGAAAATTAAAATAACTCCAGTCCTGTTCCTATCACTGGATCACACTGAGAACCGGAGGAGCCGATGAGTGGTTTTCCTCAAGAATGAAGGAAACTTTTCAACTGTGTTTTTGGGAGGACAATGGGTAGTTCCAGGAGCTGCTTTCCGTAAGTTTGAAAATGGTGGCAAGAGCCTGGCACGCTCCACCTCTGTGCATCAGGAAGTCGCTGCTGTGGCACCGGCAGTGACTGGCGGCTGCTCGGGGCCACTGCAGTGAGGCCTGCCCTGGTTCCACCCTGAGCACGGGCCTGGACACTGGAGGGTGCCTGACGGAATTCATGCCACAGGAAGCTCAGGGACTTGGCTGAGTGCTTTGGAACATCAGCCTCATCCTCACACACTTGGGGTCTGTCACAGTGAAGGGTGGACAGCTCTGTCAGACCTCTCGCCCCTCTCCCCCAACCCTTCCCCTTCTTCTCGCACGCTGGAGTGGAAGAGTTTGGCTCGATACAGAGCCATCTGTGAGGCAAGACTCCTGAGAGTGGAGAGACAGAACGTGCCTAACCACGCGGTGGAGCCTGTGTGGAGGGGAGTCAGGGGCAAGTGGTTGGGCCTCCATGGCTCGAGGACTGCTTTGCAGTTCAGATCTATCCCCACCTGATGTCCGCTCAGCAGGGCTGCCCGAGCGCCCCCTGAGGAATGCACCCCTCAGGACCACCGTGCTGAGCTGCACTCACAGCACAAAGCCTCTGCATGCGCGCGCGGCTCCCTCCGGCTTGGCTGCCAGGGGAGGAAGGCCAGCATGTGTCAGGCTGGTGTCTGCCCAGCCTGCTTCTCCATGTATCCCATCCCTTCTTCAGTCTCAAATTGTTGCTCTTGGCAGAAGAGCTCGTGTGATTTGTTCATAACAATCACTCTCTGCCTTGAGAAGCATGTGGAATGCTTTAGGGATGTTTTTATAATTCTTGGGCCATATTTTTATGGCTGGAAATTAACCAGAGAACTGCAAAAATGCAGGCTTGCTTATTCAGCTTTACATCCCGAGGATGAGTTGCCTCCCTGCCCCCTCCTTTTGTTCTCACACATTTTTTTTTTTTTTTTTTTTTTAGTTTTTGCCTTAGAGTGTGAGAGAAAGAGAGTGAAATCACTCAACAGAAAAAGAGAGTGAAATCACTCCCTGGGGAGGTGGTTAATCATGCCACAGTCCCTTCTCCTCTGTTCTCTTCTCGGGATCTTGGGAAGACATGTACAAGCAGTTGGTATGATTTTTAAGCCACTGGATCCGGGACTCAAACTGTGTAGTCTCCATGTGGGATCCAACTGCCTTAACCTCCATGCCACCTGCTGGCCTGTTCTCAGGTTCTTGGTACTTCCTGGGATTGGACACTTCCCCTTTGATAAGGGCTTTGGAGTTACTTGCAGGTCTGTGTTCTTATTTTGAAAGTTTCTTTCTTTTTCCGGACAAGGTTTCGCCATGCATGATCCTCACCACAGCCTTCCTGCCAGTTAGGATTATGGACATGCATGGGTGCCCGTGACAAGCTGGGGTTAGCCTAAGATCCACGCTCTGGGCCTTCTCATACGACTCCAGCATGGCACGACAACACTGCTGCCCACTGCAACTGGGCCTCTGACTTTTTCTTCTAGAGAGATTTTTGCTATAGGGTGTGTGCGGTTACCGGAGAGACAGAGAGACAGAAAGCAAGAAATCACACTCCAGGGGGATGGCCACACTACAACCCCTTCTCTTCCATTCTCCTCTCAGGATCTTGGGCACGCATGCACACGTGCCCAGCATTAATTTTAAGCTGCTTGGTCTGGGAGTCAAACTGTGGTCAACTACGTGGTAGTCCAGCGATGCCAATTGCTGGTCCCAGCCTCTGGATTTTTTGTCTGTTTGTTTTGTTTTAATTACCAGAGGGTGCATGGGCTCACCACAGAGAGACAGAGAGATGAGAGGAAGAGGAGAAAGCGCCCCCTAATGGGACCTGGTCACTCTTCAGTCCCCTGTCCTCCTTTTTCCATCTTGGTAGAACCTTGAGCCTGCACACACAGGCACTGGCATGTTCCCCAAGCTGCCAGGACTGGGACTCAAACTGCAATTGGCCATGTGACTTCCAGCTCCCATAGCCACCAGGCTACAGGCCTGGTCTAAAGGCCTCTGTGTTCTGTGTTTGTTTTTGAGAGGCTTTTGCCTTAGGGCACATGCCAGAGAGAGAGAGACAGAGACAGTGAAAGGGAAAGTGAGAAATCACCCCCAGGGGTGATGGCCATGCCGCAATCCCTTTTCCTCCATTCTCCTCCTGGGTTCTTAGGCATGCACGCACACGCCCGGC
Organism: Tupaia tana; assembly: GCA_026018925.1. Taxonomy (NCBI): domain Eukaryota; kingdom Metazoa; phylum Chordata; class Mammalia; order Scandentia; family Tupaiidae; genus Tupaia; species Tupaia tana. The sequence goes on along the minus strand of JAKSZU010000020.1, from coordinate 38,242,795 downwards.
ATGACTTTCAAGCCACCAGGACTGGGACGCATACCGTGGTCAGCCATGTGATGTCACCACTACACCATCTGCTGGCTCCAGGACTCCGTGTTTTTAATGTCAAGTCTGGTTCTTTTATTACCTTCCAGACACTGCCATTCTCCTTGATTTCCTTTTTTCTTCCTTCTCCTTCTCGGAATTTCTGCTTTCTTAGCAATCTCTATCCATTGAGATGAAAGTTCCTGGCCACCCCAGTGGGGCCCGTGTACATCGTGGATACTGAGGAGAGCTGGGGCTGAGGTGGGGGTGCTCTATTTCCCTTGAAATGGTTTAGTTCTTTGGGAAATGGGTTGACAGGACAGCAGACTCCTCAAACACCTTTCTGCTCAGCCATGACTATAGGGTCCTGGCCCATTTCCACATTTTAATGATTTTGATCATTCTTTTCAGACTCCAACATGAAGATATTTTCCTCATTTGTCTTGTTTACAAACTTAAAATGGTAAAGCCTGAGGAAAACTGTGTGAGTCTTGAACATAGCTCTGCTAGGTTCTGCGTGTTATCCCCTGGCTCTTCATTAACGGGCCGTGGCTACAGACGTGACAGGCTGGGGGGAAGCATCGGACGGTGGTGACCTTGACAGCTTCCTGCCCTCAGGAGCTCACACTGAGTCACGGAGTCCACTCCATGGTGTGGTAAAGGCCAAACGAGGTGAGCTGGGCCTCTTGAGGAGGAAGGCTTGCATTCGGCGAGGTGGAGATGGAGCAGGGTGCTGGTTAATCTTCTCAGCTAAAAAAGTGTAATGTCAGATGTGTCTTAACGTACATGAGGAAGACTCTGCTAGAGAGACAAGGAGGTTACGGAAACACGGATAGCATTGGGAAAGGCAAGGGATTATGAAAAGAGTGGGATTTTAGAGGTCAAAGAGCAACTAGGTGCAGTGAATGTCCCTAGAGGGGGTAGAAGTGAAGAGGTGAGAGACTGGGAAACCATCTTGAAGTACTTTTGTGGAGAACCTTGGGCGCCATGGGAAGAAGTCTGGACTTTGTAGACAGGACTCGTTGGCCACCCCTCCCTTCCTAGAAGACTTTCCTGCCCATGGCTGGATTCACCATCTCCTCTGAGATGTTCAGAAAGACCTGCCTGCATTTGCATTGTGGAAAGATCTTTCAGGCTACGGAATGGAAGACAAACAGAAACGGTGAGAAATCAGTCACAGGGACACGCCCTGGGATGATGTTGTGATGACCCATTGAGAATTGCTGCATGTCCATGAAACCGGCTACTTCTGCCTCACGAATGCATATCTGTGGGCCCCACCACGCCCAGTGACACCTGCGTCACCTGGTGCCCATGCTGCCTCTGGTCACCTTCTGGTCTCTAGGTCACTCGTCACCTCCCCTACCAGAACTCACCCTCTGTTGTTCAGAGCGGCCCTGAGATTGTATCACCCACACTCAAGGCACTGCCCTAGGATGTGTGTGCCAGGAGCATGGCAGGCTGGATGAGGTGCAGCCTCGGGCCCAGTGAGAGGAAGTCCACGGGGAAACAGGTTCTCTGCATCCTGCTGACTGGGAGTCAGGCTTACTGCTTCCTGACTATCAAATGTAGTGTTACTGCCATCTCCTTCGAGGAAACGGATTGGTTAGGCTAGGGGGGGCTGCCTGTGTTACCGTGAGCTCGAAGACCGCCCGCTCACGGCAGGCCATGGCCTCAGACATGTTTCTGCAGGCCTCTGGCTACGCCTTGGTAGTTCCTGTGTTACCTCACCCCGCTGACATCTGCTGGACTTGTCTGGAGGAAGGAGCAGTGGAAACTCCTGCATACTCGGCAGGCTCCTGCCTCAGAGCCGAAGGTCTGAAATCCCAGCCCTTTGCTTCGGACTTCGCACTCAAAGATGTAAAACAGTGTTTGCCTGACTGTTTTAGATGTTCAACAGAAAAAGGACCTCATGGTGGTCAAACACCATTGAGGAAACCTGGATTGAACAATGCTTAGTAGTTTAATTTACTGCAGACCTTCTCATCATCTCAACATTTTCTTTCTTTTCCTTTCCTTTCCTTTCCTTTCCTCTTTCCTTTTTCTTTTTCTTTTTCTTTTTCCTTTTCCTTTTTCTTTTTCTTTCTTTCTTTTCTTCTTCCTTTTTTCTTTCTCATTCTTTCTTCCTCTTTTTCTTTATTTCTTTTTTTTTGTAGTTTGCCACAGAATGTGTGTTCTTGTTAGAGAGAGACAGAAAGTGAGAAAGCACCCCTCCCCCATGAGGGATGGTCGTATTGCAATCCCTTGGGGCTCACATACACACGCACCCAGTATGTTTTACAATCTACCGGGTCCGGGACTCAAACCACACCGTGTGCCATGTGAGATTTAGCCACTGTAACCACCACGCCATTGGCTGGCCCTCACATCTGTAACTAGTTAATCTATGTTGTGGATCTCCAAAAAGGGGTAGGAATATTGAACGGTCCATTTCCCACACTCATGTGGTCAAGGAACTTCCTCAAGTCCCCCTTCTTGCCATTGCAGAAGCTCTTCGACTGGAGAAAAGGAGGCCCAGCCAGTCTTAGGGTAGCTGATCTCTGTCTCCTAGACTGTGGAGAGTTATAACAGGGGCAGCAGTGTGCGGGTTTGCTTTAGGCCATCCAGTTCCCGCCGGTTGCCCCGCTCCCTCTCTCAGAAATGCTCTGGTTTGGTGGATTAATGTATGATCCTGCCCATAGCCTGCTGCAGACCCCAGGGCCCAGCCCCTTGGCATTTGAAACTCAAAGGGCAGCTCGCTGTCAGACTTTGCTTTCGCCCCAACACAGTCCAGTGTCACCCTTTGACTCACCACTTGCTCTCTGACAACCTCTGGTATTTGTCACTGGGCCCTGAACTCTTTCACCTTTGTTCAGCCACCATAATTCAGCCTGGCAAAATGCCTCACCTTCTCAAAAAACAATTCTGCGAGCAAGCTGACAGAAAATCAGTGCCCCTAAGAAAGGCAGGCCTTTTGTGGTAGGTGTCTCTTCACAATGCCTTCGGTCTTGGCATTTCAGAACCTCCTGAGCACGTGAACTTTGGGGCTCTGCAGCTGTTGTTCTGTGTCCTGCTTTCTCTTCATTCTCTTGTCTCCTTTTATTCCTGCCACGGAGACAGCCACTTTCCTGCTGTCAGATGCCCTGGCGGAATTTGTATTAGAAAATACCAAGAAACCCTCTCCACTGAGGGGAGGAGAGAAACAGAGAGAAAAGGCCAAATATCGGGGTAGGAACCAGGTAGGCGATGAAGTAGCGAGATCACGGCACTTATCAAAAATAAATAAAATAAAAGAATTTGAAATTTTTTTATTTCGCAGGCGTAATTAATGGTTTATAAGATTTGATTTCAACTTCTGTTCCCCACCTTTTTTTTGATACTACAGTTGATAAAATCATTTTCAAATTGTAGATGTTTGACTTTCCAAAAAATTGATAGTTGGAGACCAAATAGAAAGATTGATTAAAGAAATGCTTTCCTTTTTATTTTGCTGAGTAAGTAGTGGATATTATCTTTAATATTTGCAAAAATCTTCCCAAAAAACACATCAGGTAGAAACACAAAAGAAGACTAGCGATCAAGTATTTGAAGTGTCTTTTTGATTATGGGTTATTCTATACGTAAATCCTACATACCTGGGTCTTATCTGGTTGTAAATGTCCCAGGCAATAGGTTTCCAGGGTTTCTTTGTGGATATTTTGATGAATGTTCTCAAAGATGTCTGTGACAGGCTCAAATACACTTTCTCCAAACAAAAAGAACCTATTTTGCCTTTGAAATTTAACTTTTAAAAAAATTGCTGCAGTTACAGATCTTAAAAATTAATTGCCCCTTTTTTGTGACCATTTTGCATTTTTTTTTCTCTGCCCCACCTCTCCAATTATATAGTTTTGCTTTGCTTTCTTTTGAGTGTCTGGGAGGCTCCCCCCCCCTCCCCCCCCCCCTTCTCAACTCTTTTAAAAGTACGAGGTGATTTGGCTTTAGTACTGTTATTTAAGCTTTTTTATGTGTGTTTATGGGAGTTTCAAATTGACCTTCAGTATGTCTGTTTTAGGGTCGTCATCATGATTCTTTTTCCGACCAAACCAAACCAAACAAAAATCAAATCAGAACCTACTCTCAAAAATACAACAAAATGGAATCAAAATATGTTGGCCGGTTTGACTGCACATCCCTCTGCTTCTCCAGAGATGAGGGACTAAGGTCTCTCTTCCTATTTCTTTTATGAAAAATATACCTCTGCGCATAAATCGATACATTATTTCATTTTAAATTTTGTTTCAAAAGGTGCATCCACCCCATTATGTAAATCATGACTGAAAACTTTAAAAGAAATAGTTATACATAGACATTAAAATCAAACCTTGGTTTCACAAGTTCCACCTTATTTTGTTGATTTTATTTTTAAAAGGGAAGGACATTTAATTAAAAAAAAATTCCCCCTTTCTTTCCTTTCTTCCTCACTCCCTTCCCCCACCCCTCCGATTGTCTCCTAGGACCAGGAAGTTTGTCTGTAAACAGAAGCCGTAATCAGACCCCTGACCTTCTCGGGCTTTCAACCCGGTGTTTCCACAGAGGGATTAACCCCAAATACCAACTTGTTCTCAGAGGCAAAATTGCTCCCGAGCGCGGGCATCACCAAAGGGTTTTCTCCCTGGGCTTTCACATTCACCCTGCAAATAACGTTCTCTCAAAGGGCGGCTTAAAAGGCAGCCACTGGAAAGCAAATTACCGGGCAGGCTGGAGCCACAAGAGGTGCTGAGAATTCTCCAGGCACCCAAACCTCGGACTCTGCTCCCCCTGAATGGCTGGTGGGATAAACGTGCAGATCCAGTGGTGCTGTGGGAAAGGGCCAGGCTGCTTGGTCTACTAATGCATGGCTGCGTGTGTGTGTGGGCGCGTGTGTGCACGCATGTGCATGCGCACCCATCTTTGGGTTTACACATACGAAGTCCTGTGGACAGCCTGACCTCATTCAGGCTGTCCGGGTCATTCCGCAGATGCTGGCAGTGCGGGCCGCAGGGTTGGGTGGGGATAAGCATTTCTCTGTCGGGGACCCAGGGGGAGCAGTACCGGCCTGGTGTGCAGAACCACAGCTGCGAGACTCCAGAGGAGGGAACCTTTGCAAGTTGGTCTGTGTTTGTTTTTAATTTAACTTTATTTATTTATTTACATTTTAAAGGGACACAGAGAGAGATTGAAAGCAAGCCACCAGGACCAGGACTTGAACTGCAGGCAGCCATGTGGGTGTCCAGTGCCCTTAACCACCATGCCACCTGCTGGCCCCTCAAGTTGGTCTGTTTTTATTCTTCTCTGCAGGTCTTAAGATGTCCACTCAGGAAGGAACACCTTAAAACAGCAGCACGCTCTGGGTTGGATCCCAAGTTAGAATGAAGACAGAACTACCCTGACTCCCCTACCTGCTGGTCAGACCGACTGAAAATGTGGGTTCTAAGTCTGCTTGAGCCCCCGCTGCCGGCCCACACGGGGTCTGCAGGTTGCCACAGCAGCTCCACTCTTACCAAGGCACTGGTGGGAGAGGAGATTTTCTTACAGCAGAACATCCTCTTCCTCTCTGGACCCCCAGTGACTTCTCACCAGAGAGCCAACGTGTCTGATTTTAAAGGCTCCGTGTAGCATGTCCAGCAATGTCTCATGTTATTAAGAAGGGGCTGGGGGTGGGGCAAGGGCCCGATGAGGCGTCTTACCTAATAGCTCCTACGAGCTGTGGAAAGTTTGATGCCGCAGGAGCACCCAGACAGAAAATTAAAAATCTAATAAAGTCCTCAGTGTGGGGGCGCTGGCATCAGGACAGCTTTACTTCTCCAGACACCTAATAAAGAGACATTCCAGGACACTAACTCATAAGGGAAATCGGCAGGGGTGACGGAGAGCAGCGGAAAGCGAACCATGGAAACAGAGCAGCCTCTTACAGAGCCGCGGAAGGTTCACTTACTTCTCCCCCCCCCCCTCCAGTTTAGAAAAATGGCAGGGCGCTCAGGACCAAAGGAAAGGCCACAGGGACTGGAGTGAGTGGGGATGATTCCGGGAGTTCTCCCCATACAAACCTCACTTTCATGGGCAGAATACTAGGAGGCTGACGTGACCCCTAGGCATGCAGGGGACAGGAGGTGGAGGGTCACTACCTGTGGCACTGAGGCTGGAAGGTTTGCTTTCTGGAGGAAGCAGAGAAAGGAGGGGTTGAGAATCGAGCGTAATTATTATTATTCAGCGTAATTCTATGAAGCAATTCCCTCACAGCTGGTTCCCTTATGTGGATTTTCCCATGGGCTTACCTGGTCACATGAGCCTCGGTCATGGTCTGCTAGGGTGAGGGGTTGTTGGTTGGGACTCATTTTGAGGGACATTTAGGTCGTTCTGGCTTGGTTCTCAAGTTGGGTTGTGTCTAGCTGAGGAAAAAAAAATAAATGGTGACTGGGTATTCACCCAAATCATCAGTCAGTTGTATTGGGTTGTTGGAGAAGTCATGATGCATTTTTGCACACAAAAAAAGAAAACAGAAAAATACGTCATGACTTACCTGACGACCTAGTAGAAACACTCCATTGAAATGGTGGTACCTGTTCCCACACAGACGATGCACACATGCACAAGGGATAATAAAACTGCTTGTTAAGAAAAGAGTCAAAGGAGACCCAGCCTGGGTAGTAGCATACTGATCTGCTGTGTGGAAGCCACGTGGCCAGCCACAGGTTCAGGTCCTGAGTCGTCCTGAACAGGCACACGGACCCAAGATACTGACTAGCTGGAAGACGTGGGGAAGGGGCCAGTGGCATGGCAAGACCTTGTTAAGGTGCCTCTCTCTCATGAAAGAAATAATATAAATAGAAAGAAAGAAGAAAGGAAGGAAGGAAGAAAAGAAAATAGAAGGAGGGTTGGCCTAGTTGCCTAGCGGTTAAGGGAACTGGATTCCACACCGCCAACTGTGGTTCCAATCCCAGCCCTGGCAACTTAAAACAACACGCCAAGTGTGAACATATACGTGTCCCAAATCCCTACGGGATGGAGACACGAAGAAGGGGTTTTAGTATGCTCGTGCCCTATAGGGGTGCCGTCTCCTTCCTCTACTCTCCCTGTCTCTCTGTGTGTCTCTCTGACAAGTGCATGTGCTCTCTGGCAATTAAGAAAAAGGGGAGAAAAGAAAAAAAAAAAAAGAAAAGAAGAGAAAGACAAGAAAAAAGAAGCAGCTGGCTCTATTTTGTTATCTGAAATGTTAAGCTCAGGTCAAGGTTTTGAGAAAGGGTCAGGTTAGTTTTCACTTTCTCCACAACATTCCAGCTGGTTGGGATTCTGGCAACCAGCAATCAAGAGGGTTCCTGGGAACCAGCAGTTAGCGTAATGGCTATGTCGCTGGACTCCCAAGTAGTTGACCGCGGTTCGCGTCCCGGACCCAGTGGCTTAAAACTCATGCTGGGTGCGTGTGCATGCGTGTCCAAGATCCCGAGAGGAGAATGGAGGAGAAGGGATTGCGTGCGGCGTGACCATCCCCCCTGGGGGGGTGATTTCTCGCTTTCTGTTTATCTCTCTCTGTCTGGCTGAGCGCACGCGCCCTATAGCAAAAACCTCTCCAAAAAAAAAGAGGGTTCCTTGGAATTACCTGTCCACAATAGGGGTTCCAGCTGTGCCTTGCCGTAGAAGAAATGGCTTGTGAAATGACTTTTGGACACTGACCTTGCAGATTCCTTGAGGTCTCCTGGTGTGAGGGAAGGGGAACTGAGGCAGAGGCCCTAGGCTCAGACCCAGCCTGCTCTGGGGCCTGGGTGGCTGGGACCCGTGCTGGCCCCCCGCGGGCCTGCTTGTTCTGGAGGAGAAGGTGATGGAGGGACTTCTAAGGCCCCTGACTGCTGGCAAACGCTGCGATTCCAGGAGGTTAGAAGCGTGGTTTCTGAGCTGGAGTTCCTGGCTCTCCCGGGTCAGAGAGAGTGTTTTCCTTCTGGCTTTTCACTCAGCTGTGGCTTGGCAGAGGAGGAGCTGCCGCCCTTGGGTGTGATGCCGGAGAGGTCTGTGGTTACGGGAGCAAAATGAAATAGAGGCTTTGGATTCTCAAGTCCAGGAACCCTTCTTGGTCTTTTGTTTCGCTCTGCCTTCCTGCCCCCTTCTTTCCTATCTTCCTTCCTTTTTCACTAAAAAATGTATATATTTTTTTCTCCCACAAGAACAGCTCCATATTTAAAAGGGTGAATCTGCCCCAGGGTGGGCATGAGCCGCCTTCTTGTGGGTAGGTTTCTCTGAGGGAGGCCTGGGAGGTTTTGACTCATTCTGGAAGGAGCTCAACCAATGCTTCTTAAAATTCAAGGATCACTTGAGAGTTTTGCTAAATCCTAACTTAATAGGTTTGGGATGGGAGGTGGGAGTCTGCATTTTCAGTGAGCTTTCAGGCGATGCTGCTGCTGTTGGTCCACAAACCACACTTTTACTAACAAGGTTGGATGACCCCAACTCAGACCTCTCCTAGGCCCCTCCAGAGAACAGAACTCACAGATGGGGGCCCTCCCCATCCTGGGGCTTTTTAGGCCTCTAGTTCAGTTTCAGCCCAGACTGGACCTACAAGATTAGTTCTTAACATGGGCAGTCCTATTCTTTTGAAGACTGATGTCTCAGTCTGCCGTGCATTGCTGAACAGAAAGCCCGAGACCAAGTGTTGTACAAAGAAATACAGGTTTCTTTGACTTACAGTTCTGGTGTCTGGAAAGTCCAAAGGCATAGGGTTGGCACCAGGCCCACCCATGCCAACATAGCTGATAGAAGATGAGGGGATAGCGGGCATGTGCAGAGAGAGGGAGCTGGGGGTAACCATCTTCCTCGTGTAACACCCCCTATGTGAGAACTAACTCCTCACAAGAGCTGAACTCACTCTGCATCACAAGACAGCCATTAGAACGTCGACAAGGATGATGCCTCCATGGTCCAGTCACTACCGGCTAGGCCTCACCACCTTTCAACACCATTACACTGGGGATCAAATTTCAAAACATCACCCTCTGGGGGACAAACATGATCCAAACCATGCCAGTTGGGGTGTCACAATCTGGCTGGGAATTAGACTTTTGCCATCCGACAGTTGAGTTGTCGTGTTGTTTTTTTCTTCCCTTCTCTTTCCCCTCACAGTGGGAGAAGAAGAACTGGAGATGAGGTGAGGAAGAACAAGGCCTCAATTAGTTAGAAAGTGACAGTATAGAATTAAATGAGCCCTGTACTCTGGCTCATTAACAAAATCCTATTACTTAACAGGTCTCAAACTAGTGTTTCAGCTAAATAAAGACATGTAAATCATGTCATATACTTTTCTTAATTGAGCTGCATACCAGGGGCATCCTCATAATGGTGTTCTGGCACCGGTGACCTCATTAGAAGAGGAGAGCTGCTTTTATGACAGGTTTTGGAAATTGAAATGGCAAAGAGATGTCCTTCAGGAGGACTAATTCTGAACTGAGCAATGAGCAGCGGCCGAGGTGGTGTGGTGACCTCCATCTGGGCTGATCCTCAACTTGGGGACAAGGTCTGGTCCCATTTTTCACAGGTCATTTGGTCAAGAAGAGAAACCTCAATGGTTCTTATACTTGGATAGATCCACTGGGCAGTCTTGCTAGAAATTCAGGCTCCAGGGCTCCATCCTGAGATTCTAACCCAGGACTCCTGGGCTGGACCCAGCCACACTGTACTTGTCATCCTGTCCCTGTGCGACTCATGCAGAATGCTCAGAAATACTCTTTGAGAAACATTTCAGAGGGTCTCAGTGACTTTATCCAAAGCCCGGCTGTATGTACGCACCGTGAGTTTTAATCTTTCCTGAGAACAGAGCAAATGAGAGGTGCAAGGGTGCGCTCTTTGGGTGCTGCCGGCCACCTTTCCCCTGTCCTCTCTGCTCGGCTCCTCTGGGAGTCTGTGAGGTGGTGGCATAGCCGGGGCCACTGGGACTGACGCTCGCTCGGATGCTTGGGCGGGGCACTGTCCCTGTGGGCTGCTGTGTCCTCAACCACAGTTATAAAGTGTACGGATATGTTAATTGCTCATGACATTTTGTCTTGTTCTGCAACTCAGTTTCTTCATCTGTCAAGTGGGAATGCTGCACCTGAATGTGCATTTGGTTAGTCTCGGTAGGCACTGGGCTTCTCTTTCTGGCAGCTCTTCATGTTGTCCTTCCCTGTAGTAACAAGAACTTCACCCTCCAGATTTTGTGTAAATATTGAGTTTATAGCAATGGTTTTGTAGTGTTCCCGTTTTCTGGGTTGATGATTAATGTGGTTTTCTCAGAGAGCATTGTGCCTTCTCAAAGGCTTACTGCTAGTCCCGGGGACTGCTCCAGGGCTGGGGGCATTTCTGCCTTTTTCTCTATTGTCCTGTGGAAGAAGGGGCAGGCACAGGCTGCAGTCCCCATAGGGCAGCAGAAGTGTCAGCTGACTGACACGGGGGAGGCAACACTGGGCTTCATCGGAAAAGGATTTTCTAATAAGTAGAATGACCTCCCTGATCCCGAACTTTTGCCAGCTTTATGCAGCCTGTGGTACCACGTGCAGACTTCCGTCCAATTTTCTGCGTCCCCCTCTAATCCTATATGCTCTCCCTGGGTAAATTGAATTGCGTGGCTTTAACCCATTTTTGGAATGATCACTCACCCACCCACCCTCCCACAGTCTGCAAAGCATCTCCAGTGGACTCTCCTGTCCCTACTGAAAACTCAGCATGTCCACACACACCTCCATCAGTTTTCCCTTAACCCTGCTGCTCTTCCCACCCGGTTCCTTTCTGGTTGTGGAAGCATGAGCTTTCTTAGAGAATGAAAAATAGTTTAGAAGATCCCAAACCTACTCATTTGAGGATCTAATCTTTCGCCAGGACCCCTTGCTTTGAAATATCTGAACTTAATAGTCACAAGCACTCTTTTCCAGTGCTCATAGCTCATTCTATATTTCTTCCTCCTCTAACTACGGAAACTCTCTAGGTTTTACAGCGTGTAGGTCTATCTGAATCTTATTATTATTATTTTTTTAATTTGCCAGAGTCATGCGCTCTTGCTAGAGAGAGCCTGAGACACACAGAGAAGGACAGACAGAGGGAAGTGAGAGGGCATCCCCCATAAGGGCTGGCCATGCCACAATCCAGTCTCCATTTTTTCTTTCCAGGTTTTGAGTATGCACGTTCATGTGCCTGGTGTGTTTTTCAACTTGCTGGGTCTGGGGCTTGAACCATGTAGTTAGACATGTGGGATCTAGCCACCTTAACCAACAGGCCACGGGCCGGTCTAGTCTGGTTAAATCTTATGTGTAAAGAATAGTTGGTTAGCAGCACTTGTGCAAATGAGGTTTGTAGGCTGTATAAGCAGTGTAAATCCGCCATATGTGGGTACTAAAAAGGCTCACATACACATACTTTCATTAAGAAAAAAAATGCAGGGACCAGCAGTTGGCATAATGGCTATGTCGCTGGACTCCCACGTAGTCGACCGCGGTTCGTGTCCTGGACCTGGTGGCTTAAAACTCATGCCGGGCGCATTGTGCGTGTGTGCCCAAGATCCCAAGAGGAGAAGGGATTGCGGCATGGCCATCCCCCCGGAGGGTGATTTCTCGCTTTCTCTCTATCTGTCTGGCGAGAGCACGCGCACTATAGCAAAAACCTCCCAAAAAAAAAAAAAAAAAAAAAAAAAAAGAAAAGAAAAAAAATGCAGCTTTTAGAATAAGCAAAGTTGATGTACTGATCAGCTTTGCACTGGCTGAAACACACCTAGGGTGCTTAACTTACTTTTTTTTTTTTGAGAGGTTTTTGCTATAGGGCACATGTGCTCACCAAAAAGTCAGAGAGAAACAGAGACAGAAAGTGAAAAATCACCCCCCCCCCCAGGGGGGATGGCCATGCCACAATTCCTTCTCCTCCATTCTCCTCTCAGAATCTTGGGCACACACACACACGTGCCCGGCGTGAGTTTAAGCCACTGGGTCCGGGACTTGAACTGCGGTCGACTACATGGGAGTCCGGCGACATAGCCATTACGCCAACTGCTGGTCCCTTAACTTCCTATTATATTATTATATATACAGTATTACCTTTCTGAGTTGTCAAAAACAGTGACAAAATCTCCTGTTACTGTTTTGTTTCTATCAAATTTTCTCTAAATTTCTATAAATTCTTGCTCTTTAAAAATTTTTACTTGAGCAAGAGAGGGAAGCACGCTCAGCAGTGTTTCACATTGCTTTGCTCCGTCCCACCCCTGCCTTTTTAGCCAGACAGGACTGTGGCGTGTATGCACGTGACTGCTGTGTGCAGGCTGACCAGGGGACCGAGCTTGACTCTCACTTCAAGGACTTCAGCCAGCCTTGTCGGCTGTGGTCCTGCTGTGCTCCTTCATCTGGGCGTAATGGCTATGTCGCTGGACTCCTATGTAGTCGAGTGCGGTTCGAGTCCCGGACCCGGTGGCTTAAACTCACGCTGGGCGCTTGTGCATGCGTGCCCAAGATCTCGAGAGGAGAATGGAGGAGAAGGGATTATCGTGTGGCCATCCTCCCTGGGGGGTGATTTCTCACTTTCTTTCTCTCAGTCTCTGTCTTTCTGGCGAGTGCATGCACCCTATAGCAAAAACCTCTCCAAAAAAAAAAAAAAAAAAAAAAAAAAAACCAGAATGTTGGGCACACACTCATACACACCTGACATGTTCTCTAAGTTGCTGGGTCTAGGACTCAAACCATGCTGGCCATGTGTGAATTCAGTTGTCTTAACCACCATAGCGCTGGCTGGACCCCCATCTTTAAAAAAAAAAAAAATTCAAAGTAAATGGAAGATACCAATATACTTCTCCCTAAATACTTTAGTGAAAAGTGCAAATATTATTAGCTAGAATTTATTTATTTATTTATTTATTTATTTTTAAGAGAAATTTTTGCCATAGGGTACGAGTGCTACTGGAGAGATAAAGAGAGACAGAGAAACAGGAAGTAAGAAATAACCTCCCAGGGAGGAGGACCATGCCGCAATCCCTTTTTCATTCTCCTCTCGGGATTTTGGGTATGCATGCACATGTGTCTGGCATGGATTTTAAGCTGCCGGGTCCGGGACTCAAACCATGGTCAACTATGTGGAAGTCCAGCGATTTAACCATGTCATCTGCGGGTCCCATTAGCTAAATTTTTTTTTTTTTTTTGAGACAGAGATTTTTGCCATCGGAGCATATGCTTGCCAGAGAGACAGAGACAGAGAGAAAGAAAGTAGGAAATCACCCCCCACGGGGAATGGCTATGCTGCAATCCTTTCTCCATTCTCCTCTCAGGATTTTGGGCACACACTCACACATGCCTGGCATGAGTTTTAAGTCACTGGGTTCTTGATTCAAACCATGGCTGACTACATGGGAGTCCAGCAATGTACCCATTACACCATCTATTGGTTAGCTAGAAGTTAATTACCACTAGCAATTTTTTATTTGAGGTAAATTTTTTTTTTTTTTCTGGAGAGGTTTTTTCGCTACAGGGCGTGTGCGCTCGCCAGACAGACAGAGAGAGACATAGAGACAGAAAGCAAAAAATCACCCCCCAGGGGGGATGGTCACGCCGCAATCCCTTCTCCTCCATTCTCCTCTTGGGATCTTGGGCACGCACGCACACGCGCCCGGCATGAGTTTTAAGCCACCAGGTCCGGGACGGCAAACCGTGGTCGACTACATGGGAGTCCAGTGACATAGCCATTACGCTAACTGCTGGTTCCCTGAGGTAAAATTTATAAACAACAAAATGCATACATTTTAAATGTATAGTCAGGGAATTTTGACAAATGTATACCAGGTGTTTTTAATATGTGTTCTTTGAAGAATTATTGTTTTGTATTTAAAAATTCTTTTAAAACCATACTTTAAAAATTATTTAGACTATGTTCAATTGATTTTTTCTTTTATTTCCTTTTCATATTCTTCTTTTTTTTTTACATTCAATCACTACACATCTTTACAGTATGCAAAATGGATTTTCCCAGCCTGAATACACTGTATATTAATTAGTCCAAAGATATTACCATATACATTATTATCAACAGATAATTGTCCATTTTTGTGTTCATTAAATGTTTTGTTTCTTTTTGCCTCCCCTGATTCCCTCTCTCCCAACTAACCAGCCTCCTCCCACACCGTCCCTAGTATCTAGTCACTCTACATGCCTTTGTACCTTCCAATCTTTCCGTGTTTTTGTTTTAAAGGAATTATTTTTTATCTTAACTTATCTATCTATCTATCTATCTATCTATCTATCTATCTATCTATCATCTATCTATCTATCTATCTATCATTTATGCTAATTTGACCAGAGAAGGACAGGGTGAGATACAGAAAGAGAGAGAGAGAGTGAGTGAGAAACTAAGCCACCAGGTCTGAGACTTGAACTGCAGTCAGCCATGTACGAGTCCAGTGCCCCCAACCACCACGCCACCTGCCGACCCCATACAATGCTTCTCTTTCATAATCTGGCTTGCTTCACTCAGCATTAAATCTTCCATATTTGTCCATTTTCGACCAAATGCCAGAGTCTGACTGTTTTTTATGGTTGAGTAGTTTACAGTAGTGTACATGTGCCACACACTTTTTCAAGTTCATTCATCTGTTTGGGGATGTTTGGGTTGATTTGATGTTTTAGCAATTGTGAATAATGCTGCAATAAACATGAGTGTGCGAGAACTTTTCTGACTGAGTGTATTCCTACCCTTTGTGTAGATATCCAGGAGTGGAAATACTGGATTGTATGGTAGTTCTATTTGTAGGTTTTTGAGGAATCTCTATATTGTTCTCCACGGTAGCTGTACTAATTTATATTCCCACCAACAGTGCAGGAGAGTTCCATTTTCACTGCAGCCTCACCAGCACCTATCGTTATTTATTTAATCTTGGCCATTCTGACTGGGGTTAAGTGGTATCTCATTGTGGTTTTGATTTGCATCTCCCTTATGATAAGGGATGTTGAACATTTTTTTTTTCATATGCTTTTTGACTGTTTGTATGTCTTCCTTGGAGAGTTGTCTATTCAACTCATTTTCCCATCTTTTTTTTTTTAACTTGGATTTTAGTTATGTACATAAATAGCAAC
Organism: Tupaia tana; assembly: GCA_026018925.1. Taxonomy (NCBI): domain Eukaryota; kingdom Metazoa; phylum Chordata; class Mammalia; order Scandentia; family Tupaiidae; genus Tupaia; species Tupaia tana. The sequence goes on along the minus strand of JAKSZU010000020.1, from coordinate 38,227,721 downwards.
ATAAGATCAAGGAGTTCTAAGGGTTGTACATTATTTTTAGGTGAAAGGATTTCAGATGGGTCTGCTTGTAGTATGGTGTCATCCAAGATAACAAAGAGGCCTAGCATAGTTGTTCGTGAAGAAAGCCATTTCCTACATTCAGTCATGACTTCTTTGCCATGTTTCTGTAGAAATACTGACTTAGCATAAAACTTCCCAATTTTTACCTATAACTGATTAAAATGGGTAGACATGAAGTTTTCTACTTATTTCTGGGTGAATTCTTCACATTTCCTGGCTTTTGAAAGTTCTCCTTCTACACATCTCCCATGACTGTGTATCCCTGTAAACCCCAGTCACGTAATTTCTCTCCACTGACCTGGGAACATATGATGGCTTGTTGTGGATAGTAGACAGAGGCCGCTAATCCCATCACCCAAGGTGGGCACACCCGCTTCTTTACTTTTGAACCTCTAGCCAAAAGGAGTCCAACAAGGCCAGCACAACCAAGAACACCAAGTCTTGGAAGACATCCAGGAGGTGCATTTGGGAGATACTCATAGCTGTCTAATCCCATTGAACCAAATTCTGCATCTTGGGCTTAGCTTGGGAGTACATTTCCTGACAGCGCCTTGTACGTGGCTGGCAGTGATGTCAAAGCCGTGAGATGCTTTCTTCAAGTTGAGTCTTCGGTTCCTCTATGTATTTGGATTGCCTCTCAGGGATTGAGCAGAGTGAAAGGTCATCAACCTTTGTGGTGTTTTTGTCGGGTGAGTCCTTTTCTGGAGCTGTGTAGACTTTGAAGGCGAGCAGGCCCAGGCTGGCTGGCCCCACAGACCTCTGGATTATCTTGAGCATGTTGCTGGCGGTGGTGGTGGTTCCTGCGGAGTCACCCTCATTTTCCCATCTTTTTATTGGATTGACTATTTTTTTTTTTGTTTGTTTTGTTTTTAGATTAGCTTCTTGAGCTCCCTGTATATTCTGCCCGTTATCTGAGGCATAGTTTGCAAATCTATTCTCCCAGTCTAAGAACTGTCTCTTCACTCTAATTACTGTTTCTTCTGCCATGCAGAAGCTTTTTAACTTGATGTAATCCCACTCATCTGTTTTTGAGATTATTGCCTGTGCTTTGAGGTTTTTATTTAAGAAGTCTTTGCTAACTTTGAAGTCTCCAAGATTTTCCCCTGTGTTTTCCACCAGTAAATTTATAGTTTGAGGTTTTGTGTTTATATCTTTGATTCATTTTGAGTTGATATTTTTAAAGAATTATTTATTTAATTTTATTTATGTATTATTATTATTTTATTTATTTATTATTATTATTTGACCAGAAAGAGTATGAAAGGGAAAGTGAGAAAGCCAGCCACCTGCTCAGGGATTCAAACCATGGTCATCCATGTGGGAATCCAGTGCCTTGACTACCATGCCACCCGCTGGCTCTGAGTTCATTGTTGTTAACGGTGAGGTATAGGGGTCCAGTTTCATCTTTCTGCAGGTGGATATCCAGTTTTTCCAGCACCATTTGCTGGAAAGATTTTCCTTTTTCACACTAGATTGACTTGTGACCTTTGCTGAAAATCAATTGGCTGTGTTTTGGGTTTATTTCTGGTTCTCTATTCTGTTTCATTGTCTACATGCCTGTTTTTGTGCCAGTACCATGCTGTTTGACTGTCACAGCTTTGTAATGTATTTTGGGATCTAGAAGTGTGATGCCTCCTACTTTATTCTTTTTGCACAGTATTTCTTTGGTGATATAGGGCCTTTTATAATTCTAGACAAATTTTAAGATAGTTTTTTCCTAATTCTGTGAAGAATGTCTCTGGTAATCTGATTGGGATTGCATTAAATTTATAAATTAATTGGGGGTAGAATCGACATTTTTATTATATTAATTCTTTTAATCCAGGGACATGGAATGTCCTTCCACTCTTTTGGTATCATTTTTCAATTTATTTTTTAAACTTTTCATAGTCTTTCCTGTAGAGGTCTTTAACTTCTTTGGTTAGGTTTATTCCTAGGTACCTTATTTCTTTTGTGACTATAGTAAATGCAATTCCTTTCTTCAATTCTACCACAGTTCATCCACTGTTGGTGTATAGAAATGCTATAGATTTTTGTATGCTGATTTTGTATCCTGCCACTTTACTGTATTCATTCATCACTTCTGGGAGATTTTTTATGGATTCTTTTAGGTTTTCTATGTATATAATCATGCCATTTGCAAATAGAGATAATTTCGCTTCTTCTCTCTCCATTTGAATACCTTTTATTGTATTTTCTTGTCTGATTGCATTAACTAGGACTTCTAGTACTATATTGAAGAGAAGTGGAGAAAGTGGGCAGCCTTGTCCTATTCCAGTTTCTAGTGAAACAAGCTTTTCCCCATTCAGTATGATGTTAGTTATGGGTTTTTAATATGTGGCTTTTATTGTGTTGAGAAAAGTTCCTTCTGTGCTGATTTTGCTGGGAGTCTTAATCACGAAGGAGTATTGTATTTTACCAAATGCTTTTTCTGCATTGATTGATATGATCATATGGTTTTTATCTTTCCTTCTATTAATATGATGTATTACATTTATGGTTTTGTGTATGTTGAACCATTCCTGCATCCTGGAATAAAGTCCACCTGGTTGTAGTATATAATCTTTTTAATATGTTGTTGGATACAATTTGTTAGTATCTTGTTGAGAATTTTTGCATCATATATTCATCAGGGATATTGGTCTGTAGTTTTCTGTGTTCAATTGATTTTAGTAATCATCATGAATTCCATTTCATCAGAACTTCTTTATTTATTTATTTTGATTCATCTTTCATTTTGCTGGGGTATGACTTAAGTATATCTTTCTAGAAGGATGTGAGTGATGTAGGTAGGAATCTCTGCATACCTGAATATTTCCTTATATTTCTTGCAGATGTGAATGACAATTTGGATGAATTTAGAGTTCTTGACTGGCAGGCAACCTTTTGCACTCAAAACTGTAGACTAGAAACAATTGTTTCTCTATTGTCATCTGATGTTTAATCTGAGGGCTATCTGGCTATCTGATTTTTTTTTTTTTTTTGAGAGGTTTTTGCTATAGGGCACGTGCACTTGACAGAAAGACAGAGAGAGACAGAGAGACAGAAAACGAGAAATCACCACCTGGGGGGATGGCCACGCCACAATCCCTTCTCCTCCATTCTCCTCTCGGGATCTTGGGCATGCATGCACACGCGCCCGGAGTGAGTTTTAAGCCACCGGGTCGCGAACCGCGGTCGACTACGTGGGAGTCCAGCAACATAGCCATTATGCTAACTGCTGGTTCCCTTGTAAGTAATTTTTTGAAAGATACTGTTTTTCTCTGTATTTTGAGCCCTACATTTCTGTTTTATATACTCCCCATGTTCTTTTCTTTTCTTTCTTCTTTTCTTTTCCTTTCTTCCTCTTTTCCTCTTCCTTCTTTTTTTCTTTTTAATAGTTAGAAGATCCATGTGCTCATGAGAGGGAAAGCATCCCCCATAGGGTGCAGTCACGCTATCATTCTCCCTCATTTCTCCATCCCATCAAGATTTGGGGTCCAAGGGACACCTGGCATGTTTGTAAGCCTCCAGAACTGAGATTCAAACTGCAGTAGGTCATTGGGACTCTAGTGCACTATGGGAACAAGACCTCTTTTCTTTTTCAAGCTTCTGTATTTATTACTTGTATGAGTTTCCGTGTATGCGTTTTGGAGTCACCTTGATTATCCCAGGTATTCCTGCTGCTGCTGCTGCTCTCAAATGCTCCTGATCTGCAGCCAGTATGAGCATTGACCTACACGCGGAATCCTTCCAGCTCTGCAAACTTCACATTGAAGGGGAGCAGTCACATTTGGTGGGGATCTCAGTCTGTCACTTACTTCCTGTAAACACTGCTTTTTCTCAGGAGGGAGCGCTACAAGATGGTCCTTAGTGGTTTTTTTTTTTTTGTTTGTTTGTTTGTTTTTTTGAGAGGTTTTTGTTGTAGGGTATGTGTGCTCACCAGAAAGACAGAGAGATAGAAAGTGAGAAATCACTTGGCCATGCCGCAATCCCTTCTCCTCCATTCTCCTCTCGGGATCTTGGGCACGCACGCACACACGCCCAGCGTGAGTTCAAGCCACTAGGTCCGGGACTCGAACCGCGGTCAGCTACATGGGAGTTCAGCGACATAGCCATTACGCTAACTGCTGGTCCCCTTAGTAGCTCTTCATTGGAGCCCTTCTGACTCATTCTGAGCAGGGAACACCACACAGTCTGCACAGGGAAGGCACACTTGCCTGGGTTCCTGTGTTACCTTAGTGCTTGTTCTCCCTCTCCACTGAAGACTTTTCTTTTTTCATTCTTCCCTGGGTCGTTTCAGAGGGCATCTTGGTGTAAAGGAAGTTAAGCACCTCACTCCAATCCTTGCTACCCACAGCCACAGGTAAAAAGACACTGTGAGTCTTTTCATGTTACAAGAGTATATATTGGATGCTATAATTTTTTTTTTTTTTTTTAGAGACAGAGTTTTGCTATAGGGCATGTGTGCTCACCCAAGAGACAGAGAGAAAGAAAGTGAGAAATCACCCCTCACTGGGGGATGGCCATGTTGCAATCTCTTCTCCTCCATTATTTTCTCAGGATTTTGGGCATGCACGCACACAGGCCCGGTGTGAGTTTTAAGCCGCTGGGTCTGATATTCGAAACATGGTCAACTATGTGGGAGTCCAGCGACATAACCATTACACCATCTGCAGGTCCTGCTATAAATGTATTAAAACAACTCAAATCTTTGTAGCAGAGGGGTAGAGAGTCAAGAAGAGCACAGAAGAAACCCTAAGCTTGAGCCCTGACTCAGTCATTTGTAAACTCTGTGATCTTGTTGAGGGATACTCAGTTTCCTCACCTGTAAAATGAGAGGAATACTTTGCATTTAATGAGATCAAGTTTGTGAAACCATTTCTAATTCTTTAAAGCTAGAAAAATAGGGACCAGTAATTAGCGTAATGGCTATGTCGCTGAACTCCCACGTAGTCGACCGCGGTTCGAGTCCCGGACCCGGTGGCTTAAACTCACGCTGGGCACGTGTGCGTGCGTGCCCAAGATCCCGAGAGGAGAATGGAGGAGAAGGGATTGTGGTGTGGCCATCCCCCCTGGGGGGTGATTTCTCGCTTTCTTTCTCTATGTCTCTGTCTGTCTGGCGAGCGCACGCGCCCTATAGCAAAAACCTCTCCAAAAAAAAAAAAAAAAACTAGAAAAATATTAAAGATGGCTAGTATCTGTCTGGTTTTCTGGGACTATAACACATATGGTATTTAAAAAATCTTTATTGGTTTGGTATTTGGAATTAATGTCCAGAAAATATTGGAGCATATCTAGGAAGACAAAAATAAGTGACAGAGTAATCGAATTTATAATTACTGCATATTTATGTTTGTAAGCTTTCTGTGTTATTATTTGCCTAGACAGTGCCAGATTTTTATAAACCTTTTTCATATTTTCTCTCTAATCTCTTTTCCTAACCCTTACTAACCATTTCCCTAATACTCAAAGCTTATTATAAAAAAGTATTCTTTTAAAAGATCATTTAAAAAAAAAAAAAAGAATTTCCAGAGGGTACATTCATTTACCGGAGAAAGTGAGAAGAGAAAGCACACCCTAGTGGGGAGTGGTCACGCCACAATCCCATCTCTGCTGTTTCTCCATCCTGTCAGGATTCAGGCTCACATGCACTCACCTGGCAGGGATTCGAACCGCTGTTGGCCATGTGGGATCTCACTTCCTGTGCACTACACTTAACTGCTGCACTATGGGGTTACTCCTAAAGACCTTGTTAAAGAAATGTAACTGTCTATGGCTTAGTGTCACTTTTAATGTTGGTACTTTCTGGAGACTGCAAAATATGTTTAATTTCCAAATGTTCTTGGAAGTCATCCAACACACTCAGGCAGGGAGGGAATGGTCCGCGTACAGGGTGTACAAGGCAATCTCACTGTGAGCTGGCTAGTTCCACTCATTATGGGCAGTCCAGCAGGTGCGTAAATAACCCCTACTGGGAGGTTTCCACTCAGCTTCCCAAAATGGCTCCATTTCAACACCCAGCAGAGACACTGTATTCTCAGGATTGGATTAGTTAAGCACCGGACAAGGTAAAATCCACTAAAATGATCCGAAGGAAAGTTTGCTTTTACGTTGACAGCACCGGTATGAAATAAACATTTGTTGATTAAAATGTTAGGATTCATATCTCACTGAAAAATCCAGTTCTTAGAAGTGCAGGTGTACATTTCGCATTGCATAGTTCAGTGCTGTGTATGCAGTTTTGAGCCCTTAACAAGTTGAAGACCCTGTGCCAAGGGCTGTGGGGGTTAAAGAACAATACCTCGCCTTGGTTTGGGGGGTTACAATATATCTGTTGAAAGACAGGGGCCTCTTTATCATCATATCACAGGACAAACTGAGACATTAGAAATGCAAGCACAAACGCCATTAGGTGAGAAAGGAAAACTTCCAGGGACTCCCTGGCAAAGGAGGAATTCAAACTAGGCATTCTTACATTTGTTTATTACTTAGACAATCAGTGAGTGGCAAACTGATTTCATTATGAATGCTCACAGAGGGCCCATTTTAGTTGTGCAGTTGTTTACGGAAGATCAATGTTCAACAGGCAGCAAGGCAAAGGAGGGTGTAGGGTCGGAGGGAAGGGAAGAGAAGTATGGCGGAAACTTTCTCGCCTCCCGCATCTGGCGCGCCACCACCAACTGACTTTCCCCTCTGCATCTGCCACCAGTTGAACAGAAACATCGTCTCCCATTGGCCAGGACAGGACGCCATAACGCTGTGGCAACCGCTCATTGGACAAGGGCTCCTATAAGAGAATGAGCAACAGTGCTTTGTGTGCGACTCCCCGGCCTCTTTTCAGACCGCAGGACCTCACCGGAGAGCTTTCTCGCAGAATAAATTTTACTGGCTTTGCTAAATCCCAAGTTTGACTCTGGTTCTTCCGTCTTTGCCGCCTCTGACTCAGCTGCCAATCCTAAGTCTGGCCTACCAGAGGGCATTCCACAAAGTAGAAATTGAGTTGGGGCCTAGAGGCTCCATGGCATGCCCGAGAAATGTGGAGCTCAGTGTGGCTCCCCTGCGGGAGTGGGAATGGGCTATGGGCCACCGGCTGCAGTGAAGGTGAGCATGGAAGACAGATCAGAGCAAAACTACAGAGGATCTGCATGCCCAAGAGAGAAACAATGCATTTTTACTTCTAAATCACATTTTTTAAAAACATTTCTTGAGAGAGAGAGAGAGAGAGAGAGAGAGCCCCTCAACAGGGTCTTGTCATGCTGCGATCTTCCCCTGGCCTTCCTGTCACCCCAAATCACAGGTGCCCACAGGTGTGCCGGCATATTCAGGTTAACCTAGGGTCTGGACCCTGGGCCTTCCCACAGCGGCTTCCTGTACCACTGCGGCTGAGCCTAAATCATATTTTTTATGAATCCAGTAAGGCTGAGTATGCCAGGATTGCTCCATCTTGGGTGTAGCTTAGAAGTGCAGTGGATTGGAATCAGAATTTGAGCTGCATCATCTACCAGATGAATAACTTTGGACGAATCACTTAACCTTTCTGGTACTCAGTGTTCTCATCTGCGAAAATGTGCTTTGTGAGGATTAAGTCAGAAGAGACAGGTGAAGGCACCAAGGACATCACAGACCCGTCAGGAGTTTTGCAGTAAAGCTTGGTCTCCTCCTCCCACCCCTTCTCCTAGGAGGGCTTCTGCAAAGCAAGCATTTCACTACCAGCCTTGAGTTTTGGAGCTCCACTGCTGCTTTTACCCACATTTCACTTCAGTGGTTCTCAAACCTGGAGCTTGAGTCACCTGGAAGACGTGTTCAATCAGAGACTGCATGCCCCCAAGTCCCTGGACCTTCTGATTCAGTAGATCTGGGGTGGGGCCTAAGAACTTGCATTTCTTTATTTTATTGATCTTATCTTTTAATTGCTAGAGGGTGTATGCACTTGGAAGAGAGAGACAGAGACAGAGAAAGGAAAAAAGTGCTCGCCAAGGAAGTGTGGTCGCAGTACAATTTCCTTATCCCACTGGGATTTGGGGCAGGGTTGCCTGATGTGTCCCTCCAGTTTTCAGGGCTGGGACTTGAACTGTGGTTGACCATGTGGGATCTGGCTTCCCCAACCATTGGGCTATGGGGCTGGCCCAAGAATCTGCATCTCCAACAAGTTCCCAGGTGCTGCGGATGCTGCTGACCCGGGCGCCACATGTGGGAGCCTCTATCTGACCTCATTCTGCCCGGGGCAGACCCCATTGTACGCTGCTCTAGTAGCCATCCCCTGTTCCTGCTGACACTCCTGGCTTGTTTTCGTAGCACGGAAGGACTCTGATTCAGGGTCAGGTTTTTCTACCTTGCTGCTAGTAGATGGATGACAAGGGGTCTAGACCAGTCACAGTAATCTCAGTTTTCTTGGCCATTGATTGACCTGAAGAGACGTGGGGTGAACAGGCTAATGAAGGCTCATGACGAGGAGGGCTTCTGCCCCTTGGCTCTCCTGCATGAATGTGCGCACAGTGCTGAAGCTGGCCGCCATCTAACTCTTAGATCAGGACTGGCATTCGTAGTGAAACCTCACTTAGCGACCGTCACCAACAGCACTATCTTTAGTATATGAAGAAATACCATTATTTCTCTCAGTTCCAGTATGCTAGTAATTCACTCACTTGGAACATTTTTATTGAAGTACTCTGTGCTAGAGTGCTATCAGTGCCACCCCTCTTTCTGTATATGATTCGTTATTCAGTTTAGAAAGCACTTTTGGGGACCAGCAGTTGATGTAATGGCTATGTCGCTGGACTTCCATGTAGTTGACCGCGGTTCGAGTCCCAGACCCGGTGGCTTAAACTCACACTGGGCACATGTGCATGCGTGTACAAGATCCCGAGAGGAGAATGGAGGAGATTGCGGCATGGCCATGCCCCCAGGGGGCGATTTCTCGCTTTCTGTCTCTCTGTCTCTCTCTGTCTTTCTGGTGAGCTCACGTGCCCTATAGCAAAAACCTCTCCAAAAAAAAAAGAAGAAAGCACTTTGGCTCGGCACGGGTGGTACAGGCAGTAACGTTCCGATCTGCCGTATTGGAAGCTGCATGGCTGACCATAGGTTCAGAGTCTGAGCTAACCTGAAACATGCCAGCCGTGTGTGTGAAAGAAATAAAATTAAAAATAAAATGTTTTCACAGCCCTAGAGGCTGCGAATTGAGTCAGTATGGAAAGCAGAATCAGTTCGTGCTGATGCGATATGCTTACCCCCTTCCACTAAGTGTGTGTTCGTGTGGTCTGTGTGTGTGCACATACGTTTTCATTTGTTTCGTATTACTGTCATGTGTTTACATTGTTACATGCATGCATGCATCTATGTTATTGCTTGCATCTTATTAAAATTTTCTGGTTGGGGATCTTGACTCCCCCATCGTATTATTGTCATTATCATTTTTAGTGTTCCTAGCAATAGCAAAGTAAGGAATTAATTTGATGTGCTGTTTTCCCTGCTAGTAAGAGAAAAGGAGTGGCTCCGTCCCTGTCTGTTCGGAGCTGTGCTTGTACCACTGCGGTGAGCCACCGGCTTCCGGTTGTCACTCGGGAATGATTTAAGTAAGCAATTCCACCTGTGTTTGTTGAGCAGCACTCACCTGAATACCTCCAGTGCCCGTCAGAGGAAGGAGAGAGTAATGTGCTCAGCACTCAGTCATAGGGGCTCGCCACAATGAGAGGTAAACACGCATCAGTAACGAAATATAACACAGGGTTTGGGGGAAGTGCGAGAGGAAAGGGCGGATGGGAGACCAGAGAGAGCCGAGAATCATGCTCCGTGTGGAGGGACCAAGGCGTTGGAATACCCAGGATCCATCAGCATTTGGGTATTTCAACTGAATTGAGAACTGTGGAATAATATGTGGTGACAAATGCCTCTTCCCTTTGTGACTGAGCGGCCAACAAACCATCCTGATGAGACTGGGGTGACACCAACCAGCTCAGATCCTTCACACCAATGCAAAAGGACCGTCCCAACAGTGGCATTTGCTTGGGATGACTCTTGCACCAAGCAGCTCATCTGCCGGGGCTCGCCAGTCTTCGGGGTCGAGGTCAGGGTGAGACTGTCTGCATGTGTGTTTGCTGGAAGGAGGTCGACTTTCTCAGGAGTGGGGAAAAGCCGAATTAGCTCGCACTTAGAATGTGTCTTTAGATTCTTGGCTCGGGAAGTACTCGGGGTCCGTTTATATAATGCGGTTTCTTTTCCTATAGCACAAAGACATGACAGGAGGAGGAGCAGGAGGAGGAGGGGTGATCAGAAAGCAAACTCGTGCCCAGGACTTCAAACCAGCCCCTTTGAGTTATCCAAATGTACAACGGGTGCCCCCCACCCCAAGTTACGAGCAGCTGAATTGAATTAAAAAAACAGTCCCTCCGTTGCTGCGACCTGGCCTGCCAAATTCTCAGCTGGCCTGGGTTTTTATAGCTCCGTTATAAACCCCTGAAAAGTGAGGCATATAATGGAAACATTGACATAACCTGAACGCCGAGGAGCGGCTTGTGCCACTAATTACCCTTACGTCTCATTGGCCCGCCGCGTTCCCTCTGCTGGCAGAACCTCTGCGTGGCTCTGCCCGACGGTCCCGAGGGCTGGAGATTTGAAGCTGAGGTTTGCTGGGGAATAATGAGATAGTGTCTGCTTGTGGGAAGCCCCCTGTTCCATACATACTCGCCCCTCCCTCTTGCCTGCCTTCCCTTGTTCTCCCCCTGCACCACCTCCCCCAACCCCCTCCCCCCAAAAAAGGCAGAACAGTTCAGTTGGTTGTAAAAATTAATGAGTTCAGATACAGACTTGCCTTATTCCGGTCCAGCTGCGTAACCAGGGCGATTCCGACCAGCATTCTAGACGCTGACATCAGCTCCACACCCGGCACAATGCTGCTCTGTTTGATCTCAGAAACAGATCAGGCTCCTGGGCTTTATACATCCTGCTTCCTCCCTACGTAAACTCATTTTACGACCCGCCAGGAGAGCATCTCACATGCGTTCTCCCCGGCAGCCGACCCCAGAGGAGCAGGCCTGCAGCTGACGCCTCTTTGACCAGCTGGACACTCGGATCCAGTCCTGGTCCTCCTCGAGGTTGTTTTCCCCTGCCCCTTGGCGCTGACAGCTGGGAGGAGGCGCTTCTGTGTTCTTGTCTGATTTGTGGCCCGTGACCACCCTGGGAGGTGGAGGTGATGCACCCACTTTATATGAAGAAAGTCTGATGGGGCCGGGGAGTGGCAAAGCCAGGAGTGGGTCACGCGGTCCTTGAGTCCTGGTCCAGTGCTCATTCCATGGGCCCAGGGTATTGCTCTCGGTGCAGGCTCCAGGCAAGGCAGATCTAGTTCTTTCTGTTGGTGACCTGAGCTGGGAGAAAGTTCTGTGGACTCGCTCTTTGTCAGGTTAAAGGGGTGGGGGGTAGAAGGGACATATCTAATGTAGCTCTTCAAAAATGTGTCGTGGTGTCTTCATCTGTCGCAGCTCGAGGCACTCTCCACACATCCCTTCTCAGAAAGCTGCTTCCTTTTCAGCCAGCAAGAACATTCACTTCCCAGGAGCCCCGGATAGACCTCCTGCGTACAGAAGCATCAGCCCCAAAGGTGTGTTACAGCAGTGCTCTGAGGAGATCCCAGGAGAAGCTACTAAAATGGGCAAAGCTCTTTAGAAACACAGCATAGGAGTTTAAGAAAACTTATCACAGGTAGAACTCCATCCTGGAGTTTGGGGTGAATGTTAGAGCAGTGTGTACCGAGCAGAGAAGGGGAGCCCAGGGGGCTGTGTTAGTTCCTAGGGTTGGCGGGGCATAGTACCAGACTGGGTGGCTTGAGTGACGGGAATTTACTCTTGCAGTTCCAGAGTCCAGAAGCCTGAATCCAGGTGTCAGCAGGACCATGCCCCCTCCGAGACTCTGGGTAGAATCCTTCCTTGTCTCCTCCTGGCTGCTGGGGCGGCCATTACTCTGGTATTCCTTGGCAACTGCATGGCTCTGATCTCTGCTTCTGTTGTCATGGGGCGTTCTCCGTGTGTCTGTGTCTCCTCGGGGCATTTCTCACTTCCCATATGCACACCGATCGCAATGAATTAGGATCTACCCTAAGTTAAAATGAAGTCATACCAGATTGGTGGGGGTGGGATTGGCTAATCCAATGACTGGTATCCTTATTACATTAACCTGGTTATACTACAAAGATCTATTTCCAAGTAATGCCATGTTTATAGATTCTGGGGGTTAAGACATCCGTATGTCTTTTGGGGGATGCAATTCAACCCATGACGGGGTCTTACCTTTCTTTCATGTTTGTCTAACTGCTGGTATCTCCTCAGAAGCTAGAGAACTGGATTGGTGCACCGATGGCCACTGATAGGGGTCTTAAGAATTTCTCTCACTTGTTCAAATTACTATTGAAGTGTTTTCATTCATACCCTCATTCAATCTGCACAGCATCCCTGGAAATGGGGAGGGGTTATGAGTCTTTTAGGTGAAAGAAAAATGGGAATGCCGTTTGCTCAAGACTGCCAGCCTTCAATCAAGTGGCCTTGAGACCATCATGAGGCGTTCTTACCCCCACAGCCTGACCCCAAGAACGAGTCTCTGAGGCGTTCAGGAGCCTGTCCAAGGCCCCAGCTGGGAGACGGCCGCCGTGCTGATTCCAAAGCCCATATCCCTTCCACCCCTCCTTATCTGGAGTGGACTTGGAATGTGACTCAGCCCTCATCGTGACCTGATGAAGGTGGGGAGCCAAGACCCAGTAAAGCCACTTCTCAAAGCCTCTGGGCAGTCAGCAGCTGAATCGTAAAGCCAGCGAGTGTCACTCAGTCTGCACCCCCCCCCCCCGCCCACGTCAGCGTTACCAGACAGCCTGGCCCCCTTTAAATGGCTGGAACACGTGTTTATCACCATCTTCTATCTTTTCGAACTGCTTTTCAGCATCCCTTCCTTTAGCAGAGTACATAAACTCAGCATTTTAGCTTTGGAAATGGATTGGCTGTGCAGTCTCATGGCTCTTCAGCGGCTTACAGCGTATTGTTCCGTGAGCCCCTCTGTGCCAGTCACAGCCTGGCTGTGGGAGCAGCTGGACACCATCGCCTCTGATGTTTATTTGATTTTAGGGGCTTTAAGGCAGTCCTGGCACCATACAGATTATAGGTATTCCGTCTCATTGTCATCAGGAGCTACTAAAGTCTCCTAGAATGACCACGTTTCAGCGTCTAAACTACGTTGCCTCTCGTTCCCAGAAGTGGCTTCTATCCGCTGGCTTCTGTGAGCCCCCGAGACAGTTCTGAAACGGGAACAACACGATCCCTCGGTCACTCAAGCCCTTTCCATCCTGAGACCCGACACGCGTTGCCGTTTCCTGCCAAGGCTCTGATTTACGAGATGCGGTGTGAGTTCTGTGCTTCACAGACGTGGCTGGCTGCCTTCAGTGCACAGGGCTTACTGCTATTTTTTCCGCGTGACTAGAGGGGTTACATTTATGGCACACATTATCGCTTAGACACACCGGCACCTTCCCTCTGCAGGCACCGCGCTAACGAAGCATGAGCGCGTTGACAGCAGGCCCTCACTTTGCACAGTCCTGGGTAACTGCAAAGCCAGAACACGCTGATTTGTCCGTTTAGTGACCATGGCCCTGAGCAAAGCGAGGACTGCCTTTGCAATACACTGAGGATAAAGGATGTGACTGCAGTCGCTCTCATTTCCCACACAGGTAGCGGGCGCCCACTGAACACGGCGTGATGCTTGTCTGTGCAGGAATCCGGGCGCAGCCCACACGTGGGCGACTTTGCAGGAGAGGCCAGAGTACATACGGAAGTGACGGGATGAAGACAAGACTGCTAGAAGTCACGAGGCAAGGTGCTGCGGGAGCTCAGAGCAACGTGGTGATTTTTCACCAAGGGCAGAAGAATCAGAGCAAACTTAAGGAGATACTAACATTTGAATTGAGCCTGGAGAAAGGAGTGGATTTTAGAATACAGAAGAGAAGGGCCAGCAAGTGGCATGGCGGTTCAGGGAGCTGGATCCCACATGGCCAGCCATCTGGGATGTCCCACACTGTCCCAGACCCAGCGGCCCAGAAAATATATCAGGTACTTATGTGTGAGTCCCCCAAATCCTGAAAGGAGAAACGGTGGAGAAGGGATTGTGGCATGGCCAGCATCACTGTGGGGGTGCGGGCTGCTTTTTCACTTTCCTTTTCTCTCTTTCTCTCCAGCAAGTGACCGCCAGCAAATAAAGAAGAAGGAAAGAAGAGGAGAAAGAAATACTGAAGGCGGGTGGGATGCAGGCGTAGGAGGAAAAGCACAGGAGGGAGAAATTCCGAGCACTCCAGAGCTGGGGAGTTCTACATGATGATTCTCAGGTGACATTGACCTCAGAGGGACTGTCTACCTCTAAAGTCCTCGGGAACCAAGTGCTATCACCATCATGGCCTCGTCTGATCCCCAAGACAAACACATGAAAGGCAGATACTGAATGCAAGTCCCCATTTTGTAGGTGAAGAAGCAGAGACTCCAAAGGCAAAGCTTGCACCAGGGGCAAGTGGCTAAGCAAGGAGAAGAGTACAGGTTTCCTGGGACTGCTTCACTCCTTTTTCCACGGGGCAGCACTAAGAATTTGGTGCTTTGACATTTTCATCAGCTCTGCTTTTAATTATCCAGCTTTACACAATTTTACAAAATTACTAATTATCACAGTTAACTTCTCTTTGAGGAACACCCATTGAAGGAAAAAGAAGAAAATCGACATAGGCACAGCTAATGTAACTTTTTTTCCCTCGCTTACGTATTTCCTCTATATTTAGTTTTACTTGAAAAATAATGTTGATTGGATTTTAGAAAACTGTTCCCCATAAGATTTTCAATTGTTAAAAAAATAAAGAATACTGCCACTAAAGGGGGTTTTCAGCGTGGCGCCAAGTTGTCTTCCATTTTGGTTGGATTTTCCTTTTGTTTAGCCAGTAATTACTGCAGGACCGCTAGCCTGGGCTTCTCCAGGCACAAGGGCTGAAGGGTTCCCTAAAGAATACTGCCTCCACGTTTGAACTCTTCCATCCTCTCAAGTTTACCATGAGCCTCACAAAGAAGCCTCTCCATCAATCACTTTCTGACAGATCAACACGGGTTTAATCCCAATCAGAGTATCCAAGAGCCAGCAAGATGAGACTGTCAGGAGGCCCACCCTGGCTGGTCTGAAGGCTTTGACCAAGTAAACACAATCTGAAAGGGCAGGGAGCTTGAAAGCAAAACTGTAAACGATCCCATCTGTGAGTCTTGGCTGATTATTCCTCTGGGGTGGACCAAAGAGGGGGAAACCAGAAGAGAGGGTCTCTCTTTGCTTTAAACAAAATAACCGTACACTTCTAGCATCTTCCTCGTTTGGGGTACTTTCCAAGAGAAAGTTCATTAGGGAGACACGAAAACATGTTATCCTAATATCCATCAAAGAGGGGTTCAGTTTCAAAGCACAGAAGAAACACAATAGCATTGAAGCAAACTCCATGAATAAGATCTCATAGCCCTGAGATGCAAAAGAGAAGTAAGACTGGTGATTCGGATTTTTTTTTTTTCTGCCAGAGGGAATATGCACTCATTGGAGAGAGAGAGAGAAAGAGCAAGAAAGTACCCCTTACCCCATGGGGCATGATAATACCAAAATCCGTTCTCCATTTTTCTTTCCTTTCAGGATTTTGGGCATGCATGCACGTGTACCCAGCATGTTTTTCAAGCCTCTGGGTCTAGGACTTGAACTGTGTAGCTGGCCGTGTGGGATCTAGCTGTCTTAACCCCCATACCACTGGCTGGGCCTAAAACCAATCTTTATTTAGGACAAGATAAGTGAGCCCTAGGAAAATAAGTATCTCTGGGCACTCTCCTAGTTTTACAGGGGCAGCTTGAACTAAACATTCTGGAATGTTTGTAAACATTTGGGTTTCCTTTTCCATATTTTATCCTGTTGGCGCTAAACCCGAAAGGCTCAGAATTCCTCAAACATGGGTTTTACTTACAATGATGACTCGTATTAACATGTATTGATCTAGAGGATATACAGAAACAGGATTAAGTGCAGATCAGGAGCCTAGGGATTAGGCTGTGGGTGAATAGAAAGTAAACAGGCAGTGTCTGAGAGGTGGGGGTGGGGAGGGCTCATTAGAGGTGTGGGCTTGGCAGTGGGGTAGCTTTGTGTCTCTCCTCGTGCCAGGGAATGGGCTCTGACACTGGGAGCTTTAGCCAGTGTCGGGTAGCCTGAACAGGGGAGAATGCTTCTGCCTCTGGCTGCCCTGTTGGGTTAGGCACGACAGCATGGCCCTTGGCAGGAACCACTCGTTCAGGCCAGGGAGAGGGAAGCTTTTCCTTATATCAGACTTTTTACTGAGGAAACTGCAGCTGGTCTCTCCTTCCTTCAGGAACGCCGTTGTGGGGAGCAGTTCTCTATTTCAGAAGGCTCTGTCTTCCTTGGCTGACGCTGGGAAGGTGTGGATGTCTTCGATGCTCCAGTTTTGTGCACCGTGAACCTTTGTGCAGACGAGGCTTTGGGTGGACGTGAATGAGGAGCTCGTTTAACATTTCCGGAGAAAGCTGGCCATGAGTTCAGGCTTCCGCCCCTGCTCACACTGAGCCTGGTTTCCAGCAGCAAACCCGAGAACCTGGGGCAGGCGTCAAGGGGGGCCCATCCCCGCCCTGCTCGTGAGGCCCACCCAGTCGGTTTGGAGTTCCCGGGTTCATGGGTTTATTTGGGGGAGTCTTCTTATTAGGTTCCCCCCGCCTTTTACTAAAGGGAGACAGACAGACAGAGAGAGACAGAGAGAGAGAGAGAAAGCAGCTCTCCTCCGGGAAGATGGCCCCGTGCAATCTCTTCTCCATTCTCCACCTGGGATTTTGGGCATGCACGACATGCACTCTGCATGTTTCTCAAGCCACTGGGTTAGGGACTCGAACTGTGCAGTTGGCTATATGGGATCCAGCCGCCTTAACCAGCACACCATTGACTGGCCCTAGCCAGACTTTTCCAACCTCAGCACTGCCTGTGTCTCCTCAGTAGTAGGGATGTGAGGGGAAGGGTTGCATCGCTTTTTATAGCATAGAAGTCATCACCACAGGCTTTGGAATCTAAGGTATGGGTTGCAACTGTGGCATCAGGGGCTCCGTGTTCTCGTCTGTAAAGTGGTACAATGTCACCCCCTGACCAAGTAGCTGTGAAGAGTAAGTGTGGTGATGTGGGTGAGTGGCTGCTCGGCACAGCGCCTGGTATAGTAAGTGCTCACTCTGTGACTGGCCTAGTACTTCCTCTTGTGGCCTTCCCAGAGAAGTGTGTGGGTGACAGGGACATTGCTATCTGGGGAGCAGCCGCTCTATGCCACATCCTAGGGCTGTGTCCCTGCGTGTAGGGAGAAGTGGCTGCTCGCTGCCCAGGTACGGTGCGGCTCTGACATAGGTAGAGCTGATGCCAAGCACTGGGCTGAGTGTTGAAGAGATGCCTGCCACTCGTGTCTTTCCCTCAGATCTAAGGCAAAGAGGCCGCAATGCGCTCTTCACGAAAGACTTCGTTTGCCCTCACCTGGTAGAGCTCCCGTGCTGCTCTGTGGTCGAGACGGCAGCTTCAAGTCTCTAAGGAGAAAAGACGTGCCTTTTCTCTGATGGCTGCCTTGGATCTTACCATACTGCACATCCAGGTTCGCTGCTGAGCAGCCAAGCTCTCCCCCATCCCTTTCCCCCGGTACAAATGTTTCTTCACAACCCCCATAACTCAGCATCTAGGTTCCCAAAGCCTGGAAAAGACACACCGCATTATCCTGTTCGGCAACTCAGGTAAAATGAGAATTGGTAGGAAAGGGAAGTGAGGGGACCAGCAGATGGTGTAATGGCTATGTCTCTGGACTCCCATGTAGTCGACTGTAGGTCGAGTCCCCCACCTGGTGGCTTAAACTCACACCAGTGAGTGTGCGTGCCCAAGATCTCGAGAGGAGAATGAAGGAGAAGGGATTGTGGTGTGGCCATCCCTTCTGGGGGATGATTTCTTGCTTTCTGTCTTTGTCTTTCTGGCTAGCACACTCGCCCTATAGCAAAAACCTCTCAAAAAAAAAAAAAAAAAAAAAAAAAAGAAAGATAAAGAAAGAAAAAGGAAGTGGGTCAAACAGAGAGGAAGGGACAGGAAGATTCTGATTCATCCATTCATTCCTCAACCGATCGTTAGGTACATTCGTCACGCAAGCCACTGTGCTTGGTGTTGAGGTTACAGAGAGGAACAAAACTCAGTCTCTAACCTCAAAAACTTAATGGCGCCTTCTCATTCTGGGTGCTGCTTAGAATCTCAAAACATTCAGCAGGTCGCATGCTTCAGATCTGCATATGTTTTGGTGTATCTTACTCTTCAGTGAAAGATTTTTATCTATTTGGTTTTTAATTTGCTCTAGGGCACGTGCGCTTTTGGAAGAAAGACAAAAAGGAGAGAGGGAAAGTGAGAAAATCCCCTTCAGGGGCTGGTAAATGCAATCCCTTCTCCACTCTCCTGGGATTTTAGGCATGCATGCACACATGCCCGCATGTTTTCGAAGCCACTGGGGCCAGACCTCCATCTGCACAGTTGGCCATGTGGAACCAGTGCCTTAGCCACCATGCCACTGGCTGCCCACCGCCCTTTTTAAGTATAGTAGCAGATACAGACACCAAAATAGAAGAGTCTAACTGCTAGATGCAGACAGGGCCGGGGCGTTGGAGGGTGAGGAAGCAGGCGGGCTGTGTGATACGTTAGGGAAGACTGCCCAGAGGGAGAGGTTGGCAGAGGTCCCAGTGTGAGGAACGTCACGGAGGAGGAACGCTACACGGTGTGGGCAGGAAACGATGAAGAGCCCTGAGTTGCTGGAGTATACGCTGTGAGCAGGAAGTACCGAGCATTGGGATTGAAGGAGGAGGTGGGGACGTTATGTCTGTGGGAGTGGACTTCATCTTGCGGACAGTGAGGTGTGCCGGGCAAGTTTCAGGCAATGGAGGAAGTGGTTAAGTCTGCATTTAGACAGCACTGCAGAGGTGGGTTCGAGACCAGGAGCAGTTCTGAGGCCATTGGTATTTTCCAGGTGAGAGATGGATGAGAGTTTGATCTAAGACACAAGTTTTTATGTGTAGTATGGCCACACACACACACACACACACACACACACACTTCCAAAGGTTAGAGTAGAAGATCTTCATGTATTAGTCTACAGAAAAGCCCATTTGAACATGGTTGGTGCACAGGAGAATTGTTCAAGAGGAATTCCTCTCCTTTCTCAAAAAAGGATCCCCCGCCCTGCAATAGCAAGAGATTTTGATTGTGAGTTCTACGCCTGCTATGTCCGACAGAAGCAGCTCGCATCTCATATCTTTCGTGTTTTTGCTTTTGGAGAAATTTGTGAAGAAATCCTTCTTCCTCCTTCTTTTGGGACTTTACTGCTTGTCTCTTCTTTGAAATATTTTCTATCTATTTCACTAGTAAGATTCCAGTTGAGGGAGTGAACACATCAGATTAGATCATCTTTTCCACCTTTAAGCGATTTCCTTTTTCCCTTCTTATGGTCCAGAAGAAACGCCCAAGCAGCAAAACTGATGAAGAAATTGTATCTCCTCTCTGTAACCCCAGACGGAGCGGTATGTTTTCTCACATCCTGTTCCTTTAAGGTTAGCGGCTGAGAGGTCCAGTTGTCCTTTCCAGAACAGTAGCCCATGGCCTGCTGTAGGCGAGCCCTGAGAGAAGCGTTGCTGAGACCCCAGACTCTGGACGGGAAGATGAAGTTCAGGGGCACGGACAGGGGTCTCCTCAGTTACGGAGATTTGGGAGAAGATGGGTGGCCCCAAGGAGTTAGAATAGTCTTTGATATCTGCTTACCAAAGGAAGACAAGTGGGAAGGTCAGCTGTCCGGAATCTCATGTTTCAAAGGAATATTGATTTCCTGGTCCTGAAAGAAGAGGACCCAGTAACGAATTGTCTAAGTCCTGGCGTTTCTCGCCGGAGGGTACACTTCTGCGGAGTGCTGGAAGACTTGGTCTAGGTTTGATGAGCCGCTTGTAAGGAGTGCAGCTTTGGGCAAGATACCTCACCTCTTGAAGACTCATTTCTTCTTTATAAAAAAGAGTACTAGGGGCCAGGTGGTAGCACAGTGGAAACACACGTGAACCCATATAGGAAAGGTCCTGTGTTCACATCCCAGGACTTCCCTGAGCACACACGAGTTTGCTTCCCTGCCTGCGATCTGGCTGGACTGAGAAGGCTCATTGCTGCATGAACACCCTGTTGGGGGTGACGTTCTGTGTCTCTCTTTTTCCTAAAATACATACATACATACACTTAATAATGGTCTGATCTTAAAATTTTCTCCTGATCATTAACCGCCACCACCGAAGCAGCTTTGAGTACAATGAATGGATTTGGAGATGTAAGGAAAATTCTCCAAAGTGTTCCTTCAGCAAGGCAAGAGTACACGCACTGTCTTGATTATCCATCCCAGGGAGCTCAGGGCCTTCTTCCTGTCTCTCAGTTTACTTCTCACTCTCTTCCTTTGCTGGTCTTTTCAAACCAATAACCACACCAGCCATGCAAAAGCCCCCTGGAAAGTGAAGTCAAAACTTGGGACTATTAGAGGGGAAGGTACTAGCCTCAGGTCAGCCCGGATTTGGATTTCGATCTGCCCTTCATTCCCTGCGGGTTCCCGAGTAGATCTCGTCACCTTTCCGGCCTCCATGTCTGTCCGTACAATGACTAGAGTCTCGTGGAGGTCCTTCCCAGCATTTAGAGCGGATTCTGTGCTGTCCCAGAACATCTAGTTGACAATACCTTCCGGGGTGAAGAGCTCTGCCTTGCTGGTGCAGTATTTCCTGCACACTGGGACAGTCACCAGGAGCTGACGGTGCTGTGCCAAGTCCCTGGTACTCGTTCTTCAGAGACAGGATGGATTGGACATGCCACAGTGGCTGCTTGGTGGATCGGCTTTCCGGCATGCGAGACTGAGCAGGGTCCGTGTGGACGCCGTTTTCCTCAGTGGCAGCTCCGACACCAAAGTAAGAGAGGCAGTGTGGGAGCAGAGTGATCACTCCACACAGACATCCGGGTGAGAGGGGCGGGAAGAGGAGTCACTCGCAAAGGAGCAGGCCCCCAGCTGGGACCTTCTGAGGGATGAGCGCTATTCAGAGGGTGGGACCTGCTCCCATTTTACAGCCAAGGTGGACTCCAGGCCCTGTTATAGCTGGCTTATGATGACCCCCAACCAAGGCTCCAGAGATTCGAGCCTACGTCCAGGAGCAGACACCCACAGGAGAGGAGAGGGTGAGTGGAGAGAGCCTGGCCAGTGCCCCACGTTGGGGGGATGATTGCTGCAGACAGAGGGTTTTTTGTATCCTCCAGTTCAGAGCTCAATGTGAGACTTCAAAAAAATAAATCAAATCCATGTTCACCAGTGCCTGTATGGGCAGGGGATTGAGTTCACCCTCATCAAAGCCAACATCACAAGATAACTCAAGGAGCCATGGAGTCATGGAAGGTTTTATTCCTTCCCCCATCCCCCCACCCCCAGCTCCCAAGCTCAGGCATACCACCTGGGGGGCTTGGTTTGATAGCTTTGGTGAGATTGCTCTCTTTCAGCCAAAACACCAGGTTAGCTGGATGTTCTTCCATACTTCAATGTCAAGTCAGTTATCCTGGCATTTTATCTGTAATATTTCTTTGGAGAATTCGTTTACGTTAGAGAAAAAAGTTTGCCATATCCTGTGAATGACTGGATTGAGAAATAAAACCTCAAATCAAGCAAGCGTGTGAAGATTCGAGTGACTCTTGAGCATGCGCTATTCCTTTTTTTTTTTTTTTTTTTTTTTTTTGGGGGGGGGGAGAGGTTTTTGCTATAGGGCGCATGCGCTCGCCAGACAGACAGAGAGAGACAGAAAGACAGAAAGCGAGAAATCACCCCCCAGGGGGGATGGCCACGCTGCAATCCCTTCTCCTCCACTCTCCTCTCGGGATCTTGGGCACTGCACGCACACGCGCCCAGCATGAGTTTAAGCCTCTGGGTCCAGGACTCGAACCACGGTCGACTACATGGGAGTCCAGTGACATAGCCATTACGCTAACTGCTGGTCCCGAGCATACGCTATTCTGACAAAGACCTCGTGGATGTGCTGTGGCAAGGAAACAAAATACCACAGAATAATGTAGATCTGGACACCTTTGCAACTTGCAAAATCTGAAAGGGACCTGGACAAGTCATCAGTTCTATTCTTACTCCTAAGTATAGGAAACCTCTAGTCTTCAAATCCCTGAGTCCTTGAACACACACACACACACACACACACTCACACAGAAAATGCACAATTGCTATCCAATAGTGCAACCTCCCTCCATAACTCACTGCATTTAGGAGCTGAATCCCACAGTTTCTTGGGCTGGACTTACATTCCCATAACAAGGGACACTTGAGAAGGAAAAAGGAATTCCATACCAATGAGATTACTGCCACAGTCCTTTTTAAAAAATTTATTTTTAGAATTATTCATTAAATTAAATGAATTATTATTCCATTTTAACCAGAGAGAGCTAGAGATGGAGAGTGAGAAAGCAAGCCGCCAGGTCCAGGACTTGAACCGCAGTCAGCCATGTGGGAGTCCAGTGCCTTAACCACCATGCCATCTGCTAGCCCCATGGCCACAGTCTTTAAAGTAAGATGGTGTTAGGAAGAGAGGGATGGGTCCGGACACCCTCTGAGCGAGGTTAGGCGAAGTGGTGTGGGGAAAAAGATTCCGGGGCCTGAAGATGGAGCAGGCGCTGGTAGGGCTGGGGTCCGCGTCCTGCAAGGCTGGACTTTGGAGCATCCCCGTCTCTGACACCCACAGCCAATCCAATCGTCGCTCTGTTCTCCACCCATCTCTGAAAACTTCCCTTCTCTGATGCTACTTCAAAGCCCCCTGGGAAAGCCAAGTTGCCAATTAAGGCTCTTTGAGGCAGTTCTCATTCCTTCCCCACTAATTGAAATGTTACTCCTTTTACTAAACCCCTAAACCACCCAAACACAAGATCTCCCTCATTTGCATTGTAACAATGTCCCTAATGTGCTTCCCAGAGCTTTACGTGAAGCGAACCTTTTCTCCTCGCCCTGTAAGAACGGGCAAAAGCGATTCCGAGGGAAGGCCTTCATTTCCATCCCTATACAGCTGCTCATTAGCTAAGGTGGAATAAGTTCCTTTTATTCTCCATTCATTTCCCAGGATGACAATGTCTTTTTTGTCTCTGGCCACTGTTCCCAAACTAGGCCTTAATTGCTGATAGTAATTGAGTTAATACATATTTACAGCCCGGTAAGGTTAAAGAAGGTCTCCTGTAGTTTTATTTGAGACGTTTTATTTCACCTGCAATAAAATCATTAACGAGTCGCTCCGTGTTAACTCTCTGTCCTTTATCTTGTCTCTGCTCCCTGGGAGAGTCGGGTGCAGGCGGCTGGCTTTGGCTAGCTGGGTTCTCAGGCTGCAGAGATGGGCGCCCAAGAAAGGCCTCCGCACCTCCAGGCTCTCTATTCAGAGCAGGGCGTCTCCTCGCTGAAAGCAGAGAGCCCGGGGCGCCTGGTGCAGCTCTCCCAGGCGGCCAGCCAAGGAGCACAGGCGGTGACGAAATCCCATCAAAGCCGCAGGGCTGGGCCAGGCTCCTGAATCGGCTCCCACCAGTAGCTGGAGCCCAAAATGGCCCACAGGCTGGGCACCGAGCCGAGGTGTCAGGCAATGTCACGGGCCTGGGCACTGACGCCCGCACAGAGAAGGGGGTTGCAAACAGGGCAGGAGGAGGGACCAAGAGCTGAGGGTGGTGCCAGGGGAAGCCCGGGGGTTTCCAAACCTCGCCCTGGGCGGCCTGTCAGCTTGTCTGAAAAGCCGGTCTTCTTGAACCTTCTCTCTCTCATGAACATCAGGGAGAGATGAGGCAGCTCTGCTCACCGAGGGGCTCCAGGCTTCTTTCTCACAGGGCAGTGAGACTGGCTAACCAAAAGACACCGGTTTGCAACCCGAGAGTCCTCTGGGTGCCACTCCCAAGTGCCAGGGACTTCCCTTCTCCCTCCGGCCTTGTCTCGGTCTCTGGCTCCTTTTCTTCCGGAACTCTCCAGAAGGAGAAGGGCCCGAGAAGTGAATGAATGGCTCGGACTGTGGCAGAGGTCACCGCCTTCCTCAGAATCCGAGTCCTCGTAGGTTTCCTGGGAACACAGCCAGGCGACGTTCCCTAGACCCCCTTCTAGTCATAGGTGGCCATGCGACGGACGTCGTGGGGAGTGACACAGTCATGCCGTAGTCTCTGCCCTGTCCTGCTGGCTGGAAGGCGTGAAGGTGACACTTGGCAAAAGCTCTGAGCCTACCTCAAAAATTTGAATTCCGGGTGGAGGACGGCTGCCCCGCTCCTCTTGTGGACAGGCACACGACGACTGTCTGGGGTTAAGCCACTCCACTCGCACTCGGGGCTGGTTTGTCACAGCAGGGAATCTGCTGCGGGGTCTGGAGTGCACAGCACTGGCGAACTGAGGGCCAGCTGCTTTTCCTGCAAGGCTCATCCACCCAGGCCTCTCCTCACCTCTCTGGGGACTCACCTCAAAGTCTGGCACCTCTAAGAAAACGTCCCGAGAGCAGAGGAGACACGAGCCTCCCCATTCCTGGTCTCCGTCCCCGGCCAGCTTCCCCACCTCTGGGTGGAGAGAGCCACGCAGGAAGCGGGGACCCGGCCAGCTGAGTAAGACTCGGGAAGACGGCGGAAGACCCAAAGCCTCCAAACACAGGCAGCTCCTCGGAGGCCCTGATCGTACAACTCGCTGTTTCCGAGATCAGGCCCCGCGCCCGGGGTGAGGAGGATAGTCACTGAAGCTCATTTCTAGGGTGACTCGGCGTTGCGGAAATGAATGGCCCCTTCTCTTTACAGAAGGAGAAACTGAGGTGGAGTCAACCCTGAAGCCTCCCGGTGCAGCCTGTGCCCTTTCACCACCTCATTTAAACCTAATGACGAAAGCAAGATAGATGATGAGCCATGCTGTGGTCGTGCGTCCCTCGGTGGCCTCGGACAAGCTTACTTACTTGTCCTCTTTAACTCTGCCTTTGGTCTGCCAGCGTCAGTGTCCTCAGCCCCCGTCCCGTCTCTGTGTCCCTCTGAGCAGCGCCGGTCAAGGCGCGGGCCGCTGCCACTCCCAGCGCGGGCAGACGGGGAGTTCCAGCATGTGCGAGGCCACTCGGCTTGATGTTCACTGGAAGGGTGTGGCTCGTCCAAAGAACAGGGACTCTGCAGTGAGGGGCTGGGACAGGCAGGCAATGTGGTGCCACCACACCATGCTCCACTCCTGTGTGGGTTGGGAAGGATCCTTGGTGGCGGTGTCCCACCCCGTTTCACAGAGATGCCAACCGAGCTAGGGAGGCTTGGTGGCCTGCACGAGTCTATAAGACACGGAGCGTTTCTTCCCATTCCCGCTGCCGCATTCTTCCCCCTGAGGAGTCTGCCACCAGAGTGAGCCATTTTTCTTCGCCTAAGTCACCAGGGTACAGTTTGGGGGGATATTTTGAAATTTAAAACTCACCCACCACATTTTCTCTTATTATCCCCCCAAAGTACAGGCTTCTTTTCCAGTGTGCGTTTCTTAGCCTGGAGGACCCAAAGTCTGACCTGCCGCAGGGGTTGGTCTAGGTTCCGTAGGGCAGCCCCGTCCTGGGCCCCGTTTTCCTTGATTGTGGGAGTTGATCCACCCCCGCCCCCATTCTCTGCCTTCACACCCTTCTTCTGGGGACGCTTCAGGCGAGTCTGAGTCTGTACGCTGGCTGGGAGCGAGCCTTACCACCGCATGGTCCAGTCCTCGTCCTGCCGCCAAGAGCCATACGTCACAGCAAGCCTGGGGCAGGCTCTGGTAACCCGACGCTGCAGCAAGGAGTGCTTTAAGGGAGAACATGGGAAATGGGACCCCGACTGGTTAGTGTCTCCAGAGAGAGAAAGAGGAACGAGAACTCTCCTTAAATCTGTCTCCTGAATAAGGAGGAGGAAGCTGCCCGTGCCCTCGCCCTCCTGGGAGAAACACGTCCTGCGCCAGCTGTCTGCAGCTCGCTCACGCAATCATCGCCTTTCTGGAATGCTGATGTCTGTCTTCCCCTGGACGGCTCTCTGCATCCTTCTGATTTGTCTCAAGTCTTCTTTGTCAGCAGTTTTTTTTCAGCTTAGTGAGTGTGTCTGGGAGGAGTGGTGACGGGGTGACAGTCACTCAGACACTGGAGATGGAGAAAGGAGGGGTTGGCAGTGCCCACCACCAGCCAGTCCCTCATAGTCCTTGCATGATTTGTGTAATCAAGGAAACCCACTGCATATTTTATACTTCACGAGGTGCTTTTTTCTATTTAGTATCTTTTTTAAAACTTTGATCTCGGGACCAGCAGTTAGCGTAATGGCTATGTCGTTGGACTCCCACGTAGTTGACCGCGGTTCGCGTCCCGGACCCGGCGGCTTAAACTCACGCCGGGTGCGTGCGCGTGCGTGCCCAAAATCCCAAGAGGAGAATGGAGGAGAAGGGATTATGGCGTGGCCATCTCCCCTGGGGGGTGATTTCTCGCTTTCTGTCTCTCTGTCTCTCTCTGTCTTTCTGGCGAGCACAAGCGCCCTATAGCGAAAACCTCTCAAAAAAAAAAAAAAAAAAAAAAAAAAAAAAAAGAACTTTGATCTCTTTCTTCCCTGAGCAAGCAAGAGAGAGAGAGAGAGAGAGACAGGCAGAGAAATAGCACCCCCGAAAGGGACTTGCTGCCACCATCCACCCTCAGCTTCTGAACACACGTGCATGTCCTGGGTCCTGTATGTTTAGAGGCTTCTGGACGTGAACCTGGAACCTACCCGTGTGGATCAGCTTCGCAGAGCGTCGTGTTGGCACGGTGCTGCCATCCGGCCCTCGTGTCTGAAAAGTAGGAACCCGGGGGAAAAGCACTATCCTTTGGGAAGTCTTTAATACTCCAGGCGACGCACTTCTCATTCGCATGTGCACCGGCAGCACCATGAGACAGGTATAGCAGTCACGCCTCGGTTGTCATGGCGAGGAGTTCTGTGCTCAGAGCAGTGACTCGTCTAAGAATCCCCAGCTGGGAAGCGGCAGAGCCAGGGTTTGAACTTAGATCTGTCTGAGTCACAGCCAACTTTTTTTTCCTTACCATCAAACTGGCTCCCTAAGCACACAGAACTGCTAGCAAGGAGGGGCCCTTGTCTCCTCTTCCTAGCTGAGAAAAATAAGTGTGTAAATCTCAGCGAGGTACAAAGTCCTAGTTTCTCATCACGGCATTGTGACTAAAATTCCAGCCTGTGCTAAGGGAAGGGACAGGAGGGCTCCAAGGTGTGGCCCGCCGCCACAGGCCCGCCATCACTGGGGAGCTATGGCTGATGGCTTGCGTTGCAGCAGGGAATGCTTTGGAATGAGCGCGTGAGTGAGGACTGGTCGGGCCGGCACAGAGGAGGCAGCCGGGTCCGAGACGACGACCTGGCGCTGAGTCCAGACCGCTGCCCTGTCTGCTGTGGGCACCGGTTCCTCTTACACCGTGCATCAGCGTCTGTCGTGATCTGGAGATAAGAAGGCCCAGATTCACTGTAGACAGGCATGTTGCAGAAACTGCGTCTCCGTAACCAGGGTGGGACTTTCTCCTCGGAGAATGAAGCTGGGGCGGGTGTGGTCGCTGGTCAGATCTCCTCCTCACAATGCCTCGTGAATGGGAGCCTCTCCCCTCCATGTTACCTCCAAAAGGAACAGGGGCTAAACACCCTTGTAAGACAGTTGGTCTCATTTTGTGGATGTGAATTCAATGGCTCACAGCTCCATTCTACTCATCCTGGCTCCGGCTTAAGTTTTAAAAACTAATTCTCTCTGCATTAATCTGAAAAGATCCTTCAAACAAAAGCTCAACATCTGAGTCTATTTACCGAGGGTGCAGCTGTGTCAATTGGCCAAGACAAAGCGAGGCTTCCTGGTCAGCCCACAATGGGCTGCAGGTAGTCTTGCAAACAGAGAAACAAGGCAGGGGCCTCTCACGAGTCAGCAAACCTCCTTCCAATAAGGAAGGGCTGGAGCCCAGGGGTCAAGAGAAAGGAGTGGCGCCCCACCCCCAGCCTCACCACCACACAAGTGGGGCCTGGAAGATATGATCTGTAAGCCCATCAATTAGGGCTATTACAAAGGTAATTAGCCCTCTTCCATGGAAACCTAGGACAGAGATGTGAAAGGGGAACATTCATTTCCATGT
This sequence comes from Tupaia tana, assembly GCA_026018925.1. Lineage (NCBI taxonomy): Eukaryota > Metazoa > Chordata > Mammalia > Scandentia > Tupaiidae > Tupaia > Tupaia tana. The sequence goes on along the minus strand of JAKSZU010000020.1, from coordinate 38,199,453 downwards.
GGCTCCGTTTTCATGTGACCAGCAGCTCTCTTCACTAATGAAGCCAGGTACTGCCCAGAAGGTCCCAGGGCTGGACTCAAAGGGAAGGGGGTATCAAACCAGTGAAAGAGTACCTTACAATAAAAACAGTAACTACCTTTTGTTCTTGGAAGATAGCATTTTTCTGCTATTAAACTGTATTCAAAAGAAGTGCTCAGAACTGGGGGGCTAGAGGGAGGCAGAAAGTCATTTCTTGTCTAGCTTCCTTTCCTGAAGAGAACTGAGGCAGGAAATGCGATCTGAAAGTGTCAACAGTGCACAATTTGTCTTGGATCCTGATAAGTGTGAAATTCAGAATTAGTGTTTCTGTTTGCTCTCTACTCAGACGTGTGAGTGTTTGGGGAATAAAGACTGAAGGAGATCAAAATGAAGTCAGGAAAGACCTTTCTCATAATGAGCTCTGAAGTTAGCTGCTGAATTGGGTCTAAAGTGTAGGATGCTCTGTGCAGCACTGGCTCCGTTCCCAATGAACATACTTACATGTGTCCGCACTGCGTGTGTGGTAGGAGGGTGTGCGTGGTGGGAAGGAGCACGTGCAGGCCTACAAGTAAAGAACAACGTAATTTGGGTTGCTTTGTCTCTGCCATCTCATGCTCTCTTCCTCCTCACTCCCCTGCCCTGTTTCTTGGGTAAAAGTGCCTGCAGTGAGATGCCCAGATCTTAAGGGCACACCTGGATGGATCACATCCCCCAAATCCAGGCAACAGTAGAAATCAACAATCTTCCTATTACCACAGAAAGCTGACTGGGGATTTGAACCCATGGCCAGTCACATGACTTCCAGTATTGTGGTTCAGTTTGCTCTCAATGGCACTACTAGCCTATGCCAAAGAGAGCTTTTTTTGGGTTTTGTTTATTTGTTTTCAAAATTTCTCCAGAGGCACATGTATTACCCGAAAAGAAACAGAAAGAGAGCAAGCACCCTCCATGAGACGTGTCATGCTGAATCCCTTCGCTCTATTTCTCCATCCTCTTGAGATTTTGGACACACATGCATCATGGTGTGTTTCTTAAGCTCCTGGTTCTGGGACTTGAACCAGGTTTCGGCCATGTGGGATCCGGCTGCCTTAACACCATGCCTGACAGTCAGGGGAGATAGGTACTTTTTGAGGGAATCTCGTCAGTGATCTTAAATCTTCCCGCTGCAGCCTTCCCCTTGGAGTGGGAGTTACGGGTGCGTTACTGTACCCCGTATGTTCCGGTTGGCCCAGGAACACCTGCTATGAGGCTTCTGAGCAGTAGTGCCATCTTTTTTCATTCCTTTTTCTTAGCTATGTTGTATAATTTAATGTAGAGGTCTTGTACGTCTTTTTCAAACTCACTCCTAAATATTGTATGTGTTTTTATTTTTGAGAGGTTTTTGCTATAGGGTGTGTGCGCTCGCCAGAAAGACAGAGAGAGACAAAGAGACAGAAAGCAAGAAATCACCCCCCAGGGGAGATGGCCATACTGCAATCCTTTCTCTTTCATTCTCCTCTTGGGATCTTGGGCACGCACGCGCACATGCCCGGTGTGAGTTTAAGCTGCCGGGTCTGGGACTTGAACCGTGGTTGACTACATGGGAGTCCAGTGACATAGCCATTACATCAACTGCTGGTCCCAATATTGTATGTATTTTTAATGCCATGGCGATGTTATTTTCTAATTGTTTGTTGTTGTTAGTATATAAAACATAGAATTGATACTTGTATACTTGACCTTGTAGCTAGCTCTGGTTGCTGAAGCCTCATTAGTTCTCCTAGTGGCTTGATAGATCCCTTAGGGTTTTCTGCATATATATTCCTGTCATCTGCAAAGAAAGTGTACTTCTGTCTAGTTTTTATGCTTTTCATTCCACCTGATTGCACTGGGCAGCATCCCAGTACAGGTCTGACTAGGCAGTTAAACTATTGGTGGCTCACCTCAACCTTGTGGAAGTGGTTGCTGTTAAGTATTTCTCAGGGTGGGTCAGTTTTGTTCTTTCAATGTAATTCTTATCCTAAAACATGATCCTTTCTCCCAAGGTGTGACATTTCTAGAGTTTCATGTAAACGTGTATGATTCTCGCCGAGGCATCTTCCCTCTGCTTGGCTGGGACTCAAAAATATTTCAACACTTAGGACCCCTGGAGTCGCTATTCAGGTTTCATCTCCGTGGACTCTGCTCTCTGATGGGCCTAGTGGAGTTTTACCTAGTGCATGTCCAGCCCTGCTCTTGGCTAAGGACGCCGAGACACTCTCCAGTATAAATTCTGCTGGCACCTCTACTGCTCCGGATCCTGGTCTGTAGATGCCACTGCTCTCGCGTCGCCAAGCTCCCATCATTGCCTCCTGGAGGAAGCATACTCCCCGCCTCTGCCTGTGCTCCAGCTCCTGGCTCTGCAATCCTGTACAAAGCCGGGCTGCGCGCTCGCTCCCTGAGCTTCTCTTCTGTCGGAGATCATGGTTCTGCTCTTTACTGTCCAACACCCGAAAGAGTTGCTCAATATATTCCATTCTGCTTAATCATTGCTTGTGGTGGGAAGGCAGGTCCATACCAGTCTATTCCATCCTGGCTAAAAATAGAATTTCACCCATACCTCATTGGTCAAGCCAGCCTTTCACCCCGAGAATGCATCTGCCATGCCCTTCATTTCTCATGCACTTAGCCAAACGCCAAAATCGTGTACTGATGAGTGCAGAAAAATCACTGGTGATTCTTAGGACACTTGTTTTCCGACATCCTCAGAAAACAAACCACAAACTACATTTTCTAAAACCTCAAGGCAGTTCCTAGTGCCCTTTGCAGGCCAGCACTCCTCAGCCTGTGTTCTCCACAGGCGGCTCAGAGTAGGTGGCCTGCGTGTGGGTATGCAGGGTTCTGTGATCAAATACTTGTAGGAAATGTTTTTCTGTCTTTTCCCACCTCCCACCTCAAGAGTCACACGCCCGTTAATGCATGAAGGACTCTTACTTGTTCTGTTGAAAATGAGCCTCAGACCAGTGTTTCTCAAATTTAATTGATCATCGGAGAATGTTCACTAATATTAGGAATGTGTGTTCTTTAGATTCATGGTTTGTCTAGTCTCTTACTTGTTGTTCCCAAGTTTGGAAAAAGTACTATTCAGAAAGCAAAAAGAGAGATGTGAGGTTTTGCAAGTCAGTCACCCTCAAGGCTGCTGGGGAAGTTTCTCGGCGGGGCACTTTCAGTAGGTAGGACCAGCAATGAAACAGAGCATGGAAACCTCACGAGCGTTGAGATCTGCACGTCCAGGCCACCTGTCCCAAATGTGCAAAGCAGGAGATGGCATAGGGAAAGAGAAGTATTTTGAAAAGCCAGTGGTTCCAGATAGGCCTGTTTATGTATTTTTATTTTGCCAGAGGATGCATGCGCACACTGGAGAGAAAGAGAGGGAGCGAGAGAGAGCGAGGGGAAGGGAGAAAGTACCCCACGTGGGGAATGGTCATGCCACAATTCCTTCTCCTTCATTTCTTCCTCCTTTTGACATTTTTGGACATGCATGAACACACCCCTCATGTGTTTTTCAAGCTCCCGGGTCCAGGACACAAGTCCCTCGGTGTGAGATCCAGTTGCCTTAACCGCCACACCAGAGGCTGGCCAAGCATATTTAGTTTTTAAACCCAAGAAATCCAGAAATAGAATACTAGCCTATAAAATCTTACCTTCAAAAATATTTCATATCGGGACCAGCATTTGGCATAATGGCTATGTTGCTGGACTCCCACGTAGTTGACCATGGTTTAAGTCCTGGACTTGGTGGCTTAAACTCACGCCAGGCGCGTGTGCGTGCATGCCCAAGATCCTGAGAGGAGAATGGAGGAGAAGGGATTGCGGCGTGGTCATCCCCACTGGGGGGTGGTTTCTCGCTTTCTGTCTCTATGTCTCTCTCTGTCTTTCTGGCGAGCACATGTGCCCTATAGCAAAAACCTCTCCCCCTCAAAATAAAAAAAAAAAATTATATCACTGTATTTTTTAGATAGTAACCCACATACGTAAATTTTATTAATCATCTATGAACCACCTTAAAATACTTTTGCAAACCTTTTCTAGCTCAAATGCCTTTTAAAAACCAAATGACATCATGTCTCTCGGTATAAATTGCTCTATGATGGAGAAGGCAGCAAGCTTCCCACTCCTCCATGATGAAACTGCTGAAAAGTTCGTCATCCTCCTGAACAGCAGCTGGAATGTGTGGGTGTAGTGAAACTCCAAAGCATAGCTCGGAGGCAGTCAGCTCCCTGGGGAGCCCCCCCAGGTATGGCAAGGGGCCTGGGCCACGATCCTGGGGGACAGCAGGGCCCGTAGGCTGAGCCACAGTGAGAAGCCTTCAGCTGGAGAGTGTTTTCCAGGAGGAAGTGCTTGCTGAGTTCCGAAGGGAGGTGAGCCGGCTCCCTGCCTTCACCTCCTCTGGCTCCCTGAACTCCACTCTCTCTCTGCAGGCAGAGGCAAAGCGGACGCTGACTTATTCATTTCTCCCGTTTACTCATATACCCTGTTATTTAGTTGTTAATGCAAATGTGATTTATTGAGTGCCAACGACGTGCCAGGCACCAGTCCAGAGGTGTTAAGATGCAGTGGTGGACAGACTCCAGTCCCTGCCCTCATGGAGTTCACTGTCTAGAGAGGGAGAAGAGCAACCGTTCAGTGACGCCACGTTATGAGAAGTGCCACAGGGAAGACTAAGTCACATGGAGAGATCAGACCCTGGTAGGACCCGTAATACGTTACGTGGGTGACCAGAAAGATTTTTTTCAAGGAGGTAACATTGGGTACTGATGTCAGTGAGAGGATGAGTCTGAGATAGAGAAAGAACTTTCCAGACAGAGGAAGCAGTTGGTGCAAAGGTCCTGCAGTTGGGGCTCTTAGTCAAATCCATTACACTGGGTACATCGGGCTCACCTACAAAGTTTGGGAAGCAGTTATATTCCTGGGGTCCTCAGAGCCTGATCAGGAAACCAGGTACACAGCCTGAAAACCTAGATTCTACAAAAACCTTTCCAAAAAGTTTAGGAAACGCCAGTAGAATCTAACCACCCCACTTTGCAGATGGAGGTATTGAGGTCTAGAGAGGGGAGGTGATTTACCCTCTAGTTGCAGCGTTCCATAGTGGTAGAGCCAGGCCCAGAAATCACATCCCCACGCCCCCAACCCTGCTCTCCTACCCGGCTCCACCTTCTCCCCCCCTCCTACAACAGAAGAGGCCACTCACAATGTTCCTTTTCTGATAGCTCTTGTGATTATCACTATAAATAATAGCTACCGTTCATTGAAGATGTTGTTCCAGGCGCGGGGCTAAGCCCTTTCCATACATTAACTCAGTGAAGCCTCAGGACCACCTCATGAGAACCGCGCATTTATCATTCTCACTCCACAGATGAGGGGACGGATGATGGAGAGGACAAACAGCTTGCCCAAGGTCACACGCTGGCAGATGACGGGGCGGGCCATCCTCCTGCCGAGCTGCTGACGCACACCCTCCTGTACTGTTGCCTCATCTGACCTGAGCGAGAACGCTGACGATCGTTACCCTGTTACTGACTCACAGCACGGGCACGCCGGCTCCTCAGCCTGTGAGAGTGCCCGTGACCCTGGCCATGCCTCTACGCAGGTAGCCGGGAGTCTACCCAGAACCAATGGAATGCACGCTCAGGGTGCAGTCTGTCCCTCAGGAAAGCAGCTGTGATCTGAAGGCGACTTATTTACCTTCCGGTTTTCCTTTACTGATGTTTGAGCTCAGGCTGTGCTGAGAACGCAGGGGGAACAAGCTGGCGTGGAGCTGCATGGCAGTGGCACAGCGTGGTAGTGTTCGAATCCCAGCTGCACCCCAGCCTTATCACTAGGGCTTTTCCTGGACCAGGGTGACCGGTCCCGCCATGCATCTCACTGTGCAGGACCCCGAGATCGAGGTCCATCTTCTAGAAGCAGTAAATAACGATCATTTAGGCAGAAAGTAGCACTACTCCTCACAGTGCTAGGAGGAGCTGGGGCGCTGCTTTGCTGAGGGCTTACCCAGGTAAACCCCATGGAGAGCGAGGCTTCGATGCCGGCGTGTCCTTCGGTTGTGTCCTTTTCCACGGAGCCTGTGTTGACAGACGCGTCCTTCTGCCATCTATAACCAGCTGCCCTTGTTTAACTTTCTGGAAGATGGATGTCTCACGGCTTTGCTTTCGAATTCCTCTTCTTTGACTTAGAGAGGATGAAGGGGCAGAAACAACAAAGGCTGTTTAGAATTGAGTCTTCCCAATTGTTTGACCCGGTAAAGATAAATAAAAAAATTTTCAAAAAAGAGGAGAGAGAGTAAAGAAAGACCAAGGAGCCTGGGCCGATTCCCCCAGCTGGGAGTCCCCGATGGGCCTGACATGAGCCCACCATGGCAGGCTGGCGACGTGTGCAGTTAGAGAGGGAAGTCAGACGGGGCTGCTCTCCCAGGAAGGCCCTGAGGGCAGCACCATCTTCCCCCAAAAGTCCCAGTGATGGGATTAATCCTGTGGGTTGCACCGGGGGACTCTCCACCTCTCTCTCTCTCTCTCTCTCTTTTAGTTTTTGCTTATAAGGACATGTGCACTTGACAGAGAGAGAAGGTGGGGGGGGGCGAGAAATCACTCCCCCCTTCTCCATTCTCCTCTCCGGATTCTGGGCACTCGTGTGCCTGGTGTGATCTTCAAGCCACTGGGTCCAGGACTCCGACGGCGCAGCTGGCCGTGCAGGATCCAGCGGCTTGATCTCCGCGTGCCTGCTGACCCTCCAGCTCTTCCTCAGTAGTCGAAGGAGTTAGAGGTGGCCTTCCTGCTCAGTTTCCTTATGGCCTTCAGATTTGAAACTGTTTCTGAATGGAATAAAAGGCATAAATAGGGACCAGCCCTTGGCGTAATGGATATGTTGCTGGACTCCCACGTAGCCGACCGCAGTTCAAGTCCAGGACCCAGTGGCTTAAACTCACGCCGGGTGCGTGTGCGTGCGTGCCCAAGATCCCGAGAGGAGAGTGGAGGAGAAGGGATTGTGGCGTGGCCATCCCCCCTGGGGGGGTGATTTCTCGCTTTCTGTCTCTCTGTCTTTCTGGTGAGCACACACACACCCTATAGCAAAAACCTCTCAAAAAGAAGGAAAAAAAGGCATAAATAACAATATAGGCGGGGGCAGGGGAGTCCAGGAGGAGCCACATCAGAAGGAAGTGGACACAACTGTACTAGAGAAGCAGAGGGGACAGTGATCATTTCAGTCCCCTCGCTTTTCAGACGAGGAGGCTGAGACCCACCGAGGCCTTGGAAGGGACACTCTCAGATCGAATCCCCCAGGGACATCTGGCACTGGGCCGATGCAGCCACTTGTCTGAGGGTCAGTGTGGGACGATTACGTGCCGTGATTCTGGGTGGGCTGAAGCACTAATTCCACCTCTGTTTCTTACTGATCACATGGGTTTGGGCAAAACCCGAACCAAAGGTACCAAGGCCCCCTCATTTTCTTATCTGTAAACGTATTAATCCCAAGGTACTTAGACAGAGGTCCAGGCTAAGGGGGCCTTCTCAGTGATGGGTTTTATGACTATTATGGTCTGCTTTTCAGTCCCCCTTCCCACTTCTAGGGACTGTTCTGTGAGGTTAGAACCAGACTACTGAGGGACCAGCAGTTGACGTAATGGCTATGTCGTTGGACTCCAATGTAGTTGACCGCGGTTCAAGTCCCAGACCCAGTGGCTTAACCTCACACCAGGCACCTGTGTGTGTGTGCCCAAGGTCCCGAGAGGAGAATGGAGGAGAAGGGATTGCGGCGTGGCCATCCCCCCACCGCCCCCCAGGGCGTGATTTCTCGCTTTCTGTCTCTCTGTTTCTCTGACAAGTGCACACGCCCTATAGCAAAAACCTCTCCCCCTCCAAAAAAAAAAAAAAAAAAAAGAATCAGACTACTGAGGGGGTGGCTGGTCTAGTGTCTAGTCCATTCATCTCAGCCCCTCAGAGCTTCCGAGCCTCTGCTGCCTGCCAGCTGCCTGGGCGGTACCACTGTGCCCGTTACAGCCTCCCTCGGAATCCACTGGGGATCGGCTCCAGAACTCCTCAGATGCCAAGACTGCAGATGCGCGAGTCCTTTATATAAAATGGCGTGTAGTGTGCGCACACAACCTACACAAATCCTCTAGTATGCTTTTTATTTTATTTTATTTTATTTTATTTTTTTTTTGCCAGAGGGTACATGCACTCACTGGAGAGAGAGAGAGAGAGAGAGAGATGGGAGATGGCCACACTGCAATCTCTTCTCTTCCATCTCTCCATGCTAAAGGGCATGCACGCACTCAGCACCCAGTTTGGTTTTTCAAGTTGCTGGGGCTGAGAGGCAAACCGTGGTCGGCCATGTCAGATCCTGCTTCCTTCACCACCAGGCCGCAGGGCCAGTCCTGCCTTCCTTGCGTTCTAACAAAGATCAAGTGACGTAAGTGCATGCCAAGTGTCTGACTAAAACAGAGTATTCCTGCTAGGGTGGCCGAACGGTGGGAATGGAGTGCTCGCTCACCGGGGGGGGGACCCCGGGGTGCACTCACCTCCGTGTGGACGAATGGTGATAGTGGTGGCAGCAGCACAGCTCTGGGACCCGCACTGGGTGCCCATGCAGTACAGCCAGAAGTCAGGAAAACTAGGCTTGGGTCTCAGCCCTGTCACTACCCAGGAGGTGACCCTGAGCGGCTGCTTCACTTCATCCTGTGGCTCCCTCGTACGCTGGTCGTGAGGAGAGGAAGGAATGCACGTGGGGCGCCCCCCGGAGGCCGGGACTAGGTTCCCTGTGAGGGTTGGCTGTGCTTTGGGAAAGCCAGTCCCACTCCGGGGCCCAACCCTTGTTGAGCCTGCAAGGGGCTGCTGCTCCCAGGGCTCATTACAGGTAACTGATATGTGGGTGACAATTCCAGCTCATCCATTTACTGAGGGAGCTCACCTTTCTGGGGAGACATGGAAGCTCCTGCCCAGCCCGTTATTTCCCTGTAGGCCAACCTCCAAGGAAGCTGACTGGGCCGGCTTCTTGCATGGTCTCAGGGGAGGAAGAAGGGGCGGTGAGGCGGCTGCTTATGTCTGTGGGCGCAATGTCCCACTGGTCTGATGCACCCACCCCTTGTGACCCCTGCACGGGACGCAGGGGCGGAGGGGGGGGGTACAGAGCGGTCTGTAGCCAGAGCCTTCTCCTGCTATACAACAGCCACGGCTCTCCCTGCTGCGTCCTGCTCAGTTATGGCCTCGTTTTTAAACAGAAGTTCAGGCCCGTGCTTTCACTTGCCCCTACCCTGGCTATTCCTGGCTTATAATATCTTACTTAATTTTAAAATGTTTCCAGAGGGCATGTGTACACATGAGAGAGAGAAGGTGAGAAAGCACCCCAGGGGGCAGGGGGGCCTTAGCATGCTGTGGTCCCTTCTTCATCTCTCCCTCCTTTTGGGATGTTGAGCACCTGTGCACATATACTCAGCACGTTTTTCTTTCTCTACTTATTTTTTATTTTTTTAGAGAGATTTTTGCTGTAGGACATGTGTGCTCACTGGACAGAGAGACAGAAAGCAAGAAATCACCCCCCAGGGGGAATGGCCACATTGCAACCCCTTTCCTCCAGTCTCCTCTTGGGACTTTGGGCACACATGCACACACATCTCGCATGAGTTTTAAGCCACCGGGTCAGGGACTCAAACTACGGTCGACTCCATGGGAGTCCAGCAATGTAACCATTACGCCATCTGCTGATCCCACCCAGCGGGTTTCTCCAGCCACTGGGCCCAGACTCGAACCACACACTTGGCCATGTGGGATCCACCTTACGTAGTCACAGACCATGTGCTGGCTTGTTTATAATATCTCCTGGCTTTGGGGGCAGCCCTGCCCTACCGGATGTCCGCCCCACATAGTGGTGCTGCTGACTCGGCCGAGCGCAGCCTGCACATTGATTGCCGGCGTCCTACAGGCCTCCTGTTTTCATGGAGTCATGCCGTGGCCTGGGAACTTTCTAGTCTATGCAACCATTGTGCAGCTCTGAGCTCTTGGAGGACGGTGCTTTAACTTAGCGATTGCCCCCCCCCCCCCCCCCCCCCAGTCATTGCTGAGTGCCGGGTGAGAATTACTTCTTTCCTGAGACAGGGATCTGTATCTGTTTCATTCACTGAGGTATCCCAAGGTCCAGTCCAGGACAGGGCCCAGCACACAGTAGGTGCTCAGTTATATCTGTCCAATGAATAGAAGCCCCTCCTCAAGAAAGTCTTCTGTTGAGCTGAGAATCACTTCTCTGGTTGGCTGTAGCAGACAGCTGCCTCGGTTTCTGCCCAGATACGTTACTGTCACCTCTAACAGGTGTGCGCTCACTGCAGGCCAGGTTTGTTCTTTGGGGCTGGGATTGCACTCTCACTGAGGTCCTCGCTGCCCCTTCTCACATGTCCTGCTGATGTTGGGGGCCCCTGGGGTAAGAGCAGAGCTCTGATCCTGGTGTTTCCCAGCAGCTCCAAACCCTAGGGAGTTCCCCGTGCTTTTAAAATTAAGTATGCATTTCTCACCTGGGTGGTCAGGGCTTAGGATTTGCACCTGACCTAGGCTTCCAAACTCCATCTCCTTTTGTTTCCCCATAGTCTGGGTTGCGTCTCAGTTACATTACGTCATGTATTCCAGGCTTCTCCCTGCAGACCTCCTGTCTTCACCCCTTTCTTCACGTTGTTCCTGTTCGGAAAAATCTCCCTGACCAACCATGGACAGGAGGAGGTCTTGAATGCTGGAAGTGACTCTTCTGCTGATGAGGTCACTCGCAGCCTTTGAGACCTCTTCTGAGCTGGTAAAATCCATTTTAAACGTAGTTTTGTCTGTAACATCTCTAACTGGTTGAGCTTTCTACTTCTTGCCCTTCGCGTGTGTATCTGCAGCCTCCCGTTTTGTTTTTCTCGGCTTTATGATTGTTTCTGCAGTTCCCTGATTTACCCCAGCTCCTCTGTGCCCGAGAGCTCTCTGAGTTTAATAGCTTGGTCTTACTTGTTTCCTTTCCTTACCATTCACGTTCTACTCCCTTAGGAATCAGTGGGATTGAACGGCTACCTCGAATAGTCATCCTGTAAGTGCTACTTCTGCCTTTCTAAAATTTTCCTTTGTAATTTCTTTCCAGGTTTTGTAGACCTTACAAACAGAAAAAAAAAATTTTTGTCATCAACAAAAAACAGTTTTAACTATCATTTGAATAAGCTACCAGATTAAAAAACCCAGACGTCTCAGATGCCTGGAAACATGCAATATTCTTACTATGTCTAAGTAGCTAGAAACTTCAGCTGTGCTTGCTTATACGTCAATAACACGACGATAATTTCTTCTGTACTGATCAGTCAAGTGGGACTCACATGTGGCTTTGTCTCAGCTCTAGGAAGATCCAACATGAATTTCTCAAACCTGTCTAACCAATCTCTATGGAGGGAAAGCATATAGGGGCTGAGTCATCTGTTCAAACTATTTGATTAGGTAACACACGTTTTATGGGACCCAGAGTGTTGTTGAAAAGCAGTTTCTGTCTTACCACTAGAAGTTGCATTCCTGAACTTGTAAAATGAACTAGTTAGTTAGTGCGTCTTTATATTCCTCCTCTACCTCTAGATACACCTATTTCCAGACAGGCATTTGGGGAGGCCGTGATCAAAGAATATTTCTGAGTGTAGTACAGAGGTTGAGCCTCTTGACAATGACTTGGGAAAAAAAGAATAAAATCTATTTTACATCAGCTGAATGTCTCTAATTGGGTCTTGGAGACCAAACAATTCCCTTCAATAAAGCTGGGACTTTGGGTAGCCCCAAACCAATTAACTCAAATTATATAATTTTCTTCCCACCCCGATCCCCGAAGCCTGACTTGCTTATTTAGTAAAGAGAAGGATTAGCAGGAGCTCTGAGGAGCCATTCTCTGGCTGCGTGGCACAATGTGAACCTCGCTCTGGGCCTGCCAGAAGCCTCATAGCTGGGAGGAAAGGAGAAAGGGACGCCGAAGCCAAGCAGTCCCTCTGCTACAACTCTCTTCCTTCCTGGAGACAATAGAGTTCAGCGTAAATCTAAGACGGATTACCAGGCAGCAGGAAGCATCCTAACCTAACAGAAGCAAGCCGTATTTAGCCCTCCTGGACCTCTGAAAATGTGCAGAGCTAATGAAGACGGCGAAATGATAAGGTGATCGGAGCAGACCAAGAAATTTGAACAGTTATGGGGAAATCTGAACAGGCATACGTGTGTGGGCTTAAAGGGGCAAATACAATAGCACGCGCAGATTTTACCTTTCTTCTCTTCCCAAATGATTTAAGTCTGGGATAAGATGAAAGAAATGATAAAAATTATGTAACAATTCTAAATGCAAATTCCGAATTAAAAAAAAAAAACAAAGATTTTAAAAGGTGGACTAACTCTATATTACAACTATAACACAAATATGTTTGGCAAACTTTGTTACAAAACAGCTTACTTTTTTTTTTTTTTTTCCTAATTTGATACAGGAGTATTCATTTTGTGATCCTGTAGCAAGACACTAAATGTGTGACTTTCATCGTTGTGAAATATCCATGAATTTAGAATAGTTTAGTCCTAATAAGAAAGGATAATTAATAGTACCCTTGGTTGGCAGGTTTCATCCAGGAAAATTCTTTCTTACATGTATCGGCCCATGGAGTCCCAACTTCTAAGTGCTGACCTTTTAGGTGTCAAAAAGAGAAAGCAATAGCAGACACTCCTGATTGCTGCTTTTCTTTACTAAGCAGATAAAATATGGGTCTGGACTTAGCCTGGTATTTTCTCACACATTCCTTTCTGAAGGGACCCTGCCGTGGATACCGTCGGCTTCTTCAACTATTAACATGGAACCATTTGACGTCACACGCTTCCCTGATATTCTAGGTCCTAGAACTTGTCTTCTACTTGGTCTTTTTGCTTACATGTCTGTCAAAAAGCAAAATCTAGCGAAATCAAAGTTCTCATGGAAGCTGCAAGTCCATTTCCCATAGCTCCCGCGGGTGAAATAGCATGATGCCCTCTGTTGATGCCGCCCTCTCTCCTGGGTTTTCTCAAATTTATGACAGGAACTACAGAGATTTGCTCACTGGTTTTCTTCAGAAGCTAGTGGTCATCAGTGTAAACAGAGGGCTAGAGAGCCACACCCGTTTGGGCCGCGGTACCTGTGAGCAAGGCTTAGCGCTCTTCTGTTGCTAGGTTCTGTCCTTGGAAGGTGAGGGCTCCGATTCAGGAGCCATAGCTTTGGGGAAGGTATTGGAGTAAGACCCAGAGTATGAATACCAATTAAAATAAACACAATAGGCCTTCGAGTTCAGATTCTGAGAACATGAAGTATCATTTTGTCCACTCCTTCATTTTATTTTATTTTTTAAAGAATTATTTTATTTAACTTTACTTATTTAAATTTGGCCAGGACAAAGTGAGAGAGAGGAGAGAGAGAGAGAAGGAAAGTGAGAGAGCAAGCCACCAGGTCCAGGACTCAAACCAAGGTCAGCCATGTTGGAGTCCAGCACCCTTAACCACCACACCACCTGCCAGTTCCATACTCCATATTTTTAAAGATGGAGCTATGACAGCTCAGGCAGGAAAGTGACTTGTTCGAGGCCACCTGGGGACTAGGTGGTACGTCCTGACTAGACTTGCGTGTCCTGACTCAGTTGATAGTCCTGTCTATAAATGGTGATACACGTTAATCCAAGAAGCATCTTACTTACTCTTCCAGCTTTACAGATTGCTGACCGTGGGGGAGTCCTCTGACTTCCAGGTTGAGGTTTCACCCCACTTCCCACGGCTGAACAGGTTTGGCATCTGCCATCCAAGCTCTATGGTGGAGATGCAGACAGGATTCGAACAGTGCTTCTCTTTTGGATGTAAATCTGGGAGATGTTTTAATGAACATAACTTTGCTGTTTCCATCTCTAAGTCTTAGTTGGCACCCGGCTTTGTACCCTTCACTAAAATCAAAGCACCACTATGGTTGATTTTGAAAGTATCTTGAAAAGGATAATGTTTGACCACTCCTCTCCTTGGCTTTCCTTCCATGTGCTGTGTGTAATGATCCAGAGAGAATCAATTGGACACTGCGTTTTAAAGATAAGGATTGGGATTTTACTTCTGGGTAACCTGGTGACCCCAATCAATCTCTGTCTTACAAACCCTCTGAAGATTTGATGCTCCAGTCTGCAATTAAGTCCCAGCACCCAAGAATGGCAACAGATGTTGCAATCCAAACACCTTTATTAACTATTTATCTTGAGATGTGTATCAATGCTCTCTGGGCCAACAGAAACAGTGGACTGCTTCTTAAATGGAAAAGCAAGCGCTTTCATCTTCAAGCTATTTTCCTCTGTAATCCCTTTGAAAAGATAAGAAGAGAGATATTAAGAAAGTAGCTGATGATGTTATAGCTTCAAAATTTGCCTCTTCCAAAAGTAGTTGGAATTTATCTGGTGAAAATGTTGCTAGTAAGTTGTCTACCCCAGTCCCACGAAACATCAGGTATTTAGGGTAAACAGATAAAAGAAGTAAAATTTTCATGTTTGGTTTCCTTTTTATGTTCTTATAAAATTTGCTGATTTTATTTCAGTATTGCTAGATGTTGGCCCTGTTTGAACCAGAACTTCAACCTTGTAAAGAATAATCCTTGCCACCTCCCTGCATTACAAGAACGTCATGAGGATTATACGTGATGAGGTAACTTAAACACTGAGAATAAAACACAAGGCCAAAGTTTTCTGAGGAGGACTCTGCATAATCCTTTATAATTGAACTCACCAAGGTTTTGTTCTACAACTAAGCTCTTACCTGGAGTTTATTGAGGTTACTCCATGGGAAGAAAAATAAACTATTGTGTAGTCAAGGAGATTTCTTTTCCCTGTGTTTTTTTTTTTTTTTTCTTCTTTTTTTTCTTTTTCTGGAGAGGTTTTTGCTACAGGGTGCGTGTGCTCGTCTGAGAGATAGAGAAACAGAAAGCGAGAAATTACCCCCCCGGGGGGATGGCCAGGCCACGCTGCAATCCCTTCTCCTCCATTCTCCTCTTGGGATCTTGGGCACGCACGCACACGCGCCCAGCGTGAGTTTAAGCCACTGGGTCTGGGACCCGAAACGCGGTTGACTACGTGGGAGTCCAGCGACATAGCCATTACGCTAACTGCTGGTCCCTCTTTTCCCTGTTTTAACTCACCGGCTAACCTTACTAAATTCCTCTCTCATAGGTAGGTGGAGTGGGCAGTCCCTTGCTTCAAGGGCAAGGGTAAATTCACAGGGAGATAGTGAAGTGTAAGCTTCCAAGCATTCTCCATACCATTTTTCTACATAAAATTTACAAAATGAGATATTTTAACTACAACCGGTTAAGAAGACTGTATTTCTACTCCGATTTCCCTTCCATTACTGTTCACCGTGACTGTCAAGAGCGGCTAACTGAACACTCTGGCTAAGGGGATCTTGAGATGGGGATGCTTTAGTTTGGACTTAGCGCAATGTCACGTGGTCTGCTGTCCCTTTTGTGTACAATTAAGTTGTTTCCAGCCTCTCTACTGTAGGCATAATTTCCGGAATACTACCTCCATTGTGCCAGCTCACCCTGTCGTGGTACAGAGCTGCCGACCAAAAGTCTCATTGGGAATTAAAATAAAGGCCAGCTAGTGGCATGTGGTTAAGGTAGCTGTATCCCACCTGATTATGCCGTTTGAGTCCCAGACCTAGCGGCTTGAAAAACATGCAGGGCACATGTTTGTGTGTGCCTGAAATCCCAAGAGGAGGATGTAGGAGGAGGAATTGCGGCTTGTCCGTCCCTCCTAGGTGGTAATTTCTCAATCCCCCACCCTGCTCTGCTCACTCTCTGGTGAGCACACACATCCTGTAGCAAAACTGAAAGAAAAAAAAAAGAATTAAACTAAAGGTTTGCAAGGTATCAAGGTGGAGGCAGTCTGTGGAGAACAAGTCTCATTATCATATTGTACGGTCATGACAGAGGAGTCCTTTCAGTGATGCTCAGTCAGAGCAAAGTCCTCTCCTCTTAGGACTATCCTTAATAAGGTATTACTTCTCTTTATAAATACATCACTTCCCCCCCCCCCCCTTTTTTTTTGGAGAGGTTTTCACTATAGGGCGCGTGCGCTCACCAGACAGACAGAGACAGAGAGACAGAAAGCGAGAAATCACCCCCCAGGGGGGATGGTCACGCCGCAATCCCTTCTCCTCCATTCTCCTCTTGGGATCTTGGGCACGCACGCACACGCGCCCGGCGTGAGTTTTAAGCCACCGGGTCCGGGTCGTGAACCACGGTTGACTACGTGGGAGTCCAGCGACATAGCCATTACGCTAACTGCTGGTTCCAGACCTGATGGAATTTTAAAAAAATTATTATTATTATTTTTAGAGATATTTTTGCTATAGGGCACGTACACTCGCCAGAGAGACAGAAAGTGAGAAATCATCCCCCAGGAGGGATGGCCACACCACAATCTCCTCTCCTCTATTCTCTTCTCAGGATTTTGGGTATGAACGCACACACACGTGCACCCGCACCTGGCATGAGTTTCAAGTCCCTGAGTCTGAGACTCAAACCGCGGTCAGTCATGTGGGAGTCTAGTGACATAACCATTTCGCCATCTCCTGGTCCCAACCTGATAGATATTTAAACACTACCACTCTTGCTGCTGCATGGAGTGGTGGTGGAAACCAGATAGGAGGCTCCTACGGTTGACTAGGGCTGGTCTAGGACTGAGGCCAATGGAAAAAGTGCCCATAATCACTTCGAATATGAGGCATAAAGTGTGGGTGCCTCAAAAGAAGCATAGAAGATAGAGCTGGCCAGAAAGAATGAGCTGGACATGATCATTCATCGTTATCTGCAAAGTGACCAGGAGTGAGAAGTCTGTGTCCTAAAATGAATTAGTCAGCCTTCCCATCTCTCAGTCTTCACTGTACAGTCTTCACTGCACAAGGGATCCTTATCTACCTGGTAGAAGTCTTGAAATGAGAGGCCAGTAGGTGGCTTGGTGGTTAAGGGCTCTAACTCCCACATATTTGACCATGGTTCAAGTCCCAGACTTGGCAATTTGCTTTCTCACTTTCCCTCCCTCTTTCTCTCTGTCCCTCTGGTCAAATTTTAAAAATAAATCAATAAATCAATAGAGTTAAATAATAATTCTTTTGGGAACCAGCAGTTAGCGTAATGGCTATGTCGCTGGACTCCCACGTAGTCGACCGCGGTTCGTGTCCCGGACCCAGTGGCTTGAAACTCACCCCGGGCGCGTGTGCGTGCGTGCCCAGGATCCCGAGAGGAGAATGGAGGAGAAGGGATTGCGGCGTGACCATCCCCCCTGGGGGGTGATTTCTTGTTTTCTGTCTCTATGTCTCTCTCTGTCTGTCTGGCGAGCACACGCGCCCTATAGTGAAAACCTCTCAAAAAAAAAAAAAAATCTTTAAAAAAAAGTCTTGCAATGAGAGAGTGCTTGCATGGTACTTTAGATGCACAGAGGAAAGAGTGGTTCTCACTACTGTGGATGCATTTTTTATTAAACACCAAGAAGTCCTCTGAGACTGAAGCAGAGGAACACGAGGTGAGAAACAGGAAATCAGGCCGGCAACAGAAAAGCTTGAATGCCGTGCTGGGGAGACAAAGTGGAGGAACCACTGTCCCACCTCTTCATGGAAAGCTTCCTGGATTGGCTGGATTTTAAGTCACCAGAGGTGCCCATTGAAAATGGGGTCCCCCAGTCTTTTACTGTGGCATGGAGTTCGGGAAACTGGATTGCAGCAAGAGTCCCAAGTGATTCTTATGCTGGTGCTGCTGAATTCATTTTTATTTTTTTGGAAGTTTGTTTTTTTCATGAGTGAGAGACAGGGAATAGGACAGAGAATTAAGCACTGCTAACAGGGTCTTCACACTGTGATCGACCCCCGCTTCAGCCAGCCCTGATCATGAGCCCGGTGTGCAGCCCAGGTGTTCAGGGAAGTCTTTGGACATGAACCAGGAGCCTTTCCACAAGGGTCAGCTGCGCAGAGCATTACCATACTGCTGCACCACCGTCCAGCCCCCCGAAGTTGTTTTATCTATTTATTTTGAACTTGAGGGTTGAAATGGGCATTCTCTTCAACTGCAGAGTTATTTATGGATCCACCTGCAAAAGCAATAGTATGCTTGGGGCTCCCAGTCCTGTCCACACTAAGCCAGCAGTGGTTACCCAGATGGAGCTGAGAGTTGGTGCAGAAGAGGTATCTGGGCTGGGATTGAAGGAGAGCTCTGGAGACCTCTGAGAAGCCAGCCTTCCCCGGGTGAAGTGTCACAGGGCAGTGGCCAGAACTCATGTTTTGCTCCACCTCTTATACCCTAAATCACTATGTTCTCGGGTGATTCTTGTCTCCTCTGTGAGCTGCAATTTCCTCCTCTGTTAAAAAAAAAGAAGAAGAAGCAAGAGCTGAGTCAGGCGAACTCTGAAGTCCTTTCCAGCTTCAAGTTTATCTGTTTATCAAATAGCCTAATCTTTGCAAAAGCACTTGCAACGGCTACAGCCTGGAGACAGTCTTTGAAAACTTTGCTGCCAGACTCAAGGCTTTAGGGGTTACGCAAAGGGCACAGTATACCCCTGCCATCAGATAAGAGAACGCACACAGAGAGTGCCGCCCTGGTCTTTCCCGGGTGCCTTGGTACATACGGATCTGAGAGCCCTGGATGTGTCTGATTTAACCTTTATCACACTGCAACATTTGGCCGGCGCGGGTGGGCGTGGAAGCCGCGAGAGGCTGCCAGTTGCAAGTCTGATCTGGCACTGGGAGATGGCTCTGCCATTTCTTTGCCTGTAACCAGTGAACTGGGTTTCGGTGCCCTCTGATCAGAAGGCTGACATGACTGTGGTGTGAGAAGCAAAGCAAAGAAATGCCTTTGATTTCGGATAAATTGCTTGTGCACTTCTAGTCTCTGTTTCCTTATTTCAAACCATTTGGTTGGGAACCAGCGGTTAGCGTAATGGCTATGTCGCTGGACTCCCACGTAGTCGGCCGCGGTTCGCGTCCCGGACCCAGTGGCTTAAAACTCACGCCGGGCGCGTGTGCGTGCGTGCCCAAGATCCCGAGAGGAGAATGGAGGAGAAGGGATTGCGGCGTGACCATCCCCTCTGGGGGGTGATTTCTCGCTTTCTGTCTCTCTGTCTCTGTCTGTCTGGCGAGCGCACGCGCCCTATAGCGAAAATCTCTCAAAAAAAAAAAAAAAAAAAAAATTTGGCTCCTTAGAGGAGGATTCATTTTTCCCCAATTGCTATCAAACTCTGATGGCCTAATTTTTACTAAAAATTAAAATTAAAATTATTCTTTTCCCAACCAATTGGTGAGGTGGACTGATTTTTTTTGTATTAGTGTAAACAATAATAGTTTTTTGTTTCTTTGTTTTAATGATTTGTACACTTGTGATTTTTTCAGGCCACTAGGTCTGGGGCTTGAACCGTGGTTGGTCATGTGGGAGTATAGTACTTCGACCGCCATGCCACCTGCTGGCCTCCTAAACAATAATAGTTTGGTTTTTGTTTGTTTGTTTCTTAGAGAGATTTTGCTAGGGTACATGTGCTCACCTGAGAGACAGAAAGAGACAGAGACAGAAAGTGAGAAATCACCCCCCAGTGGCGATAGTCACACCACAATCCCTTCTCCTCCATTCTCCTCTTGGGATTTTGGGCACGCACGCACATGCCTGGTGTGACTTTTAAGCCACCTGTTACGGGACTCAAACTGTAGTCAACTGCGTGGGAGTTCAGCAACGTAACCATTACTCCATCTGCTGGTTTCAACAATAATAGTTTAATCCTAAGCAAAAACCTTTCTATTTATCTTATCTCCATTAAAGGCATCTTTACACTTTGAGGTAAATAATGGTAATAATGACCCCACTACCAACTTGCTGGGGGGGGGGGGTTGTCACATGAACTTTTTTATACATAGATCTGACAGAGTTTGTCTAGCCCTTATCTTGCTTATTAAGTTTAGAGTGTATTCATGAACTCATCTAAAGACTGACAACGATTTTCTGGATTTTTTTTTTTAAGAGAAATTTTTGCTATCGGGCACTTGTGCTTGCCAAAGACACAGAGAGACAGAAAGCAAGAAATCACCCCCAGGGGGGATGGCCATACCTCAATCCCCTCTCCTCCATTTTCCTCCTAGGATATTGGGCACACACGCACACGCGCCTGGTGTGTTTTAAGCCGCTGGATCCAGGACTCGAACTATGGTCACATACGTGGGAGTCCAGCAATGTAACCATTATGCCATCTGCTGGTCCCTTCTGGATATATTTTCTAATGCAAGAATGGGGGTGAATAATTAGGCTGTAATCATCTGCTAATTTATTTTCTCATTTCCAGATCCATGGGTATGAAGATAATTATTCAGAAAGGGGGAAAACGTAAAATCTCAGAAAAGCATCCACCACGAGGGGTGTGGAGTTGAAGGGATCGTGTGCAGAGCAGCTGACCGGTAAGGCACAGCATTAATGAAGAGGGCTGCGAGAGTCAAGGCAGAGGGCGTCAGGCCCAGGACCCATGGCTCCTGGCTGTCTCCTGTCCCCAGTGGAGCTGGCTCCGGTGTCATTTTTCCTTGCCTGTTCTTTTCCCCCAGAGACCACGTGGAGACTCCCAATGTATGCCCAGACAGGCACCTGCCAGCTGGATTTGCCATCTTTTCCACAGATACCTGCCCCTTGGGCTTCTGAGCCTGTGGTCTGGCCTGGAGCCATGAGGAGCCCTGCTGTCCCACTAGAGGCAGGGTCCAGACAGAAAGGGCAGTCCTTTACAAAAATCAGTTCCTGGAGACTGGCAGGTGGTGCAATGGTTAGGGGTGCTGGAGTCCCATATGGCTGACCTTGGTTTGAGACCCAGACCTGGCAGCTTGCTTTCTCACTTTCCCTCTCTCTCTCTTTCTCTCTCATTCTGGTCAAATTAAAGATAAATAAATAAATAAATAACGTTAAATAAAATAATTCTTAAAACAAAAAAAAGAAGAATCAGTTCCTGAAGGCACCTTCCCTGCCCCCCTACCCAGGATGCTGTGCTCTCGACAGAGCCACCCTCCACCTGTCTGAGGGAGCACCCCAGAATTGCTCCTCAGCTGGTGAGGCCCAGAAGGAGGGCGTGAGAGGTCGACTGCCAGGGGTCGCTGAGAAGCTGAGGTTCTGGGGAGGAGCAGCTTGAAGTAATCCCTTCTCAGGGCGTCAACATGCAGTTTCTGTTTGACTGCAGCAAAGTTCTTGTGACAAATATTTATCGAGGCCTTCTAAAAGCCCTGTGCTCAAGTGTACTTCACTACAGAGGGAAGAAAGAAATGTGGTTGGGCCCCGAGGTTCACCCGAGGGCTGCTGGGGGAGACACACGTACTCCCCAAGGTTTTCCTGCCCAGGACCCCTTGAGAGGGCAGCAGGAGGGGAAAGGAGTGGCGAAGGGCAGCTGAGAGTGTGGCCAATGCGGCCGCCTCTCTCGGCCTGTCTCTCACCTCAGCTCCTCCCTGGCACCGCCATCTCAGGCAGCGTCTCTCTGCTGGGCCTGAACTGGACTTGCACAGGGATCTTCAGTAAGCAGTCAGGGAGCACCAGCTCGGCCCTACTTGGCTGCATTCCTCTTAAACCAAGACCAAAGTCTGGTCCTTTGGCTTGCCCATGCCTTCTGCTTTGCACGTCCTTTTCTGATCTGGTGTTTGGTCCAATACCTCCTGTTTTCTTCCCTCAACCCCAACACACACAGACACACACACGCAGAACCTGCCTCAGGCCCCTTCCTCTTGAGACACCTTGCCCTCCCTCCTTCAGGTGCTATTCAGCTCCCAGCAGAGCAGACAACTGTCTTCTCCATGAGCTGCCTGCATACCGACTAGGTCGGCTAGTACTTCCACAGGTGGGGGACGGCCCAGCCTCAGGAGATGGTCTGGCCACGACCTCAGGGTTTGAGGATACACTCACGTCATCAGGTGGTCATCGCAGTGGCCTCCTAACTGGTCTGGCCCTCTGGGTTCACTGTTTTCCATCCCAGCAGGAATAGAAAAGGTTGAAACTGGGACCAGCAGTTAGCCTAATGGCTATGTCGCTGAACTCCCATGTGGTCGACCACGGTTCAAGTCCCGGACCCAGCGGCTTAAACTCAAGCTGGGCGCGTGTGCGTGTGTGCCCAGGATCCCGAGAGGAGAATGGAAGAGAAGGGATTGTGGCATGGCCATCCCCCCTGGAGGGTGATTTCTCACTTTCTGTCTCTCTGTCTCTCTCTCTGTCTTTCTGGCGAGCGCATGCGCCCTATAGATAAAACCTCTCCAAAAAAAAAAAAGAGAAAAGGTTGAAACTAGTATTGTTTAGCCTGTGGAAGGATGACCTGTCTTCTGTGGGTAGATGAGAGGGACTGCAGATAGCTGGATAGTTCATCTAGTAGTGAGAGAACCTGATATTCTCGGTGGGCAATCACCCAGTGAGGAGATTGGAAGAGTTGTTTTTTTGTTTTGTTTTGTTTTAACAATTATTATTTATTTTATTTTATTTATTCATTCATTTATTTTAATTTGACCAGAGAGAGACACAGAGGAAGAGGGAAAGGGAGAAAGGAAGCCGCCAGATCCGGGACTCGAACCATGGCCAGCCATGTGGGAGTATCCAGCACCTTAACCACCACGCCACCTGCTAGTCCCCCTCGAGATTGGAAGAGTTTTAAAGGCCCTTTCTGACTCATTCACCTATTGCTATGTAATGATCCACCAATAGATATCGTGGAAGGGAGGGCTAGAACAGCTGCCTTCTTATTTTCAAACTAAAGATGAAGTCATCAAAGAGAGGAGAGTAAAATTAGATAGAACTACAGAGAAATGCAGCAGGAATCTTGGTCATTCCATGCCTGAATTCTGGCCTTCACCTAGATACTTATTTCAGTTATGAAAGCCAGTTACTTCTCTTTGTTGGTTAAGCCAGTTTAAATAAAATCTTCTGTTATTCATAGCTCTAAGTATTATATCTGGCCCAAGGCTTGAACTTGTTAGTCAACAAATCCAACAGTGCTATCAATAGGTTACAAAGCAGATACTGCCTTATAGAGAGAATAGTAACTGATGTATTTTTGTCTTGCCTTTTATTTTTCTTTTTAGAGGTTTTTGCTATAGGGCACATATGCTCGCCAGAAAGAGAGAGACGGAGAGACAGAAAGCAAGAAATCACCCCCCAGGGGGGATGGCCATGCTGCAATCCCTTCTCCTCCAGTCTCCTTTCGGGATCTTGGGCACGCCTGGCTTAAGTTTAAGCCACAGGGTCCGGGACTCGAACTGCAGTCAGCTACATGGGAGTACAGTGACATAGTCATTACGCCAACTGCTGGTCCCTTTTTGCCTTGCTTTTCTGGGAAGCACTATGAAATGGAAGATTCGTTATGTCACAATAGAACTACAAGTACCCTTAGACATCATCTGTTTGATTGTCTCGCACGGCGGATAAGGACACAGGGCCAGGTACCTGAGCAGAAATGTGACTCAGTGTCACAGCTCCCAAGCATGGGTGCTCATCTCTGCTGGATTGTCCACACCTGCACTTCATGCAGTGCGGTTATCTGCATACCTGAATGCATACCATACAGACCCACCTTGATGTTCATACTTCAGTGAACTGTTTTTATTCTTTTAATTTTTTTAAAAATTGTGCAGGACGCATGTACTTGCTGGAGAGAGCCAGAGAGAGTGAGAAAGCACCCCCGGGCGGATGGCCACACTGCAATCTCTTCAATGTCCTCTCAGGATTTGGGGCCTGCACGCACACATGCCTGGTGTGCTTTTGAAGCTACCTGGTCTGGGACTTGATCAGAGCAGTTGGTCCAGCCACCTTAACCACCATGCCACCAGCTGGCACAATACTTTAGTGAACTTCTAAACAATCACATTCGAGAGCAGTTTGTGTTTCTTAAAAAATTCAGCATACATTTTCCTTATGACTCAGTAATTTTACTCCTAGGTATTTTACCCTAGAGGAGTGAAATTATATATCCATACAAGGACTTATACAGAAATATTCATAGTTATTTTATTCATTACACTAACTGCTGGTCCCCCTTTTTTTTTTTTGGAGTGTTTTTCCTACAGGGCATGTGCGCTCACCAGACAGACAGAGACAGAGAGACAGAAAGCGAGAAATCACCCCCCAGGGGGGATGGCCATGCCACAATCCTTTCTCCTCCATTCTCCTCTCGGGATCTTGGGCACGCACGCACACGCGCCCAGCGTGAGTTTCAAGCCACCAGGTCCGGGATGCGAACCGCGGTTGACTACATGGGAGTCCAGCGACATAGCCATTACGCTAACTGCTGGTCCCTCATAGCTATTTTATTCATAATGGTAATTGCATAAAAAATAGATGTTGCTATATCCACACAATGGAATACTACTCAAAAGAAAAAAAGCAATAATGAACTACCGATACACACAATGACATGCATGCATCTCAAAAACATATCATGAAGGAAGTCAGGCACGAAATGGGGGACGTTGTGTGAGTCCATTTATGTAAATTCTAGAAGAGCAAATCTAAGCTGGGGTCAGATATCAGAGCAGTGGTGGCTTCGGGCCTGTGAACGTGGAGCAGCCTCCACTCGGGGGGCAGGAAGGAAACGTCTGGGGTGACAGACTTGTCCTATGTCTTGACCGGCGTTTGGGTGGTTTGTCAAACCTGAGCAAACACGCAAGATCTGAGTATCTCATTGCATGTACATTATACCTCAAAATGTTTAAAATGGGGCCTGCAGGTGGCATGGTGGTTGGGGTGCTGGACTCCCACATGGCCACGCATGGTTGGAGTCCCAAACCTGGAAGCTTGCTTTCTCACGTTCTCTTTCTCTCTCTCTCTGATCAAATTTTTAAAAATAATAAAAACAAATAAATAAATAAAATAATTCTTTTAAAAATAGTTTAAAGCAAGCTTCTAGCCACAGACGGGAAGGTACAATACCGACACTAGCTGCTGGGAGGAGGTTGTGAACCCGGGACAGCTAGACTGCCAGAGTAAGCTTGCAGCAGCATGTCCTGGGTCCAGGGCTCTGAGAACCACTGCTGTTCCCACTCATGCTGGTAGCCGGGGTCAGCCAGCTTCCTGTGTCCTCTGCCAGCACCCAGCTGTCGGGACGGGCCCAACCACAGCTGCCGTAGCAGCAGGCTGGGCCAGCCGTTTCCTCTACGCTGTGGCCGCGTCACAGGGACCAGCCACACCAGCTGGAACGTTTCCCCACACCACTGACTGCCTTTTGGTGCTCACCAAAGAGCCCTCTCTTTCCGCACCCTCAGATCCCCTTCCAGAACTTCCTGAGCCCGGGCTGCACTTTATGGGTGATGAACTCTGGTTTTCTGAATTTCAGGACTGCTTCACTGGATCATTGCAGCAATCCTACGATTTTTTTTTTTAAATAATTATCAAGTTGCCATTTGTATCTTCGTCATATTCCTTGCCAAACTGTCAAATCAAGTTTTCTACAGATGCCAACATCTGGTATGAAATCGCAAGTCTGGGTGATCTTCCAAAACAGTGTTTTCTAAGAGCCAGGGAACTTCTTTTACTCGCATTACTCATCTGTGCAAATCGCGTCATATTCTTTCATTGATTTCTCTCCAGAAATATATCTTTTGACATGTCAAGACTATCCTATTTAAGACAGGCCCTTGGACCAGCACTGTGGGATTGCAGTAATGCACTACTCAAGCGATCTGGATCCCACATGGTGACCATGACTGGAATCCCTGGTCCAGCCCCTCTGAGACACACAGTGCTCAGGATCTGCCCCGGAGGGCTGCAGGGAGGTGACCACGACATGACCAGACCCTGTGGAGGGCTCTCTCTCCTCTGTGTCTCTCACTCTCACACGTGCATGCACCTGCTCTATCAAGAATAAAGGGTTAGAAAAGAAAAGATAGGCCTAACATTGCACCAGGCTATAAATTGCTTGGAGAATATGCGATCTATTGTTTTATTTTGTTGTTCTCTTTTACTTTTCTACCCTCCCCCCCAAATCAATATTTCACTCACAAAACCATTTAACAAGCATTGAATGGGTAAGTGGATTTCGCTTTTCCCTTATTATAATACGTACATTTTCGATGTAAAATAAAATCACTGAGATGCCAGACACACGGCACCCAGATGAAGTCTGCTCGTCTGAATCAGGGCTCGAGGTGGTTTCAGGGGATTCGGGCTGTGTGAGCACGTGTGGCTCAGCTGCAGCCTGGGGGTGCAGACCCTGGGCAGGAGCACACGCTGTCCGCCGTCCGAGCTTGCTTCCTTCCGCTTCTCCTGCAATTGCAGCAGCCTCTACTCCTCTCCTGCAGGGTCGGGAATGACGCAGGAGGCCCATGAGGATAGGAGGTTTGTTTCTGGTCCCAGAGCTGTCACTGACTCAGCTCTCTCCTCTCGGGGCCAGTGTGGGCCTTGGAAAAAAGCAGATGGGGACCAGCAGTTGGCATAATGGCTATGTTGCTGGACTCCCATGTAGTTGACCACAGATCGAGTCTCTGGCCCGGAGGCTTAAACTCATGCTGGGCGCGTGTGCGTGCGTGCCCAAGATCCCGAGAGGAGAATGGAGGAGAAGGGATTGTGGCGTGGCCATCCCCCCTGGGGGGTGATTTCTCGCTTTCTGTCTCTCTGTCTCTCTCTGTCTTTCTGGTGAGGACACGTGTCCTATAGCAAAAACCTCTCAAAAAAAAAAAAAAAAAAAAGGAAAAAAGTAGATGATTTGATGCCTTCTGTGGGCCAGAGACGGGGAGCTGGAGTGTTAGCGAGGGCCCGAGGAGGGCGGAGGAGGTATCTGGCCTGGAGCTCCTAGTCGCCTCCTTCTGCTCTAACCAGGGCTGTTGCACCCTGCTCTGTTTTCTGTCCTGGGCTCCTGCGTAAACCTGGGCCAAACACCGAGGATAACCCCCAGGGCCCGAACTACCACTTCTGGGCTACGTGTTAGCATTCGATGGTCCCTGAGGGGTCCCCTCTAGGCTGACGCGTGAGGACTGATGGTTTCTTGTATCAGCCAAGCCATGGTAAGTGACTTGACCGACCGACCGTCGGCGCCACTGTGGAGACCAGACCAGGGTCGGAGCCGCGCCGGCGCTAGCGTGGCACACGCGTTCTCTGTTGAGTGCCCCATCTCTCCCCTTCCCTCCGTCCTCCCTGCTTTTCTCCCCCTCCCCGTCCTTTCTTTCTTCCTGATCAGTTCCTGGTGTTTTGCCGGAATCTCCAGACCTTTCGGCAGCAGTAAATTCCATCCACACTTTAGCCATTTCAAAGCCGTTTGGAAGGTGAGTGTGCCCAGCCTCCCGTCTAGACACCATTCAGCTGCAGACGGGGCTCTGGCCTGCCCGGGGTCCGCTCACCAGCCCACCTGGCCCATCTGCTGCTGTCGTAAATCCACCAGGAGCCCCGTCCGGCTGCCCGAGGGAGAACCGTCAAGCCGCCGCGGCTGCCAGCTGTTCAAGACCCCCTCTGCCAGGCGTGTGAAGTGCTGCATCAGCAGAAAGCGGTGCCTCTGCAAGAGACGGGGAAATGGGAATTTAAAGACACCGCACAGCCCCGCCGCACGACAAATGTCGAACAAAAGGTTAACGGCACCGACAAACAGCTCTCGGCCGCGCTTGGCTGAGGTCTGGTTCCCATTTCAGTGTGCCGTTCGGCCAGATGTTCCCATCTCGCCCCACACTCTGCTGGGGCTGAGATGAAAAGCAAAGCTTGAGAGCCACGAGAGCTGCTGGCGGCATGATGTGGCAACGCCAGGGACAGAAATTTCTGGAAGTGTCCCACAGGAGGCCGCAGTGCCCAGGGAGTTCCCCCGCGTCCCAGGGTGCTCTTGTCCTGTCTCCTGAGGTCTTGCTCAGACCGAGGTGACTTTTCAGTGACTGTGAGTAGCCGGGGGGGTCATCCCGCTTCCTATTCCGTGTGTGTGTTGGTGTAATGGGTAGATGTGGCCTTTAGTTTCCCAACAGGAAATTCCAAACCCCTTCCTTAAAGAACCTTCCTTCATATAAAGTGCTCTCACACATCGGTCAGTCACTCACCCTGGAAACATGCTGAGAAACTTCTAGACTTCAGGAGTGGGTCAGAGCTTACTGAGTTTTTCCTTTTCCTATGTATTTTTTCAATTGCCAGAAAGTACATGTGTTTGCCAGGGAGAGACAGAGAGAGAGAGAGAAGGAGAAAGTACTCCCCCAGGGGCGTGGGCATGCCACAATCCCTTCTCCTCTGTTTCTCCACCCTGTCAGGATTTGGGGCACACGCACCTATACACACAAACACATTCCTAGTGTGTTGTCCAGGCTGCTGGGATGGGATTTGAACCACACTGTCAGCCATGTGAGATCTGGCTCCCTTAACCACGAGGCTGCAGGGCAGCTCTGTATCCTCTTTCAGATGGTGGCATGGGCCCCCGTGTTCCTATGGGCAAAGACGGAGACTCATTCCCCCTTGTGCGTCCTGTGCATTATTAAGTCTACGCCCAGGCTGAGTCCTGGAGAAAGCTGGTCGCTGCCTTCCCCACCTCCAGTCCTGTTGGAAGGCTGGGAGGTGAAGATGCTGGGCTGGGCGCGTCCCACTCCGCAGGCACAAAGAACAAAGGCTGCGGGCTCTGGAGGTGTTCTCCATCATGTTGAAAACTGTGTCCAATGCCATTGTGGGAAGCAGCAGGTAGTGTGAAAGGCAGCTCCAGCGCCATTGTGGCCGGCTGGCTGCAGGTGAAAGGTCAGTTCGCAGGCAAGACTCTGACCCTTAACTTTTTTGTTGAGAGTGTCACAAGGTAAATTAATCAGATTTATGGCATTAAGCTCTGCCAATATCTTTATCCCCTCAGTTCTTTTTCTCCAGCAAAACTCCCAAGGAATAAAACCCAAACCCGAACCCAAACCAAACAAGACAACTCCTTCCCGATGAAGCAGGAAACGTGTGTTTTGTCTCTTCGTCTCATCATTTTTGTTAAAAAGTGAAAAAGACCGGGCACATGTAGAGACCAACACAGCCCGTCCTTCAAATGAGGTTAAAGCGAACTTCCCTGGCTCTCCATCAAATAAGTGCCCCTTAGCACAGGACGAGGCAGGGGCAGGCTGGGCCGGTGCTGACGGGCTTCTTGATTTTTGAATAGAGCCCTTTGCTTTGACCTGATCAGCTATGCAAAGCTCATTAGAGAGATGTCACCAGCATGAACGTGGGCTTGGGTCGCATCTGGACCCAGACCAGGGCAGTGCTGGTGCAGACCGGAATTTCGGAAGGCCAGGTAGGCTGGAAGCAAGTGAGCAGAAAACCCTTGCCCACCCTCCCCCAGCCCCAGCTCGGAGCCGCTCCCAGCAGGAGTGGGAGGGAGGCTGCTGATGCTGCAGGTGCTTTTCAGGCAGCCTCGCAGGAGAGCACCAACTTCCTGCTGCTAGAAATTTGTCTGCAAATTTTTTCTCATTCAGAAGTGACGGGATCCAGGAGACACCGGCTAGCTATGATAACTTGATTAAGGCTTGCACAGGCGACCCAGATGCCGGGGAACTGCTGAGAGGGAGCACGCCCCCTCCTGCCTTTCTCTGGGAGAGCTGACTGGTTGCAGCTGGTAGATTTCTTCACCCTAAGCTAGAAGGGTGGCAATGTTCTAGACTCAGAGCTCTCTAATTGTTGCAGCTGTGTTTTTAATACCGTTTCTTTGCGGAAAAATGAAAGAAACAAAGATTTGTTTTTACACAACCATTTGCAGCGCATTGAGTCAATAAATGTTTACTGAGCACCTACTATGTGTTCAACCCTGTTGCAGGCACTGGTGATACAGCAGTGAACACCAGAAAGGAAAGTCTCTGCTTTCGTGGAGCTCAAAGTCCAGTTAGGGGAGAAGGATGACAATAAATATACAAATTCGCAATATGTCAGGGTGTTAAAATGCTATAAACAATAATGCAGGCCAGAGGATCAAGGCTGATGGGGTTGAGGTGATACTTTGGATAGACAGAGCAGACAGGACCTTGCTCTCTGGTAAGATGACATGAGATCTGAATGAACTTGGTGCATAAGCCATGTTCATCTCCGGGAAGAGCGTTTTTTTTTTTTTTTTTTTTTTTTTAGAGGTTTTTTTGCTATAGGGCATGTATGCTCGCCAGAAAGAAAGAGAAACAGAAAGCGAGAAATCACCCTCCGGGGTGGGGGGATGACCATGGCACAATCCCTTCTCCTCCATTCTCCTCTCGGGATCTTGGGCATGCACGCACACGTGCCCGGCATGAGTTTAAGCCACCGAGTCCGGGACTCGATCCGCAGTCGACTACATGGGAGTCCAGCAACATAGCCATTACACTAACAGCTGGTCCCATGGGAAGAGCATTCTTTAAAGAGAGACCAGCAAGTGCAAGGCTCTGTGTGGGGAGAGGGCTAGAACATGCTTGCTATATTCAAGGGATATTCTTTTATAATTGTATTTCACATATGAATGCACCCCCCACACACCAATTTAGCGATTATAACAAACTTTGGTGACTGTGTTGTTATGAATATTAACTACAATAATGCTCACCAAATACACATACAGTGTTTTGGGGATAGTAAAAGTTTACTAAAAATTAAGGACTTGTATAATTATAACGATTATTCATTGGGTCATTGGAAAAGTCATGACACATTTTTCTGTTTTTCTATGCAAAAATGCATCGTGTAAAACTGTGAGAACCCAATAGTAAGTCTTTGACACAAGAATTCTGTGAGGCAGGGGGACAAAGACTCTTAGCTCCCTCTTATAAATAAAGAATTTGAAGTTCTAGAAGGAAAGTAATTTGCCCAAGGTCACACAACAGGTTAGTGGCAGATGGAGGCAGCCTGGATCTCTAAGCAAGCAGAGACTCACCCAGGAAAGCTGCTCATCTCCAGCAGACTTTGCCTAAGCAAAGCATGAGGGTTTACTGTTGTAAGCCACTGCGATGTGGGGCTATTTGTTACAGCAGCTTAGCATTACTTAACCTGACTAACACAATGGGCTGGCTCCAGGATGACTGTGAGAAAGTCTGAGAGACCAGGACAGTACCCCTCAGAGAGACAGACTCGTAACTTTTGGAGGAGAAACTGCATTACCTACAGAGAGGATAGAAGAGGCTAACAAGTCTTGCTTTTGGGGTTTATTTAGGTGTGGCTCTTCATCGGTTGTTGGTATTTTCATCATCAGACGTTGCTCTTCTTAACCTGCATCACGTGTAACAGAGGATGTTAGCAATGCTGCTGAATCTTGCTTGGAAACAGAAGGGTAAGATACAGAGCTGGGTAGGACAGGGAGTATTTGGGACCAGAGGAAGGACAGTAGAGAATAAGCAAATACAGCACAGCATTGTAATTGTGTATGGGGTCCTTAACCCTCCATTCCACTACCAGGATTTTCACTTGTGTCCAAGGACACTCCCCAGTCCCAGCCCCTGCACTCAGTTTCGTGAACTCTGAACATGCCTCTATTTTTCTGGCACCACTTTGCCCCTATGGGTCCCTTTACCTGAGACATGCTCTATTAGTTCTCTAGCGAAATCCGATGTAGCCTTCAAAATCTTGTCTGTGGACCACCTCCTCCAGGAAGCCTTCTCCATTCCTTTGTCGTAACCTAGCATCTGTTGCTGTAGCTCCCTATTCACTAGTGACCACCCATGCCTTCAGCTCCACTTGCACACGTGCACACCCAGTTCCCACATGAGGCTGCATGCTTCCCGAGGTGAAGCCTGCTCTCCAAACAGGCCAGGGCAGATGTCATCAGGAAAGGGGGGAAATAAAATGGTAACTTCTGGGTTTTTTTTTTTTTTTTTTTTTTTTTTTTTTTTAAAGGATTATTTTAAATACTAAGACAAGCAGTGTGAGAAAATTCCTCTTCAGAGCATGTGGGTCCTACAAACATTTACAGATGTTCGCGTCCTCACACACAGGCGCGTTCCACCGACTCCTCGTGTCTACAGGCAAAAGGAAGACGATGATGTATTTCGCTGTTGCCTTTATGTTGATGTTCAAACTCTTCTCCTCCCCTCACCCCAGCAATTATTGAATGCCTTAAAAAAAAAAAAAAAAAAAAGGCACAAAAACCTACCCCAGCAGATGTGTGTGAGCTGTTTGATCTTGAGGCTGAAAAGGAACCAAAGTTTCCGAGACTCAGATTATGGTGCAGAAGAGGGAGAAAAATCTTAACAGGAACTCTGTGAAGACGGAAGTTTGGCTTTGATCTTACTATTGAATTTTGCTAGTGGGGTGTGTGTTTATATCTATTTCTATTTATCTTTTTAGCTCCAAAATTCTGTGCCGCTGTGCCCGTCCTTTGTAACACTACAGAAGGGAGTTTTGTCTGGCTCTGTGCAATGCGATTTAAGTCATTTAAGGTAAGAATTTAATTTCTCTGGGAAATAAGGAGAGCACGGTAGCTTAATTTATGGATATCTTTCCTTTAAAGGATTCTAAAATAATTGGGGCCACTTTATCTTAAACCAAATGGAAAAGAGGCCTATTAAAAAGCAGAGAGGCCGTGCTTGCGGACAAGGAGATCTGACTTTATCATTTAATTCCTAATTTACACATCTTCCTTACTAAAGAAAACCCAGACCGTAGCAAATAATCTGACCTTTGCAATTTAGAAGGAGTAATTAAAGTGCATTTGATTATAGTTATATTCTATGTTAAAGTCTCCCCTGGTGGAGGCTCCTTCTTTTATTAAAAAATTAGGGAATTTTAAAAGTTAACTTGAGAGATTTTAAAAGGCAGCTTCCCCTGATGCGCTGGTAGCATGTAGAATAACGCTTCTGAACGGGCAGATGTTCAGTCGTTCAGGGAACCGGCAGAATTGGGGGTTTTAAATGAATTTCAGTATGAAATGGAGATATTCCACACAATCTTGCTACTGACTTTTCTTCTGGAATCGAGGACTGCTGAAATGCTCACAGCTTCCTTCCTTGGCCTGCATTCTTCAGCAAGTTTATCGATTCAGTCAGTATTTATTAAACCTACTATGTGCCAGACACTTTGTTTACACACTTAAATCTGTGGTGAGCTTTTAAAAAAAGATGTTTATCTGGGGACCAGCAGTTGGCGTAATGGTTGTCACTGCACCCCCATGTAGTCAACCATGGTTCGTGTCCCAGACCTGGTGGCTTAAAACGCACGCTGGGTGCGTGTGCGTGCGTGCCCAAGATCCCAAGAGGAGAATGGAGGAGAAGGGATTGCGGCATGGCCATCCCCCCTGGGGCGGGGGGGTGATTTCTTGCTCTCTGTCTTTCTGTCTCTCTCTCTCTCTGTCTGTCTGGAGAGCGCACGTGCCCTATAGCAAAAACCTCTCCAAAAAAAAAAAGTGCTATCCAAGTGGTGTGATAGCTGTTAGGGAATCTTGCTGGGGCTAACGGGGAAGTCTCGTTCCAAGGACACCTCTTTCTGGAATTGCTTGGACTGCCAGCCTTTGGGTCGTGGGTCACAATGTCCTTGAGAGTTCAGAGAGACCGCCTCAATCTCCTGCCAAATGAAGGCCTCACTGGAGGGAATAGGGCCTTCTAAGAAAATGGTGTTGATATCGCCCCACCCGACCCCAAAGGACTGTCCAAAGCCTTGGCTTAGTTGTTCTGTTTACTGTTTTGTTTTGTTTTGTTTTTTGCCCTCCTTCCCCCTCCCCCTCCAACCCCTTCTGTTCCATCAAAAGTTAACTTGAGAGATTTTAAAAGGTTTCTTCAGAAGCTCATCAGAGACAACAGATGATATCAGAACCCTGTGCTGTGCATAGGTCCCCACTGACTTTGTGACAAGGGTGCTGAACTCCCAAATGGCAGACCGCAGTTCAAATCCCAGACCTGATGGTTTGCTTTCTCACTTTCTCTTGCTCTGTCCCTCTCTGACCAAATTAAAATAAATAAATTAATTAATTAAATAAAATAATTCTTAAAAAAAAAAAAAAACATATAGTCACCATATCTATCTTTTATACCCCTCATCCTACATCTGTCTCTGAAGGCTCAATCATTAAACAACTCTATGAAAATGTTTGCCCTGTTCATTAAGTACCTATTACATAAACGATGGATAAATGCCACAGAGAAATGCAAGTTTCTTCTGTTTACTCGTATAACAATATATATTTATATGTAGTGTGTGTGTGTGTGTGTGTGTGTGTGTGTATACACATATATATATCAGAAGCATTGTTTCTGATATCCTCTTGAAACTCCATGCTTGCAAAGTGAGTAGTAATACTTCACTAACATAGTGCTAGGATAAGCTTTGAAGTCAAAGCTGCCTCGCTTGGGCAGGCATGTGGCTTTGCCCCACATTGTCTATGTGACCATGAGCAAGTCCCCTAAACTCTTATTTGTAAAACTGCATTCTCGGGGACCAGCAGTTAGCGTAATGGCTATGTCGCTGGACTCCTGCGTAGTCGACTGCAGTTCAAATCCCAGACCCAGTGGCTTAAACTCACGCTGGGCGTATGTGCGTGCGTGCCCAAGATCCCGAGAGGAGAATGGAGGAGAAGGGATTGCGTCATGGCCATTCCCCGCCCCCCCCCCCCCCCCCCCGGGAGTGATACCCCCTGGGGGGTGATTTCTCGCTTTCTGTCTTTCGGTCTCTCCCTGTCTTTTTGGGGAGCACATGCACCCTATAGCAAAAACCTCTCAAAAAACAAAACAAAACAAACAAACAAAAAAACAAGAAACATACAAACCAAAAAACTGCATTCCCCTGTTGTCTTGTGTGCTAAGTAACATTAAGTGAAATGTTCAGCACTATGCCTGCCACATAAGGAATGCTCATGGAATAAAATGATTTCTTCACTTTCACTTTTTATTTTTGGTGCCTTTGGTTGGAATTCCACGTGCTTGCCTTTTGCCTCGTTATGGAGGGTTTTGACGTTTCTCTGTAGCCGTGCTGGGGCCTGGGAGCCCTTGCACACTGGCAGTGTGGGGCTGGTCTGCCAGCCCGGCTGCCTGTGACTCTGGCTGCGCTGTCTGGCACTCTCAGCTCCCACGCGGCTGACAGCCTGCGTCTCCACCCTCCCCCACCCCAGCACCTCGCCTTCTCCTGGGGCAGCGATGGCCTCTGCTAATGGGCCTTCAGGTCACAGGTGTGTGAGAGAGAGGCCAGAAGGCCGGAGTTCTCTGCCGCTCTCACAGGCCCCTCTTTGAACCTGAGCCTCCCTCCCCATCTCAGGAGCAGGAGCATCTGACCCTGTGAGCTGCAGGTGCTGGGCTTCTTGAAGTCATTACCTAAGGTCATTCTCTTTGGCCTTCACAACTACACCCAGCCACACCGTTGCCTCCACTCGGTTTTTCCCAGGTTTTGAACTTCCCCAGCTGCTCTAAGGAATGCTCACATTCCTTTCATCTCTCTGAGGTTTCCACATCTGCATTTCTCCAGCCGCCTGTGCCCAGTCATCTCCGGCTAGCCTGGGGAGGAGGGAGCGGCGGCCTTCTGCTGGTGCCTGGGAACGGGCCTGACCCTGTGTGAGGCGCCGTCCAGCGCCCGCCATGTGCGGCCTGGCACGGGCTTCAGCACTGTCAGTCTAGGTGTCCTGTGGCCACCATGCTGGGCTTGACATGCGACTGTGTCTCGGCCAATACTCTCCTGAGAATGTGCATCTTGGACAGGCTTAGGCAGCTCCAGGGAGGTGCTAAAGCCCACCAATCCCGGCAGCAGCTTCTGGTGCAGACTGTCCTCTGGCTTCTGCTACCGGGGTCCTGCCTCAGTCGCTGGCCAATCAAGCCTGAGTCTTCTGGTTCTGGTCTGTAAGCGATCCTGTATCCTTCTCCCGGATTCCTTTTGTGCTTAAGATAGCGAGATTCTATTTTTCTTGCTGGTAATCAAAGAATTCTAATGGATAGAGTAAGTCAGTCCAAATATCTACATTTCTAAAGCTCAATTTATATTACGGTTATTCCAGTTAGTCCATATAAGAGTTCTCTAAAAATCTATATTTTGAAATGAAGACTTTAGCAGCTGTATTTTGGAATGAATTTCTTGTTTCCTTGTGTAGAAATAGACTTTCTCTTTTTAAAAATTTTTAAAAGAATTATTTTATTTAACTTTATTTATTTACTTATTTTTCAACTTGGCCAGAGAGGGACAGAGAGAGAGAGAGAGAGAAAGTGACAAAGCAAGCTGCCAGGTCTGGGACTCAAACTGAGGTTGACCATGTGGGAGTCCGGTGTCCCTAACCACCACACCAGCTGCTGGCCCCAAAACAGACTTTCTTAATCACAAAGTGATGGTAGCTATAAATAAAGTAAACGAGCTCAAGAGGAGTGAACTTACCTAAACTGTCTCTTAAATCAGTACTTCTCAAACTTTAGTTTTCTGGGCCACCCCATGGCCTGTGAATAAGGGAGCCAGATTCTGCATGGCTGACTACATGGTTCAAATCCTGGACATGGTGGCTTCAAAAGCTTGTTGAGCATGTGTGCGTGCAGGCTGTCCCAAATCCCAGCAGGAGAGGGAAATGGAGAGGGGTTGAGGCATGTCGATACCCCATTGGAGGGTGATACGCCCACTCCCCACATCAAACGCAAACCTTAGTGTGCATAAAAATTACCTGGAGAGCTCGTTCAAATGGCAGTTTGCGGGTTCCGACTCTAGAGATTTTGAGTCAGCAAGTCTGGAGTGGGGCCCTGAACTCAGAATGTCCAACAAGCCACCCGCTGATGCTGCTGCTGAGGAGTGCGGGCCACGTTCTCAACAGAGTCCTCACGCGTGTCTTTCCCAGGCAAGAGCTACCAGAACACAGAAAAGTTCCTCTGACTTGCTAAAATGGAAAGATGGAAGCTGCGGTGAGAACCGCCTTCCAAAGCTGTCTTTAGGGGTGGGTGCCCCTCCCTGGCCTCACTGGCCCAGGGTCAGCACTGAGGGAGAGGGGACAGAGGTCAGGTCAGAGGGCGTGTCCCAGGGCAGGCCGTCTCCAGGTCAGCTCGGCATCTCCTGACAGAAGCGCACCGGCTCCTGGGAGGAATGCCTGCGAAGAAGTCATTCTGGTGAAAAGGTTTTTTTAACCTAAACAAGTGTCTGCAAGATCCAGAGCAAATGCCAGACTGCCCCCCGGGACGATGTAGCAGTGACCATGGCCAGGCTGGGGCCGGTACCACCCCTCTCCTCCTGTGTCCACACCAACCCTCACTCCCTGCTCAAACACTCCTCTCACATCTCTCTTCCAACCACCTTCTTCCTCTTCCCCCAAAACCTAGGTCCAGGCTCGCCTCTCCCAGGGATCCCCACCTTCCTTATTCTGCATCAGCCCAACGCCTACCAAGACTCAGCTCGGGAAATGCTAACCACCCACCTCGCAGACTAGTCACGGCCACTTCTGTCTCCTGCTACCGAGCTGGAGCGTTGTCTATCTCATTAACTCCTTGCATCGATCTTACAAGGTACGTACGATGACCTTAGTTTATAGATGAGTAGACAAGCTAGAGAAGTAGCTTGTCCTAGATAAACTATGTAAGAGGAACTAGTGTCAGAATTTGAACAGTGTCTTGCCTGACCCCACAACCACCCTGCTCCACTCCTCAGTGCAGTATATGTGCACCTGTGAACATGTATGTGCATGTATGCGTGTGCTCCCATGCACGTCTCTGTGTTTGGTTTCCCTGCCTAGTGGGAAGCTCTCCTAGGCAGGAGCGGGGTGTTCTGGGAGGAGATTCTAGTGGGACTGTCCACCGGGCTCATGGCCTGTGGGGCGCGGAGGGCCGTGTTTCCTCCGCATTAATCATTCCCGACATCTTGTTTACCACTGCTGTGCTGTTCCCTGAGGGCTGGCATTTCTGAGACAGGCAGAGTTGGGCACATTACTGGAAGGGGCAAGCATTTTTTCCTACTTACCAATCAGCTGTGCTTTCCATTCACATCCATGATACAGATTAGGAATGGGCTTCCCAGGAGGGATAAAGAGCTTATTATTCATCGTCATCTATTGAGAGTCTGTTTGGTGCAGACCATGAGGCTGGGCCCTGGAAGGAGCCACAGTGAAGGACCTTAATTTGGGGAGTTTGGGACCCAGGGTGTCCTGGGACACAGAATTGGGGGAGGCGGGTCCAGCAAGGGCCAGCAGCAGGGGTCAGGCCGAATATGGGCTGCAGGAAGTGTCCTTGTGGTCGCACTGGTCCCGAGATGAACTGCCGACCGTTACACACGGAGCCTAAGCCCACACGGCAAATGCAGGTGCCGCCCAAGAGGGGTGCGTTGGAGTAAGGGTTTGGGGCAGTGGAAGTGTCAGGTGTGTGGCCGCATGGCGAATAAAGGTGCTTAGTCCATTCATCACAGGAGGCCAGGAAGTGAGAAGAGATGGGAGACATTTACCCACTCATTCATACATTCACGCAGCATTTCGCAGATACGTATACGGATTGGCACTGAAGGTCCAACTATAAATAAAACAGGTAGGGCTTCTGCTCTGATGGCCCTGGGGAGGGAAATACTAAGGACAGAGGGGTGCTCGAACTGTGGTTGTGACTGACCCTCCGGAACAGGATGCCCATGGTGTTATAGAGAGCTCTGCTCTGTAGCTGGGCCGAGCGTAAGTGCCCCTGGCAAGGGCAGACTCCAAGACCAATGGCCCCTGTGCCTACTGTGCACTTGTGCCAGGGTGAGCTCTCTGGAGCTTCCAACCCTGCCCTGCCATTGAGAAACGATTCTTCAAGCTGTAGAGACAGATCCCAGCCCAGACTGGGCGAGCGCGGCGTGCCAAGCGAGCCCTGGGCTTACGTCCATGAGGCCTGGCCTCCAGTCTTGGCCACTCTTGTCTCAGCAGCATGCTCTCTTAGGCAAGCTGCCCACATTTCCAGAGATTTAACCCCTTCTGAGTTCCAGTTTCCTCAATTGCTAACAGGAGAAATATTTAGTGCTCTGTCTGCTTTATAGAATTGATAAGATGGAAGGGTTTGAAAACCGAGGAAAAGCACGCCTTTATTACAGCCTCTGCCGGCACCCCTTACTTACACACACCCTGAGGTTAATGAGCCCAGGGCGGTCAGGGCCTGTGCAGACTCCAGGGCTAATGAAGCGTGGAAGGTGGGGCTGGTGGGGTTCCCACAGGCAGCTCCAGAGACACGAGGGTGGCACTGGCACGGGGAAGAAGGAAGTGGCCTGGCCTGGACATTCCGCAGGGGTGGCATGTGTGGAGGCAGGTCATCGGGAGGAAGAAACCCCGCGAGGAAGGCCGGAGCTACGTTTGGCAAGAGTTAAGAGCCTCACGTGAGGTGGAGGGAGCTAGCGGCTGTGGGGTCCTGAAACACACGGTCATCTTCCTGTTTTATTTTTTATGATCCCGGTTTGGTGAAATCTCACTTGAAGCATTTAGGTAAACCATGAACTTAGGTTGTTTATTCCAGAGGGTTACTTCTATCCCAAGAGGAAGGTCTGTCTTTTCTTTCCTGTGTGTAACATGGAGAGGTCGGACGGCACAGTGGTGAAACGAGGTGGTCCGGGAGGCAGCCCTGCGGGGGAAGTGCCTGCCTCCAGGCCGGAGACCTTCCCCACCAGGCTCTCACAGGCCTGCGATCCAGGCTGGCCGGAGCTGGGGGTGGAGAGCAGCCTCAGAGCCCTCTGGAGGCACTCTCTCAGAGTAAAGACACTAAAAAAATTAAATGGAGGAGAACAGCAGGTGGCGTGGTGGTTAAGGTGCTGGACACTCCCACATGGCTGACTATGGTTCAAGTCCCAGACCTGGCGGCTTGCTTTCTCCCTCTACCCCACCCCCGTGTGTGTGTGTGTGTGGGGAGAGAGAGAGAGAGACAAATTAAAATAAGTGAATGAATAAATAAAATTAAATAAAATAATTCTTTAAAAAAACAAATAAAATGGAAAGAGATCAGATGGTTTGGGGAATCTGGGTCACTATTCTAGGAAAAATAAAGTCAGAATCCCTACCTTAGACTATGTAGAAGATGATTTTGAGATGGATTGAAGACTTACGTGGAGGGACTAGCAGTTGGCGTAATGGCTATGTTGCTGGACTCCCATGTGGTCGACCGTGGTTCAAGTCCTGAACTTGGTGGCTTAAACTCACCCCAGGTGCATGTGCATGCACGCCCAAGATCCCGAGAGAAAAATGGAGGAGAAGGGGTTGCAGCATGACCATCCCCCCCAGAGAATGAATTCTCACTTTCTGTCTATCTCTTTGTCTTTCTGGGAAGTGCATATGCCCTATAGCAAAAGCCTCTCAATAAACAACAAACAAACAAACAAACAAAAGACTTACATGTAAAGATAAAATTATAAAGCTATGAAAGAAACTAAAGAATAAAAGGTAAGAGAGTATATTTATGACTTTGGGAAAAAGAAGGACTTTTTTGTTAGTTTAGGGAATACTTTTTTTTAGAACGATTTTATTTAACTTTGTTTATTTACTTACTTTTATTTTAACTTGACCAGAGAGTGGGGAGAGAGAGAGAGAAAGTGAGAAAGTAAATCGCCAGATCTGGGACTCAAACTGCAGTTGACCATGTGGGTCTTAACCACCACGCCACCTGCCAGTCCCAGGGAGGGACTTTTTAAACAATCCGAAAGCATAAACCTTAGGGCAAAATACTGATGGATTTCACAATAACAGTATTATATTTTTGTGTCCCATAGAGAATATATTCATAAAGGTAAGGGAGGGGCAACAGATGAAGAGAAAATATGTGCAATGTCTTACACTAATGGGTGTAAGTGGAATAGACACAGAACTCCTGTAGACCAACAAGGAAAGAAGAGAGAACCCAAGAGAAAGATCTTCAAAAGCTATGAGCAGGCAAGTCACACCGGAAATTCTGAAATTAAAAGTACAGGAAGAGATGCCAACCTCATTCATAATCAAAGAAATATAAAACGATAAGATTATATTTTTACTCACTGAATTTGCAACACTTAGAATATCAGAGAATAAATAACGATGAGGATGTGAGGAATAGGACCTACACTCAGAAATAGGAACGTACAACCCCTGCGAGCACAGCCGTTCCTGAGAGCAACCTCAATGAATTCTGTGTGCGTCACTGCAGAACGTACGTGACTTCTGGCCAGGTCTCACTCCAGGGGTCAGTGCTGCAGACATTATCATAGAAGTCAGAGTTCAGTCTTTTTTTTTTTTTTTTTTTTTTAAAGAGTTTTGCCATAGGATACATGTGCTCACCAGAGACACAGAGAGAGAGAGACAGAAAGCAAGAAATCATAGACACACACACACATAGAGGGGGGATGGCCCCACCACAATCCCTTCTTCTCCAGTCTCCTGTCAGGATTTGGGGCATGCACACATATGTGCCCGGAGTGAGTTTTAAGTCATTGGGTCAAGGACTCAAATCAGGGTCCACCACGTGGGAGTCCAGCAACATAACCATTACGCCATTTGCTGGTCCCCGGAGTTGAGGTGTTATGATAGTGAAGAGCTGGCGGTCATCTCAGGGACCACCTCTGGGGAAAGGATAAGTGGATGGGATGGATACCTACTGTGAAGGCACGCAGCCTGATGGCGATCAGAAACAGTGAGCCACAAACAGACATTAACACAGATAAAAAAAAGATTTTGTGAGAAAGAAAATAAATAGAATGAAATAGTGCAATAGCATTTATATAAATGAAAATAATACAGAAAAGTTCTATGTTTACAAGAATTCATT
Organism: Tupaia tana; assembly: GCA_026018925.1. Taxonomy (NCBI): domain Eukaryota; kingdom Metazoa; phylum Chordata; class Mammalia; order Scandentia; family Tupaiidae; genus Tupaia; species Tupaia tana. The sequence goes on along the minus strand of JAKSZU010000020.1, from coordinate 38,157,871 downwards.
GGTAATATACCGAGCTCGCTAAATTAAGTGCCCACAGCCCACATAGCAGCAAAGCAGCAAGAAATGGGACTACCGTATCAGCCAGTGTGTAATCGGAAAATAGAAACCACTGACTGTATTTCAGACCGAGGGGACTTAATATAGGGAATTGGCAAGACGGGCTTTTAAGGCCAAGAAATCAGAAAGGGGGCACTGAGATCATTTAAATACTGTGACATACAGAAGATCTGTCACACTTCAGGCTGATGAGACAAAAGGGAAAAGATGGTGGCACCAGACGTGGGATTTGGGAGAAAAGCACCCCATGGTGGGAGGCAGACCTGACAGACCTCCGGCCTGGGGCACAGTGGGCGCCGAGGGCTGGGGCTGAGAGGCTGAAGGAAGCCGAGGACTGGAGCTGTGGCTGTTCCTGCTGTGGGGGCCGCTGCCAGGAGTGGGACTGGAGATGGCGCGCTTCGGCTCCTGTTCTCCTGCTCCCTCAGGAGGGCCCTTCGCCAGGACACCAGCTGGCAAGAGTCTGGGAAGTGGATGCAGAGCCCTAGTACAGAGCAAAATATGAAATTATTATCTTGGGCTCAGAGACAATAAGAAATCACTAGTGCTGTAAAAGAACAAAAAATAATTTAAAATAGGAGTCTTGGAACCAGCCCCATAACCTGGTGGTTAAGGGAGTCAGATCCCACATCGACGACCATGTGGAGTTCGAATCCCAGACCCTGTAGCTTGAAAAACAAAACAGGTGTGTATGCATGCATGCCCCGAATCTCGACAGGATGGAAAAATGAATGAGAAGGGATTTCGGCATGACCAAGCCCCATTGGGGGGTGCTTTCTTTCTCTCTCTCTGTCTCTCTGTCTTTGTCTGGTGAGCACATGAACTCTCTGGCAATTAAAAAAAAAAAAAAGTAAATGCAACCAGTCACCTGTAGACTAGCAGTTAGGGGAGTCAGATCCTACATGCTGACCATGGCTTGAACACTGGCCCTGGTAGCTTGCACTCAAAGTGTGTGTGTGTGTGTGTGTGTGTGTGTGTGTGTTTGTATGTATGTATGTTTGTGTGTGTGTGTTTGTATGTATGTATGTTTGTGTGTGTGTTTGTATGTATGTATGTTTATGTGTGTGTTTGTATGTATGTATGTTTATGTGTGTGTGTGTGTGTGTGTGTGTGTGTGCATCCAAGTCCAACAGGATAGAGAAATGGGGAGAACGAATTGAGAAGCGACCATGCTCTATCGGGGGGATCCTTTCCTTTCTCCCTCTCCCTCTCTGTCTCTTTTTCTCTGTCACTCTGTCTCTTTCTCTGTCAAGTGCATGCACCCTCTGACAATTAATGAATAAATACATAAAAATAAAATTAAACAAAAATTAAAAAACCTTGTCTTGGATTGTTGCTAATGGTGCACTTATGAATTAAGGCATATGATAAACTCTAGTAATGATTAAAAAAAAAAAAAAAAAAAAAAGCAAGTGCTCAAGACAAGGAATCATGTGACATGGAGCCAGTGTAGGGTCTGATTCCCCATGTCACCTTGATGAAGTCACTCAAACATGTAAGTTTCAGATTCTTTGCTTGTGCTAATCATAGACCTTAATGTAAGAGAGAAAACTGTAGACCTGGAAGAAAACACACAAAGAAATTCTTAGTGATCTGGGATTTAATGGAGCTTTCTTTAATCTAAAACAAAAGTGTGAAGTATAAAATTCATTTTAAACGAATCAATTAGACTATGTCAGGATAGAAACAGGGTCAGAAGGTGGCCTGACGGTTAACGTGTTGGACTCCCATGTGATCGACCGTGGTTCAAGTCCTAGACCTGGAGGCTTGCTTTCTCACTTTCCTTCTCTCTCTGTCTCTCTCTGGTGAGAACACGTGCCCTGAGTACTCTGGGCATGCAGGTGTCCATGATCTGGGCTGGCTGGGCTGAGAGTGGATTTCACAGTGTCGAGACCCTGTTGAGGATGCTGTCTCTCTCCCGCTGATCCGCTTACACTTAGAAGTAAGCACACTTAAAAGCACTAAACTACAACACAAAAACAAGAGCAAGGAAACGCATAAGAACATGGATGACTCAAAATAATTTTGCTGAGTAACAGAAGCCTGATAAAAGGCTCCATATTGTAAGATTTCGTTTATTTAAAATTCTAGAACATGCAGACTAACATATAGCTCACCTATAGTGACAGAAAGCAGATCAGCAGTTGCCTAGAGCCTCCAGGGACAGGGTGGAGGAGGTGTGGACAGGGAGGAGAGGGAGGCAGAGATTACCAAGGGGCACAAGGAAACTCTCCAGGGCAGTGGGTGTGTTCATAATCTTTATTGTAGTGAGTGTTTCCCTTGTGAATACATACGGCACAACTCACCAAGTCATATACTTGAGATATGTGCAGTTTATCAAACGTCTGTTATGTCTCTATCGGGCTAAAACAGAAAGCGCTTGGGGCGAGGAGTCAGGGGGCACAAGTCCCCCCACACCTCACTCCCCGCCCAGTCTGGGCCCCAGTTACCGTATCACCTTGACCGAGTGACTCAGCCACTCAGACCTCAGTTTGCTCCCCTGTGCTCTGGGAGCTCTGGATTAGGCTGGGGTGATAAATGAAAACACTTCAAGCACCAAGAAGGAAATGCAAGTGAGTGACTTCAGCCAGAGGAGCCGGGACTTGGCCGCCTGGAGAACTTGCACCCTGCATGCAGTGGGGTGGGCTGGGGCAGAGGGGGGCCGGTGGCGCTGCCTATCACCTCCAGAGATCTGTTGCTACCCTGTGGTGGAATGTGAGCAGTGTTGTTAATGTTTCAGATTTTTCTAGAAAACACAGAAATCCAGTTTTTAAAGTGAGATCATCCAGTGAAAATGAAATCAAATGCAAATAATTACTTTAAAAAAGTTAAAATTGGGAGCAGCAGTTAGCGTAATGGCTATGTCGCTGAGCTCTATGTAGTTGACCGCGGTTCGAGTCCCAGACCCAGTAACTTAAACTCACGCTGGGCGCGTGTGCGTGCATGCCCAACATCCCGAGAGGAGAATGGAGGAAAAGGGATTGGGGCGTGGCCATCCCCCCCCCCGGGGGCTGATTTCTCCGTCTCTCTCTGTCTTTCTGGCGAGCGCATGCGCCCTATAACAAAAACCTCTCAAAAAAAAAAAAATAAAAAGTTTTTTTTTTAAAAAGTTAAATCTTGCACATGTACAGACAGAACCCAGTGCCCCACCAGCTTGTGACCTCCGTACCAGTGATATCTGGGGACTCCCTGACAGCCCATGACTTAAGGACTTTCTCTCAATTTTCAAAATTGCTGTCCCATTTTTCCCCCCAGTCCTTCAGTAGGAGCAATGTCCACTAGTACCCCTTTGCATGTGATAGCTTTCCAGCTTCATGCGACCTCTGCTTTGTCCTACCTCCTGGTACCCTTTGAATGCTCGTTTCCTTAGTTTGTGGGGAAGAAGTCTTAAATAAGTTTATAGAGTTAAAAGAGGTGAGTAAATATCCAAAAGAACTGAAAGCAGGGACCCACGCACGTTTTTGTACAACAGGATTCATGGCAGCATTTATTTTTGTACAACAGGATTCAAGGCAGAAACAACCCTAGTGACCACTGGCAGGTGAGTGAATAAAGACAGTGTGATGCAGTACCATGCAATATTATTCCGACTTGGCAAGGAATGAAATTCTAATACATTTGACACCAGGGAGGAATCTTGGCGCTGGTAAGTAAAATAAGCAAACGGACCAAGATTGTAGGGCTTCATTTACACGATGAACCTGGAATGGTCACATTCACAGGGGCAGAAAGTAAAAAGCTACCAGGGACTGAGGAGGAGACGCTGGGCACAGAGTCTCAGCATGGAAAGATGGACGTTTTCTGGAGAGAGGTGGCAGAGGGGTGGTAGGACGCGAATGCACTTACCACCACTGCACTGTACGCTTCGAATGGCTAAACTGGTAAGCTTTAAATTGAAAAATAAATTTTAAAAAAAGAAAGAAAGGGCAGGGCACATTTCTGGCATTTTCAGATTAGATGAGGCAGTGTGAAAGGCACTGAGGTCTCACGGCCGGCAGAAGGCTAGGCTGGGTTCGAGGCAGCTGCCAGGCTAGGATGGTCCAGAGCCTGGTTCACACTCCACTGTCACCAGGAGTCATATGCTGCGAGTCCTGCTCTCAGATCTGGCCCAAGTTCCCATGTCACCTTTCCACTAGTGTGCTGGAAGAAGGAAAGGAATGTAGAAACACTTCGCTGGGACCAGCAGTTGGCGTAATGGCTATGTCGCTGGACTCCCATGTAGTCAACCGTGATTTGAGTCCCGGATCCAGTGGCTTAAACTCAAGCTGGGCGCGTGTGCGTGCGTGCCCGAGATCGCCAGAAGAGAAAGGAGGAGAAGGGATTGTGACATGGCCATACCTCCTGGGGGGGGTGATTTCTCGCTTTCTGTCTCTCTGTCTTTCTGGCGAGCGCACGTGCCCTATAACAAAAACTTCTAAAAAAAAAAAAAAGAGAGAGAGAGAGAGAAAGAAACACTTCATATTTATTAAGTGCCCGCAACTTTACATGTTATCATACCCCTGACGAACACATCAACACATCCTGAGCCTCGAGTCACAGTCAAAGAAATGAGGAGATGCAGACTGAGGCCAGAGTCTAGCAAGAGGCAGTGCTAAATTTCAAGCTCAATTCGTCAGACCAGAGATCTACGCATTTTCCTCTCAGCCACGAATTTCAGAGTAGCCTCCATGAGTGAAAGCAAACGTCAGGAAGAAAGCCTTCTCCTTAGAGCCACATCCTTAACACTGCACAATTTTAAACGGCTTGGTTGTGTGGTGTCCTTGCTCAAAGCCAGAAGCGTGCATGGGGTAGAAGGCTAGGGTGGGCATGCAGGGGAAACACAGTCGATGGAGAAGATGCAGACCCAGGGGACCAGGACTCTGCAGAAGCCCTGTCTTAGCTACCACGGTTGATTTCTTTGAATAAAGGTCTGTGTTAATATTATAGACTTTCTTTTTTTAAGAATTATTTTATTTAACTTTATTTATCCATTTATTTATTTATTTATTTTAATTTGACCAAAGAGGGACAGAATGAGGGGAAGAGAGAGAGGGATAGTGAGAAAGCAAGCCTCCAGGTCCGGGACTCGAACTGCAGTTAGCCATATAGGGTCCAGCGTCTTTAACCACCACCCCACCTGCTGGCTCCAATATTATAGACTTTCTTTAATGGAGTCTAAGGAAAGACTTTGAATGAGTTCATCATTCAAAAGTAAATTAAGTAAACTCTCAAGATTTCATGTAAAGATAATCCTTGGTTAAATGCGGAACACAAAATTAAATCTGACCAACAACATTTTTCTTAAACAGAAACCAGTTTTATTTGCCTCTTTAAAGAATACATTGCCATTTACTTTAAACAATATAATATCAATAAAATTATTGTTCTGAGATCATTAAACACATATCAGACGATATGCAGCGCTCAGGCCATAGAGGGGGGTGTGAGAGGCAGACCTGCCCGGGCATGCCCTTCCTTTGTCTGCCTGTGAACTCTGCAGGCTCGAGGGCAAGCTCTCCAGAACTCTCCAGAGAAGCCAGCCTATTCCCTCCGCCCCCACCCAGCAGTGCCCCGCAGTCTTCCTGAGCTGCATCGCTCACACTTCGGAGGGCGTCCCAGGAGAGGAGGGCTTGTTAGAACACAGGCTGCGGGTTCCACCCCTGGAATTTCTGATTCAGTGTCCTGGGTGGGGCCCAGGATCTGTACAGCAGGTTCCCAGGCCGTGCTGCTGCGGCTCGCTGGGCGACTCCACTCTGAGGGCCACGGCTCCAGAGAGGCGTATTCCTCCTCTGTGCCGGCCTGCCCTGGCCTAGTCAGTCGCCCAGTGACTTGGAGGCTGAGGCGGGAAGAGTGGGAGCTTGAGGCTGGCCTAGGCGACACAGAGATCCTGTCTGAAAACAACGTGGGTGGTGCACACCTGTGGTCCTGGTTGGAAGGCTGAGACTGGAGGATCACGACACGGCAAGGCCGTCCTTTCGGCACCCCAAGGAACTCAAGCCATCACCAGCAATGCCTGAGTGAGGTGAGAGTACCTGGCCACGCTGCCCAGTACAGCAGCCATTATCCATCTGTGCCCATGTAAATGCAATTACATTAAAATAAAGAAAATTTGGGGGGCCGGCAGGTGGCGTGGTGGTTAAGGGCGCTGGACTCCCACATGGCCGATCACGGTTCGAGTCTCAAACCTGGTGGTTTGCTTTCTCACTTTCCCTCTCTTACTCTCTCTCTCTCTGTGTCTTTCTGGTCAAATAAAAAAAATAAAATGAATGAATAAATAAAATTAAATAAATAATTCTTTAAAAAAAAGGAAAAATTTAAATTCCGCATACTAGCCAGACTAGCTGTGTCAGGCGTCATTAGTCACAGATGGCACATGGCTACCCTACTGGATATAAACATGGCATGTGCAGACGGCGCCATTGGCCAGTCCTTCTGTAGGTGCTTGGGCAAGGACATAGCCAGAGTAAGATGGCACCTAGGCAGGGTGCCCTCACTGCGTGCCACCACTGCCCACGAACTTGCAAAGCCTTGGCCGCATTCTCACGGCTGGTGCCTGGGAATACGTGATGCCCTCTGCTCTCCTCTTTCCTGCACTCCTGGCCTAGACTTTAGTGCCTAATGGGGTGAGAGTACCACGGGACTGACGGGCACTGGTGGCAGACAGGAGGGCTGGGTCCGAGCAGAGGCTAATCGCTCCCTGGGACGGCCAGCAAGGCCTGATGGCCCTTCACATGGGGGTGAGCACCTGCCCGAGACACATCCATGGTTCGCTTTTCTTGTTTTTTTTGTGGGTGACTTTTCTGGTGGTAGGTAGCTTAACTGTTCCTTTACTTCATTCTTCCTTAACTCATCATAAAATGAGAAAGGATTTTAGTTTCCTCTAACCTGGAAAGGCTAAGGTAGGTGTGAGGAAAAAGCATTCCGGGCCGCTTTTCAGGTTACACAGGGCCTGAGGTTTGACAGCGGAGGCCCTGTCTTTGCCATGAGCCATCATCCTCAGCCCTCAGCGGTTTTCGTCAACAGCAGGAGCAATCCTGCGATGGCGCCTTGAACACAAGAAGGGGAGTGGGAACCTCTCGGAACAGAATGCTTAGCCAGATCACGAGTGGGTCCAGCTTGAGCCCAGGCTGACCCCATGGCTGGGCAGCAGTGGGTGCCCAGAAATCTGTTTGCATGGGTCCTGTGGAGATTCCTTATTTTAAGAGGATACGAATGAGGGCAGAGATGGCACAGAAATGGGACAAGAGGCAGGAGGGTTCTGGTGGAAGAACTCAACAATGCCAAGGAAACTAGGTTCTTTGAGAATGGAGGAGATGTGAACAGAGGAGGAGGACGGGATGTAGAAATGGACCAAGGAATTAACTTCTTTCATTTCCTTCCAGAAAATTCTGTTCTAAAGCCTTTAGGTAAGGCAGCAGAAGGTAGGCTTCTGCACCTGAGTGGGGAGGGACTCTATGGCCCAGTGAGGAGAAGGCTCACATCAGGGGCAGCGGCCCAGTGCGAGGTTGTCTGCAGGAGGGAGGAGGCTCCATATGGAAGGGCACCCCACATGTGCCAAGCACAAGCAGTGAGGAAGAGGGGCCAGTGTGGGGTCTCAGGCCAAAGCAGCTGGGCAGAGTTTCTCCCCGGGAGAGCATGCTGGCACTGGCTCGCAGACCTCAAGTGGGCAGCCCAAGGATTGGAGTGGATGTGAACAATGTCTATGCAAGGGATGGCCCAGCACTCAGCGTTGGCGCCCCAGTGGCGTGGGGAAGATGTCCATGTAGGAGGGCAGCCCAGGGCTGGATGTGGGTGTCCAGCAATGGCAGGTGTCCTCATGGAGAGTGACCTGGACTAGGTGTCCAGCCTGAGCAGGGTGAAGAAGGTGCTCATGTAGTGCCCTCGTGGGTGGTAGGCGTCTTGCTAGTCTTTGGTGCTCTGAACCTAGCAGAGTGTAAGGCATTCAGGAGGTGCCCAGGTAGTGGGATCACTTCCTGTCTATGTTCCAATGGACCAGGATGTATATCTCCATCCAGGGGACACTGTGTAGGAAACCACCATGAAAAGCTCAAGTGCTATAGACTTCAGCTGCTCTTACTGCTCATAACGGGAGAGGGTGCAGACAGTCTTCGATGTGCAGTCTGTCCTCACACCTCCTATCCTCCCCTCACTTGGGTAGTCCTGTCCTGCTGCTCAGGCTCAAGGGCCCTTCTTTGCAGAGTGAGAAGTGCACGCAGTAGATTCACCTCCCCAAAGCCAGCCAGAACAAGCCATGTGTACGAGGCCACAGTGGATGCAGAGTAGCATGTCTCTGGGAAGAGAGCAGGCCATGGCCATGATGCGCAGACCTTGGGACCTCCCTCCCCAAGACCTGGCCAAGTTACTCAGCCTGGAAGTTCCTGCAGCTCTATGGGAGGGAGCATCGCCCTCCCCTCTCTCAGTGGACACTGCATGTCACTGTAAAATAAGGCTACAAGGCTTGCTCATAGAGCCCCAGAATCTTTTCAGTTCTAACAAGGAGGACACACCTGAGCAAGGACGTTGGGTGGGAATCAGGACACCTGGGTCCTCCTTCTGCACAGTGTCTGACCCAAAGGACCCCCCAGACCTTGGCAGCTGAAGACAGCATGTTAGTGGATGTGTTCTGCAGTGTCAGCCCTCAGAATTTCCCTCCTGACACGCAAGCCTTGTGCAAGCAGAGGGGGTAAGCTTATTACCAAGCAACTTAGACCCTATGGGTATCTAGAAGAACCTCTGCTCAAACCCTGACCTCATCCCCACACATATGCACAGCCCAATAGAGCTACGTGTGTCTTTTTTTTTTTTTTTTAATTTATTTTAATTTGACCAGAGAGGGAAGAGAGAGAGAGAGAGAGTAGGAAAGTGAGAAAGCAAGCTGCCAGGTCCAGAACTTGAACCACAGTCAGCCATGTGGGAGTCCAGTGCCCTTAACCACCATGCCACCTGCTGGCCCCAAGCTACATGTGGCATGGCCCCAAGTTCACAGGCCCCCAAGTGGCATGGAGCTTAAGGCACCGGATCCCACATGGTCAACTTCATGGCAAAAGTCCTGGCCCTGGAAGCTTGAAAATCATACCAGGTGCATGTGCGTGCGTGCCCAAAATCCTGAGAGGAGAAGGTGCTGCGGAGTGCTCATATCCCGGGGGGGGGGGGGGGGGGGGGGTAATTTCTCACCTTCCCTCTCTCTCTGATGAGAGCACACACCCTGTAGCTACCCTTGAGTGTTCTTATCCACTCCAATGACGTCGCTAAGTTAGCATTGTGAAAGTAAAGCTGCCCCAGACTTCATCCCCTCGAATCCTCTCTCCTGAACTGTAGACCGGATCTCAAACTGCCTCCTGCACATGGCCATGCAGCTCTCTCTCAGGTGCTCGCCCTCCGCAGCGAATTCTGAAGTCATCAGCCCCCTCCTCTAGACACCACTCCAGGCTGGTCCTCAGGCAGGGTCCCCCCAGTCCCCTCAGAGGATAGCAGAACCCCAGCAGTCAGTCCCTAAACCTGATAGATCTCTGTCTCTGTAGCCAGTATCCCAGCGAGAAGGGATATGAGCCATTCCTCACCTGCAGCAGCCCAGTGTCACCCAGCTGTTGTATTTCCAGCCTTGCCATGCTGCCCCCGTGTCCCCTTCATGCCCTTCCACACGATACACTCTGCAACGCTGAACCTTGAAAAAGGGAACTCCATACTCCTCACTTCCCTGTTGAAAACTCTGGACATTCTTGTCTGTAAGTCCAAGGGGCCAGCAGGTGGTGAACTGGTTAAGGTGCTGGACTCCTACATGGCCAACCATGGTTCGAGTCCCAGACCTGGTGGCTTGAGACTCACACCATGCATGTGTGCATGCACACCCAAAATCCTGAGAGGAGAATGGAGGAGAAGGGACCATGGCATGGACATCCTTCCTGGGGCTAATTTCTTACTTTCCTTGTCTCTGGCAAGCACACACACTCTATGGCAAAAACAAAACAAACAAACAAAGTTGAAAATCCTTATAGTCTCAGTCACCTAGGGTGACCAACTTGCATAGGGTAGCAAGGGACTTCCCAAATTTTAGCAGTGAAGTCCTGGTTCCCCTTAGTCTCACACTGGGCCAGTTCATCTCCTTATTCCCCAACCCCCAACTGCATCCCACACCATTTTCACCCCTTCTGCATTTCCTTCACTGAATGCTGTCTGTCACCTCCAGGAAGCCCTCCTGCTTCCTGCTGAGAATGTGTTTTGCCCCATCCCCTTTGCCTTTTCAACTTGGAAATCCCCTTCCTGGTTCCAGCTGAAAGAGGACTTCCTCCAGGGTGTCTTCCTGGACACCCTGGGTCAGGTGACTGCCCCGTTGTGAGGCTCTTTCTAGCTCCCCTTGTGCCAGGTAAGCCCATTATTTCTATCCCTTCTGTTATCTGGAGGCCTCCTTGATGATTGTCAGTGCCACAGACAAGAACTGAATCATCTTTGCCCCCCTCATCCCTTGTTGTCATTGTGACAATGCCTGCTGTGGGTCGCAGTGGTGACTTGGATGAATGACTCACACAGCTAGCTTATGAGTGTAGTCAGGAACATATGATGTCTCGGTCAACCACGGACCGCACATACAATGGCGGTCCCTGAGGTTAGAATGAGCCATGCCACACAGCTGGGTGTGTTGGAGGCTTTCCCCTCAAGGTTTGCGTCAGTGCGCCCTGTAATTGTGTAGCAATGATGTCACCTAAAGACGCATTTCTCCAAACAGATCCCTGCTGTTGAGCGACACAGCGGATCACTCTGAATTAAACAGATGCAGATTAAAATGTCAATGACACGTGTTTACCTGCTAGATTCATAAAGGTCTCACTGGGGAGGAGGTGGAACACCAGCAGGCACTCTTCCCTGGAGTGAGAATATAGGTATGTAAGAGTCCTTGCAGAGCAACTGGACAGTCTTGACTAAAATTTAACTACACTTGGTTGCTGACAATTTCACTCCTAGAGTGTATCCCACCAGCATTCTTAGATACGTGCGCAGAGAAGGACCGTCGGGCTATTCACCGGGTCATTATAATCAATGCGAAAAAATGGGAGAAAGACTCACCTGTCCATCAAGTAGACAGGCCAGCACAGCCACATTGGCACAGGCAGTCGGGACACTTTGGCACAGCGCTGGAGGGCACTGGGCTGGCTCTGGGTTCAGGTACCAGGTCTACCTCAACAAGCCCGGAGCCCCTGCAATCCTGATGGCTGTAGGGCTGGGGCAAGTAGCGCAGTGTGAAGACCTTCTTAAGGGCCTTATCTTTCTCTCCCTCTCTCAGAAAATATACTTTTTTCTTTAATCACCAGAGGGCATGTGTGCTTCCCAGAAAGAGAGAGAGAAAAAAGAGAGAGAGAGAGAGAATATCCCCAATGGGGCGTGGCTATGTCACAATCCCTTTCTCTCCCATCAGGATTTGGGGCTGCACGCACAGTGTTGGAGTGTTCTTCAGGCCATCAGGGTTGAAATGCAGAACACACTTGGATATGGACTGCATTTAACCGCTGCACTAGAAGGCCAGCCCAGGAAATAAATTTGAAAATAAATGATAAAAGACCCTCTGGTAGAAGACTAGAAAGGTATTTTTCAGGGGCCAAGTGGTGGCACAGCTGGACCCAAGTGGGAAAAGTGCCGGGTTCATGTCCTGGGACCTCCCTGAGCTTACCAGGCACATGTGTGTGCCTCTGATATGGGCTGGATTATCACACGAGGTCTCTGTTGGGGGGACTGTCTCTCTGCCTCTGTCTCTCTCTCTCTGAAGGAAGAAAGAAAGAATTTTAGAAAAGGAAAGAAAAGCAAAGAAACTCTTTCTGCCTGTTCTCTTCTAAGAAAATCATTTTTCCAGAATCCTCTAAAAATATTAAATAAAAATAATATTAGATCAGTTCTCCATTCCTGGAGATCCATTTTTTTTTAAAAGAATTATTTTATTTTAACTTTATTTATTATTATTATTTTCCAATTTGACCAGAGAGAGAAAGGGAGAGAGAGAGGGAGAGTGAGAAAGGAAGCCACCAGGTCTGAGACTTGAACCATGGCTGGCCATGTGGGAGTCCAGCGTCTTTAACCACTGTACCACCTGCTGGCCCCAGAGATCCATTTTTTCACACATAAACTTCTGCTGTTTGTAAGTCACTCATTCAATGGTGTTTTGTAGCAGTCTAAGGCTCAGTTACGTTGGTAAACCTAGGTATTCTTTTCCAAGATCATGCCCAAGTCAGAGAAGTCCATCCGTGCTGTTGCTCAGTGCTGTTCTCTACCTTGCTGAACGGGGCACCTCTTACACCTGCCTTTTATTTTCTTAGCCTACCCTTTCACTCTCAAGAGGTTCCAATGTAAAAGTTATAACTAATTTACGTAACAGGAGCTTCTACCTTTGATGATGTGCTTTTCTGTCTGACTTGGGAACAATTTTGGAAACTAATACTTAAGTTTACCAACATGTCTATTCAGACTGCTATAACAAAATACCACAGACTAGGTACCTTAAAACCAGCAGAAACTGGGACCAGCGGTTGGCGTAATGGCTACATCGCTGGACTCCCATGTAGTTGACTGTGGTTGGCGTCCCGGACCTGGTGGCTTAAACTCACGCTGGGCATGCATGCCCAAGATCCCGAGAGGATGGTGTGGCCATCCCCCCTAGGGGATAATTTCTCGCTTTCTGTCTTTCTGGAGAGCACATGCGGCCTTTAGCAAAAACCTAACCAAAAAAACAAAACCCAGCAGGAGTTTATTTTTCACAGTAGTTGTGATAGGCTGTGCCTCCTGTTTTGATGTCCTGGCCTCCAGCCGCAACTGCTCCAGCTCCTCATTCTCACTTTCTGCCCTGGGGCTCTCCTCTACCACCACTACGTAAACTGCGTGGGGGAAAATTCATCTTGCCACCCTGACCCTTGTGGAAACGTGGCCTGGGAGCCATGGGATACCCCTTCATAGCTCTTTAGGGATCTCCTCCTGGTATCAAGCTCATTTCTCACTAGCCTGGTAAGCTCAGAAATCCATTCTTGGATTTGCTTTTCTTTTTCCTGTTTTACTCTTCCCAGCCTCTCGCTCTTGTTTCTTGACATCACTTTCCAAATAAAGCATCAGCTTATGTTGGGCGTGGCTTGTCTGGGAATCCAGGCTAAGACAGCGTTCATTACAATAACGGGAAGTTCTGGCGTTCTTGTATACCTGAGGGGAGAGATCCAACTTTATTGAAAGAGATAAAACAATTGTCCCTGGAGAGTTTTTCTCTCTCTTAGTCTGCCTAAGATGTCATCTCTCCCCTGTAGGTTTTTACACCTGTCTTTCCTCCTCTCTGTTAATGTGAGAATGGCATTCTTCTGTGGTCTGTTTGTGTCTCCCCCTACTCCAAAACCATACGTTGAAACATAATCTCCGAGGTGATGGGATTAGAAGTTGGGGCTTTGGAGAAGTGGTCAAATCACGAGGGTTGAACCTGCATGAATACAAACACTGCCTTGTGAAGGAGGCCCAGAAAGCTGCCCTGTCTCCTCCACCATGAGAGGGCCCAGCTAGAAGGCGTCATCTATGAATCAGAGAGTGGGCTCTCACCAGACGTTCAGTCAGCCAGTGCCCTGATCATGGATTTCCCACCCTCCAGAACCATAAGAAATATATTTCTGTTGCTTTTAAGCCACTCATTCAATGGTATTTTGTTATAGCCGATAGATTAAGATACATTGGGCAGCCGGAGCCAAGGGGAGCGGAGGGGGCAGTACCCAGGCTCGAACAGGAGACTCTGCCGAGGCCGGGGCCTGTCTCTCAGGATCGGCGAGGGCAGACCAGCGGTTCATCATGGGTGGCTTTTCTCAAGTATATTTTCTAGGCTGTTTGTAACTCGGGAAATGAGGATTTTAATTTTGGGATTAGATGGAGCAGGAAACACTACGATTTTGTACAGATTACAGGTCGGAGAAGTAGTTACTACTATTCCTACTATTGGATTTAATGTAGAGACGGTGACATATAAAAACCTTAAATTCCAAGTCTGGGATTTAGGAGGACAGACGAGTATCAGGCCACACTGGAGATGTTCTTATTCAAGCACAGGCAGTCATTTATGTAGCTGTGACCGAGATGGAATTGACATTTCCAAATCAGAGTTAGTTGCCATGTTGGAGGAAGAAGAGCGGAGAGAAGCCATTTTAGTGGTGTTTGCAAATAAGCAGGACAGGGAACAGGCCATGACTCCCTCGGAGATGGCAAATTCCCTTGGATTACCTGCCTTGAAAGACTGAAAATGGCAAATATTCAAAACATCGGCAACCAAAGGCACTGGCCTCTATGAGGCCATGGTTCGTTGAAACGTTGAAAAGCAGACAGTAATTCAGTCCATTCGGCTCGTCTGAAATGAAGGCTGCATTACATACCCCTGTGGAAACAGTCCCGTGTGCTTTGTACTTCCAAATGTTAAAGCCGTCTCGTGTACACGAACTGACTGCAGCGTTTGTAATAAATACAACAAAGAAGTATTTGGTTGGAGGGGTAACTCAGTTGAATCATCTGAATGTTCTATGTAATGTATAATATTCCTTCCTCACCTGTGTTAAGGTATATCTTCTATTTGTATGGAATTCTTATTCAGATATAATCCTATTAAAGAATGCACTCTTGTTGCAGGGGAAAGCCCTATTTTTGAATTAGTGGTTGCAGCTTGTTTGTATGAACTCTAACAAATACCTTAACTCACATTTTTCTTTTTCTCTTAAGATAAATTAAGTCTTTCCAAAGATTAGACTCAGTAGAGTGGGCTGGGAGCATAGCGTGTGTAATGTAGTCTTCATTTGCTTAACTGACCACTTTATAATAAGCTGCTTTGTTTAAAACCTTTGATGAATATTATTCTGGTGGTTAACTTCACTGACTAATCTGTAATCGTCATTCTATGGTACGTTATATCTGTCAAAAAATATTAATGTGTACTGACCTTGCCAATCTGTGCAGGAACCCTGTGAGGTAGGTAGGACGGGTTATTTTATTTATTTTTTTTTTGGAGAGGTTTTTGCTATAGGGCGCGTGCGCTCGCCAGACTGACAGAGAGAGACAGAGAGACAGAAAGCGAGAAATCACCCCCAGGGGGGATGGCCACGCCGCAATCCCTTCTCCTCCATTCTTCTCTCGGGATCTTGGGCACACATGCACATGCGCCGGCCATGAGTTTTAAGCCTCCGGGTCCGGGACTCAAACCGCGGTCGACTACGTGTGAGTCCAGCGACATAGCCATTATGCTAACTGCTGGTCCCGGTAGGACAGGTTATGATGTCTTCTCTTTATGGACGTGGACCCAAGGTTCTGATTGTTTGACTTGCTCAAGGTTGCCTACTAATGAGGGAAGAAGAGGGATAAAAGTGAGGCTTTCGGAAACAGCTAGTGGTTTGGTAGTTAAGGCTGCTAGATCCCACATGGCCAGCTACATAGTTCAAGTCCTGGATCTGGCAGCTCGAGAATGGAGAAGGGATTGTGGTATGGCCATCCCTTCTAGGGGATGCTGTCTCATTTTCCCCTTTTCTCTCTCTGTCTCCAGTAAGTTCGTGTACCCTATAGCAAATTCAAAAGAAAAAAAAAAAAAAAAAAGACTTTTGGGTAAGAAGTTCTTCCCATAAACTATGCTGTATATTCCTAAAAATGTCAATATTTATAACAATTGAACTTAAATGAAATTGTGCTAATTAGTCACAGTACATTCAAAATAATGTCAATATGCTTACTTGCTTATATTAGTAGGAATGATCAGTGACATAGTAAAAACAATTCTAAATGGTTATATTTGATGGAATTCATAATACTAAAGAAAATATTCACATTAAACAAAAAGGATCTATTTTAAGAAGCATTTAAAAAAAAAAGATACGTTGATAAACCTAGGTATTCTTTTCCAAGATCTTTCCCAAATCTGACAGAGAAGCACATTATAGGTTCTCTAAGTAGAAGAACCTGTCCTGTAAATTAACTATAACCTTCATGTATGGATCATTTGACATCTGTTTGAGATTACTAAACTCGGATTTAGTGATTGAAGAAAGAAGAGAACTTCTCAGTCTAACACATTTGACTCCTGACTCCCTGTAAGGTACACAGCACACAGTTGCTCGTTGGAGACCAAGGGTTCGTGAACAGAAGACCACAGTACCGACCTGCAGCAAGCCAGAGCTCCCTCAGAGGCCTGCCAATGCCATTTAAACAGCCTTGGAAACACTGTCTGGTGACTTCCCATGTTTGAATTCTGCCCCTTTTCCTGGTGGTATTCTCTCTCTTCTTTTCAAAATAAACCATTCCATTAGTTATGGTAAATTTAGTGATGAATTTCAAGTTGGGAACAGTGAGAAGATCGACAGAAGGAAAAAGTACATATAGCCTGCCCTTTTTTTTTTTTTTTTTTAAGAATTATTTAACTTTATTTATTTATTTATTTATTCTTAATTTGGTCAGAGAGGGACAGAGTGAGAGAGGTAGAAAGTGAGAAAGCAAGCTCCCAGGTCCAGAACTCAAACTGCGGCCGGCCATGTGGGAGTCCAGCGTTGTTAACCACCATGCCACCTGCTGGCCCCATATGTAGCCTGCTTTTAGTGGCCTATAACAGAATTGCCTTTTCATTATTATGTCTTTAAGCAATAAATAACATTTTTTTTACAAATCAAAATAGATTTCACAGTCTATCAAGATTTATGTAAGGTATGTATAAATATGCAACATGGCTCTATTACCTATAGACCTTGTTTGGATCTTCCTTAGGAGAACAGCTTCATTTGGGAGTTTCGTAGACATGAGTTGATGTAATCTGGCAAAATCCTAATTTGTCATAAAAACTTTGGAGTTAGAGGAAGAGGGCCTTCAGGAGTCACAGAGTTAAAAGCCTGTCCTTGGCCCAAGGTCATGTGTTGGTAGATGATTAGGAGCACGTGCAAGGAGGAAGTGGAGCTGACCCCCCTGAATACCTGGAGAAAGACCTGGGTTTCCCAACTCAAATAAAGTGGCTTTCATACATCTTTTTATCTGTTATGATTTGAGATTTGGAGGTCATAACCCCCATTGTTCAGTTGACAAAATATGCTCAGAGAATGAAGTACCTGTTCCAAATTACACGGCCAATCAATGCCAGAGATTGGATTAGCATCTGATTCTAACTCAAGGCCAGTATTGTCCCAATCCTCATGACATCTCAGTGGTCTCTGGACTCCAGAGTCTTGGAAACTTTGATTGATAGCGCCACAACAGCAGCCTCAGCCCCGCCCATCCTCACGCTTTCCTCAGCATCTTACTGTTTCCGTGATCTCTCTCTCTCTCTCTCTGTCTTTACCTCTCCATCCTAGAGTTTGCTCACACTGTGGATGAAGTGAGCAGTTCACACATAACCTTCCACTGCTGACCCCAAATGCCTTCCCCAGCCATACTCCTGGTTTATTATTCCAACCTCTTGGTCAGTTGCTTCCTTCCATTTCTCCCTACATGCCCCCCTTGAAACAGAACCTCTTGCAATTTCCTACTTAAAAAAAAAGAAAGAAAGAAAAGAAAGCCACATTGGAGGTCCCCACCCCCCATTGTTTACTTGCCAAAGTCATTCACATCCAGGGCCCTCCGTGACAGGGCTCTTACTGTGTGGATCATCTTCCTCCAGTCACTGATACGTCCGTCACAGCAGTGCACACAGTTAGTCTTACAATTTAGTGCTAAAGAGCACAGGACACTGGATTCATTTTTATATTCTACAAAACATCTACCATAGGGTCTAGCACACAGTAGGTACACCGTGATCTTGTGTCAAATAGAATGAACTCATTCCTGCTCTCTGCATCATGGTCTGTGTGGCCTGCCCAGGCCATGTCACTCCATCCAGGGGCAAGTCTGGGACAATCATCCTCTGGGTAGACACTGATACACAAAGGGTTGAGATTAGCCCCTGAGTATAGTACCGAGGGACCGACTGACCTAAATATACCTCTGACTGCACAACTAAGATGTTTCTTCAATCATCACAGCAGGGTGCCCAGTGTGTTTCTATAAGCTTTTAAAAATATTTATTTATTTATTTGTTTATTTGCTGTAATTTTCAGGCCGCCTGGTCTAGGACTTGAACTGCGGTTGCCAGTGTGAGAATCCAACACCTCAACCACATGCCAGCTGCTGGACCCAGTTTCTATAAACTTTATCTGAAAAGCATCAATTTTTGTTATTGACCCCTTGAATTGTGACTGCTCAAGACTAAGTAAAGAAGGGTAATGCCTAAAACCCTGCAGGTCTGACAGCGCTGTGTCCCCGTACTGTGTGCTGGGGTGCCGACGGTTCATAGAAGAGCTTATAGTCGGACCAGCAGGTGGCGTGGTGGTTAAGGCGCTGGACACTCCCCCACATGGTCGACCAGGGTTCAAGTCCTGAATCTGGTGGCTTGCTTTCTTACTTCCGCTCTCTCTCACTCTCAACTTCTGTCTCTCTCTCTGGTTAAATTAAAAAAAAATGAATGAATAAATGAAATAAAATAAATAATTATTTTTAAAAAAGAAGAGCTTATAGTCTAGTGTGGGGGCAGGCAGGTAAAGAAACCCACAGAGAAGTGATGACAACATGGCAACACTAGAGCACAAATAGACATTGTCTACAAGTAAGGGACCTGGGAGGACTAAATGAAAGTTTGTGGGAGTCGCCCACACAGTGCAGGGCACATAGTAGATGCTCAGTAAACGGAATCACGTCTTACTCTCACCTTCACACATCCCGCTGGTGCACAGAGGAGCACCGCCTGTGACCCAGTGCCTCTTCCTCCCCCATCCTGCCCCGGCCTGGTCGTCTGATCATGAGAAGCACGAGTCCCTTCTCTCCTCAGGAGGGAAAATGTTCCTGATTCTGGAAGCCTCTGTTCCCAGCTTCTGCCAGGCTAGCTCCTGCCTGTCCTTCTGACCGCACCCGAGAGACGTCTCCTGACCACCCCTGAGTGAGTCCCTATCACCTCATATTGGCTATTTCCTTTGAAATTACCCAAAACTGTAATGATTTGATTTGTTCCTTTGCTTGCTTATCATCTCACTAGACTTCAAGCTCCGGAAAGAGAGGGCCACCTCCGTGTCCCCACCTCTGTGTTCCCCGCTGTGTTCCCACCTCTGTGTCCCCCACCTCTGTGTCCCCCACCTCTGTGTTCCCACCTCTGTGTCCCCACCTCTGTGTCCCCACCTCTGTGTTCCCCGCTGTGTTCCCACCTCTGTGTCCCCCACCTCTGTGTCTCCGCCTCTGTGTCCCCGCCTCTGTGTCCCCCACCTCTGTGTCCCCGCCTCTGTTTCCCCCACCTCTGTTTCCCCCACCTCCGTGTCCCCACCTCTGTGTTCCCCACTGTGTTCCCACCTCTGTGTCCCCCACCTCTGTGTCCCCGCCTCTGTGTCCCCGCCTCTGTGTCCCCCACCTCTGTGTCCCCGCCTCTGTTTCCCCCACCTCTGTTTCCCCCACCTGTGTCCCCACCTCTGTGTCCCCACTTCTGTGTCCCCCGCTGCCCCCTGCCTCCGTGTCCCTCACTGCCGTGTCCCCACCGCCGTGTCCCCCACCGCTGTGTGCCAGTGGAACGTACATGTCACATCATCAGGATCTGGCCAGTTCCTGAGAAGCGGGGAGCTGAGAAGGCCTCACAGACGAAGTACGTTCGACCAGGGCCCGGGAGGGGAGTGAGTTTAGCCACCAGGTGTTGTAAAGGTGAGGTGGCAGGGCAGGACTCATTCTGTTTCTTCCTTTTTAAATGTTTACTTTTAAACATGTTTGCTATTGGTCACGTGTGCTTGTCAGAGAAAATGAGAAAACACCCCCACTCCCGGGGGGCAGCCGTGCTGCAATCCCTTATCCTATACTCTCTTCTTGGGATTTTGGGCACACATACACACATGCCTGGCATGTTTTTCAAGCCGCTGGGTCTGGGACTCAACCATGCAGTAGACTATGTGAGATCCAGCTGCCTTAACCACCAAGCCACCAGCTGACCTGACAGGACAGTTTTCAATGGGGAGGAAGTGCCGACGAAGGAGACCGTTGTAAAGAGCAGCTCTGCTGAGGAGACAGGGCCCTGCGTGCAAGCTGGCACTGGGCACTCAAACAGAAATACCCTGTGGGTGAGAAGGAAGGGTGGACGCTCTTCCAGCCCTCACAGATTGAAGGCCAAGTCCCTCCCTCTAATCTGGGCTCTCCTCGCAGCCGTCTGAATAAAATGTGCTTTTTATAAAGGGACCTACCCACTTGGTAGTGGAGATCTTACCAGGTGGCCAAGTCTAGTTTTCAAGCAATAATAATGAAAAGTTTAAGTTTTACCATTTATTGAGCTCCCGCTAAGCAGAGACCACGGAGCTATTTGTAGATATTTTACACACACCTTGTTCAAGCCACAGTCACCACACGAGACTGGCATTCCCCCCCATTTTCAAAGGCTGAAAAGAGTGAGTAATTTGTCTCAAGCCACAGAGCTAGGAAACCCTGGACAGTTTCAGACCTAGCTGTGTCTGACTGGGAAGCCAGTGCTCTTCGCCACGATCTTCTTTCTGGCTGGTGTGTCTCACTGGCCAATCAATGAATAGGGTTTGGCTCAGTCCCGGACGGGCTGAGTCATCCTAAACCTACTGGCTAAACCTGTTCCTCTCCGGGAAGCTGATACCAGCCTAATCTCTACGCTGACAATGCTGGGCGCAACCTGGACTTTGGTAACCCCACCGTGGGCGGTTCCACCCTCCCCCGCTGAGAGCTGCAGCTTGTTTCTCCCCAGGCAGGGCCCAGGGCACCGCGGGGATTAGTTATTGCAGATACCTTGCTTTGCTCGGGTCATGGAGTGGGAAGGCTAAGAGCTTGGGTAGAGAGGCAGGCAAACGGGTTTGAAATGCAGTTCTTGCGGTTCAGAGCTGTGTGACCCTGGCTTGGGAGACCTGTACTGCTCTGCGCTTCAACCTTCACCCGTGAGATGGGGAGAACATTCTCACGGCATTGCTATGAGGGTTACAGAAAGAAAGAAAAAGGCAAGTACCAGGCATGTATGCTTGGCACATAGCAAGCCCTCAGTGATTGCTACCTTTATTTTACTGTTGTTGTTAATAGTCCTTTTTTTTTTTTTTAAATTTGCTATAGGGTATGTGTGCTCATCAGAGAGAGACAGAGACACAGAGAGAGAAAAAGTGAGAAAGTATTCCCCAGGGGAGTGGCCTTGCTGCAATCTCTTCTTCATTCTTCTCAAGATTTGGGGCACACATGCACACGTTTTTAAGCCACAGGTCTCAGACATGAAGCACACAGCTGACCATGTTGGATCTGGCCACCTCAACCACCATGCCACTGGCTGGCCATTGTTAATAGTCTCAGAGGGAAGCGTAACGGGTTATGATGGGTTTGAATCATGAGACTTTGGGAAAGCTACTGAACTTTCTCTAGATTCCTTTTTTTTAAAAAAAAAAAACAAAAAAGAATTATTTATTGAATTTTATTTATTCATTTGTTTATTTTAATTTGACCAGAGAGAGACACACACAGAGGGAGAGGGAAAGTGAGAAAGCAAGCCACCAGGTCTGAGACTCGAACCGTGATTGGCCATGTGTGAGTGTCCAGTGCCTTAACCACCACGCTCCCTGCTGGCCCCCTAAACTCTTTATCTTTAAACTCTGGATAATGTAGAGAAATGTGGAGACGGCAGCCAACTACTTGCATCCTTACATTAAAGTTAGCTTCTGTTAAGGAATAGAAACCCAGAGGCAGAAAATGATCCCTGCCACACGTGGCCAGCCTTCCCTAATCATGGTCTGGTCAGGAGGAAGCCAAGGACTTCTGGAAGTCTGACTTTCATGGGGAAGCCTGGCTGTGTCTCCTCACTAGGCCCACATCAATCAGCCAGTCTGAGCTGGTCTGTTGTTTTGCTTTGAGCTGAAAGAAAATCGTTCTGAGGAGCCGGGCAGTGCAATCAGCAAGAGAGTTAGAAACCGTGCTGTGGGGGTGAGCTCCTCCCTGGGGCTCAGACGTATAGACCTGTCACAAGTTCACAGGGGTCAGAACCTCTTGGTGCGTGTGTGTGTGGGGGGTGGTGGTGGAGGGGGCTGCCATCCAGGTCCCCAGGCCACCTGCTTGGCTCCCAGTGCTCAGCCTTTCCCAGGGAAAGAAGCTCGGATGACCTGCACCCAGGCTCTTGGTAGCTAAGATCAGACTCAGAGTGAGCTGAGGACTGGCGTTCTGAGACACTGACGCCCTCACAGGAGGGCCTATGGGCTGAGAACCTGTCTCTGTCAAAAGCTGGCGTTGCTACCACAGGGGAGGCCTTGCCAGGGCTGGGAGCTGACTGTCCTGAGGTCTCCCAGTCACCCTCTTTATCTGGAATAACACCTCCCTTGGGTTTGGTTAAAGAATTAAATACTCAAACCAGATACACACTGGGTGTTCAACCAATGCTGGCTCTTAGCCCACTTTATACCTTCTATGGCCTCTCTTAGCCGAGAGACTGCTGCCCTCCCCGCCCCCCAAGGCACCGAGCCCTGACCACTGACTGTGGTTTCTCAACCTCACCCCCCAGTAAGTCCCCTCCTGGGTTGCCCTCCGGGCTGCCTTATCCTCTGGAGGGCCACTGACCACTACGACCTCGCCCACACACAGTCATGTCCCGGAGTGTGTCCAAGCCACACAACAGCCACACGGTAGGACTCAGCAGGCCCTGCAGCATGGCTCCCCAATTCCCACTGCAACCTGTTCATTCTGGACCTAGCAAGCTCTTCCCATCTCTGGGTCCCCCTCCATCTGTGACCCCAGAGCATTGGGCTAGCTCCTCACATGCACTATTTTTTTTTAATAAAGAATTATTTATTTAATTTTATTCATTCATTCACTTTAATTTGACGCGCGGGTATTTATGTGAATTAGCTCAACCACCCATGGCGTGAACTTATGACCCGAGGAAGACCTGAAATAGAGATGCCCAGGCCTCAAGCCCCTCACGCCATGGCCAGATAGCATGCACCACAGGGGGCCGGTGGGGACAAGATGGCAGTGGGCCACTCTAGGCGTGCCCGAGTGCCCCCCCGCGGTTTGCAGAATGGCAGGGCCCCCAGAGTCGGCCCCGCTTCCTTCCGGTGGATTCCTCGCTCTGCCCCGCATGACTCAGCGCCCTGAAATGTCCGCCTTCCTCCCTCCCGTCCTCGGAGCGCAGCACAAAGGCCTGGTTGTGGGCCTGCAGCCCGGCGGCAGACCAGCCTCTGGTGACTCACTCCCTTGCCATTTCCTCGGAGCGGCTCCCAGGCCCCCGGCTGGAGGGCTGCGGGCTGCGGGCGGAGCCGGCGGGCAGGGGCTGGCTCCTGACGCCGCGGCCTTTCATGTGGGCAGGGGGGCTCCCGGCACGCGAGGCAAACCCACGCCTGGAGCCTCCCCAAGGCAGGGGCTGGCGCAGGGACGCAAATGTGTGCAGCCTGCTTCTGCAGGAATGAAAGCGCGCGCTGGGGGATGGCATGTGTTCCGCATCAGGCGCTGCTCTGCTCCTGCCTCCCCAAACCAACACATCTGTTTGAAAAGCGAAAATCACCCACGGAGGGGAAGGGTTGGACAGCTGAGGAGCAACGAGGGCTGCCAGGCTCCTGGTGGGTCTTGGTCCCAGCTCAAACGCCCAGTCAGCTGGTGCAGAACCTGCCCGGGCTCAGGGTGAGGTCCCCGCACTCGGCACGCTGGGCCAGGCTGTCTGGGTACGGGCCAGAGGCAGTGGGGATAGGGGACCCTCAGCAGTGAACGAGCCACTGAGCACTGGGCCAGGAGTCTGCAGACACTTGTCCTGCGGCGAACTGCGTGCCGCCTGGCAGATTCAACGGTGGGATTTCCAGCGTCCTTCAGAGACGGGCCTAAGCCAGGGCTCCTAAGGCCACCCCTAGTCTGGCAGCCGCCTCCTGCTCGGCCCACCTCTGCCCAGCAGCCCTTACCCTTTACTGTCCAGCCACTCTGGACGACTCATCCTCCCTGGAGCACACCGCGTTCTCCGCCACATCCAGGTTTTGCACAGCTGTTCCTGCTGTCAGTTCTCGGCCCAGTTCTCCTGGGAGTCACCCAGTGTCACCTCTGGCAGGAAGCTTCTCCTCGAAGGCTGGCATGGTGGTTGCTCCCTGCAGTCCTCTGTGAACCTTTGCAAAGCCCTGCCACAGTGCTTACCACCCCATACTCTGCCATCCCTGCCGATTTACCTGGGGGAGTAGGCTGAGGTGGTGGGTGATCGAGCGGGCGAATGAGGGCTTGGGAAAGGAAATTGCTTCACACGTCAGCACCCTCTGGGTGGGCAGTGGCACTGAGACGAGCCCTACAGGAAGCCTTAGAAAATGCCTCTCATAGTGTCCTTCCTCTGCAGCGTGCAGGCGTCTCGTGTATAACTGCAGCTGCCGTGAGGAGGTTGTTGCCTTCGAGTGAGAAGGACCCACGCAGGCCAGGGACAGAGCACTTGGCATCGGGATGTAGGGTCCAAATCCACACACGGCTTGTAGTCAGACCACTGGGACAAGGACACGTGCGAGCGTAATGACGTTGTACCTGTTTCTCTCGGGCCAGGTCAGCAGCTGTCCCTGAGAACAATGCGGAGGGCATGGAGAACGGTCTGCACACTGCCCCAGTTCTCTGGGGTTGGCAAAGCTTTTCCTGCTGTTGATCTCACTGGATGTAAGTAGGCAGAGTGAAGATCGTATCTGCCCCCATTTTACAGAGGGGCATACCAAGCCTTACGGAAATTGGTTGAGTCTTGCTTACTGTTGCAGAGAGTAGGTGGAAGGCTGGCCCCATGGCCTAGTAGTTGAAGGAGCCAGATCCCCCAAGGTCAACCACGCCTTTAGAATCCTGGTCCTGACTTGAAGAACACACCAGGCACGTGCGTGTGTGTGTGCGGCACGCGCGCGTGCCCCAAATTCCAGCTGGATGGACAAATGGAGGAGAGGAGAGGATGGCGTGACCATATCCACTCAGGGGAAGGGGGTGCTTTCTCCTCTCTGTCCCTCTAGTCAGTGCACGTACCCTTGGGCAAAATAAAAAACTCAAAACAACAAAAAGTAAATGAGAAGAAAGAACCCAAGTCCTCCTTCATTCTAAAAATCCCGAGAGACTAGAGAGTGTTGAGCACCGTAGAAGCGAATGAGGTGTGGAGCTAGCCACCGCCGCACACTGGGCTTGCCTGGGAGACTCGCACAGAGCAGGACGCGCACTGTCTGCCTACCAGGAACACGGGGGCCGGAGTCCGCAGTAAGGGGAGGTCTGTCCCGGCTGTGAGGCCAGGGAAAAAGGAGACCTCGGTGGGAGGCTGAAGAGTGGGTAAGAGGCTCCTGGAGACGGAGAGGGGCTAGGGAGATCCCTGCGCAGGGAGCTACATCATTGCACAGGGGCCCTTGGCAATAAGGTATTAGTTTTTCCATTTTAAGCCAAGAACAATAAGAGCAGATAGAGTAGTACATAAATTTGAAGATCCTACACATTCTTTTCTTCTTATTTTATTATAGATTTAAAATTTTTTTTTTTTTTTTTTTGGAGAGGTTTTCGCTATAGGGCGTGTGCACTCGCCAAACAGACAGACAGAGAGAGACACAGAGACAGAAAGCGAGAAATCACCCCCCAGGGGGGATGGCCACGCCGCAATCCCTTCTCCTCCATTCTCCTCTCGGGATCTTGGGCACGCACACACACGCGCCCGGCGTGAGTTTTAAGCCACCGGGTCCGGGATGCGAACCGCGGTCGACTACGTGGGAGTCCAGCGACATAGCCATTACGCTAACTGCTGGTTCCCTAGATTTTAAAATTTTTAAAGAATTATTTTATTTAATTTTATTTATCCATTTATTTATTTATTTCAATTTGACTAGAGAGGGACTGAGCAAGAGACCAAGAGTGCTAGAGAAAGTGAGAAAGAAAGCTGACAGGCCTGAGACTCGAACCGTAGTCGGCCATGTGGGAGTCCAGTGCCCTTAACCACCACACCACCTGCCAGCACCCCCACAAGATTTTTTTTTTCTCTTTTTTTTTTGGAGAGGTTTTTGCTATAGGGCACGTGCGCTCACCAGACAGACAGAGAGACAGAAAGTGAGAAATCACCCCCAGGGGGGATGGCCACGCTGCAATCCCTTCTCCTCCATTCTCCTCTCAGGATCTTGGGCACGCACACACACGCGCCTGGCATGAGTTTTAAGCCACTGGGTCCAGGACGCAAACCGCGGTCGACTACATGGGAGTCCAGTGACATAGCCATTACGCTAACTGCTGGTCCCCCCACTAGTTCTTTTAAAGCACCATTTTTGGGCCTCGTCAAGTCTCTGTGGCAATGGGCCTATCCCACATATTCTTGCAGGTAACTCTCCCAAAATGATTGTGAATTTGGGAATCATTATCTGTTGAATAGAAAACCAGGGTAGTGGGGCCAGCCGGGTGGTGTGAAAGTTAAGGTGAGTGGCATGTCACATGGCCAACTGAATGGTTCAAGTCCCAGACTTGGCAACTTGAGAAATGTGCCTGGTGTGTGTGCTCACATGCCCCAAGTCCCAAGAAAAGAATGGAGGAGAAGGGACTGTGGTGTGGTTATTCCCCCTGGGGGGTGTTTTTTCTCTTTTTCTCTCTCTTTCTCTCTTAATTGCTCTGTCTCTCCAGCAAGCACAAGTGCCCTTTAGCAAATTTTCTAAAAAATAAAGAAAAATAGGGGACCAGCCCATGGCCAAATGGTTATTCTGCTGGACTCCCACTTAGTTGACAGGAGTTCAAGTCGTGTACCTGGTGATTTAAAACTCATGCTGGACACGTGTGCATGCATTCCCAAAATCCCGCGAGGAGAATGGAGGAGAAGGGATTGTGGCGTGGCTATCCCCTGGGGGTGATTTCCCACTTTCTATTTCTGTCTCTCCAGTGAGGGCATGCGCCCTATAGAAAAAATTTCTCAAAAAAAAAAAAAAAAGAAAGAAAGAAAAGTAGAAAGCTGGGGTAGTAATCGGAGAGTGCTGCGGACCATCCCTGTAAATTTATAAACTGAAATCTGAACGTCCGGTGTGATGGTGTTAGTTTATGGTGCCTTTGGGGGATAGTTAAGCCATGAGGTGGCACGCTGATGCATGCAATTAGCGCCCTCATGGGAGACCTCAGGGAGTTCTCTGGCCCGCCTTCACCCCGGGAGTCCGAGAAAGGAAGTCGGCATGCCGCACCTGGAAGAGGACCCTCGGCAGGAGCTGGCCATGCTGGCGTCCTGATCTTGGGCTTCTGGTCTGTAAAACCATGAGAAATATATTTCTGTCGTTCACAAACTACTCAGTTTATAGTAGCTTATTACAGCAGTCCAAACGACTAGAACGTGGAGCATTGAGCAGGTCAGTGGAGGATGATTTTTTTTTATTATTCATTCATTTATTTTAATGTGACCAGAGAGAGAGAAAGAGAAAGTGAGAAAGCAAGCTCCCAGGTCTGGGACTCAAATCGTGGTCAGCCATGTGGGAGTGTTCAGTGCCTTAATCCCCACACCACTTGCTGGTCCCATGACCTTTTTTTTTGGAGAGGTTTTTGCTATAGGGCACATGTGCTCACCAGACAGACAGAGACAGAGAGAGAGAAAGCGAGAAATCACCCCCCAGGTAGGATGGCCACGCCGCAATCCCTTCTCCTCCGTTCGCCTCTCGGGATCTTGGGCACACACGCACACGCGCCCGGCGTGAGTTTAAGTCACTGGGTCTGGGACTCGAACCACAGTCGACTACGTGGGAGTCCAGCGACATAGCCATTACACTAACTACTGGTCCCACCATGATTATTTTTTAAGAGAGATTTTTTTTATATAGGTTGCTTGCACACACCAGAAAGACAGAGTGACAAAAACGAGACATCATCTCCTGGGGGAGCTGGCTATGCCACAATCCTTTCTCCTCCATTCTCCTCGGGGAGTTTTGGACACACAACACACACATACACACACACACACACGCCCAGTGTGAATTTGAAGCCACTGGATCCGGGACTCGAACCGTGGTCGACCATGTGGGAGTCCAACAATGTAACCATTCTGCCACCTGCTGGTCCCACATGAAGGATGCTTTTTAAGACAGGAGATATAACAACATGTCCTGGGCTGAAAGAAACAATCTAGTAGGGAGACCAACAGTACCCATACAAAAGTGGGGCATCAGCCTGAACCTGCTTTAACAGACATTCGGTGCCCTCTTCCCGTGTCCCCTGCATGGTTGCTAGATCCTTGAGTCCACAACCTCCAGCTTCACCTCTTCCTGTTTTCCCCAGTCTCATCCTATCAACCCCAGAATTACCTCTGCTGGCTTACTGGATAAACAGATCAGAAGTATCTATTTCGTCATGCTGGTCTGCTTCATTCATGCACCTCTTGGGAAGAAGGCAGGCATGCAAGTAGAAGGTTCTGAAGGAGACTGAGCCAACGGGTATGTTGCCCTCAGCTCCCAGAAGCCTCAGATATATAGATTCAGTAGAACGCAAGAGCCTCCCCTGAAAATGCTAGAAAACAGCCAGCACTTTGACCCACGTTGTAGATCCACACCTTAGTCTCTGTATTTGCTACTTCTTGTAGACATTGCTGTGTTAGATTTATTTAGGGATGACGACCCAGCTAGTGACCAGTTACTGGGAAACATCACAACCCTCCCTCAAATGCAGGCCTTTAGCTGAAAGAGTAGGACCCACACAGTCCTAATAGTGTGATACGACACCATTCCTGGTCAGCTAATTGGACCGGGGTGAACACACGACTTTGGGCTATAAGCCAATCAGCTTCCTGAGAGAATTTAAGCTAGGAGACACAGAGACACAAGTTAGGAGGATGCTTGAACTAAATGTCCTGAGAGCAGAGGACAGCACTTAGTACTGTGTATGACAAAGCAGGAGTCAGGTAAACCTGCATTATGAGAAAGAGAAAACTAAGAGCCTTCTCAGTAGGTCCAGTGTGCCAAAACAAGAAAGGAGCTGACATGCGGGGTTAGAAGTGATGCAAGACCCTCTAGTCCCTTGAAGGACAGAGACAGGAGACTTCTCTGTTCCTTGTGACCCAACAATACTCTTATCGTCTTTGAGAATGAATACCAGTCCCTTGTATCCTTTCAATAACCGCATCCTTTCAATAATCCTTCTTTCATTAGAAATTGTTTGAAAGGGTCTGGTCCTTGTTGCCAATACGCCCCAAATAGGAAAATTGCACAAGCCAAAGACTTAGGGTATGTAAAGTAATCCTTGGAATTCCTCGGCTCAATTCAATCATCATTTCATGAACACCTTTCACGTGCCAGGGTATGGGGTTGTTCTGAAGAAAATTAAGGCCCAGGATCTTTCCTCAAAGACTTTGATAAGATGTGGTTCCCACATACCTAAACCACAAGGTAGTTTAATGTTACTGGTTTTAGAGAAAGGCAGATGGGAGGCTACAGGGTTGTACTATCGATGGGGAAGCAGGTGGAGCTTGAGGGAAGAAGGGAAGATTTTGTTTGTTTGTTTGCCTTAGGGTATGTGCACTCACTGGAGAGACAGAGGCAGGGAGAGGGAAAGTGAGAACTCACTCCCCATCCCCTCCCACCTCAGGAAATGGCCATGCCACAATCCCTTCTCCATTCACCTCCATTCTCCCCCATTCTCTCCTTGGGATCTTGGGCATGCACATACACATGCCCAGTGTGATTTTTAAGTCACTGGATCTGGGACTCAAACTGCAGTCAGCCACGTGGGAGTCCATCGACATACCTGCTACGCTATCTGTTGGTCCCAAGGGAAGAGGGCCTTTAAGGATAGGTAGAATTTCACACTGACAGAGGAAGGAATAATTTGAAATCTGGTTTTAAGAAAGGGCATGTTACAGATGGGACACAGTAAACTCCATGGCTTGCAGGAAATACGGGGTTTAGAAGACTGTAAAATGAGTCTATAAGACAGGCCTGATTATGATTACGACAGGCCTTAAACATCAGACCAAATTTATTATCACAGAATCATAAGAATGAAGAGAGCCTGCAGTATTATCTAGTCTAACTTAGAGAAAGTAATTTGGTCCCTGTTTTTGTTGTTGTTGTTTGTTTGTTTGTTTGTTGCCATAGGGTGCATACATTTGCAAGAGTGAGACAGTGATATGGAAAGAGGGAAAAAGAGAAATCACCCCCCCAGGGAGTATGGTCATGCCGTAATCCCTTCTCCTCCATTCTCCTCTTGGGATTCTGGGCGCACACACACACACACACACACACACACACACACACACATGCCCAGTGTCAAGCCACCAGGTGTGAGACTTAAACTGCAGTCAGTCATGTGGGAGTTTAATGCCTTAGCATCCACACCACCTGCTGGCCCCATCCCTGTCCCTCTTAAGGTAGCCACTATGACAAACAGCATCCCAAGTGCCTATTTGAACACTGTTATTTCAGTGTAGGGACTCAAAACCTAGTCTTTCTTCAGCCACTTGGAGTTCTTTCCAGAAGGACCGTTTCACGACCAGAGAGTCTCAGAGCACAGGGAACAAGGGCTAGAGGATCTGCAACACACTGTCTGAAAGAGCTGCTTACGGAGCTGAGGAACGAGAGAGGGACATTGGCTGTGTGTGGGCACCGGGCCCCGTGACCCCGATTGTATCACACCTACTCTGTGAGGAAGACGAGTAATCCCTCCCAGAGGAGAACACTGAGGCTCTAAGTGGAAGTAAGGAAGTTCTCAAGGTCCAACAACTGTGTGGAGTAAAGTGGTCCCACATTCTCCGGTTACACAGCCAAGGGCTTCTATCCCTCCTCTCTGCTTCCTTCAAGGTTAGACAGGCCTGCCTTCAAGTAAATACCACTCACAACAGAACTGCAAGATAACTTTCACTTAAATTAATGGCTGATGGCTTCAAGATGATGATTGTATGAATCTAGCCAAGCTCTGAACTCGATGCGCCGAAAGCCTGCAGAGATACTTGGCAAAATGATTACTCTTTTAAAAAAATCCCTGGGATCAGCTTATGATAAACTCGAGTGAGCCCCAAATTCAAAAGCCCTTATCCTCTTACAGACCTCTCTTGAGACCACAGAGTGTTTCCAGCTTCCAGATACAGCAGATGCTGTTGCTTCCAGAGTGATGTCATCACTTAAAAACCAAGGGGAGGGAACCAGCAGTTAGTGTAATGGCTATGTCGCTGGACTCCCACGTAGTTGACTGCTGTTCGCGTCCCGGACCCGGTGGCTTAAAATCACGCCGGGCGCGTGTGCGTGCGTGCCCAAGATCCCGAGAGGAGAATGGAGGAGAAGGGATTACAGCGTGGCCATCCCCCCTGGGGGGTGATTTTTTGCTTTCTGTCTCTATGTCTCTCTCTGTCTTTCTGGAGAGCACACGTGCTGTATAGCAAAAACCTCTCAAAAAAAAAAAAAAAAAAAAAAAAAACCAAGGGGGGATAGAGGCAAGAGCATGTGTGCGTGGAGGACAGGGAAGGAAGGGGCAGTATGAGACCCCCCTGGGACATGTCGGCTTGAGCACTTCTTTCTGGAGTGAGCATGCTACGCCTCTGTCTTCTAATGATGGCAGCTTAGGATGCCAGGAACCTTAGGCAGGGAGTCTGCGAGGAGAGTCAGCAGGGAGAGGTGATCTAGATGTGAGGAAGCTCAGGGTAACTGATGGCAATTGGAGGGCCCAGCAAATAGAGCCAGGGGAAGGAACAGCTGAGGCCGATGTGAAGGTTGGACCCAGCCTGTGTCTACACAGACAAGTCAGAGAGTTTAGAACAGCTAACTTCAGGGTGCATAGAACCACCCAGGAAGCAAGACAAAATCTCAGTCTCCAGGGATGTCCTCAGAGACTCTGAGTCTGGGTGGCCCCGAGTGGCAGGTGTAACTAGCTCTCCAGGCAACTTTAGGTGGACATTCCTTACGAAATGCTGGAGACAGGCTGTTCCTCTCTGGACCTGGACCTCAGGGCCCTGCTCTGTAAATCAAAACTTGTCAAAGGTCCTTCCTGCTGCCTCAGTCAGCTCGGACATGGGGCTTTCAAAGGCTTCGATGTCATCTCCTCACACAGCTTGCAGACCTCATCCTCCCTCTCAGCCTAGCTGTTTCCTGTTCCTTGTTTGTATGCTGGTCAGGCGGGCACGTACCTGCTCGGTTCTTGAGAAAGGCCACACGTGGTAGACTCTAGCAACTCCATCTGGCCTGCCCATTTGGGTGGGAGCAGAGCAGCATCGTGTGTGTTCACGTGGGTGTCCAAATGGGACCGAGTTCCTCTCTCTGGAGGCCACGGCTTGGAGCCAAGACAAAACCACTTCCAGGTCTCAGGTCACAGGATCACACAGGATGATTTATTTAAGGAAGAAAGCTTCAAGGGCTCCAAAGAAATTAAACATGTCTATTTCTCCAGCAATTATGCAGTGCTTTCCCTTGAAAAATAGACCCCGGGCCCCACCTGGAAGAAAAGCCAGATTCTCAATGAAGCTGTGTTCCGAAGCCTCCAGAAGGGACTGTTTTTCTAGCAGGAGGAGCCACATGAAAGCCTTCCCGGCAGCTCTGAACTGTTCCTGCTGCAGCCCCCTCAGCTCAGACGGAGCAATCAGGGAGTTCTGTCTGAAAAAACGAGACAGGCTGGGCCCGAAACATTGATTTCTGGGTCAAGTTTCCCTGCGAAGTGTAAAGGAGGAATTTTCCACTTCTCCCTGTCCTGATTCACCTTGGCTGTGCTGGGAGTCCCAGACGGGGGCAGGGAAAATCTGTTTCAGGTGGGCGTCCAGCCAAACGTGCATCCCAAATGAATAGTCGCCTGCGCCGTTCCCCAGATCAGCTGCCTCTGCTTGGCCAGGAGACGAGTCCTTCCACCTGACTTCTGCTTCAGCCATTCTGCTCTGGGAGGAACTGGGCCAGAATGTGAAGAGAGGAGATGTCGTAATGCCATGCAAGTGCTCGCCTCTGGACATAACCGGAAGTGGCGATTCAAGTCCGTTTAGCTATGAAGCTAATAGCTGGTGAATAGCTGTTTTATGCCAGACTTTACGAATCAAAACATGAATTAGACACCGTTTCTATTTTCAAGAGTTTACTATTATCCCTACACTAATAGAGTCTAGTGGGAATGACAGCCGGACAAATATCAGCCAGGGAAGATTCTGATAGAGGTGATAGGAGATATAGGATACAGAGATGTGGGGTGGGGGTGGGGGTGGGGGGAGTGCGTCTGGCTGGAAGAATTTGGGAAAGGTCCTTAGAGAAGCTGCTGTTTTTCCTGGGTCTTGAACGATGAACAAGACCAGAGAGAGGGTGGAGAGGGCAGGGACAGGGCCAGCGGAGAGAAGCGCTGTGGCTAGAATGTCCTTACACACGGAGGTACAGTTAGCAGGTAGATACACTGAGACGAGTATGAGAAGAGACTTGGAGGAAAGAGGGCCAGGCTGTGAAGGCATTCCAAGTTATGGTGTAGGTCTGGAGTTGACAAGGTAGACAGTGAAGACTCATCAAAAGATATATAACCGGTGAGAGAGGAAGTGGGTGTAGAGAGAATTCGTCATTAGCCGGACGAAGGCTGAAGTTGGCCAATGTTAAGCCAAGGACATAAAGCAGAGAATCAAGAGACATTTTGAAAGAGAAAAGAAATTGTTCAACTAGGGGGTAAGAGATCATTTCAAGATTTCTTAATGTGTCCAAATTCTTAATTAAGTAATCGTTTTTAAAAAAATTTCTTTGAGGGACCAGCAGTTAGCGTAATGGCTATGTTGCTGGACTCCCATGTAGTCGACCGCAGTTCGCGTCCCGAACCCAGTGGCTTAAGCCACCATTTTTAAAATTTTATTTGTTAGACCAGTAGATGGCATGGAGGGTAAGGTAGCAGGATCCCACATGGTCAACTGCACAGTTCAAGATTTGAGTCCCGGACCAGGTGGCTTGAAAAACATGCCAGGCACATATGTGGGCATGCCCAGAATCCTGAGAGGAGAATGGAGATGAAGGGATTGTGGTGTGACTATTCCCCCAGGGGGTACTTCCTCACTTTCTCTCTCTCTGTTGCTCTGTCTTTGTCAAGCAGACACGCATGCATGTCTTTTAGTTTTAGTTTTTTAGCAAAAACTAAACAACAACAACAGCAAAGAAGAAAAGCTTCATTTATTTATTAAGCAAAAAAGAGACACCCTTGACAGGGTCTTGCTACACTTGCTACAGTCTTACTATGGAATTATAAGAGTGCTGTGATATGTGATGTTTTAAAATCATTGTTATTGTCAAATACAGTATACGCAGTGTCCATGAAACGTAAATTACAGCTAAACAAACTAATAAAATGAGTATTTGCATAACCACCACCCAGGCTAAGTAATAGAACATGTCACCATCTCAGGGTCCCTTCCTGTCACACCCCGCCCCATAACTTTTGTCTTGACTTTTACAGCCACCAACTCCTGACTCCTCTCCTCTCACCACCTACATATGTACCCCCAGCTCCTGAACAGCAAGATTTCATTCTGATCGTCTCTGACCTCCCCACTGTAGACTCATATGGATGTGCTCATTTGTGTCTGGCTTCCTCTTTCAGCTTGAAAACACCAACACGCCTACTTGCATGAGGCTGCGGTTGGCATATTTTCACCACCTTACTGTAGGAATACACCACTATTTACACAAACACTTGACTTTCAGTGGGCCATTGTGTTGTTTCTAGTTTGGAACTATTTTGAATGGTTCTGCTGGAAGCATCCTTTTCTTTCTTTCTTTCTTTTGCTATAGGACGCATGTACGCACTGGAGAGAGGGGACTGGTGGCGAGAAAGCACTTCCCAGGGGGAGTGGCCATGGCACAGTCCCTTCTCCTCCGCTCTCCTCCAGGGATTTCCACTAGGCACTCACACGCACCTGGCATATTTTTCAAGCTGTCACTTGAGACTCAAACCGCACAGTCAGCCATGTGGGAACCAGCCACCTTAATCACCACACCGCTGGCTGGTCCCACTGGAAAAATTTTTATTCACATCACATACTTTTTTTTTTTTTTTTTGAGAGGTTTTTGCTGTAGGGCACATGCGCTAGCCAGAAAGACAGAGAGACAGAAAGTGAGAAATCACCACCTGGGGGTATGGCCACGCCACAATCCCTTCTCCTGAATTCTCCTCTTGGGATCTTGGGCACGCACACACACGCGCCTGGTGTGAGTTTAAGCCACCGGGTCAGGAACTCGAACCGTGGTCGACTACATGGGAATCCAGCGACGTGATGCCAACTGCTGGTCCCACATCACATACATCTCTGTTGGGATTTTCTCAGGTAGAAATTGCTGGGCCATATAAAGTAGGGATGGCTTCACCTTTAGTAGATACTGTTAAGCGGTCCTCCAAGATGGCTATACCACTCTACCCTACCTGTAACAGGGCCTTAAAATGCCTACCTCTCTCCATACTCAACAAAACCTCTCATCATTGGTCTTTTTGTCACATTTGATCACTAAAGGAGGCTTGAGGGGCACCCCAGACAAATAACTAGAGGTTGGCGTGCAATCAAATCAATTTCAGGTCTAAAGTGTTATAATATTTGTAAATAAGTACAATGACTTACTTTTTCAGAGGAAGGCCCATAACTCAGCTTTCACATTCAAAAGTGTATTGCGAATTCCCAAATGGAGTAAGAGAAGCAGACTGAGAGTGGGTGGATTTGTTGGAATAAGAGGTAGAGTTGTAAGGAGATAAAAATGACATTCCAGAAAGGTACGTAGAACGGAAATGGAGGGAGGGTTGAGAGAATCAAGGATGCACTGAGCCGGGACAAAAACTCGGAGGGAACAGCTGTGCCGGAGAGCTTAAGGTTTTGACTGTGTCTTGATATAGGACTGTGGATTTCTAACATGTACATGAATACTGTTATATTGTTCTTCCTCACTTGCCTTCTCCCCAAAGAATACACAGGTACTCTTCGACTAATACTGGGATTGCATCCCATTGAATTCAACCTAAGTTGAAAATACCACAATTCTAAAATACATTTAACATACCTATCTTACCAAGTGCTATAGCTTAGTGTGACCTACTTTAAAAGTAGTCAAAACATTGACATTAGCCTATGGCTGGGAAAAATAATACCACACAAAACCTATTTTATAATTAAGTGTTAAATGTAATTAAGTGTTGAGTATGTCGTGTTATTTATTGAATACTGTCACGTAACTGAAAAACAATGGCTCGCTACTGCTGGCCAGCCTGGCATAAGAGTACCGCGCTGCACGTTGCTAACTCGGGAGACTGAAATTCAAAGTACGGTTTCTACTGAACACGTGTCACTTTCATATCATCACAAGTCAAAAAAATCATAAGTTGGGGCCATCTGTAGAGCGTTTGTGGATATTGAGATGGCAATGTCTGCTATATTATTTTCTTTTTTGCATATTTGAACTATTTCATAATTCAAGTATTTTTTTACAATTCAAATTAATCCCAAGAGAGGAGAGCACGTCAAAGGGCCGATGCCACGGTCTTACTGACTGGGTTGATCAAGGAGCCTATGGAAACGGCACCTTAGACAATTCACCCTAAGGAGGAGATCTGGACGTAGCTTGGCAAAGACCATGCGCTCCCTTCGGGCAGTGCAGTTCTGTCGTCAGGTGGACGTGGACGGGCTCTGATTCTGCTTCAGTTCTTAGACTCTGCATCTACAGAACTGTGGGGCTAAGTCTCTCCTGCAGGGTTGTTACAAAAATGAGATATAATTATGTACATAACAGGCAGTTGTACAAGTTTAGGAAGCAGAGCCACCATGAAGGACATAGAATAAAGGATTTCTTACAGGAGTTTTGATCTATTACACGAAGTACAGAATTAACAATTGTGGTGGAAGCTAGAGAAATGACGATCCGGAAGAGGACAATGGAAACATCAGAGAAAATTCACCTACTAGGGACCATAGCGTGATGCAGGGAAAGCAGTCCATGTAAGACTTCGCATTTGGTGGTGGCATGAAATAACTGCCCATCGGCAGCAATGGCAGTGGAAGGGAAAGCTATACTTGACGCAGGGGAACACGAGGATGAACTAGGACTCACAGGGACAAAACTTAGCTCATGACAGTCAGTTCAGGTCCCATAGCAATTTGGTGTCCCATAGTCAAGTATTCAGTCTTTGTTAAGCCAGTAGCAAGGCAGAAGCTTGCACCAATTATCTTCAGAATATAGTGTAATTTTGTGCCCAAATCCTAAAGGTCTGCGCTGTGAATGATTTATTTGATAACAATTCCATACAGCTTCTGTACCTGCAAGAGATACTTCTAGCTCAATTAGGTGAGATAAACCATTACTCTTCTGTAGGTAGAGGCGATTCTATTGGCTTCCACCTGACCTTCTTTATTATAATAGCCCATACTCCATGAAGGAAACCAATGTGGAAATTCTGCAAGTTGCTAGGTGTGTCTATTCCTAAAATGATCAGTTCTGGAACTGGGGCAATAACTACAGGGTATTTGGAGTTACACAATGCCCAGGTGGCAGTGAAGCTTGCGCAGTAGGCTGACTCTGTTAGAGCAGGCTGAGTAGGCTGGCTCTCTTTTTCTGGACTGCACTCAAAGCCAGCAGCTTTTCAGGTTACTCAATATTGAGTTGGAGTAGCATGCCCGAATGAAACACAGTTGCTTTGAGAGGTACACTAGGCATTCTGCCATTTTCTCAGTGGTAAGAGAGGCCAAATGCTGCCACCGCTCCTTCATCTTGGGTGGAATATCTCAACATGCCCTGACCACGGGACCCTTAGAAATGTCACCAACATAACTAGTCCCTGATTTTTTGTGGGATTCATTTTTCCTCCACTTGTTTGCCTTTTTCTTATCAAGGCCGTCAGAGTAATTATTATTTCCTGCCCACCAGGACCAATTAGCATAATGTCATGGCATAGCAGGCCTGTGTGACAGATATCCTGTGGAATTAAGAGGCTATCAAGGGGACCAGCAGGTTAAGGAACTGGACTCCCACATAGATGATCATAGTTTGAGTCCTGGACCTAGAGACTTGGTTTCTCACTTTCTCTCTCTCTCTCTCTCTCTCTCTCTCTCGGCCTCTGGTAAGCACATGTGCCATATAGCAAGTTTAAAGTAATAATACTAATAAATAAAAGTAAATAAATAAATATATATATACACATATATATATTTACATTATTTTTTTTTTTAAGAAAAAGAGGCTATCAAGGTCCCTGGAATTAGATCATGACAGTAAACTAGGAAGTTATTATAGCTCTAAGGTAGGTGAAGGTATATTGCTTGCCCTATTAGGTGAAAGCAAAGTGATTTTGGTGGTCTTTATTTATTTATTTATTTTGAGACGTTTTTGCTTCCAGGTCACATGTACCTGCCAGAAAGAGAGAGAGAGAGACAGAAAGTGAGAAATCACCCCCCAGGGGGGATGGCCATGCCGCAATCCCTTCTCCTCCATTCTCCTCATGGAATCTTGGGCTTGCATGCACATGTGCCTGGTATGAGTTTAAGCCACTGGGCCCGGGACTCGAACCGTGGTCGACTACATGGAAGTCCAGCAACATAGCCATTATGCCAACTGCTGGTCCCATTGGTGGTCTTTATTAACAGAAATTGATGGGGAAACAAAAACATTTGTTAGATCAATAGCTGCCACAGGTTGTATAGATTTTTTTCAGCACCACCACCATATTTGGAAAGGCAGTTGTAATTAAAGTCTCTGTACAACTACCTATCATAGTTTGCTATTATTCTTGGCAATATATTCAAGATAAATGTGCTATTTATATTGACAGTTAAAATAAGAAAGTAGAATAGGGATGTGGTGGGATTCACCATCCCTGCATCTTTCAAGTCCATAATAGTGGCCCTAATTTTTGCAATACCTCCAGGAATGTGACATTTCTTTAGCTTACTCTTCTGTAGGTAGAGGTAATTTTATTGGTTTCCATATGACCTTCTTTATTATAACAACCCATTTTCCATAAAGGAAACCAATGCAGAAATTCTGCAACTTGCTACAAGGTATTTGGAGTTACACAATGCCCACTGAGAAGTGGGTCCAAGTAAAAGCTCCAATGATTACTTGATTTCTATAAACTCTTATAACTGTGGGCCACAGTGGCATTTTCAGTCTCTTTAAATTACTCTTAGCCCAGAGCCAACACCTAATAATTTTGGAAAGATATAGGAATTTCCTTTACCTCAATGCACTTTCACATTAGTAAATATCCTATGATTCCTTTGAGGAAAAGTGAAAAGAAAATTTACAGTGCAAATTTTGAGCTGAGTAGTATGTTTCCTTCTGAGGGGATCCATTTCCCTTTCATTCAAATGGCTACATGACCCGGGAACCAGCAGTTAGCGTAATGGCTATGTCGCTGGACTCCCACGTAGTCGACCGCGGTTCGCGTCTCGGACCCGGTGGCTTACAACTCACGCCGGGTGCGTGTGCGTGCGTGCCCAAGATCCCGAGAGGAGAATGGAGGAGAAGGGATTGCGGCGTGACCATCCCCCCTGGGGGGTGATTTCTCGCTTTCTGTCTCTATGTCTCTCTCTGTCTGGCGAGCGCACGCGCCCTATAGCGAAAAAAAAAAAAAAAAAAAAAAAAACCTCTCCAAAAAAAAAAAAAAAAAATGGCTACGTGACCGAAAACTGGCTCAAGTTTGGGAACTGACAGAGAGAATCATGACCCTTTACTGTGACTGAGTTCTATTCAGCAATCCTAAAGCTTCTTAACTCATGGAAATTAAGTAAGATTTGAGTAGGTCATACATCAATTTCAGTTTTAGGGACACCACAATTGTTTCAGTTTGCTTTTCTATTGCTAACAGTGGTATACCACAAATTGGGTAATTCATAAACAACAGAAGTCTAGGGCCTGTCAGGTGGTGTAGCTAAGGCACTAGACTCCCACAGTTTGAGTCCTGGACCTGGCAGCTTGCTTTCTCACTTTCCTTCTCATTGTCTGTCTCTTTCTCTTTCTCTCTGATCAAATGAAATAATAATGACAAATGGAACTAACTAAATAAATAATTCTTAAAAAAAAAAAAGAAATCTGTTTACTTCACAGTTTTGGAGATCCAATACCAAGAGGCCCATCTGGTGAAGTTCTTGTTGGTGGAGTCTGCAAAATCTTACGTGGCACAGGAAATCACATGGTGAGAGGGCAAGAGCAAGTATATCTGTGTCCGTGTGCTCCTGCTGTGACCTCATTCTCTCTCCTTATGAGACTACCAATATTTAGTCATGGGAGTCCAATCCTGATGACTTTATCTAGTCCTAATCAACTCCCAAAGGCTTTTAATCTCACGGTCAGATTAAATTTCTACTCTTAATGCCATCGCAATCCAATTTCAGTCATGAGTTGTGGGGGTAACGCATGCAAACCATAACAATGATCAATTAGTTCATTCCAAAGAGCTCTGTAGGTCTGGCCACTGAGTAGTACTTTGGTTCTGCAATTCATTACAGCAACCACCAAGTGTGTGAGGATTAAGTGTCCTCCACTTAGCTTCTGCTACCCGTCAGCCCCATG
Organism: Tupaia tana; assembly: GCA_026018925.1. Taxonomy (NCBI): domain Eukaryota; kingdom Metazoa; phylum Chordata; class Mammalia; order Scandentia; family Tupaiidae; genus Tupaia; species Tupaia tana. The sequence continues at coordinate 38,117,429 of JAKSZU010000020.1, read as the reverse complement.
AATTTGCATAATCCACTTCAGGTGCAGCAGTTCCTATGTCACTTCTAGTCTACAGTTATCAATAATTCCCATGTCATTCCTGGCCTACCATAGGCCATTCAAAGATACTAGAGCTCCCATTTTGGTTGGATATGATATCACAAGGTCTTTTAAAGAGACTGATAACCTAAATATACAGGGAACTCAAGCAGCTCACCTGAAAAAATATAAACGACCCAATTAAAAGATGGGCAAATAAGCTGAACAGACAATGCTCAAAAGCACATGGAAAACGATCAACATCTCTTATTATAAAGGAGATGCAAAAAAACCTAACCCTAATCAGAATGACTAACATTCAAAAAATAAAAAATGATTAGTGCTGGTGAGGTTGTGGTAAAAAGGTAACTCTCTTACTGGGGGGAATATAGATTAGTACAGCCACTGTGGAGAAAAATAAGGTTCCTCAAAGACCTATAAATACAACCATATGATCCAGGAATTCTACTCCTGGGTATCTACCTGAAGGGTAGACATTCTGTCAGAAAAATACTTGCACAATCATGTTTATTGTGGCATTATTCACAACTGCTAAGACACCAAATAAACCCAAATGTCCATGAACAGATGAATGGATTGAAAAAATATGGCACATACTTTTCAGACTACTATTCAGCTATAAAAAATGAGACCCTAGAATTTGATAGAAAGTGGATGAATATGGAAAATTTAATACTAAGCAAAAGAAGCCAGACTATGAAAGAGGCATTGTATGTCCCCTTCTTAATAAATACCTAATATCTGTACTCTATGGCAGAAACTGAAAGATGGGAAGATATAAAAGCATGAATAACAGCTGTGGATACTGGAGACAGAGTGGGAGGAGGGTGGAAATAGAGGAAGGTGAGAGGGAGGGAACCAACGGGAAAAGAAAGACGCAAGACATTTAAGGGACACAAAAATGGAAAATTATCTGCTGATCAGAATGTGTATTGTCATAACTTTGACTGGATTAATGTACAGAATATTCATGCTGGGAAAATTCACTTTGTATGCTAGAATGGTATACAGTGATTAACTGTAAAAAAATAAATTTAAATAACTTTATTTCTTAAAAAAAGTAACCTGACTGTATATTTATTATATTTCTTCACAAAAATTTATGTTGCAGGATAATAAACAAACGAATAAATAAATAAATAAATAAATAAATAAATAAATAAATAAAGATAGTGTCCTAGTGTCCTCCAGACAATCCTGGGGATGTAGCTAGAAAGTTAACAAGTAGCTCTCACATAATAAATCTACTTTAGCATTCTGATCTCGCAAAGCTTTTTGTTGCCTTCCTCTACATTTTATCAAGAAAGTTTTTTGCTTGCCTTAGGTGTAAGCTATCATTGGGCCTAAATGTTAGTCAATGAATTAAGTAAACTGTTCGAGTCGCTCTAAGCTACTCAGAGTAACACTGAATCCAGAATCTCTTTTCAGTGTGCCCATATTGACATATTTGACCTGGTCCCACATTATATTCCTTCCAGCCTGATGCAAATCATTAAGATCCATTTCTAAACATGTTTCTTGGGGTTCTATGACGACAAATAGGTAAGATTGTTTAACTCTTCTGATGTTTATGATAGTTTCACAAGGAACACACTTTAAACGTTAACCTCTGGGGCCTGTTGAAACGTGGATCTTGCTAGCAGTCTAGAAGTAATAAGAAGATTGGGGTTAGATCCTGAGGAGAAGCAATAGCTTTTTGTAGGCAAGTCAGGCCCTTCGTCCTGGCTGAGGTCCATGAAAGACCATTGCAATTTCTTCAGACAAGGTATGACCGAGGTAGGTAGAAAGTACTGGTACTAGTAGAAAAGGAATATTAGAAAAATTAGAATTTGAGCTCCCCAGTCTCATCTAAACCTAACCATATGTGCATGCCCTGTCTTTGGAGTCTCACTTATCCCCTAAGAATGTCCTAGCTTTTTGTTTTTTTTTTGTTTGTTTGTTTGTTTTTTTTTTTTTTGTGAGAGGTTTTTGCTATAGGGCGCGTGTGCTCACCAGAAAGACAGAGAGACAGAAAGCTAGAAATCACCCTCCAGGAGGGATAGCCACGCCGCAATCCCTTCTCCTCCATTCCCCTCTTGGGATCCTGAGCACGAATGCACACGCACCTGGAGTGAGTTTAAGCCAGGTCCAGGACTTGAACCGCGGTCGACTACATGGGAGTCTAGTGACATAGCCATTATGCTAACTCTGGTCCTCCTGAATGTCCTAACTTTAACATAGAGACTCTGTGAGATTGTTATGATTTGCCTTATTTAGCCCAAGATTAGACCTTGAGTTTGATTTTCAGAAATTGTGATCCTATAGCCACAGGAACTCAGGGGTTTCCTTAGCCAGACCATGAGTTGGGAACTTAAAGCTCTAAGATCATCATTTTCTTTCTCCAAGTTCTCCCAGCACACTTTGAAGCTACCTACCAATAATAAACATTCTCCTCATTTTCTCTAAAATGTTCTATGGAAACAACTACTTGGCGATCCAAAAATCTTGCTCTCTATAGGTACTAAATTGCAGGTGTCTAGAGGTGATCATTTCATTAGCTCTTTTGCCACTGCATACGTGTTCTACAGTGGCCTCCTTCCCACTGATATCAGGGCAATTAATGCCCTTATATATAATCGGACCTGAGAATTAATTTTAGAACAAATGCACAGAAGCCATTTTTCAGGTTCTTTTCCTCATAATTTGATGCAGGAAGCAGAGCCATTCTCAGTAACCTGAAATAAAAATTTCGTACACAAATTAGACATGACACAATTGGGAGAGAATTGGAAATGACAATCTGGAAGAGAAAACTTACTACGCAGGGACAACTAAGCCTAGGGGAAAACTGTGGCCTCTGCGTCTTGTGGTGGCTCTGAAGTTGCTGCAGGACACGCAGACAGGAACTCAAGCTGGACTCGAAGCAGAAGAGAACAAGGACGGCCTGGAACCTGCACCTTGTCTTTCCCCACGTCTCATCCGACAGCGGAAGCCCGTGTTCTTGGCCGTGGAGCTGCATCCACGCCTGACACAGGACTCAGCAGAGCTGAGCAACTGCAGAGCTGGCTGCTGTTCCATGCCAAGGAGGTGAGCGCATAGACCAGTGACAGGTGGCAGTGTGAGCGAGTGAGCTGGGGTGGCACCAGAGCCCACGCACTACCCTTCAAGTACGAAGGCTACTCTGCTTTCAAAACTCATGCCGCTTTGTCTTGTGGCCGGTCATAAAGAGGTCCATACAAAGAAGGGAAAATCTGAAAAATGTCATTTGAGCTTCACCAAGCTGACCCAGGACAAAACCACAAGAGAAGTCAATATCTAGTGGCTCTTATTTAAGAAGCTCAATGGGGCCAGTAGGTGACATGGTGGTTTAGGCACTGGAATTCCCACATGGCCATCAGCGGTTCGAGTCCCAGACCTGACGACTTGCTTTCTCACTTTCCCTCTCTCTCTCTGTCTTTCTCTGGCAAAACTCATGTGAAAAAAATAATAATTCTTAAAAAAAAATATAAAGAAGCAGCAGCAGCTCAAGCTTTGGGGCCAGAGGTGGCATGGCTGGCCTCCCATATTGCCAACTGTAGTTCCAGTCCTGGAGGCTTGAAAATCACATCAGGCACGTATATATATGTGCCCAAAATCTCGAGGGGAGAAGAGACTGTGGAGTGGCCATCCCCCTGGGGAGGTGATTTCGTACTTTCCCTCTCTCTATATCTCTCTGTCTCCTCTCTAGCAAGTGCACCCCCACCCCCACGCCATGGCAAAATCTAAAAAAGAATGAAAATAAAAGAAATATAAAAAGGAAGCTCAAGCTTTAACCTAAGCGTCAGTACTTAGAGGGCAACGGGAACAGAGCGAGATGTAGCGGAGCTATGTAAAAACCAGAATAGGAATCAAGAAAAATTAAAACTGTATGTGGCGTTTTATGAATAAAATCAGGATCAGAAAAGTGGAGGAAGGGTAGGCCTTGCCCCAGAACATGTCTGTAGTTGACAATGGTGATAATAACCCACCACTTTATCATCGAATGTCTTACGATTTGCAAAGTGCTTTCCCACGCATCATTTCATTTTGGGTGGATCGGCCTTCTCCCTCATTCAGCAAATGCTTCCCCAGTATCTGTCCAGTGCCAGGCACTACGCTAGGTGTTTTACACCTATTCCCCCAAATACGTCTCCTTTGTATTTTACCATCTCTCTGTGACAAAGATACCATTGCTATTTTACAGATTAAAAAAATATATGGCTATAACGTTGATACTATTGGGTCATCAGAAATGTCATGATGCATTTTTTTTCTTTTTTAAAAATATTATTCATTTAATTTTATTTATTCGTTTATTTATTTTAACTTCACCAGAGAGAAATACAGAGAGAGAGAGAGAGAGAGAGAGAGAAAGTGAGTAAGTCCCAGGTCCAGGACTCAAACTGCGGTAGACCATGTGGGCGTGTCCAGCACCCCAGTCACCATGCCACCTGCCAGCCCCCCAGTCATGATGCATTTTTGCATAGAAAAACAAAGAAAAAATTCGCCATGACTTTTCTGACAACCCACTGCACTCCACTAGAGACAAAAGAAAAACGAAATATTGTACTTGCTCTTGTAAACAGAGTTGGCAAACTTTTCCTACAAAGTAACAGGTAATTGTGGTCCCTAGTCTTTACCTTTGTTTTGCAGTTGTAGACAAAGCGGTCATAGACAATGCAAAGTGAAGGGGCATGGCTGTGTTCCAATCACTCTTTTTTTTTTTAATTCTTTTTTTTGAAGAGGTTTTTGCTATAGGGCGCGTGCGCTCGCCAGACAGACAGAGACAGATAGAGAGATAGAAAGCAAGAAATCACCCCCCAGGGGGATGGCCACGCTGCAATCCCTTCTCCTCCATTCTCATCTCGGGATCTTGGGCACGCACGCACACGTGCCCGGCGTGAGTTTAAGCCACCGGGTCTGGGACTGGAACCGCGGTCGACTACGTGGGAGTCCAGCGACATAGCCATTATGCTAACTGCTGGCCCCCCAATCACTCTTTATTTACAAAAGCAGACAGCAGAATATTTTGTCTGTGGGCCATCATTTGCCAGTGCCTGCACTACAAGGTCACAGTCTACAGGACAGACGGCTAGTGGGAACAGCTCACAGTGAGAGGCATGATGAAGAGGGACACACAGAGGGCTTCAGAGGGAGGAGAGCTTGGAGAGGGTCCCCGGGCAGCATTTCTAGAGCTGTGACCTCTGTGGTCCCTATTTCCAAACTACTGCCATCCAAGAGACAGGAAATGACTTGCGGACAAAAGCAGGGTGGGATCTTGAACCCGTATCTTATCAAAATAAATGTCTCCTTCCTGAATGGTCTTCCAATGAACTGAGCTTATGGTGTGGAGGTCGTGGTCCCTCTTCTTTAGGAACCAGCCCCTCATACTTCCTGAAAGCGTCGTGACGTTCCTTGTCTGTGGCCCCATGGTAGCTGTAGATGAGGTGGACACAGTCCTAAAAAGACTTCTTTGTATGCCGGCTTCGACTTCTTCTGACGTGGAGCTGGTAAACACCTCTTCCTAGTAAGAGGTCATCCGTTTATGCCTCCTAGAGTGCCCTGTGGCCTGGGTCCTGCCTGAGGTGTAGACGCACGCTTACCATTGGACTTACGCCTGGACGTTACAAGGAAACTCGGTACAAGGAAGAGCTCTCGAAAACAACGGAACTGCCTCAAACTGGAATAGGCTGTCCCTGGAGGTGATTTCTGTGCAGTGGCGTGTTGGAGCAGCGACGAGGTGAGCATATACAGAGGTCTAATACAGAAAAAAGGAGAAGGTCCGATACAGGAAAAAAAATAGGTGTCCATGGAGGGATTTCTGCGCAGTGGCGTGTTGGAGCAGTGACGAGGTGAGCATATACAGAGGTCTAATACAGAAAAAAGGAGAAGGTCCGATACAGGGAAAAAAAATAGGTGTCCATGGAGGGATTTCTGCGCAGTGGAGTGTTGGAGCAGCGCCTAGGTGAGCATATACAGAGGTCTAACACAGAAAAATAAAAATTCTGGGATTAGGAGTCTTTCTGTTACATTCTCCTTTAATCTAGCTATATGATCATGGTCAATTTTCTAAACCTCTCCTACCTTGGTTTCATGATTTGAAATGGAGGTCGCACATATCCCAAAGGCTGTTGTGATAGTTAAAAAAGAACGTCATTCAAGTCCCTAGCGTGCAACCTCTGGCATGCCGCTGACTCAGGACAGCTTTGGAGGCCTCAGACCTCCAACGGGGTGGGGCGAAATCACTGGCGAGGTCTGAGGCTCACAGTTCTTTAAAACAGGAATCTGGCAGATTCCTTTCTTTTACCTTCTATGAAATTATTTCATGGAATTCCAGAAACAAAGGGATGTGACCTCAGAGGATCTCCGTGAGCTCCCTAAAACTGGACACAAGCGGAGGAATATTTATTACCATAAAAGAATTTTGGTTCAGATTCCAACATAAAATGTTTTCATTTCAAACTGAATCAAGTTTTGCCTTTAAGATATCTATATTAATAAAGCTTTCACTGAAGTTCAAAGAGTGGGGACTTTTAAAAATGTTTGTCCCCTTTTTAAAAATACGGCACTCGATGTGTGTGTGGTGTTAGAAATAAGCATCCTTTGCTTTAAGTCCTACACTGGCAGTGGGATTTCATTGGCAGTGGGAGGTCCAACTTTGTTTTCTTAATACAGGTAGGAAAAATCCCAAGAGACCAGTGAATCAAGAAATTATCAGAGCTAGGACCAGCAGTTGGCGTAATGGCTATGTTGCTGAACTCCCATGTAGTCAACCACGGTTCGAGTCCCAGACCTGGTTGCGTAAACTCATATCGGGTTGCATATGCATGAGTGCCCAAGCTCCCAAGAGGAGAATGGAGGAGAAGGGATTGTAGAGCGGCCATCTCCCCTGGGGGGTGATTTCTCGGTTTCTGTCTCTCTGTCTCTCTCTGTCTTTCTGGTGAGCACATGCACCCTATAGCCAAAAAGAAAAAAAAAAGAAAAGAAAAGAAAAAAGAAACGATCAGAGCTGTGGTGTTTACAAAGTTGCTTGTGCCAGTGCCTTGCAAATTGCCACCATGGCTGCCAACCCTGTCACCTTTGCTGACTGGTACAGAGAGGGGCTCACTACGCTGGGGTAGACGAAGCAGGAAGACTGCGGAACCAGACAGAAGGAAAAGGACTCCTGGCGAGTCCGGGCGGTAGGAGAGCCCCTGGGCAGAGGCAGGGCGCAGGGCACAGGGCGCAGGGCGAGCCTCTTCTGACCCGGAGCACCATAACAAAGCACTCTCTGGAGAGGGATTTTTTCCTACAGGTTTCTTCTTGGCCCTGGGACTGTTTCTAAGCTGGCTTTCTCTGTATGTGAGTTGTCTTGGCCTTTCTGGTTTTCTTTCCTTTTGGAACTTTCAGACCTTCCCATTGTGCGCATCGTCCCTGTTGAAAGACCTGAGTCACGCTGTCTTGCCCTTGAAGCTCTTGACATTGCCTCTTTGAATGAAGGTACCCCAGCCCATGTCTAGCGACTCAGCAGGGGAAAGGGCATTTTATCACCCTGGCCCTGGCCCCAGGCACCCCCTTGGGTGCATTGCTCTGGGGCTTTTTCAGATGAGAGGGTTCTAAAAAAGGCTGACAGGGACGTTTTAGGACAGATGACCTTTAAAGATCTTGCCAATTCGGGCCCAGTCACGGTGGTGCAGGCAGTGGGGTCACTGGTGCATGGTGTTGGAGGCCACATGGAAAGGCTCTGTGTGGGTACCTGAGTGTGCCAGGCATGTCTGGGACCCTGGCTGGCTGTGGGGCGGGGCTGAGGACCACAGCGGGAAGACCCTGCTAGGACTGGCTCATTCTCTCTTTCTGTCTCTGGAAATGAGTAAGTAAAAAAGCTTTTTTTCCAATGATGGTTCTAAAGTTCTAAAACGGTATGTGGCCCCCAAACAATGTCATTTGAGGAGGAGCAGATGGAACAGAAAATGACTCAGAGGACACACGAGAGCTGCCTTTGCGGTCCTTGAAGGGTAGAAATGAGAAAGAGATTAATCCCAGTAATTCACGGTCACAGAAGGCTGAAATTGGACAATTTATAAGAATAGAAGTGTAAGAAAAACAGGAGTTTATTTAGCTCACACTTTGGAGGGCCAAGATCCAGAGATCACACCTGGTGAGGGTCATCTGCCTGGGTTACCGCACGCTGGACAGCAAGGGTGCACGCACCTGTGCGTGTGGGTCTCTGTTCTGGTCTCCTTCCCTGTCCTGGTTCCCCTGCCGAGTCAACCATGGCGCTCTGCCCTAATGACCTTAACCCCAACCTCCTCCCAAAGACCCCATCTTTCAACACCGTAGTCAGATTAAGTTTTATCCTCTTCATCTTATCACAACCAAATCTCTCTCCTTTGTATTTACTTTCTCTTATTGCCAGAGGTTGTGGTTGTGTGTGTGTATGTGTGCATGAGAGAGAGAGGAGAGAGAGAAAGAGAGAGAGAGAATGCACTCCCCAATGGGGCTTGGTCACTCTACAATCCTGTCTACTCCATTTCTCCATCCTGTCAGAATGTCGCCACTACACAAGTGCCCATGTGTTTTTCAGCCAGGGTTGGCCATGTGGGGTCAGGCTCCCTCGCACCGTGGCTAACTGCTGTGCTACAGGGCTGGCTCCACCAAATCCTAACGCGTGAGTTTTGGGAGGATATTCAAACTATAGCATGGGGAAACTGAGGACTTGAGGATCCAGAGCAGGTATAACAGGGGGAAAAGAGCAGGGCATGGGGAGAACAGGAAGCCATGGTAAGAGAATGAATTTGGAAGTGCGAAGCCCAGAGGAGGACCACGAGAGACATACGAACACCTTGCTTTCAGTGTGGCCTGCCGTCAGGGTCACTCGAGGGCAGTGTCTGGCGTTCAGGTAACCCTATGCGGTAACCGTGTATGTGTACTGCCCTACCTGGGCCAGCAAGGCCCCTAGCGCTGCTCCTAACCACCTCTGCTGGCTTATCAAGGCGCAGCTTAGTTCTGAACACGAGCTTCGGGGCCGCCACTAGCCAGGTGGTCAGGCTTGGTAAATGGCTCACTTTACAGGATTCCAGGTGGAAAACTGGAGGGCTCTGGTTAAGAGTGAAATGACTTCTCACTGTGAGGGCCCTGGCAACCACCTGAGAGCAAGCAGGGCCGGCTGGGGAGAGGGGACAAGAATGCCATTGCCCCTCCACTCTGGATTTTAGCCAGACTGTGACTTCTTTCTGTTTTACACACTGGAAACGCCTGGCTGTGCACTCATTATCTCTGAGGTTCCTTCCAGTGCTAAGAATCTGAACTTCCTCTGTCTCCTCAGCTGGGCAGCAGGGAAGACGCTACCTGACCTTGAACACCGGTGGCGCCTCAGGGTTCTTCCCCTACCCTTGCAGAAGTCACCTCTCTTGCCTCTTCTCCACCCACCACTCAGATGTAGAGGAAACACGTTGGCAGGTGCCAGAGCGCTGCCAGAGACAAAAGCTCACAGAACATAGGAAGCCTAAGTTAGCACGCTGGCCTGCACGCGGCTCCCTGAAACGGGCCTGCCTCCTTCTGTAACGGCACGGGACAAGCAGAAGGCCATTGTGAGGACCTGCAGCGAATCAGGCAAGGCTGGTGCTCAGAGTACCGGTGAGTTGGACCCGGATTAAAAACAGCTTTCATGTGCTGAAGAGATGCCTGCTTTTCCATGTTTATCACAGCACCAATTACGTTAACTTAGACAGCCAACCAAAGTGTCCAACGCTGATGAATGAATAAGGAAAACGGGGTGTATATCCATAATGCAAGACTATTCTGACACACACCAAAGTGGATGGATTACTGTCACTGAGGCAAAATGGATGAATCTGGAAGAAATAATGCTAAGTGAAATAAGCCAGGCTCTAAAAGACAAACACCATTTGTCCTCACTCGCTAGCAGAAGCTTGGAAGTAAGTGTGATGGTGGATAGCGGGATCTGGGAAGGGAGAGCAGCGAGGGGATAGAAGAACTCGGCTAACAGAAACAAGAGTGCATGGGAACAAGTGGAGAGGGCACAGAATACGACAGCCCGGGAGAGTGAGAAATACATGACAATATGACACTCATTTCCAAGTAATTAGAAGAGCCGATTTCAAATGTGCACAACACAAAGTAATGACAAATGGTGGGCATAGTCCACGGTTGGAGTCCCGGACCCGGTGGCTTAAACTCACGCCTAGCATGTGTGCGTGCATGCCCAAGATCCTGAGAGGAGAATGGAGGAGAAGGGATTGTGGTATGACCATGCCCCCTGGGGGGTGATTTCTCGTTTCCTATCTCTGTCTTTCTGGTGAATGCATGCGCCCTATAACGAAAACCTCTCAAAAACAAACAAACAAAAAAACCACACTCTCCTCCACAAAGATATGCAACTATTATATGTAAATTAGAAATTAAAATAAAAATTGCTATAAATAATTAAGAACCTGAGTTCTTCTTTGCTTTGTGAAAGGAACCATGGCCAAGACTTAGCAAGGTGTTCGTAATTAACCAAATGGAGTGAGAAGGAAACAGATTGAGCTGTTCTCAACAAAGGCTGTTATTATTGCTTTCTTTCTTTCTTTCTTTCTTTTTCTTAACGAGAGATTTTTGAGATAGGGCGCATGTGCTCATCTGAGACACAGAGAAAGACAGAGAGGGAGAAAGTGATAAGCCCTCCCTGAGATGAGATGGCCATGCTGCAATCCCTTCTCCTCCATTCTTCTCTTGGAATTTGGTTACGTGCCCAGCGTGAGTTTCAAGCTGCTGGGTGCAGGACTCGAACTGAGGTCAACCATGTGGGAGTCTAGCACCTTAACTACTACACCACCTGCTGTCCCCAAATGGTGTTGTTATTTAAACTTCTGAAATCAAGTTGTAACCTACTAAGGAATGAAGTTACCTTCCACCTGTGAAGCAATTCTGAATAATATTTCTCTACTCCTTGAATTTGAGAATACAGAAACCAAGGCCTTAGAGAGAAGAGATTTTTCCAATGGCACAGAGCTAGTTACAGGCAGAATGTGTGGTTGGTAGAAAGTATACTGTTCCTGGGGCCAGATAAGCCCGAGAAAGATCTAAACTCTGCTGCATGAACTGGGACAAATTCATTAACCCCTTATCTTTTCATCTGTAAAATGGGGGTAATAGTACTTACCTGGCAAGATCATTATGAGAGCTAAAGGAAAAAAAAAATGTAAAATGCCTGACACAAAATGGTTCTCACTAACTAGTAGGTCATATTGGAATAAAGAATATGGATATGTTTCCTTTGAATGAGAGGTAAAACGCCCAATGAAATAATGTCCAGGGCTGTGTTGAGTACCATCATGGTGTTCATGCGTATTGGGTAGAAATAAATAACCTAAAATAAAAATAAAAACAGAAACCTAACTTCCAATGTCTTACTGGAGGTTAGGTTTCTCTGGAACTGCCTTCAGTGGAGAACCATTCTTCTCGTCTCTCACGGATCTTGTCATGGTGGCTTCTGGCCCAATTATACCTTCAGACAAAGAGCAACCAATGAACCACTATGGAGCCTCCAGTCTCACTCCTTTTTATGTTACTTTAATAGAATACCACAGTCTGGGTAATTTATAAGGAACATAAATTTGTTTTTCACAGTTCTGGAGTCTGAGAAGTCCATTATCAAAGTGCCAGCATCTGGCAAGGGCCTTCCTGCTGAGTCATTCCATGGTAGAAGTCAAAAGGGCAAGAGAACTTGTGTGCGCAAGAAAAGGGAAGGGGCAAAATCCATGCTTTTACCAGGCATCCACTCCTGGGGTTACAGCATTAAAGGTTCCACCTCTCTACACTGTTACATTAGGGATTAAGTTCTCAACACATGCACTTGGGGGGCACATTTAAATCATAGCACTCCAGCACCCACTGAAAAGCAGCCCACTCACCAGACCACCAAGTTTGCATTCATCCATTCAACAAGTAGTAGCACCTACTCCATGCCAGGTGCAATCCGCCGTGCTGGAGATACAGTAGTGAACATATAGGAGCCCTGCCCTGTGGACCTTACCTCCTAGAGGATTCTACCCACTCAAAGGAATGTGGTATGGGAATGATGCCAGGCTCTGAGCCTGTGTCGGTCACAAGGTCTGCCCCCTCTCTCCTCCTTTTCTGCAGCCACAGTCTCTCTTTCCATCCCCATTTTTACAGTTTTCCTTCCCTAAACCATTCCTCTTTAACTGGAGGAATGAAAGCAAAAGAGCAATGGTATTTAGGAAAGGAAATATAAGGCTTGATTCTTTGCATAAAGATGGAGATTTAAGATGAATTGTGGCTTTTACAAATCTCTTCTCCAAAGTGTGCCCCCACATGAATGCATTGAGTTGTGCTTGCCTTGTGTGTGTTGCAGCTGATGGATGGACTTCCTTCGGAGCCTGGCTGACCTATCTTGGAAGGGTCCCCTCTTGTCCCAAGGCCCAGGTTTGAGGGTGTGACTTTTACAGCAAACACAGCACCCCTGACCTCACCTCCTTTATCACTTGGCTCTGGCTGTGAAAAGAAAGAGAAGAAAAGTAGGTTTGTTTAGTAGGAGCTCCTTTCTGAAGCCAGCAGGGAGAACAGGATTTGAAACAAGAGGAGGCTGCAGTCGAGTTCAATGGTTAACCAGTGAGATTAATAAATGCTAGAAGGAGGAAATAGTCAGTAAAGAAGCTGGGGAAAAAAAGGTTTCTTTTTTTTCCTCCTTGTGGTTCAAAAGCAAACTAAAGTTTACCACGATCTGTGACCTGTGGTTAAAATGTTCTCAGAGGCCAGCCCTCATCTGATTCCAACCTGAAATGCCACCGCCTCTCAAGAGAGCCACCTGCCTCCTCTCCAGCGCGGCCGCCCTGAGGTGCTGTGCTGGGGCTGACCATACAGAACTCCACAGGCTCTCCCTGCCACAGAAGCCTCCGGGCTCTGCCACAACCCCAGAGGTTCCTTTCACAGAACAACTGCCCCGTCCGCATAAGTTTTCTCTTCCAACGCAGTTCCCACTCAATGTTTAGGATCAGAACACTCTAGACCAGGTGAGAACTTTCTGCCAAGGTAAGTCAGGAGAGAGGGGCTGTCCCAGTCTCTACCCTGATTCACTCCATAAGTTCTGGCAAAATGCTTGCCCTGTTTGTGCCTCAGTTCTCTAGTTGTTAAAATGATGATGTTGGCCTAGAGCAGAGGCTGGCAGACTTCTGTGAAGAGCCGAATAGTAAATACTTAAGGCTTGTGAGCCACACGGTTGGTGTCTGTATCAATGACCCAACGTTGCCATTTTAGCATGAAAGCGGTCATAGACGTTATGTAAATAGATGGGTACGGCTGTGTTCCAATTAAACTTTATTTACAAAGATGATCAGCGAACAGGGTTGCCCAGTGGACTATAGTTTGCCTATTCCTGGATTAAGTCTGTCTAGATCCTTGAAACTCTCAACAACCAAATGATTCTGGGTTATTTTGCAGAGGGAAAACTCATACCAAATGGCAGGCCCCTTCCTAGGGATTTTTGCAGCAGAGTTTAAGGTGGAAACCAGGCCTCCTGGCTTCGGGCCACTGCGGCTCTCCATTCCTCCAGAAGCAGTCCACAAGTTTGGCTTGTGGGGCATCTTAGTCCATTGTGCTGCTAAACAGAGATGATGAGGTTGGGTGGTTTGTAAAGAATAGAAGCTTATTTGCTTCATAATTCTGGTGGCTGCACAGTCTAAGAACACAGTGCTAGCATCAGGTCAGCCTCTGGATCGAGGTGACAACATGGCCGACAGAAACAAGGTCAATTGGAGAGTGCAAAAAGAGAGAAAGCAACCTGAGGGTAGCCCAGTGGAAACTACCCTTTCCTGGAAGAGTGAGGACACGCTCCCTCTCGTGAGACATCTATTCAAGAGGGCAATGCCTCCATAATCCAAAACCGTCCACTTGGCCTTACCTTGGAAATGTTTAATCATTGTCTTAGAGATCAAGCTGCCAGACATGAACTTTCAGGGCATAACCATTACTCCAACCATAGCAGGGGGCTTCCCCTGAGAATGAGACTCCTGATGTGACTTGATATAGAAAGTTGGAGGGACTGGGGCCAGAGACAGTGCTCTCTCCGCCTGTTTCAGGAGGGCTTTCTGGCTTGGTGAGACATCCAGTCTGAAGTTGGAGAGCTAAGGGACACTACCAGACAAGGATGGGTGGGTGCATGGAGGACATTACATTGCTCATTACGAATCTGGGAAAACTGTGGCTTAAGAGGAGAGTCTGCACACTGCGTGCTGTGACCTCGTGCTTCCACATGTGCACACGCTGTGACCTCGTGCTTCCACATGTGCACACGCTGACCTTTTTACTCAGATGCTGCTGCAGGGGAGAAGGCCCCGTCGGTATGTCTAAATGTCCCACCGAAGGGAGGTGCCTCCCAGGGGTCAGTTCCTGAGCCTGTTCTTCCATGGCAGAAGCAGAGTGGATGGCCCAGCATGGCTCTGTTTATCATTACGCCTTTGTGACATGCTTCCATGAAATTTATATGGGACTTGCTGTTCCCTGGCTGAAGACCCAGAGAGCTTTTATGGTGTTAATCTGTTTCCCTCTTTGCCCTCCCTCCCTTTTGCTCTCCAGAGGGGAGGGGCAATGGATAATAACCACTGAGATGGATGAAACCTCTTCTATTCCAAATGTCATGGGCAGAGAGAGAGCCACTGCGATCTTCTCTGCTTACCACCCTGCAAGGACCCCTCAACAGGACCTTGGTCACAGAGTTCTGGAGCAACAGTACTCTCCCAACATAGCTGCTCCCACCCCATCTCTAAAAGTGAGGTAATGCACCCCATCTGGATTCACTGAGCTCCAAGGAACAGCCCAGCCTATTTTGCTGTGGCAAAATTTTGTTGTAAAGTTTGCATAAAATAAATGAAGTTTGGGAATCAGTTTGCTAGAGAGGGACTTTCTTGCCAAATGAGGAAATGCGATGTTTAGAACTGAGTCCAGCAAAAGCCTGCATTGGGGAGCTAACCTAGTTCTGGGGAGTCATCCAGAAAGGCCTCCTCCATGAAGGGATATGGAATGCCTACCTTCTAGCTGCAGGATTAGTCCCAGAGCTCTAAATCACTAGGACAGCTGGCAGCCTATTGAAGGTATGGCCCCTGCTCCCCACACCGTCGCCCACTTCACAAACCCGAAAATAAACTTTGGTGGTTGGAGCCTGAATTCTCTGGGTGGACTACTCTTAAACTCGTCAGTCTTCCCATCCGCAGCCTCTATACTCCTGCTAAACTCAATGGCCATAGTCCTTGACCTTCTCTGATTTCTAGCCCCCTGCCTCTGATGACAATGCTAACCTCTGGTTTGAAAGCCTTTCCTTCTAATGAGTTGCCTCCATTAGCCCTTCTGCTTCCAAATGTTATGGCTCTTACCAACCTCTCCATGTATCTCTGCTATTCGTAACCCGCTGTCGTGCTGGACAGTGACATTCTCCAGGGAAAGAGTACTATCCAGTTTATGGTCATATCTCTGACTCCCCTTATTATTCCTGGGGTAACTATTGAAAGAGTGAACAAGTGACCTTGTGAGGATAGGCAGTCCCTGAGACTGGTGACTAGCGCACTCTCCCCTCCCCCTAAGTGTTCAAGTACCACTGGTAACTGAGTATGTGACCATTTGGAAATAGGGTCTTTGCAGACGTAATAAAATTAAGAATCTTGAGATGAGATCATCCTGGATTTTGGGTGGGCCCTAAATATTTATAAGACACAGAAAATGAGATGTCCACAAAGAAAAGCCATGTGAAGACAGAGGCAGGGACTGGAATGATTTGTTTACAAGCCAAGGAGAGCCAAGAATTGCCAGGAGCTAGGAGAAAGGCAAGGAATGAATTTTTCCATTCCTCACACTATACACAAAAGTGAATTAAAAATGCATCAAAGGCATAAATGTAAGACTAAAATTATAAAACCTTTAAAGGTAAACAGAGATAAATCTTCATGACCCTGGATTAGGCAATGGTCACTTAGGTGATACCAAAAACATGAGCAACAAAAAATAATACATGTTAGACTTCATTGACATTAAAAATATTTGTGTCTCTGGGAACCAGCAGTTAGCGTAATGGCTATGTCACTGGACTCCCACGTAGTCGACCGCGGTTCGCATCCCGAACCCGGTGGCTTAAAACTCACACCGGGCGCATGTGCATGCATGCCCAAGATCCCGAGAAGAGAATGGAGGAGAAGGGATTGCGGCGTGACCATCCCCCCTGGGGGGTGATTTCTCGCTTTCTATCTCTCTGTCTCTGTCTGTCTGTCTGGCGAGCGCACACGCCCTGTAGCGAAAACCTCTCCAAAAAAAAAAATATTTGTGTCTCAAAGGACATCATTGAGAAAGTAAAAGACAATCAGAAGAATGGGAGAAAATTTTGCAAACTCTACACCTTCATTAAAATTTCATTTTATTTATTATGACCATAGTCTTCTTTATATTACATTAAATCACATATATCTTTACAGCATATTACATTTCTTTTTCCAGCATGATTACCACGCATATCAGTCAAGTCAAAGACATTACTATCCACAACATCATCATCAAATAGCTTTTCACCTTTTTTTAGATTATTATTATTTATTCTCATTATTTTTTTAAAATTCAATCACTATATATCCTTTGGTTTGTATAAAGAATTTACCCAACATGAGACCAGCAGTTAGCGTAATGGCTATGTCGCTGGACTCCCATGTAGTCGACCGCGGTTCGCGTCCTGGACCCGGTGGCTTAAAACTCATGCCGGGCGCATGTGCGTGCGTGCCCAAGATCCCGAGAGGAGAATGGAGGAGAAGGGATTGCGGCTTGGCCATCCCCCCTGGGGAGTGATTTCTCGCTTTCTGTCTCTCTGTCTCTCTCTGTCTGTCTGGCGAGCACACACACCCTATGGCAAAATCTCTCAAAAAAAAAAAAAAGAATTTATCCAACATGGAATACTTCTCAGACCAGTCTAGTTGAGTATACTATCCATGCAAACTCTGTATCTGATATGGGATCTTTATCTAGGATACAGAAAGAAGTTCTGCAAGCCAATAATAAAAAAAAAATACAGGGCCAGCAGGTGGGGTGGTGGTTCAGGTGCTAGATCCCACATGACCAACTTTGTGGTTAGCGTCCTAGACCCAGAAGCATGAAAGACACCCTGGGCAAGAGTCCATGTGCGCCCAAATCCTGAGAGGAGAATGGAGGAAAAGGGATTGCAGCATGGCCATCCCCACAGGGCAGTTATTTCTCACTTTCTCTCTCTCTGTCTCTGTCTCTGTTTCTCTTTTTTGAGTACACATACCCTATGGAAAAATGTATTAAAAAGACAGGATCTGAATAGATATTTCTCCAAAGACTATGCACAGTAGTCAATAAGTACATAAAAAGATGAGTAATTAGTCATTAGGAAAATACAAATAAAAATCATAATGAGGTGCTACGTGATACTCATCGAGTTCACTAGAATACGAAAGACAGTAAAAACTGGGAACATGTGGAGAAGTCAGGAGTCTCATCGCTGCTGCTGAAAATGTGAGCTGTTAAAACTACTATGAAAAACGTGTTGAGGATAAAGGTTAAATGAGGTTGCAGGGCAGGGCCCTAATCAGATAAGGCTGGCACCTTTATGAGTAGCTGCTCTCTTTCTCCATCCTACGCGAGACGGTGAGAAGTCTGGCACCTATAAGCCAGGGAGAGAGCCCTCAGCAGGAATGAATGGGCCAGCACCTTGGTCTTGGACTTCCCAACCTACAGAACTGTAAGAAAGTTCTTGTGTAAACCACCCAGTCTGTTTTGTTAGGTCAGCCCGAGCTGACTAATGTACATGGGCCCATGGCTGTTACACATTTGCAACCCCCTGAGATATCCATAATACTGAGTAGCCCCTTGGGAGACGTGAAATTAGAGTCATGACCAAGAGTTTCCCATTCAAGCATCAGACATGTACTCAGGGTGAGCTTTTGATGTATTTTATTCCAGGGAGCATCAAATTATGGAGGCAAAAATCATTCAAGGAGCCACAGAGTGATAGGATTTTAAGAACCCTTTTAGAGCAGTGGTTCTAACCCTCGTCCCAGGGTGTGCGTCAGGCAGGCTACGGACAAGTCTCCCGGGATCCAGGACTCACCTTCTGAGAGTCTAATGTCAGCCAGGGAGGGGACCTGGTGACCTGCACTTAGAACAGGGGCCCAGGAGATGGGAAGGCAGGCAGGGTCTGGAACATTGCTCTGGACAGGCACCTAAGGAAACGGAGACTAAAGAGGAAGGCTGGGCCCGAAGTCACCTGCCCGTTTCTAGGTTCATCTGGGACCAGGGCCTGTGTCTCTGACCCTGGTTTCTTTCTTCATGTGAAACCGCCCCTTGCGTGTGAAGGAGCAATTGCTAACGATGCCAGTTAGCGATTTGAGAGGGACACCGAAATCTGAAATGTGGGAAAGGACGTGAAGGGGCAGGGATCCTGACCGGGAAACACAGCTCTGTTTTCTCAGGGACTGTCAACTTAGAGCTAGACTTTTAAAAAATGATAAGTGATAAGTAAGGGTCCTTAGGAAAAGTAGGAATTTAACAAACAGGACGGGAGAGAATTCCAGGTGGGGGGAACAACTTGAGCAAACCTCTGCTGGCGGTGGGAATTTGTAGGCAGAGTGAAAGGAGGAGGTAGCCCCACAGGGCTCTTGCTGGCCTGTCCGGAGCTCGGGGATGCTGGAGCTCCCCTGGAGTGCATGTTTGCACGGTGGGTTGGGGCCTTCATTCTCTGAAAACCCTGAAAGCGTAGTAACATCCCTGGGGGCAGGAGATGTATAACAAATGTCCCACCAAGCCGTTTGATGACGTGCCCGTTTCAAGGTGAAGAGTATAGGAGTTGAGCTGTTTATAAATCAGCAGAGACATGTCTTTTTCTAGGTGCTTTCTAAAAATTTGTCAGAGGGTGCACGTGCCCATCGGAGTGAGGGAGAGAGAGAGAGTGAGAAAGCACTCCCGGGGGAATGGTCACATCACAGTCTTTCTCCTCCATCTCTATAGCCTTCAGGAATTCGGGACATGAACACAGAGATGTCTGGCATGTTTTTCTTTTTCTTTTTCTTTTTTTCCTGTTTTTGTTTTTGTTTTTTCTCTTTTTGGAGAGGTTTTTGCTATAGGGTGCATGCGCTTGCCAGAAAGACAGAGAGAGACAGAGAGACAGAAAGCGAGAAATCACCCCCTCAGGGGGCATGGCCACACCACAATCCCTTCTCCTCCATTCTCCTCTCGGGATCTTGGGCACGCACACACACGCGCCTGGCGTGAGTTTAAGCCACCGGGTCCGGGACTCGAACTGCGGTCGACTACGTCGGAGTCCAGCGACAAAGCCATTATGCTAACTGCTGGTCCCTCCTGGTGTGTTTTTGAAGCCACCAGGTCTGGGACTCAAACCATAGTCAGTTATGTGGGATCCAGCTTAGGCCACAGTCTGGCCCATAGAGACGGTTTTTATATGACTCATGACACCCAGTTTGGAGTGAGGAGAGTCTGACTCAGAGGGAAGAAAGGGCATTCCCCAAATCCTACAAAGAAGGAGGATCCATCTTCCCAGCATTCCCACCGAGGCCTCCCAGCTCCCGGTGGCTCTCTGTTCTGGTTCCTGTTGCTCTGAATGCAGTGGAGAGGTCAATAAAGCAGAGGTGGAAACGGGGCCTCCCTGGCTGGCTCAGAGCAGTGGCTGCAGGCCTGATTGCACTGGATGTCAGGGGAACGCAGTGGCCTCGCCCCAGCTTATCAGCACTCAGCCATCACGTCGCAGGCATTTCTCGAGGGCACGGGCGGCTGCCAGCTAGGCCCTGGGTCAAACAAGCACAGCTCCATGTTCTTGCGCTTGGGACGGGCTCGATCTGCCCTTGACGGCAATGCCACCTCCTGGATGACAGGACAGTGCTGATCCGCATCCCTCCCTCTTCCCACCTTGCTGACCACCCCTTCACGGTGCCTCGTCCTCCCGGAGTGTCATAGTGCCCCCAGCCCCACCCTGGACCTCACACCACCTGCTGCTTATGGCTCCCAGCCCTGGGGAGGAGTGGAGCCTCTTCAAAGGTGCTATTGCAGGTAGAACGCACTTCTTGTGCAATCTGGATAGGATGGTGGTGTGTGAGGGTCTTGGTGCCTGTCGGGAAGGGATGGCATGCTGAGACACGCCTCCACCACCTTTCACTCTAAAAGGCAGGACGGGCCTCTGCATGGACAAATTATGTGCGTAGTGGGATGGTTCAGTGGTGCAGGAGACACAAAGAGCAATTATTTGTTATTATTATTATTATTATTATTTTAATTCACTATGGGGTGGGTGAGCTCACTAGAGAGAAACAGACAGAGAGAGAGGGAGAGACAAAGTAAGAAAGCATCCCTCCCACCCCGGGAGGATGGCCAGACTGCAATCTCTTCTACTACATTCTCCTCTAGGGATTTTGGGCACACATACACACGCACCTGGCATGTTTTTAAAGCTTCTGGGTCTGGGACTCGTACTATGCAGTCAGCCATGTGGGATCCAGCACCTTACCCACCCACCACCAGCTGGCCAGCAAGGCGGTAATTCTAAGGAAACTCAAGCTGCAAAATGGTGCAGTGGCTTCCAGCCGGGTTTTTTTGAAGGCATCGGTCAGAGCAGGGGAGCTTTTGAGATGGGACTTGAGGACAGAATTTGGGTGTGATGAGTGGGAAGAATGGCCTGAACAGAGGCAGCGAGGAGGCACATCCCAGGCCCAACTTCTCTCTGGCCCATGTCCTTCCCTCCCTGCAGGGCCTCAGGCAGAGCCCACAAGGTTCTCTTGGCATCTCTGAGCATCCATGCTGTTCAGGCCACAGTGGGTGCTGAGCCCGTTACAGGAGGGGTAGTGACTAGCCCTGCCTTGCAGGAGGTGGGAGGCTTAGAGGAGGACTGCTCTGCGGGAAGCAGAGTGGTGCTGCTCCTGGAGGCTCTGCCTGACCCTCAAACTGTGCCATGATGCCACAGCGTGCATGCGTCCTCCCCACACGCACGACGCCCCAGCCCTGCCCAGAGCTGTGCTTTTCTAGCCTCCCACCTTTGCTCCTGCCAGCACCAGGAAGAATTCTGGAGTGTCCTTCCTGCCCTTGCGACGGTTTCGATCTGCCCTTGAGGCTTGCCTCTAATGCCACCTCCTGGATGACAGGACAGTGCCGATCGGCATCCCACCCCTTCCCACCTTGCTGACCACCCGCCTCACTGTGCCTCGTCCTCTCAGAGTGTCACGGCTATCAGCTTTCGTCATTCATCCTGCCCCAACACTAGATGGTGAGCACCTTGCGGGCAAAACTGTGTGCATAGCACTGGGCACTCAGTAGGTGCTCAGGGAACACCTGCGTCAACTCAGGGTGGTTAGATGGAGATCTCTGAAGACACGGAAGCCGGAGTTTAGCAGAGAGAATTGGAAGAACTGTGGTCCTTTGGTATCCAGGGGACTGGTTTCAGGACCCCCGTGGGTGTTGTTCTCTACTCTAGTGGACGCTGACGTCCCTTATATTAAATGGCGTAATATCCGCACAACATGTGCCCTCAGCCTCCTGCATCCTTTAAATCATCTCTAGATTACTTACAAGCAATCTTAGCGTCAGATATAAGAGAAAGGAAAATACGTAAATAAACATCTGCAGCCTTGTCTTTTAGAGAGCCACCTCTTCCCTGATTCATAACAACTGGCATGGCCTGGCTGCACCCATGGCTGGCTTAATCTGCACAGACAGGAAGGCTGACTATGCTTCGCTAGGCTAATTAGGAAGAAATAAAGTCTGTAGATTTGTGAAAGGAAGTGAGTGGAGGGCAGGTAAGGGACTGTGCGTTAGGGTAGCGAGCACACATAGGAAATGCATGCTTAGAATTCTGGGATAGAATGGCCTTCCAGACTGCGTAGACTCCACCCCCCTCCCCCCAGGGAGCCTTTCATCTTATCCTCACCCTATACACAAGTGCCAGTTGGATGCAGGGCAGAGGTCTTGAACATGAAGCAGAGAAACTTTGGCTCAGAGACACAGAAAGGTACCAATGGGTCTTGGAGAGTTTCTGGCAGGATGGAAACTATATTTTAAAAAGATAACCTCAGGACCAGCAGATGGCATAATAGCTATGTCGCCGGACTCCCATGTAGTCGACTGTGGTTCGAGTCCTGGGCCTGGTGGCTCAAATTCACACTGGGCACATGTGCGTATGTGCCCAAGATCCCGAGAGGGGTGTGGCCATCCCCCCGGGGGGTGATTTCTCGCTTTCTGTCTCTGTCTTTCTGGTGAGTGCACATGCCCTATAGAAAAAACCTCTCCCCCGAAAAAGAAGTGTGGATGGTGTCACCCTTTGGCTTAACAATTCCAGAAGTGTCTTATCTCTTCTAGCACAGAAAGGACTCCTTCGTGTGGTCCTCAAAGCCCAGGTGTCTGAGTCTCATCACGTCTCTGGATTCGGCCTGCCCAGAGGCAAACACCATGTCGTCCCTGTCCTCACCCTCCTAGACGACCTCTCCTGCCATAGGACACTTGCAGGGGCCACATCTCCAACTGGAACCCTACCAAGTGTGAAAGCAAAGGGCTCAGGGAGGAACGAAGGAGTGGCAGGTGACAATGAGAGACGAGAAGGTGGGAAGACACTAAGAAGAGGTGGACGTTGCTTATGGATTTATGGATATAGACTCAAAGCGTGGGCAGGGCTGAATGGAGGAAGGGACAGCGAAGGGAACTGACGTTCATGGGGTTCCTCTTGGAGAGAGAGTGTGGGGTAATAGTTAAGGTCTGGTCAGTGGGTTCGGTCCCCGACATGGTATTTGCTGACGGCTAGCCCCTGGAAAGGCACATGCCCGTTCACGGCCTCATGCTCTGAGGTCCCAAGTGTCCAGAGATCGCCCGAGTCGAGATGTCCCCCAGTCAGCTAGGAATGCATGACCCGAGGCAGACGAGGGTGGGCCGGGCTCAGTGTGGGCGGAACCGGGGCTGGTTCTCAGTGCCCTGACCGGGGTGCTCTGAGAAGTGCACTGACCTCTGCGGGCGTCGGGGCAGAGGGGAGCTCTGGCTGCCTCGGAGGCCCAGGCTGGCAGTTCGGAGGGCGCTGCGTCAGCGCGTCAGGCCGGCGGCTTCCCACGTCCCTGAGTGGCCACTGCGTAAAGGTGCTGGCGTGGGACCAAGGTAGCACACACTTGGTGACCGTCCCCAGCCAGGGGACTAACTCCATCCCTCCTTTAGCATCCCTGGTGTCTTCAGGGTCCCCAGGAAGAGGGTCCAACTCTCAGGGAGCGGGAGAAGCCCGGACCGAGGGGCCTGAAAGGTGGCCGCGTCTGTGACTGGCCATTTGCAGCTCAGGGTCTTAAGTGACTCTGTCGGAGCCTGAAAGCGGGTTACAGTGGGGTAGGGAACGCCCGAGGGAGGCCCCGAGGAAACGTCACCCGCCGTGAATGTGGGTCTTGTCGGTGTGGCAGATTTATGCCCTGTCTTCATAATGTGCCCTTTCATCTTCAGAGCCTGGATTCCAAGATCTAGTCTAGACAGGAATTGATGGTGCTGCCCCTCAGCTTCCGCGGCGAGGTGTCCCAGCACCCAGGGCTCCCGAACACCGGGGAACAGCCCGCTCTGCGGGACGGCGCTGGGCGCTCAGGAGCCCACAGGCCCCATCTCACAGGCACAGAGGCCCCAGCGCTCAGCCCCGGGGCCGCCGCTCAGGCTGGGGAAGACGCTGCCTTTGTCTCGTCGCCCACGTGGCAGCAAGTCCAGTCATGCCTGGACACGGCAGTCCGCCTCCTGCCTTTTCTCTCCTCCTTTTCATGTGTGCTCGGTGCTGGTTTCGGAGGCTTTCATCAGAGACTGAAACCACCCCCTCCCCTGTCACCTCCCAGGGCCGCGGGCAGGCCTAGGCTGATGGGGCCAAGCTGGGAGTCGGGGCGACGGTAAAGAAGGCAGCTGGGAGGACCTCTTGGAGCCTGCTCTGCCCAGGCAGGCCCACTCTCCTGGGTGGCCAGACCCCGGGCTCGGGAGCCCCCACCCCCTGCAGGATCCGAAAGTCTGGGAGGCTTCGCTCTTGGGTGAGGCCCCTCTGCCCATCCCCTTTGCTGTATGTCGGGCAAACTGAGCCCAGGAACTGGGAGTGACCGGGCTGGATGAGAAGGGTGAAGCGGGCCAGGAGCACTTGAGGTGGAGCATCTGAGGCTGAGCAGTGACAGAGCTATAGGCCCGAGAACTGGGAAA
Organism: Tupaia tana; assembly: GCA_026018925.1. NCBI lineage: Eukaryota > Metazoa > Chordata > Mammalia > Scandentia > Tupaiidae > Tupaia > Tupaia tana. The sequence goes on along the minus strand of JAKSZU010000020.1, from coordinate 38,093,207 downwards.
CAGGTTAAGAAGACCAAAGATAGTGATCTAGCCGCCTGCTCAGATGAAACAGACAAAAGGCCCGGGGCTCAGAAACCGCTTTCGTTTTTCATTGCGAACAGCTGGGGATCCCTGCCGCATACACTGTCCCCTGTTGTGTATGCCATAGGGGAAGAGGACAGGCAGACTCTGCAGGAGACAAAACAGAGCTTAACCACAGCCTCCACTTACTGGTTGTGTGACCTGGGGCAAGTCTGTGGGCAACTCTGAGCCTCAGTTTTGCAAAATGGGGACATACTTACTCCCCCAGGGTTGCTGGTAAGGGTTAATGAGGATGCCAGTCATCACATACGTGCACACAGTAGGTATTAAATAGTCATAATTGTTATTTCTGATTAAATATGTATTGCTCGACCAAACCGATCTCCGAAGTGCATTTCTTTTATGAGAGAGAGACAGAGGAAGGAGCCCCCAGTCAGATCTTCACACCGCATCCGCCTCCAGCCTTAGGGACCCAGGTCACAGCCATGCCCCCAGTATGCTCAGGGAGGTCCCAGGACCCAGGAGCCGTCCCATGGGTGTCCAGTTGTATTACTGCTTAACACGGCCTGGCCCCTCAGCCAGACCTTTCAAAGCCTGTCTTGAGAAGTCAGCTTTCCATGTGCAAACTCAATTCTCTTTTTGAATGCTTCAGATTACCCAAAGCCTCAGATTCTCTCTCTCTCTCTCTGTCTCTCTGTGTGTAGAAGAGACCAGAAGAAACAAACAACAAGTGTCCTTTCAGCATAGTGAGTGCGTTTTCCCTTTCCTGTAATGTGTGTTTGTGAGTGCATGCATCTCATAGGTACACACACACACACACACACACACACAGAGCCCTGTGAGGAGGAAGGGCATGGCTAAGTTTACCCCCTTTAAAGGTGATAATACTGAGCTTCGGAAAGATTCAGTGACCTGAGGAAAGGCTCATGGCCAAAGTGTTTCTCTAAAAAATATCATTAGGAGTCAATATTTCCTCCTTACTTTTTCCTCTTCTTTCTTTTTTTTCCTCTCTTTCTTCCTTTCCTCTTTCTTTCTTTTCTAGATTTTTGCCACAGAGCATGTGCTCTTACCAGAGAGACACAGAGAGAGAGAGAGAGAGAAAGAAAATGAGAAAATACCCCTCCTCCAGGGGGGTGGCGAGCCACAGTCCCTTCTCCTTCTCTGGGGATTTGAGGTTCACATGTAAATGCGTCCGCCATGATTTTCAAGCCGCTGGGTCTGGAACTTGAACAGACAGTGCAGTTGGCCATTACGGGATCCGGTGCCTTAACCACCATGCTACCTGCTGACGCCAGGAGTCAATATTTCTTTCTTTTTAAGAGAGAGTGATTTTTGCTATAGGGTGTGTGCACTCCCCAGAGAGATAGAGAGAGAAACAAAAAGAAAAAGCGAGAAATCACTCCCCAGGGGGATGGTCACACCACAATCTCTTCTCCTCTAGTCTCCTCTCAGGATCTTGGGCACACGTGCACATGTGCCCAGCATGAGGTTTAAGCTGCTGGGTCTGGGACTTGAACTACAGTTGACGTGGGAGTCTAGCGACATAACCATTAGGCTATCTACTGGTCCCAGTATTTCTTAAAGGCATTCTTCCATGGTAAACATGTGTTGAAGAGATATCAAAATCATACCGTTAAGGCTTTTATAGAAATGTCTTCTTAAAAGGCATCAGCTAGTGATCTTGACAAGATAGATTTTAATTTTTTATCCATGAAGGAATGTGCTTCTGTCCTCCCTGTGACTACTCTGATCATTGCATGTCCAAATTCCCTACGTCAATTCCAGAGAAAGTCAAGTCACAGAAAAGAGCCCTTGTCAACCTCCAGGAGACACCACTGGCACTCAGTGATTCCTCCTCTGCCCCTCCGCCCTACTATGTGCATGGCTTCGCGTACTTTCACAGCCGTGACAAGGCCAGGGGCCACGGCAGTGTCTTCCCCCTCTTCTAAGGCATTCTTTCCCACGAGGCTGTGAGGTTGGCGGTGGGGAGGCCCATGCTCCCTATCTTACAGGAAAAGCCAAAGCCCAGAAAAGTCCAGCCTCATCCCAGGCAGGCAGTTCACGAGGTCACGAGGGTAGTAGCACAGTCCTTGTCTGACCGGGGCTCCTCTCCCTGAACCACCGCATCCCTCAAAGGCGCCGTGACGAGAACGTGGCTCACTTTACGGGTCGTCGTTCTGTATGTTTGGAATTATCTTTCCCAAAGAGAGTTACTAATTTAAAGTTTTGCTCTCTATTTCTTTGCAAAAAGGGCCGTGCTTTGAAGACATTGGAACATGAACAGTCATGTTTTGTGGGCATTAGTGTTTATTTCCCTGTGATACTGTAGCTTCCTCTGGAAAAATCCAACCAACACATCCGTTTCAAGTCCTGAGAAACTCCCAAATGTTGACCATGTGTCTGATTCCTGTGTGGTCAAAAGAGTGATGTTTCTCAATGTCCACAACTTATTTCCATGTTAAAATAATTCCACGCTCAGCTAAATCCCACTTACACACAAGTATGCACCTGTTAAAATAGGTCATTTTTCACTGTTAATCTTCCAGATTCCATGGGTATGTGTGGGAACTCCAGACAAATGCAACCTGAATGTCACAAAGGGCATTTTTCTTCGCTGAGTCCCCCTGCTTGGTCCAGCCCCCACGGGTCCCTAGCTCCCACAGATCTATGAAACTCAGGGAGGCCTCTTTCTGCTGAGAGGATGGGTTGGAATCAAATCTCAGCAGAGAAGGCCTTGAAAGAAATTGCATGGGCTGTTGTCTTACAACTGGGCTATATTTTAAATAGCTTTCTGTAGATCCTTTCCAAGCTCTGATGTATTATACCATGGAAACTCAGTAACCTTCAACAACCTCAATAAAGCTAAAATTAAAAAAAAAAAAAAAAGAAACATAAAGAAAAAATATTTTCAGAAACTCCAGCATCTGAGACTTTCTTTCTTTTCTTTTCTTTTTTTTTTTTTCTCTTTTTTTTTTTTTTTTTTTTTTTTTTTTTTTGCTACAGGGTGCATGCACTCACTGGAGAGACAGAGTGAAACAGAAAGACAGAAAGCAAGAAATTACTCCCCAGGGTGAATGGCCATGCCACAATCCCTTCTCCTCCATTCTCCTCTTGAGACTTTGGGCATGCATGCACACACGCCTGGCATGAGTTTTAAGCTGCTGGATCTAGGACTGGAACCATGACTACGCGGGAGTTCAGTGACATAACCATTATGCTACCTGCTGGTTCCCTGAGACTTTCTTACTGTTGCAGAAGTAGCAGGTCATCTTTGGCCATGACCTTATTATTTTTTTCTTTATTAGTGAAAGAGCATGTGTGCCCATATGTGAGAAAGAGAGAGAGAGGAAAAACCTCCACAGGCCTGGTCACACCGAGATCTCTTCCTCTCAGCTCTGCCGCTGGCTGAGAACTGGGCACTCATGTGCATGCCAGGAAGGTTTCAGGCTGACCAGGCTGGGGATTCGAACTGCAGTTGCCATGTAGGATCCAGCCTCTCTTAAATGTGTTACCACCTCACCATAGAGCCACCATAGCTTTGCCATGATCTTTAAGGCTAAAAACTTAAATACACAAAAGAGTACTTTTGATTGTGAAATCTTTTTTAATTTTTAAAAAAGTTTGTTTTTGCTTTTGTTTTTGTTTTTGGAGTGGTTTTTGCTATAGGGTGCGTGTGCTCACCAGAAAGACAGAGAGACAGAGAGAGACAGAAAATGAGAAATCACCCCCCAGGGGGGATGGCCAGGCTGCAATCCCTTCTCCTCCATTCTCCTCTCGGGATCTTGGGCACGCACGCACACACACCCAGCGTGAGTTTAAGCCTCCGTGTCTGGGATTCGAACCACAGTTGACTACATGGGAGTCCAGTAACATAGCTATTATGCCAACTGCTTGTCCCTTATTCTGAAATCTTTTTAAGTTTACTTATTCCATGTGTGAGAGAGACAGGGAAACCACATCCCCAACAGAACCTCGACCCTGTGATCTACCCCCAGCTTTAGTCAGACCCAGACCGTGAGCACCCGTGTGCCCCGTGTACTCAGGGTGGTGTCAGGCTGCAAACCAGCAATCTCCTCTTGTGTGTGTGCGAGTCCCACACCCGAGGACAGGCTCCCAGACTGACTTGCCTGAGCTTCTGTTCTGAGATACATGTTTCAAGAAGAGGGCGGGGGCACGATGAAGACCCTGTGCTGTCCTCAGGGAAGGAGGGTGGGAAGCTACGTTTCTAGCAGAACCGGGAAGGAAGCTGGCCCACAGCAGGGTCTCCTTACACCTGCCTTAGGGGACAGGACTGCCTTTACCTTCCTCTCACCACACTGAGAGTGACCATGTGGGTGACGAGACCTGGGGCCTAAAGAAACCCTCTTCCGAAGTTCCAGCCGGCTCCCTTAGCTCAGTTCAGTCCCAAACATTTCCGATACCACCCGCCCCCCAGGACGCCAGTGGGTGTCATGGGGGAGGCAGAGTGGGTGGGGTGCAGACCACACTGCCCTCCTGCAGCTGAGTAAACCCGTGGCCTGTGCCTCCTTACCAAGCGCGGCCACCCCAACGGAACAGGACACAGAGCTCACTGGGCGAGGCGACGGGACGCTGGAGGGGGAAGAGAGGGGCCGAGCTATGAATGCCCTGCAAGCCAGGGAAGTTTGCTGATGGCATGGAAACCACAGGACGGTTCTGAGGGAGCCTGAAACCATGTCACATGGAGAAGATTTGTAGGAGTGCAGACTCTTCGGCCTAGAGAGGAGAAGACTCAGCGAGCGGGAGAGCCGGCTTCGCAGACCTGCGAGGCTGTCAGGGGAAAACCTGTCGCTTATCCTGTGGCCCGGGAAGGTAGAACATGGACCACGCGGGTTGGAAGCCCAGGGGGACTGATGGTGGCTCACAACTGAGAGTTCTCCCTTTGACAGAGCTGCCCCAACGTGGAAAAGGTGGTGGGTCCTGTCATGGAGGGGAGTGAGTAGGGGATAAAGCCCCCCCCACACACATACAAAAATGGCGTAAGGGAGAACCAAGCTAGGAGAGGAAGGGAGGGCTTGATTCCTTCAGCTGCCTGCTGTGCGGAGTCTCCTCACTGACTATGACTTAATGAGCTGCTAATGCAGACACCTGGCTTCTCATTCAAACATGCCTAGGTGTGAACAGGGAGGGCTGGCACCACAGGTGGGCAAATGAATAACCAACTCCCACAGGGCTTTCTGGAATGAGAGCAAAGGGGTGAAAACAGAGTCATCTGCAGGCCTGAGAGTTGGATTTTGAGTCTCCACCCTAGGCCTTCAGGGGTTGATCAACCCCAGGGTAGTAAGGAGAGTCTCTCTGCTGTGTCTTTAGCAAGATTACAAGAGAGTGCGGGACCTTAGGGTGAGTCAGAGACAGCAGATCACCCTCAGGTCCTCCAGGCTTCTCTGCCACGAACTCCGTGCAAGTGCAGACAGCCAGAGCCCAGGATATCACCCCAGGGGTTGGGCAGAGCTGGCCAGTTCCTCTCCACACTCCTCCTTTTCCCAGCAGGGAGGGTGCCTGGAGTATGAACCGAGGGAGTTGTGTCTGCTCATCTCATTCTCTGGCCTCTGTCTCCACATACTCGCTCTTATTTTTAGTTAAAATTGCGAGCAATGTTTTCCTGATATTGTCTGGAAAGTAGATGACTCAGTTAGTCAGCAGACTTGCTGAGCTCCTGGCACAGGTTGGGGTTGTGAGTTCAGAGAAAACGGCCTCCCTCCCACTGGAGCAGGGAGGACCGGTGGAACCTGCTGGTGTCAACACAAGGCGAGGGCCACTTGGGTGCACGGAGGCTTAGCTGCTGTGGGAGCACGGAGGAGGGACCTGCTCAAGGTGGGGCTGTACAGAAGCTTCCCAGAGGAGATGCCATGTGTCCTGACTTTTTTTTAAGATTTTTACCAAAGGGTACCTGTGCTTGCCAGAGACACAGAGAGAGAAAGAAAGTGAGAAATAACCCCTCCGTGGGGATGGTCACCCTATAATCCCTTTTTCTCCATTCTCCTGTTAGGATTTGGGACACATGCACACATGCACCCACAGTGATTTTCAAATCACCGGATCCAAGACTCAAACCCTGGTCGGCCATGTTGGAGTCTAGCACCATAAGCACCATGCCACCTGCTGGCCCCATGAACCTGACTCTTTTTTTTTTTTTTTTTTTTTTTTTTTAGAAATTTGTGTTATAGGGCATGTGCATTCATCAGAGAGACATAGAGTGACAGAGAGACAGAAAGCAAGAAATCACCTCCCCAGAGGGGTGGCCATGGCACAAGCACCTCTCTTCCAGTCTCTTCTCCCTGCATGAGTTTTTAAGCTGCTGGGTTCAGGACTCGAACCACGGTCGACTACGTGGGAATCCAGTGACATAACCATTACACCATCTGCTGATCCCAATCCTGACTCTTAAAAGAAGAGCCAAAGGAAGAAGAGCGGAGGTGGTGTTGTAGGTAGAGGAAACGGTACCAGCAAAGGTCCAGCAGAAACCACGTGGAGCAATTACGAGTCAGTCGCTACTGGTCTGCAGGACAGGAGACCGGAGTGCGGGGAGCGGGTCACCCTGGACAAGGGTCTTGTTCTCATCTCAGTGCCTGATGTTTCTTGTAGGCTGTGGGGGACAGAGGAATGACGGGGATTGATTTATAGAGATTTTTCTGGTTACATCAAAGTATAACACAGAAAAAGGCAGGACTAGTGTCAAAGAAATCAACCAGGATACCTCCTGTACTAGCTAGTGAGACATGGGAAGAGTCTGAGATAAATCAGTGGAAGGAGGATGGAAAGGAGGAAACCAAAAGGACAAGCATTTCTGATTTGAAAGTCAACAGGGCTGGGGACCAGCAGATGGTGAAATGGTTATATCATTGAACTCCCCCAATTCGAGTCCTGGACCCGGTAACTTTAAACTCACGCCAGGCACATGTGCATGCGTGCCCAAGATCCCAAGAGGAGACTGGAGGAGAAGGGACTGCAGCCTGGCCATCCTCCTTGGGGGGTGATTTCTTGCTTTCTGTCTCTCTGTCTCTCTGGTGAGCACATGTGCCCTGTAGCAAAAATCTCCCTAAAAAATAAAATATCAACAAGGCTGTCCAACAAAAGCAAATGATCTAATAAAACACAATCAAAAGACTTCACCAGGGCCAGCTAGTGGTGTAGAGGTTAAGGCAACTCGATCCCTCATGGTGACTGAGAGATCTGAGTTCCAGACCCAGGGTTTGACAGTCATGCTGGGTGCCTGTGTGAGCAAGCCAAGAATCCTGAGAGGAAAATGGAGGAGAAGGGATTGTGGCATGGCCATCCCCCTGAAGGATGATTTTTTGCTTTCTCTCTCTCTCTCTGACAAGTATGCGTATCCTATGGTAAAAACCTAAAAAAAAAAAAGTGATGAAACACACATGAGTCGCAAATAAATAAATAAAATAAATCATGGTAAGTAAAAGATACCAGACGCAAAATATAGCTAAATGATTCCATTTATATAAACTCCAAATATGGACAAAACTAATGTATGTATAATGTTAGAAATCAGACAGTGAATGTATGTAAGTGTTTTCGGGGGTCGGGTAGGGGGACTGTTGATTGATAAAGGCCTGACAGAATTTTCTCAGCCAATTTCTATGTTCTATATTTTCTTTTGGTGATGATTACACAGGTGTATAGAATTGTCAAGATTTACCAAAGTGAACATTCCAACCTGAACGTTGTTTTGTACGTGAATTGTAGCATTACAAACACTCAGGTCTGGTCATGGATTGAGCCTGGGCCCTCACACTCCTAGCTTGAATATGTGCATGCATCTCGGGGACACTAAGGCAGCCGAAGAACACAAGCAGAAGGGCAGGTGAGGGAGTGGAAGACGAGTGACTCGAACACCATGTGTAGTAAGTGGTATCCATTATCCCAAGCTTCGGCCGGTGGTTTCCTAAAAGAAAACGACGACAGCGAAACAAAACAAAACGAGACAAAAGCAACGAGACCGGAGTTCAGGAAGAGGTCGAGATAGGGCTATCCTTTTGAGAGCCGCTTCCTCCTGGTGGTCGGTCAAGGAGGAGTGTTGTGGAAGTGCAGAAGGGGCCCTGGCATTAGAGAACAGTGGCGGAGGGCCAGGCCCTGCAGGGCAGCAGCGTTGCTGGTTACAGGGGGGTAGTCCGTGAGAGCGAGCCCAGCAGGGAACCCTGAGGAGAGCCAGGCAAGGCCAGAGCCACGGCTGTCCAAGCGCGAAGAGCTGTGCATGAGTTTTTGTTTCGTTTTTGAGTAAGTTTGTTTCATACATGAAAGCTTGTTTTTGAACAACTTTATTGTAGTATACATCACATACCATAAAATGTATTGATCTTAAGCGTGTGGTTCAATTATTTTAGTGAATTTATACAGTCATACAACCGCCACCACGCTCCAATTTTAAAACATTTTCGTCACCACAAAAACTTCCCTCGTGACACTTTATAGCCAAGGCTGACCCACGCCCAGCTCCAGACGGCTGCAGATACGCTGTTGTCGCGGTTTGGCTGTTCTTAGAAATTTCGTGCACGTAGTCGTGCCGTCTCCCACGCCCGCCTCCTTCCCCTTAGCCCGTCTGAGTTCTCCGTGTTGCTGAGTGTACCGTGGCCACCCGCCTCCACAGGGCCAAGACGCGCATGGACCCCTAAGACCACGGAGTATGGGACCCCATGTGTCCCGTCTTTTCCTGCACACACCTACCTGTGATAAAGCTTAATGTTGCAGGCACAGAAAGAGATTAAAAACAACAGTGAAACAATACAACAATTATAGCAATATGCTCTAGTGAAAGTTATGGGAAAAGAGGGTACACGGACTCACAAGAGATAGAGCGGAAGGGAGAGGAGGGAGCACCCCCCCATCCCCCAAGGGGAATGGTCACACTGCAATCCCTTCTTGGCCATTTCTCCCTCCTTTAGGGACTTGGGGCATTCATGCACAGTCGCCCCGTGTGTTTCTCAAGCTGCCAGGGCCAGGACTTAAACGGTGCAGCCGGTCATTCATATTTGGGTCTTCTTTAACTCCTCCCAGCAATGTCTTGTGCTTTTCAATGTACATGTTTTAAACACCTTTTATTCAATTTATTTCTAAATTGTTATGCTACTGCCAATGGGGATTTTTGAGATTTTACTTTTTTGGATTGTTCTTTGCATATTATAGAAATAGAATTAATTTGTGATTAATCCTGTGATGTTGCTAAATTCTTGTATTGGTCTTGATTGGCTTTTTTTTAAATAATTATTTTTATTTAACTTTATTTATCCATGTATTTATTTATTTCAATTTGACCAGAGAGAGACAGAACCAGAGAGAGAGAAAGTGAGAAAGCAAGTCCCCAAACCATGGTCAGCCACGTGCAAATCCAACATCCTTAACCACCGTGCCACCGGCCGGCCCTGGTCTTGATTGTTTTTTGTTTTGTTTTTTCTGAGAGGTTTTTGCTATAGGGCGCTTGTGCTCACCAGACAGACAGAGAGAGAGACATAGAGACAGAAAGCGAGAAATCACCCCCCCGGGGGGGATGGCCACGCCGCAATCCCGTCTCCTCCATTCTCCTCCCGGTGTGAGTTTTAAGCCACCCGGTCCGGGACGCGAACCGTGGTTGACTACGTGGGAGTCCAGCGACATAGCCATTACGCTAACTGTTGGTTCCCGATCTTGATTGGTTTTTGAAGATTCTTTATTTTACTGTAAGAAGGTCTCAGTGGCCTCTGGCAGTGTGATTCCAATAGAACTCCTGGGGACGGACTCAGACTGTGACGGATTGATATGTAACTGGGAATTAGGGAACAAAGCTGGGGGTGAAGGGGAAAGGAGGTGCGTGGTAAAATTCCAGCCCCTGTTCTCCAGAGACTGCAGGGCGGGAGCAGGAGTGCTGCGCATGCATTTCTGCACCTCCACCCCGTTCTCATTCCAGCCAGTTCTCTCACCGACACCTGCCCTCCGTATTTCCATTCTCCCTTCTCCACTCCCCCGTCTGTCGTCCCAATGCAAGTCAGTGAAATGCTTAAAGTGAAAATGAGATGATACTACTTCTCTGCTCGAAAATCTCCCACCACGCCACCCAGCCACTGCTGGCAAAGCCCCCGTCCACAGGTCCCCTCAGTGCTGACATCATCATGATGGGACCTCCCTCTGCCTTGACATCCACCTGGCTTCAGGTCTGTATTATTTGACCTTGGTCTGAATACAGCATTGTGCCCCCCTGAATTCTTTGAGGTAGACCCCAGTTTGCCAGAGGGTGCATGCATTCTCCAGAGAGAGAGAAAGCATTCCCAAATGGGACATGGTGTTGCCACAGTCCTTTTTCCTCCATCCCGTCAGGATCCTGGGCACACAGGTACAAGTCCCCAGCACGGTTTCCAAGCAGCCAGGACCTGGATTCGAGCTGCGGTCACCGTGTGGCACCTGGCTCATGATGCCCAGTTCTAAGCCCTGTACTTTGGAGCTGGGCCATTCAGTTTGGGCAGTCAGGTTAGGTTAAAAAGAACTTAGGAAACTGCTAATATTCAATCAGATTTGGCCTTGAAACTATTTGTGTAGTCCCCTCTGACTCACTGGGCGAGATTAATGAGACCCTACTGCCCACTAGGCAGGGCACCTTCCTCACCAGCATGTCCTGCCCCTGGGACCCAGGTCCCCAATGGAATTCAAGCCTTGTCTGTCACGAACGGAAAGCCAGACTCTCCACACTCACCTGGGAAAGATTCAGTCGCCTCTTCTCAGCGCCTCTGGCATCCGGACCAGGGCAGCCCTGCCTGTGTGTGTGTGTGTGTGTGTGTGTGTGTGTGTGTGGTGTGCCTGAGCCATGGCCTGCTGCCCGGGCTTCTTCCAGACAAAGCTGACTTAGCGTGGGCACTGGGGACGGGGTGACCTGCCACTATCAGAGGCGGAGCGGGGGAACGTGGTTCTGTAGCCAGGCCAGGCTTTCTAGAGAGCATGGTTTCAGGGATTCAGGGCAAAGAGCAACTGAGCAGAGAAGTAGGTGCTGAGATGTGGATGTGGCCACAGTCTGCGAGTGCCCGGGCCCAGCTGGAAGAGAGTCTGGACGAGGCCTCACCCCAGACCTATGGAACCAGAATCTGCATTTTAACAAGACATCCTCGTGATGGTTGTGCATGGTCCCATCTGCGACCTGTGAAAAGTTCGCTTTTCTGAGGCAGTATTCCCGTCCCTCTAAAAAAGACCTTTAATATTTTAAAACTGTGTTAATGACTAAAACCTAGTGAGGGAAAATGGCAGGACTTGTTCATACAACTGGTCATGAAACAAATGGGGCTGGGGCGAGGGGGCAGCAGGTGGCATGGTAGTTAAGGCGCTAGACTCCCACATGGCCAACTATGATTTGAATCCCGGGTCCAGTGGCTTGGAAATCACTCTGGGTGCATGTGGATGTGTGTCCAAAATCCTGAGAGGAGAATGGACGAGAAGCGATTGTGGCGTGGCCACCCCTTGAGGAAAGCGGGGTGCTTTTTCACTTTCCCTCTCTCTGTTTCTCTCTGGTGAGCCCCCATGCCCTATGGCCAGGAAGAAACAAAAAAAGGAGGAATAAAACCTGGTTAAAGAGAGCAGAGACAGAGAATTAAACTCATAAACAGCAACTGGGGAGCAAAAATGAGATTGCAGGGAAGGTGGAGTTGAACTATGGCGTGGACGGCCTCCTTCTTCATCAGATGCTGACTCCTCGCCTTGGAACTGCGGAGGTGAAGGTCTTGGCTGTTCCCATCGGCACTCCACTCACAAGGTTGTCCCACCCCCACAGCCATGCACGGCTTAGGTCAGTAAGCACAGCAAAAAATACCCCCAAACCAAAAAGCTTTGTGGGCACCGGGTCATGAGCTCCATTCAGGCCACACCTGCTACTTTGGAAACACAGGCCATGAGTCGTCACTGAGAACAGTGACATGTGGACAGGTCAGCGCAAGCTCACCCTCACCATTAGGCAAAGTACCCGGCGTGGGGGCTGCCAGGGAGCGGGAGCAGGAGCCTGAGCACGGTGCAGGTTCACACGTCCTGTCCCATCCTTAGGGCTCGCTTTTCCAGTAGTTTCACGATAATGGTTTAGTCTGTAGGGGTGAAGGAGTATGCCCTCTGAGGTTTGCAGAAAACCGCTGACAATGGACAAAATAAAACAAGAGGAAAACCTCATCCAGTTTGTTTCATGGGACTCAGAGCAGGGTAGACGCTGGTCTGCTGAGAACCACGAAGTTCTCCAGCCTGGGGCCAGCTCAGACGGTGGGCTAAGGTACACCCTGCGGATTTCCTCTGTGTGATAAACTACGCCGAGTGACAGAGACAGGAAAAACAGACTGCCTGTGGGAGGACAGGACCAGGCAGTGAGTATCACGCCAAAATACACCAGTTGCTCTACCCAAGACTGACCCGCACGCATGTTTTCCTCCCACTAACCTAAGCTTGAAAAGGTAAAGAGACAATGACTTTTAGCATCTGCTCAACCAGATTCCACAGAAAGAGACCCTGGAGTCTGACAGGTTAGAAATTCCAGCTCTTGGGGACCAGCAGGTGGCATGGTGGTTAAGGTGCTGGACACTCCCATGTGGCAGACCAGGGTTTGAGTCCTGGACCTGGTAACTTGCTTTCTCGCTTTCCCTCCTTTTCTTTCTCTCTCTGTGCCTCTCTCTGGTCAAATTAAAATAAATGGATGATTAAATAAATTAAATAAATAATTTTTTTTTTTAAAAAAAGAAATTCCAACTCTCTTTGGGGCTGGCAAGGGGCATGGTGGTTAAGGTGCTGGACTCTCATATTGTTAACTGTGGTTCGAGTCCCAGACCTCATGGCTTGCTTTTTCACTTTCTCTCTCTCTCTCTGTCTCTCTCTGGTGAGTGCATGTGCCCTATAGAAAAGTTTAAAAAATAATGATCGTAGATAAAATTAAATAGTTGAGTGGCTGAAGGTTTTCCATGGTACAGGCTTGGAGTTAAGCCAGGACAAGGTGGGAGAAGAAAATGCAAAGATTTCCCTAGAGGGCTAAGGAGTTGCTTGGTTGCTTATTTAACTAATCTAAATAGATAAAAATTTCTTTGACAAAAGATTGGCCTTTTTTGTTGTTGTTAGTTCTTGTCTCTAAATAATCATCTCAAAATTCAATCGACCAAGAAGCACTCCAGTACAAACAGAAAAAGTCTAAAAATGTAGGCCACTGTGAACAATACCGCTGTCAGAGTCCCCTTCACTCCCCCAGTCCTTCACTCGAATCCCACTACCAACGCGATCAAGAGCTGCAGGTTCGGCCTCAGACTGTTTGGCAATTCTGCTCCGGTGTGAGCTTAGATGAACTATGATCTGTTCCTGGTTTCCTCATCTGCAACGTAAGAGAAACAATGCTCGCTTCATAGGGTTATTCTGAGAATGAACTAGAGCTGTCCACCGACGACACCGAGAGTGCCTGGTACGCTGCCCCCGCTCAGTAACCGGCTGCTGCTGGCTGGAACCGAGGGAAGCCCCAGGTGCCTCTGGGAGCGCTCAGAGGGTGTCCCGCAGGCTGGAGGAAGGTGGGGTCAGGGAGGGCAGAAGGAGTTTCTTGAAGCCTACTCGGAATAGTTCTACCTCCTCAGCGTTTCCCGCCAGAGACGGCACAGGCACGTAGGCAGCGTGCGGCGCTCTGCAGCTGTCGGACCTAGCGGGAATGACTGCCAGCAGCTGGGATCCCGGCCCCAGCCGAGCTCTGGCTGCTCCAGCTCCAGCTGTGAGGGAGGAGGAAGATGGAGCCAAAAGCCAGCCTCCCCCAGCCCTGAGAAAATCTCCCAGATTAGGCAGCTGCGCGCTCCACCTCCTCCGCCCCCTCTCTCAGCTGGAGGATGGGAAGATGGATTGGGAGGTGAGGAGCCAGGAGGCCAGGGAACGGGCTCTATTTATTCCCATCTTCCTGCGCGCAAGCAGTAACCCCCACCCCCACCCCAGGACGCAGTGTCTGGCCTGGCTACAGCTGTTTTCTGCTTTTGCAGCAGGCGTCTGTCCTGCTCCACTGTCTTGGGAGTGCTGGCCGGGAGTGGGGGTGCCCTCCCAGCTCTGGCAGTGCCTCACACCGTTGGCTACAGGGAGCTGGGCTTAGGTCCCTCAGAACAGCGTAGGCTCTGCTGGCTCCACCACATGCTCCACGCTTCTAACTTACAGAGCTGCCATCACCACGCTCCATTAACACGGTGGAGAGAGATTTATCTCTAGTGGAGGAGCTGGGGAGAACTTTATGTAGTGAGGACTTCCGTGAGTGGCTAAAGACTGAGCAGGCAGAGATAACAGGAGGTCACCCATGAGCCATGTCTAGGAGGTGGGGAAAGACGAGGGTGTGGAGAAGGCGTGATAAGGTCAAGTAGGCGGTGCTCAAATGGCGCTGGGCATGGTGGGCTCTAGGGCCAGGGCAGGAAGAGCAATTGTGGGTGGTCGTGAATGTCACAACCGGTGCAGTGGACACTCTGGTCTTCACACTGACACTATCAGCTGCACTCTTCCAGGAAGCCTAAAGGGCAGTCCTTCTTGTGCTATCGGTCATTTTCAATGCCAGATAAGTGAGAGCTCAACACTGAATACATTCTCCGCCATTTAGGAGGCTGGACTTTGTCCTCCATGGGGGACTTGCTCTGAGTGGAGGAGCTCGGATCTGACTCTGTTCAAGCAGGTTGTTGATTGTGAGACTGAGAACTGAATGACGTACCCCACAGTCCCTCTGCAGCAGGGCCATAATTTGCTCATCTGTGTGGCATTCATTCATTCATCGGCTCATTCTTTTTCTTTTAATAATTATTTATTTTATTTAATTTATTCTTTTATTTTTTTAGTTTGACCAGAGAGAGACAGAGGGTGAGAGTGAGAGAGAGAAGAAGTGAGAAAGCAAGCCACCAGATTCAGGACTTGAACCCTGGTCGACCATGTGGGAGTGTCCAGCGCCTTAACCACCACGCCACCTGCTGGTCCCGCATTCGCTCATTCTTTGTCAGCCTCCAATCGTTCTTCCTCCATGCCAGGTCATGTGAGAGCCAAAGGCAACTCAAAGAGGGAGCAGAGAAGGCCTGGATCTCTGAGAGAATGCATCAACACTTCTTCCTTGGGCAGGCGCTGGCTTTGTCTTCCCTTCCAGACTAAGGTGTGTGGCACATGAGATCTTGCAGGTAAGAGGCAGGAGTGTCTTTAAAAGCCTGAGGCTAGAAATGTGAGGGCCAGCAGCCTGGAATGCAGTTCTGTATTGCCAGAGAAAAAGCACTTTGCAGAGGGCCTCCACAGGTGCTGGGATTTTGCTTTGCAGCATAGCTATGCAGAGCCCTTCTTTTCTTCTAGAGGCTACTTACTTCTTAAAGCAAAAAGTCTCCAGCAGCCCACTGCCTCCCCTCAGCCCCGCCCTGTGTCTAGCACCCACCTAGGTGCAAAGAAGGCGATAAATCAATGAATAATCCGGATTGCAAGCTCATCCTTTCAGGCTCTGGGATAATACTCAATGCAAAGACCCCTCAGCCCTTATGGCTTCTGCCCCTCAATCACCTACCCTCTCCTGACTGTGGGTGACAGCTGGGAAAAGTAGAGGCTGTGGGGGGAGGGAGATGGGCCTTACTTTAAATACAAACATTTTGCTTGTTTCGTTCTCTTGTTTCCCATCAGAAAATTAAATCCTGGATTCGATTCAAACCCTAAGTGATTGGAAGTAGTGCCTCAGCCACGTGAGGCTAAGAAGGCTCAGGCAAACAGGATTACTCTTTACTCAGAGGGTTGATCTGTGATTAGGAAGCCCCTACGTCAGAGCACGCATTCGCACCAGTTTTACAAGAGTCCCCACAAAAATTTCTCTAAACAGGCCCCAACAGACACGCTATTTTGCAAACTGGCCTGCATTTGCCTAATCCACTAGCCTGGGCAGATGCATATGAAAGAACTCCCCAAGGCTACAGGAAACAAACCCACTTCTTTGTGTGTACAGAGGAGGGAGGCCCCACCACTCTCTAGCAAGCCAGCCAGGGCCCCCTCTCAGACTGTCGTAGTTACATCTTGGTTTGGAAAAGTGGAAGGTGATCATAGAGTACGGTTTCTAAAATGAGCGAAGCCACTACGCTTTACTGGCTTTACCCTGTGTCAGGTCCTACGTTCTCGTATTCCATCCTCACCATCACGCCGCGGGGTTGCTGTCACCAGTCCACACTGCGGATGAGAAGACTAAGAGAGGTTGTGTAACTGCCCAACCTCCTCTAGCCAGTGGGTAGCTGAGTGTTCGATCCCACGGCCGCTCTACAACACTCCACACAGCAGGGGCAGACTCCGGGGTGAAGCCGATCTCCCCTCCAAGGCCCTACTCCTGCAATGCTCCAGGCCTTCCCCAGCTCTGCCTCCTTCCTCCAGCAGCAACAAAGTCTCAACCTCCTCTGCACAGCGTGACCTGTCAGTGAGTTCACAAGAAATGGGGATACAGTTTGTCATCATTACAGCCAAGGAAGGGAACAGTAGCCAGGAGACATGTAAGAGTATATTCTGGCCTTCAAGGAGAACTTGGGATGTAGTTAGATGGAGACGGAAGCAAGGGAGGGGACAGGAAGGGAGGAGAGGAAACGCCAAGGGAAGGAAAGAGGGCTGGCGCAGGTGGGTGTGCACCAGAGGGGTTCACGTCAGTCAGGCGGGTGTGAGGGCAGGAGCGGAGTGCGCAAGGGCAGGGAGACGGCCAGCGGGGTTTGGCCTTGGAGGCAGACTGAGGGACGTGAGCCTCCGTTTATCAAAACACTAGGGCTTGCGTTGGGTGTGGTAGAGAGGCAAATGGTGAAAGTGGTGACAGCCAACTCCCATGAACGTGAGCACTTTAACGTTTAACTTGGCTCTTGTTGACTAGAGCTTTAGAGGAAGCCAAATACCCTTTCCTCCTTATCTCTAAGACGCTAATGGAAGTGTACAGTAAAGCAAAACGAAGCGGCGCAACTTTGCAGTGAACGCTCACGTCCATTTCTCTCTGTAACGCTCTTCGAGATGGGGTTTCCAGTAATGGTGGTAATGATGACAGAGCCCTGGACAACAAGTGCTGTCTCCTCTCTGTCCTGTG
Organism: Tupaia tana; assembly: GCA_026018925.1. Lineage (NCBI taxonomy): Eukaryota > Metazoa > Chordata > Mammalia > Scandentia > Tupaiidae > Tupaia > Tupaia tana. Next base: position 38,076,157 of record JAKSZU010000020.1, on the reverse strand, counting down.
CACGTTTTTTAATACTTAGTGATTATTTTATGTGGATTGAGGCAGGAAAGGAATTCAAATGAACCTTTTTCCTAGTTTGTCCTGCTAACAAATGGCAATTAAACCTAACTCGCTCCTGGAAAAGACAGGCCGTGGTGGGCTTACAGGGTAAGAGCCCTCGCCAGGGGTTATGGAGCAATCCTTTTCCCTCTTAGTTTTCTACATCATCTCAGGCAGGTTTCTTTTCCATCCCAGGCCTCCGTTCCCCACCTGTGGGAGACTGGACTGGACACTCTGTCGAGAGAATTTTTGAATTCTGCAGCACCATTAATATCCGTGCTGTCTCTCTTCCGACCTCTGCTTTGCTCTGCTTGTCACTAGGAACAAGGGAGGACCAGGAGCCCCACATGGAGAAAAAGAAGGGCTTAATTTAAGGAGATGTATGACCATGAAGAAAACCTCAAGCAAGAAGAGAAAGAAGCCCAGAGCCCTCTGGCCTTGGCCCAGGACTGGCATTTTCCTGGGACTTCCATGGCCTTGGCCCACGAGCTGCCCACACACAGGGCACCGCCCACTGGCAGCCACTGAATGCTGCATTATGGTGCTGAGACTCACCAGCCTGCAGCCTGTGTGCAGTGTCCCTACAGTAAACGGGGGACGTCCTAGCCCAGCCTGTCAGCTCTCACCCCGCTTGGCCTGACTGGGACCTCCCAAGGAGTCTGGGAGCAGAAGTCAGGTTGGAAATTCACTGACAGCTCACACTTGACCCCATGGAAAGTACCGGTTTGGACCAGAAGAAACGACACCATTTAGCTTGGCTCATGAAAAGCCACAGAACACCGAGCGAGGCCAGCTAGCGAATGCCGATCCTTAAGCACCTGAGTACTCACTACGTAGCGGGCACAAAGGCTGCGAAGGTAAAACGCTGTCCCTGTCCTCAGAGCCTGCAGCCTTGTGGGAAGGGAAGCACAGGCAACAATTTATCACAATCCACCTTGCTGAAGGTCAGACTCAAGACACAGAGGGGACGGGGGCACTCTGGAGGTCTAGCAAGTGGCACCGCCACTGGTAAGGCACGTGCCCTGCAAGGCTGGAACCCATACGGCCGCCGTGAATTCAGACCCCCCAGTCAGCTCCAAAACAGTGCAAGCGTGTGTGGTGGCGCCTGGGTCCCAAGGGGCTGGAGGACTGGGGACGGAGCACCCAGTATGTCAGGACCAGTCGAGGGTGCTTCTCTCTCTCCCTCTCCCTCTCTCTCTGTGCATGTACACATGTGCATGCATGCGCTTTCTATCGTTAACACAAAAATAATAAAAGGAAAGAAACGAGCGAACAAAAACGAAAATGTAGCTCAAGTGATTCTAAGAGATGGTTGGAGGGAGGAAAAGCTTCACAGAAAAGGAAAAATATCTTCTGAGGGCTTTTGTTTGTTTGTTTTTAGCACCCTCCCCCCCCCCCCCCCCCCCCCCGGAAGGATGGCCATGCGCAATCCCTTCTCCATTCTCCTCTCAGGATTTGGGGCATGCAAGTACATGTACCTCATGTGGTTTTCAAGGTGCTGGGTCTGGGATTTGAACTGCAAAGTCAGCTATTTAGGATCCAGCCACCTTAACCACCATGCCACTGGCTGGCCCCATCCTCTGAGTGCTTTTATTTATTTATTTATTTTTGAGAGGTTTTTGCTACAGGTCACGTGCGCTCACCAGAGAGACACAGAGAGACAGAGAGACAGAAAGCGAGAAATCACCCCCCATGGGGGATGGCCACATGGGAGTTCAGCGACATAGCCATTACGCTAACTGCTGGTCTCCCATCCTCTGAGTTTTGGAAGAAAATTTCCCAGCTAGTTTCTTGAGTAGAAGAGAAGGGTCAGAGAGGAACAGTCCTGGGTGAGGGTCGAGCACTGGCATGCAGATTTGAGGACATGGCAAATCTGAAGAATTATATAGGGCTCTCTTCAAGGGTAGAGAGCCCGGAAGTCATGCAGATTAAACTGTGTCCCCCCAAAAAAATGTCCAAGTCCTAATCACTCATACTCATGCATATGATGCAATTTGGAGATAAGGCCTTCACAGATAAAATCGTTAAGCTAGATTGAAGGGGGGTGATCATCCAATGACTGGTGTCCAAGAGGGGAAAATCTGACAGAGAGATGAACAGAGGAAAAATAGCACGTGTCGATAGAGGTAGGGTCTGGAGTGATCTAGCTACAACCCAGGGAATGCCAGGGGTTTTCAGAAGTCACCAAAAGCTAGAGAGAGATAAGGCACAGAGTCTCCATCCGAGCCTGCAAGAAGGAATCAAATACCTCGCTATCACACTTTGGGCCTCCAGAATTGTGAGACAATGTTTTCCACCCAGTCGGTGCTAACCGCGGTGCAGCCCGAGGAAATCCCGCAGGTGCGCGAGCCCCACTGGGTCTCGGCTGTTGGTAACCTAGGAGGCCCCGGCTCAGAGACGCTGCTCATGGAATGACTGAAATGGCTTGAAAATTCTGGTACCCAGACACCCAAGCTACTATCCCTCCAGATCCCTTTTTGTACCTGGTACTTGCCCACAATCTTTCATCAGATTATATATCCTGATTTTTTATGTGTTTTTTTTTCCTCTTTAATTCAGAAAGATACATCCTTCATAATTACAGTCACATTGTGTGATTTTGGATGAATCAGCCAACTACCGAGCAGTGCCAAGTGACCTTGTTAGTTCCTCTGATTTGCCCTCCTTCCTTTGGGAGTGCCAGAGTTGGAGCGTTTGGGAAGTCTGCACCGACCTTCAGCGTTGTGTGGACCCATGTGGGTGCACTACGGCGCTGCTCCCATACCTGTACTGCTCAGGCCGTTTCAGTGCAGCTCACGTTCCCATGGACATCTCCGGGGCAAGGCCCATCTCCCACGCTTCCTTCTGGTCCTGAAGACGGGACCATCTCCAGGGTGTGTTCTGTGCTGGCTGATGTGGGAACCAAGTTGAATAAGACACCGTAAGAAGCTGGCAGGGAAAGATCTCCCTGTGGGATAGCGGTCAAGGCGGCTGGGTCGCACATGTCTGACTGCAATTTGAGTCCCAGACCAGGCAGCTCGAGTAACGTAGCAGGCCCATGTGTGACCAAAATCCTAAAAGGAGGGAGAAATGAAGGAGAAAGGATCGCAGCGTGACCAGTCCCCATGGGAGTGACCATTCCCCATGGGAGACGCTTTCTCTTCTCTCTCTCTCCCTCTCTCTCTCTCTCGTGAGCATACACACTCTCTAGCCAAATTTTAAAAAAGAAAGAAAATGAAAAGAAAAAAAGCTGGCAAGGGGCCAGATGTGGCACAGTGGTGAGGCTGACTCACGTGAGAGAGTTCCAGGTTCACATCCAGGGGCCTGCCTGAGCGATACGTGGCCTGGGGTTGGCTGGGGCTCGGGGTGGAGCATGGTGTGGGGACTCTGTTCAGAAGCTCCTGTCTGTCTCTCTGTCTCTGTCTTGCTCTAATTCATAGAAGAAATAAACGAGTATAATTTAAAAATAATGACTGGTGAAGACTGGGCGTGGGAGAGAGTTATAAAAAGCCGTTGCTCCAGAGCCCTGCAGGCTGAGACCCAGTAACCGGATGTGTAAGGTGCCGGGAAGCCCGGAGGAGGAGCACGTGGTCCCCAACAGTGGCTTCCACTGGTCGGCATCCAGTGCTTGCCAGCCTCCGTGGCGGTGCTGCGTGCTCTCCAGGTGTCACCTCTAATCCTCAGAGGGCAAGGTTCATAGTAATATCTTCATTTTATAGATGAAGCAACTGAGGTTCGAGACACCAGGAAAGTAACTCGCTCGAGGTTGCTCACCGGGCAAGTGACAGAGTCACCGTTTAAACTCGGCACTCGAGATTGCACGGGTTTCTTCACTCCACCAGGGTGGGTAACGCTTAGGGCTTGCGTCATCCAGGTAAGTGCTTCAGATTACCCACTACCTTTTCCTCACTGCCTCGCTCTGGCCAAAATGCGGTTGAAAGATAAGGATGGATTTAAACCCACCCCGCTGCCAAGGCCCACTGGCTGCCGTTCTGATCTTCCTTGACCTTTCCGGAGGTTCCTCTTGGCTCTGCGGAAATCCTGGCTGCCTTGGTTTCCATGACATCAGGCTTGACTGGAGCTCCGTCTTCCTCTTCAGATTGTTTTAACAGCTTACTCTTTCTCTGTCGAACTCTTTAAGCTTCTGACTTCCCTCCACTTTTTCAGTCATGAAGCCACAGGCCCTCTTCAGGGAAATTCCATGTATTCTAACTTCTTCAGTGATGTCCACCGTCACGTTCTCCTCGCTTGTCCTCGGCCCAGAGACTGGGGCCGCTCGTCCCCCCTCCTCCGTCATCCTACGTCTGGTCTAGCCCGGATTCTCTTCCCTCTGCCGCCTCGACCTCTCAGAGACGCCTACTTCAGCCGTCCCCACGGCCCTCATACCTTGGGTCTCTCCCGTCTGCTCTATCCCAGATGATTATATATTTTTTAAACCTAAAAACATTTTTGAGGGGAAGGCCAGCCCCATGGCCTGGTGACTAAGCAGCTAGCTCCCACATGGCCAGGCACATGGTTCAAGTCTTGGACCAGGCAGCTTGAGGAACACACTGGGCCCCTGAAAGCCTGACAAGAGGGAGAAACGGAGAAGGGGTTGCAGCGTGACCATGCCCCACGGGGGAGGGCGCTTTCTCACTTTCGCTCTCTCTTATTCTCTCTGGCAAGCCTACACGCCCTTTGGTAATAATCTAGTAATAATGATAATGATAATAATAATAATAATAAATTCGACAAGAATCGCAAAGATCGCACAGAGAGCTCTCTCGCAGCCTTTCCCCAGCTCCTCACGTTAGCCTCCAGTGCAGCCGTGGCCCCGGTGGCAGCCTGCGCAACGCCTTGATGCTGACCGAGTCTGTGGCCCCTGCTTTTGGTTGCCGAGTTGCCTCCCCAGATTTTCTTTCTATTCTTTTAGATTCAAGTGAGAATGTGCCTTTCTCCAGAGGTTGGATTAAGATAGGTCTTGGGCTAGGCTGCGGTGCAGGGCTGAGACACCTGGTTTCAGTCCCAAGACCTTCCGGCATCTCCCAGGCACACACGCAGCTGTGACCCACGGTGGCCGAGGTGGGGGTGTTTCAGTGTGACCCACTGTGACTAACTGGCACTCATCGCGCTGCGTTAGCTGACTCCCATAAATCTGGATGAGACCCTCCTTGCAGACGTGCCTCCAACACTCTGCTCTTTCTCCATCACCAGGTTGTAACTCTGGTTGTCTGTCATTCTCACAGGACTTGCCCTCAGTAAATATTTGTGATATGGATGAATGAAGGAGCAGACCGGTGTGCTGTTACAGGGGTATAGTTGTTAACCAGCAGCGTCATCTGTAAATTAAAGGGGACCCAAAGTCTTTTGTAAGACAAGGCCCAGCCCCAGTGCAAATGGACTCTGATGCCCAAGCCATGGTCATTCTGACCATCCTTAGTGATGCAGGGCAGGGGGAAGCTTGGCATTCCAGTCTCCTTGAATATCACGTCTGGGAGAGCACCTTGAATCCAGTGGTTCCCAGACCTGGCTGACTCAGAGCCTCCAGGACGGAGCCTGGCAAGCTGCCCGGTTAATAAGCTAGCAAGGTGATGCAATGCACTGCAGGGGCCTGGCTGTGATCCAAGAACTGCTCCGAAACCCGCTGTAGGCCAGCCTGCTTATTTTATAGAGAGTGTTGGACGATCTGATTGCGAAGGTGTCTCCTAGCTCTGAGGTTTCTGATACATTGTTCTTTTCCTTTCCTTTCAAAATAAGCTGACAAATCTGAATGTTGTCCGTATGCATATTGTATTCCTAAAACTATGCCTCTTTGAAATTCACATACAACAGGAAATATCTCAATTTCTTAACCTTTAAATGGTCTATTCTAAGGTTCATTTTGGATAACATGATATTAAAGATTTTATTTTATAAATCCCGCCCTAGTATTTCTTTACAATCTGAATAGGCAAATGATTTACATATGAATCCTGATTTATGTTTGTAATCAAGGTCAATTTGCACCCTGGCTTTTGGGCACTGACTGGCCTTTATTTCCACGTATAGGATTTGCTGATTTTTAAAAAAATTTTAGGAGAGATTTTTGCTATAAGGGGAGTGCAATTGCAGGAGAGACAGAGAGACTGAGAGACAGAAAGCGAGAAATCACCCCCTAAGGGGATGGCCGTTCTGCAATCCCTTCTCTTTCGGTCTCCTCTTAGGATTTGGGGCATGCACACACATGTACCCTGTGTGCTGTAAGCCACTCGGTCCGGGATTCAAACTGTGCTTAGCCATGTGGGAGTCTGGTGATGAAACCACTATGCCATCTGCTGGTCTTAGAATTTGCTGATTTGTATTACTGGAATATTGTCCAGGTTTGTAATCCAGAAAAGATCGGTCCTAATGTTCACGCCTCTCCAGAACTATATATCTCTGTCTAAGGAAGCCAAATTGCAGTAGATTTTCCACTCTTTAGAATACCTCATGTTCCGTAATGGTTTGGCTGGTTACGAAGCATATGGAATCAGACATACCGTATGTCCAAACCCTGACCTAACTTTGGCTTTCCTTCTCTTTCTGGGCAAAGTGAAGCCCAGGAATAGCAGGAGTGGCCCCTACCACGCGTCCGCATAGTGACGGCTGGTGCCGTAGGCTGGGGACTGTGGGCCAGGAAGGCCGACCGAGCACCTCAGTATTTACCCACCTGAGGCAGAAGCCATGCGCTTCCCAGTCTGCACCCTCCCACGCCAGAGCCTGCTTACTGAGTACCACCTGGGGTCAGAAGAGGCGACGGGACGAGCTATGACAAACAGGAGCTCGCAGTCCAGCGGAGAAGTTCTGGGAGTTCTGATGAGCTCCGTGTTACATATGACAGTGATAAAGTTAAAATGTCCAGGTCGATTCGAATCCTTGAAAGGAAAAGAACACTAGATGTTCAGCGGCTAGGGTGGAAACGGTTTCATGGTCTGTGCGACACGTTTTTCATTTCTTCTTCCTCACCATTTCCAGCAGACATTTAAGAAGCAATTAAGCCTTCATGGCTAATCAGATGTGCATGAAAATGCTTGGGTCGCCATTTTTCTGGGCAACTGCTATGACATCTGTTCTATAGCACAGGCCGGGAAGGAGAGAACGCATTTCTGCACCCACCGCTTCCTGTCCCTGTGAGGGGGGAAGCGGGCCAGCTGCTGAAGGGCTGGAGTTCTGACTCCTCTAGATAGCAAATGGCAGAAGACCCTTCCCGGCATTTTGGCTTTGGGACTCCAGGTTTCAAATTTCAGATTTGCAGCCAGTGCTTTCATCAGAGCTGTCACAGGTTCTTCCCGGCCTTCCTTTCTTCTTCCTACTAACATACATCGAATGTACATATATTTATTTAATTTTATTTATCATTATTATTATTTAAATTTGCTTCAGGGCATGTGCACTCACCAGAGATAGACAGAGAGAGAGAAAAAGAGAGGGAAAGTGAGAAAGCAAGCTGCTAGTTCTGGGACTCAAACCACAGTCGTCCATGTGGGAGTCCAGTGTCTTAACCACCATGTCACCTGCTGGCCTCCATTAACCTCTACCATGTACGAGGCTCTGTGCCCAACTTTGACTTCATTGACTGAGAAGAGAGATGCAGTAAAATGCCTGCTGACAGAAGTGTGTGCACAGTATTTGGAAAGTACGTGGGTTATCCATGGTTTCGTCCAACAATTATTTACGGAGCAACTACTCCCTTGTGGCAGAGACACAGATAGAAAATAAAATAAGTTGCTGGTTTGAAAACATCACAGTCCAGTCATAATATCCAGATAAAAACAACTATGAAGCAAGGTAGATAATGCTAAATGACATAAATGCTGATAGTCCATCCACCCATCCTCCCCATTCACCACCCACGTACCCAACACGTACCCAACGCGTATCTATTAAACATCCACTACGAGCCAGATCTAGGCTCTGCCTTAGGGATGCAGCATTGAGATAAACCGGCATACGAACCATAAATAAGAGAATTAATAAGGGCGTTGATTCTGAGAGTGAAATGTCCTAGAAAGGAAATAAATCAAAGTGACGTGATAGAGAATGCTCCATATAAAGGCTATTGAAGGCCTCTGAGCCAATGACATTTGGGCCAAGACTTAGGGCTGTGCAGGAGACAGCCATGCGATTATCTGGGTGAAGATACACCCCAAGCAAAGGGAGTAAGAATAGGGCATGCCAAAGTCCTGAGGAAGGAATCGGGTCAGTGGGTTTAGCACATAGGAAAAAGGCCAGAGTGACTGGCATGCCGTTAGCGTGCAGGGTGCAGGGAGGCTGAGGAGCACTAGAAGAAAAAATCCGTGGGAGGAAAGGGACTGGATCATGCGGACTCTTTTTTTTTGGAGAGATTTTCGCTTTAGGGTGCGAGCGCTCGCCAGACAGACAGAGAGAGACATAGAGACAGAAAGCGAGAAATCATCTCCCAAGGGGGATGGTCACGCCGCAATCCCTTCTCCTCCATTCTCCTCTCAGGATCTTGGGCACGCACGCACACACGCCCGGCATGAGTTTTAAGCCACCGGGTCCGGGACGTGAACTGTGGTCGACTACGTGGGAGTCCAGCGACATAGCCATTACGCTAACTGCTGGTTCCCGATCATGCGGACTCTTATAGGTCTTATAAGAAGACTGGATTTTGCTAGAACCACACTAAGAAGCCTTTGAGGAGTTTACACTGGAGGGCACATGCTGGACTATGCTGTAAAAATCTTGCTCTGAACGCCCTCAGTAATTACTGTAACAAGTATACAAAGGAGCAAGCAGTAAATAAATTGATCCAAATGTACATAACCATTACGCCATCCACTTGTTCCAGCATGATCGATTTTCAAGCCACCAGGTTCAGGACTTGAACCCGTGGTTGGCCATGTGAGAATCCAGTGACATAACTGCTATGCCATCTCCTGACCTGACACCTTACACTTTGATGTGGGTCTAAAAAGAAATTGCAAGGGAGATTACAGCAGATACTGAATCTATTGGTAATGAACATGCAATATACAAAATCTATGAGATGAAAGCAAAGCAATGTTTAAAGGAAAATTTACAGTTCCAAATGCTTATATTAAAAGGAAAAGTTAGCATTAGTGATCTAAGTGTTCACTTTAAAAAGCTGGAAAAGAAACATATTAAGTCTGAAATAGAAAGAAATAATAAACATGAGAACAGAAAGCAATGATGTGAAAAGCAATATCCCAAACAGAGAAAAGGGACAAGCCAGAAGTTGGCTCTTTGAAAAGATTAATAAAAGTTAAAAATCCTTACTAAGGATTTTTTCTTGATTTTTAACCAAGAAAAAAAAAGATCATAAACACAAATGACCCATTTCAAGGTTGAAAGAAGGGCTATCTTGTAGCTATAAAGGATAATGGAATATTATGAACTTAATGGTGATAAACTCAATGGTTTATTTCAAGGCACAAATTCATTGAAAACCTAACTAACCAAAGTTGACTCAAGAAGAAACAGAAAATCTAATAGCCCAATTTCTATTTTTTTAAAAAATTAATTCATAATCTTTTTTTTTGGAGAGCTTTTTTTTTTAATATTTTATTTAACTTTATTTATTTATTTTTTTAAATTTGACCAGAGAGGGACAGAGTGAGAGAGAGAGAGGAAAAATGAGAAAGCAAGCTGCCAGGTTCCGGACTCGAACCGTTGTTGGCCACGTGGAAGTCCAGCACCCTTAACCACCACACCACCTGCTGGCCCCTTTGGAGAGATTTTTGCTATGGGGCACGTGCGCTCACCAGAAAGACAGAGAGAGACAGAGAGACAGAAAGCTAGAAATCGCCCCCCAGGGGGGATGGCCATGTCGCAATCCTTTCTCCTCCATTCTCCTCTCAGGATCTTGGGCACGCACGCACATGCACCCGGCGTGAGTTTAAAACACCAGGTCTGGGACTTGAACCGCGGTCGACTACATGGGAGTCCAGCGACATAGCCATTACACCAACTGCTGGTCCCAATTCATAACCTTAAACAAGCATTTCCACAAAGAAAATGTCAATCCCAGATAGATGGTTTCACTGGTGAATTCTATCAAATATTTATGGAATTAATAATAGCAACTTTATGCAAACTCTTTTAGAAAAATAGAGAAAAAATGAAAATTTTTGGACTCACTTTGAGGCCAACGTAATCCTAATAAAATGTAAAACCTGAAAAAAAGAATATTTTAAGAAAAAGAATATATTACCCCCACCTCATACGTGAAGACACTGAGGCTCAGAGTGGTGACAAGACTTGCCCCACATCCCAGGATTTGGAGCCGGCTTAGCAGCACTGACACCAGTTTTCCAACCCAGTTGAGGCCCCCTTCACAATCACATACTACAGGCAACAATTTAGGCTGCCAGGCTCAAAAACTGAGACCTGAGCAGTCCCCCGTCACTGCTTACTGTCCCCAAAGGAATGCATGTGGCTGGTTGATCGTGCACCTCACAGGGCCTGTTGTGCGGTCCCTGGTGTGACTCTTCCTATTTACAATGAACAGCTGTGTGAGGTCAAAGATACATGCGTAGTTCCAGAGAAAAGCTCTTCCTAGTGCATCTGGTTTTGTCGTTTGGGCCAATAATCCTGTCTGGTCTGTTATGTATTGCTGTGTGTAACAGATACGGCACAGAAGGAATGCTTCGGAGTTTTAACAGGAAAGCGAGTCGCTGCCAGATGAAGACAATGGTGGACTAGCACGCTAATAGCGAAACTGCTCCATTCGTACTTACAGGGAAGGCTGACTGTTCAGAAGGAAGCTGAGGTCTTACTGATGTTGGGATCAGGAGTACGTCTTGTGTTTTACTTATTTTCAGAACTTGAAATAACTCTCTTGGTTTCTCTGTGGCCCTGCAGTTTTGACGTACTGGGCATGATTCTAGAAGCAGGCCATCAGCGGCTGGAACACGGCTTGAGCGGCCCTTCATCGCTCAGCCTTGACGCCAATCTTGCCACCTTGTCCACCTGATCTGAGTCCACCTCCTAAATAGCTCCCGGCTCCACGTCGTCCGCCCGTTCCCCACTGTCCTTGTGGGGGACCTCGCCATCCACTCTGTGGCCATGGCTCCCTGTGTGTCCCTGCCTTTATTCTCCTGTCCTTTCACAGCATCCTGAGAAGCTCAACTTCTAGGTTGTCTTTGGGATAAAACACAGGGTTTTGTATGTCTCTCTAAATTCTAGCATCAGTATGTGCAACTTTAAAATTCTCAAGTTTAAAGTCTCCAAATCTAGCACCAGTGGTCCCTCCTAAAACCTGTTCTGCAGAATTCTCCATCTCAGTGAAAGATCATTCCACCAACGCAGTTGAACAGGTCACAGACTTGGAGTCACGGCTGACTCCACCTTTTCTGTCTGTCCTGCTTCTAACCCGGTCGGCAAATCCTGTTGTCTCTGCCTTCAGAAGACATTGGACGGGAACCAGTAGTTAGCGTAATGGCTATGTCGCTGGACTCCCATGTAGTCGACCGTGGTTCGCGTCCCGGACCCGGTGGCGTGCGTGCCCAAGATCCCGAGAGGAGAATGGAGGAGAAGGGATTGCAGCGTGACCATCCCCCTGGGGGATGATTTCTCGCTTTCTGTTTCTATGTCTCTCTCTGTCTGTGTGGCGAGCGCACGCACCCTATAGCGAAAACCTCTCCAAAAAAAAAAAAAAAAAAAAAGAAGAAGACACCGGAGTCCTTACTGTTCACAACTTCTACTGATATTACCTTGGATCAAGCCTCTTAATCCCTAACCTGATCTATCATCTATCTATCTATCTATGTGTGTGTGTGTGTGTGTATATATCTATATATATATACACACACACACACACACACACACATATATATATAATTTTTTTTTTTTTTTTGCCATAGGGTGGGTGTACTCACCTAAGACAGAGAGAGAGCGAGAAAATGAGAAATCAGCCCCCCTGCCCCAGGGGGAATGGCCATGCTGCAAAATCACCTCCTCCATTCTCTTCTCAGGATTTTGGGCATGCATGCACACGCACCCAGTGTGATTTTTAAGTTGCTGTTTCTGGGATTTGAGCTGCAGAGTTGGCTATATGGGATCTAGGTACCTTAACCTCTATGCCACTTGCTGGCCCCTGGTTTCATTATTATTATTATTAATTATTATTTTAGGGTTTTTTTCTTTTTGCTATAGGGCACATGCACTCACCAGCGAAAGACAGAGAAATGGCTTTACTTTTTTTTTTTTAAAGAATTATTTATTTCCATTTGTTATTGTTATTATTTTTTTCTTTATTTGACGAGAGAGAGAGAGAGAGAGAAAGAGAAAGTGAGAAAGCAAGCCACCAGGCCCGGGACTTGAACCATGGTTGTCCATGTGGGAATCCAGCACCCTTATCCACCACACCACCTGCTGGCCCCATGGCTTTACTTTTTTAACGGAGCATAGGTAATGTTCTCATTTATAGTCTATGTTCCCTAGGAGAATGTAAGCTCTATAAAGGCTGGAACTTTATTCACTGCTATACCTTAGTGCCTAGAACAGTGCCTAAAATACAATAGATAATCGATACACATTTATTACCTTAGAAAATAAATAAATATGCTTTTCTAGTCTCATTTTCCAAAGAGCTCTTCCACTGAGCACTAGTTTTGTTTGTTTGTGTTTGTTTGGAGAGGTTTTTGCTATAGGACACATGCACTCGCTGGAGAGACACAGAGAAACAAAAAGAAATCACCCCCCGGGGGGATGGCCATGCTGCAATCCCTTCTCCTCCATTTTCCTCTTGAGATCTTGGGCACACACTCACACATGCCTGGCATGAGTTTAAACCACCGAGTGTGGGATTCAAACTGCAGTCCACTACATGGGAGTCCAGCAACATAATCGTTATGCCATCTGGTGGTCCTGAGCACTAGCTTTTAAGTAATTATGATATAATAATGGTAATGATGGTAATTATTTCTTGAAAAAACTTTGGCACATACATGAATATTTAAGAAACAGAAATAACTGTTGTGTGTGTGTGTGTGTGTGTGTGTGTGTATATATATATATCATATGATTAATACAAGCAAACAGGAGAAGAATACGACCAAAGCCTGTCCAAAACACACCAGTATGGTGTAAGGAAAGAATTAGTTGGATTCCAAGTTCTGTGGATTACAACAATGGCTCCCTGGTCTCAACAGCATCCCAATGGTAATGACATAGACAAGAAACCAGATGTTGGATTTATTGTGCAAAGCTCTGTGGTGACATGGGTGCGGTTACATTGGACATCCCCTCCAGCCCTTACCTATGAGCTGCTTTGATTATTTGGCAGGAATAGAAAGCCTTCCTGGGAACTGCACAGTTCCTACGTGGGGTCCTTATTAGGAGAGGGATCACTCAGGCCCAGGATGTTTCCGGGGAAAGGAAATAGCCAAGTCTCTTCAGTGCCGTTTGACTCGCTCTGTATCTGGGATCGCCAGATGTTTCAGGACACAGGTGCATGGGATGGTCCCATTTCCTAGGGCCTCGTCTCATTTCAAGCTGTGTTGGGACATCTTATGAAATCAGGATGTAAGTTTCTCCCTGACTGTAACTTACTCAGTGTCTGCAGATGACCTACGTGAAGTCTCCTCGCCCCACCCTACGTGCCCTAGAAGCAGCTCCTACCATCAAGAGCCAGGCAGATCAGACTCTCTGGTAGTCCCAGCGGGCCACATGGGCCTTCCAACGCTGGCTCTGCCCTCCACATGTCCTTTTCCTTCACTCTCAGCCTGTAATCTAGTGGGTCTCACACTTATGCATGCATCAGAATCTCCTGAAGTTTTCTTTTTCTCTTTTAAAAAAATTCTTGCTAGAGGGCATATGCAGTCATTTGGAGAAAGACAGTAAGAGAGAAGGAAAGTGAGAAATCCCCCCCCCCCATCCCCAGCACCACCGCCCCAGACCCGAGGGATGGTCACACTGCAATCCCTTTTCCATTTCTTCTTTCAGGATTTTGGTCATGCACACACGCCTGGAGTGTTGTCCAAGCTGCTGGGTCCAGGCCTTGAACCACACAGTTGGTCATGTGGGTTGCAGCTTAACCACCATGCTGGTGGCGTGTCTGGAAGTCTTAAAACACAGCTTCTAGGACCCACGCACATCATTTCTAACTTACCAGATCTAGTGTGGGTCTGGAGGCTTTACATTTCTTTCTCCTTATTTTTTCTTTTTAAAGTTCATTCATTATTTATCCTGAAAGAGAAAAAGGGAGAGAGACCTTCAACAGGGTCTCCATCACAACCCCCCACTCCATCTCAGCTGGCACAGGCCATGGGCACAGGCATGCATGCCTGGTGTGCTCAGGGAAGTGCCAGGATGCAAAACCAAGACCTCTCCCACGTGGAGCCATGGGAGTGCGTTACCACTGCGCCGTCACCTGGCCCCAAACCACGTTTCTAACAAGTTCCCAGATGTCCGTGCTGGGGTCCTGAGGCTGTACTTTGAGAACGACTGGTTTACTTATCCACTTCCTCCTCATTCTCACTGCCCCTGGCTTAGTTCAGGCCTTGGCAGACTTTGAGAGCCCTTCAGCATGGTACTATTTCAGATAAGTGAAATAACAGGCTAGAGCCGTGCCGTCAGAAGCGGGTGGAGCCAGGATTTAAGCTCAGTCCTCCAGCGCCACGCAGCACAGTTAGTGGGCTCAACTTGCACCTTGGGTAGGAGGCCCTGATGCCTGAAGAAGGAGAAGACCTTGCCCATTGGAGGGACACTGAGCAAGTTCGTGGAGCAGCAGGGGCTAGGACCCAGTTCTCTATATGCCTAATGTTTCTCTTCTTCCCACTTTCATTCAGCTCTTCTATGGGTACCTACTGTGGGCCAAACACAGCTCTTCTCTTCCTTCTGTCAAACACGTTTGCATGTCACTACTGCGTGACTTAGTCATTTGACGTGCCCTCATGACTCCATAGTCTAACGAAGGAGTTCGACCTTAGTCAGATAACTGCATACAGAATTCAAGTTGGACAGCCATTAGGGCGATAAAGGATGCACGTGTGGAGCTCGGAGTGCATGCAAATTGGGGCGTTAATGTAGTTAGGGGTGTGGAGGAAGCCTGTCTGCAGAAAAGTGACAAGTATGTTGGTGCATAAAGTACAAGATGAAGAAGGAGGGGAAGGCATTTGTTGGCAGGAATAGCACGTACGAAGGTCCTGTGGTAGGAGGGTCTCAGGTGTGAACGAGGGGATGAAAGAAAAGCAACGTGGCTCTCCAAGAAGAGTTATGGTCCAGGTGGCAGGGAGGTGCCAGGCCTTGCAGGGCTCAACAGGGCACGTTACAAAGTGTGGCCTTTAAGAACTAGAGGTCACTATAGTGCTGAAGGCAGGGAGACTGCATAATCAGATCAGCTTTTCTAGAAGGGCCAGGTGGTTATTAATGAAGGAAACAAGCGCATACACAGGCAGGCAGGAAGGAAGTACTGGTGGTAAGAATCTCTCGTCTGTGGAATCAGAGACAAGCTGTCTCGAGGGATCCAAACTGGAGATTTTATTAAATTATGAAAGCCTCCCCAAACAGAAAAGGTAATGGCGTGTTCTAAGTGTAGCCATTCGATGTTACTGAATGAGGCATCTCTAACCTTTCCAAAGGAAAATACATGGCCGTTTGGCCACTGTGAGCCTCAATTAATCTTACCCAATTTCCCCAGAATTCTTGTGCCCTAATGAAAAGTTAAAATGTATTCAATGTTTACTGGTAATCTTGGAAAACAGTCAACTAAACACCTTTCTTCAACAGCTCACAACTCTCAGTGCCTAGGCTTAATTTCCTGTTCAGAAAACCTAGATTTACCCATGTGCTTCTTTTTCAGAGAGATATTCCATACACATCTCACCCCCTTATCTCCCGACAAGCAATTTCCCCAGGACCCCTGGTGACTGCGTCTCCCATCTCATAGATGAGACTCCAGTCTGATACATCCTCTGTGTTCGGCTTCAGCCTGAATTCTGGGAAGCGTTGTCATTTCCCTTCCTGGACATGGGCTTTGAGGATAAACAGAGGATGTTCACCTCACCCCAGAACTTTCCAGGGTGTTCCTCCCTGCCAGTCTTCTCCTGGCCTTGGAAAGTTCCACTAGACAAACAGGAGCTGGGCGAAGGACTCTAGGTGACTGAACTCGGATGGAGAGGAGCCAAAGGAAACGTCCTCTGAAGAATCTTCTTTTTTCTCCTTGACACCTACGAAGTCATTTTAGGAAGGTGACTTGTCTTTGCTCAGACTATGACACCCGGTTTTGTAGATTCCAAAACCACACTGAAGAACTCTGAGGTCAGTAAAAAGCTCAGTAGCTGGAGACCTGGGGCCTGGGTCTGGCTTTCGGCTGACGGGCTCTGGGACCTTAGACAAGATCCTTTGCTTCTCCAGCCTCAAGGTCCTCAACTGGAAAGTGGAAGAGCTGAATTGAAGTGGTGACTACTAACGTTTTCAATTATATTTCCAATCTTTTTTTTTTTTATTACATTGTTAACTGTTCTATACCCCATGTTTGAAAGAATTTTGACTTCTAAACACACTGAACTTATTAGGCAGCAGCCTTTATTTTACTTCTATTCATTCATCAAAGCACACAGCACAGCCTCTGATCAACATGACTGGTTGATATTATTCTAGCCAAGTAAAACTTCATTGTAAGGGCACATGGCTTCTTAGAGGAGGTTTGAAATTTGGAAAAGAGGTTGCAATTCCCTATTGCAATACTCATGGACTCCTAGAAATTCTAACAATCCCAACTGCAGAAACAAATGAGCTAGAACATCTTTGGAAAGCCTTCTGTGTCCAGTGGTCTGGCTAAAAGGATAGACCCCAAAGCTCCTATACCAGGGGAAAAAGTGTTACGGAGCTGGCTTAAATAGCCCAAGCGTGGGCTGTAAAATCGCAGGCCTCTGTCTTTCCTCTTGGTTGAAGGAGAACCATTATGTACCTCCAGATGACACCTGCCTCTGCTTCCCCGCCATTTAATCTTCCCAGGAGAAGAATTCGCTGAGCAGCTCCCTGCCCCATCCACCTGCACCCAGAATGATGACTAGCAAAAAGCTCATGTATCTTTTTGCTGGTTGCATTTACCAACTTCCCTAAGACTTATGGATTATTCTAGATTTCAAAGACAGACAATTCAAATTTGTTTTCTATCCCCAATTCTTTTTTCTTTTTTTGAGAAGTTTTTGCTATAGGGCATGTGCACTTGCCAGAGAGACAGAGAGCAAGAAATTACCCCCTGGGGGGATGGCCGTGTCACAATCCCTTCTCCTTCATTCTCCTCTGGATTTTAGGCATGTACGCACACGTGCCCAGCGTGAGTTTTTGTTGTTGGCGTAGTGGTTACATCATTGGATTAGTCAACATCCTCCTGGTCCAGAGTTAGCATTCCTTGTCTGGGGGCCAGCAGGTGGCATAGTGGTTAAGGTACTAGACTCTCATATGGCTGACCGAGGTTTGAATCCGAGACCCAATGGCTTGAAACTCAAATCAAGTGCATGTGTGTACGTGCCCAAAAACCTGAGAGGAGAAGGGATGGCCGTGTGGCCTTCCCCCCAGCCCCAGGTGATTTCTCACTTTCTCTCTCTCTTTGGTGAGTGCATGTGTCCTATAGCAAAAAACTCTCTAAAAACAACCAACCAAACAAAAACCTCCTAGTCTGTCATTTTCTCTTTTTTTAAAGAATTATTTTGTTTAATTAATTATATGATTATTTTTAATTTGAGCAGAGAGAAAGGGAGAAAGCAAGCTGCCAGGCCTGGGACTCAAACTGTGGTCAACAGTATGAGAGTCCAGAGCCTTAACCACTATGCCACCTGCCAACCCCATGTCCATTAGTCTTTTAAAGCCTCAGAGTTTCCACAGATAAGCTGAGGCAACACCTTTCAGCCAGGGTCCTGTGAGAGTGTATTAGCTATGCGGGCCTCCAACACCCTCTGGCTTATCCCAGACCTCGGCGGTAAGGAGCAGCCATTGCAGGGGTAGAAGAAAACCAGTAATGTCTCCTGCGCCCTGCCATTCCCTCCCAGTGGAAACAGCGCCCATCCCTCAGATGCAAGCCATTAGGTGTTCCCGAGGGTGGCCTGGGTGGCCTGTCAAGTCCTTACTTCACTTTTTGGGAGGCAAAAAGGAAAGAATTGTTACCGAACACTTCTCTCTTTTTCTAGCTGTGGCTGAGTGTGTATTGAAAGAGAGAGTGTGTGTGTGAGCATGCCTCCTCCCCCACCCCCGTGTCTTACACAACTAGGCATTTACACACCAGATGATCCTTGCAGGAAAAGCCAAGTCCCCAGCTGCTGTGGAATGTTAAGAGATCTCCCTGGAATGCCCTTATGGGACGTCTGGTTCTAATTGCCTCCGTCAGCCAGAGCTGGTGAGCTGGCAGGAGCAATGAGAGGTGAAATTGAACAGATTCCAGTTCACATCAGACCCCCAGGCCTGCCAGAGTCCCCCAGGGGCCGGAAAAGAAAACAAATGCGGCCACAGCGGCGGGTGTGGGCGTGGGTGTGGGGGGAAGAACTCCGAACTGGAAGTCGGAAGGCCCTCGTCCCTGGACGGCTGCTAACGCCCTCACTGCTTTGGACCCATCACTTTGCCAAGTGGTGAGGACTGGCCGATCTCCAAGGCCCCTTTCTAGCCTCACATTCAGGGACAAAAGTGTCACGCTTTCATTGCGGGGGGGGGGGGGGGGGGGGAGTGCATTTTCTTCTGAACTTTAAAAGCGGATGCTCTGTGTTTCTAGATCCTTCAGAAGAATGGGGTGGTGCTGAGGATTTCATCGCCGCTCCCCGCCCCGTTATGCTTACCCCCCTGTCCCAGCCCCATTCTTTTCCTCTCTCCTCAGCAAGGGGTGGCCGAAGGTCTGAGGCCGGTGAGGAGACAGCTCCCGCGGTTCCTTAGTGCCCCCTATGGGTTCAAAGGCCAGACACGCTGAAGTGGGAGCCGCCCAGGAAGTCACAGCCAGGGCTTCTTACACCAGGGCTGCTTCTACCGCGGACCCCCAGTTTTAGAGGTAGTCTGTTCAAGTTGGCTGTTCATTTGGGGCGAATTTATCTCTTAAGCCTGTTGGTTTTAGGCCCAGCTTCAAACCATTTAGCTCATAGCCTCAACAGATGAGGGGGAGAACGTCACCTAGGGCCCGTGGTCTGCCCCAGTGCAGCATGGGTCAGCAAATACCGAATACTGACGACTTCCAGTTCAACGTCTGACCCAAGCCCGTTCACTCCCCAGACCCCCGCGATCCTTCCTTACACGAGACCAGGATGCATAACCCTTCCCCGAGTCAGCGCGTATCAGTTAAGAGTTCTCTTCGGCTGGTAGTAACAGGACCTTAATCGCAGTGACTCTGTCAACATGGGAGCTGATGTGCTCATCTACAACCCATCTGCAGACCGGCTGCAGGTCACTAAATCGTCAGCCCTCTCTGACACATGACTGTATTATTGGCCCTGTCACCTCAGGGCCCAAGATAGCCCCTTAGGCTCTGGCTATCCCACCTGTAACCCTCAGATGAAGAAGGGGAAGGGCAAGGGCCCCTGTGGTGCCATGCGCACCAAGTCTGTCCCCTTGAAGAGCCACTTACTCGCTTTTGCTTACATTTCATCGGCCACCCCAGCGGTGATGATGGCCGGGGCTGTAATCTAATCGCCACTCCAAATAAAATCAGTATCTGTGACTGAGAGAAGGAGGGGGAGGGACACTGGGGCAACGACAGACACTGCCATGTGGCCCGCGTGTCTTGAGAGAAGCCATGGGTGTCCTTGCCTCCCGTGGACACTGGCTTCCCGCTGCCTGCAAAGACGACGAGGAGTGTTTGTGGGGGCTCACCCGAGAGGGCTCACCCGTCCTAGAGCACTCCTGCCTGCTCACGCAGGACCAGACTCCTGCCACGTGGGTGGGGAGCGACGGTATCTCTCAGATTACCGTCTCCTGCAGAGGATGCCCGGCGAGGGAAACCTTCCCCCGAGTACTTTCCTGAGAGGAATGTCCGCTTACCTTCGAGGACCCAACCCCGACTTCAGACACACCCCAGTAGTGCTTGCTGCCCGCTCTGGGACCAGCTGTAACTGCTCCCCAGCAGCTTCCCCGGCTCTGTTCCAGTCCCCCTCACGTGGGGAAGATCTTCAGCTTGTGCTTGGATGCACACCCTTCCCTACACACTCGCTCTCCAGGGAGAGTGTTCATTGCCTTCTCTCCATGTGTTTTGCAGGGAGCCAAAGCCACTCATCACCTCGAAGAGCAACACTTACATGTTTCAATCTGATATTTAAAAATTGTAGACCTGGCATGCACACCCAACCGACCTGGCTCTGGTAGCCTGACCCTGCTTCTGGTCATCAGCCTTGGAGAGAAGGCTTGTGCTTTGGCTGGTTCCTAGACTCTGCACCATTTGGTGAATGTGGAGACTCATGGGCCTTTTCTGATGTTTTCTAGACCTTCTTTGGATAGCTGCAAACTGATTTTCTATAGGGGGAAAAACAGAGTCACAGAAGCATTGTCTGAGAGAACTGTCCCTACTGGGCCACGATGTACAGATTTGGGTAAGGACCCAGCGAAGGGCAGCATAGCCAGCTCCACTTGGGGAAGCATTTTCTAAGTCATTTAGCAGAGCTTCAGCTCTTTGCTATGTGTCTCAGTCATACTTAAGGGAACAAAAGTTCAATGGCCATCGGCCTAATTCAACAACTGCACCAACTCCTTATTATACTAACCTTCCTTCTCTTCACACATCATTTCTTTCTTTCTTGTACTTTGCTAGAGAATGCATAGTCTCACTGGAGAGAGACCAAGTGAGAGAGGGGGGAAAGTGAGAAATCATTCCCCAAGGAAAGATGGCCATGTCACAATCCCTGCTCTTCCATCCTCTCGGGAGTTTGACATGCGCACACACACACACACACACACACACACACACAACCTGGTATGATTTTCAAGCCACCTGGCCTGGGACTTGAACCACACACTCGGCCATGCAAGATCAAGCCGCCATAACCTCCACACGACTTGCCAGCCCTGGAGCATCATTTTAAGACAGCTCCAGTTTCTGCCACCCTTTTTTTCTGACACGGTCTGAAAATACCTATGCCTCCTTCGCGTGATGTTCTGATCCCCAAAGAGTGTTCATCATGATGCTGTAGAACCATTACCTCTCACATTCCACCATGCAGTTCTCTCACGAGACGGAACGTGTTTGAAAACGAAGATCCCGAACCGCGTAATCAGAGTAGGATTTCCCTTTAAGATGGAGTTTCCAGGAATGAACTTGCTTAAAAGCAGAGACCACCTCCTTGGGGATGGGAGGGAGAGAAATAATCAGCTTCAATTTGTTAAGAACCATTTATCATGAGTGCTCTGAGACGATGTCTGTTTTAGATCTTTTCTCCGGTATAATTCAGTTATTGCACATACATCAGGGGGGTTCCCAGACGCCCAGGCTCAGCGGATGACCCCCCAGAGGCCGGCTTGGCCGTTTCTCATGAGATACTTAGGCAAAGACAGAGTGTCATTTTTAGCACTTTACTAGTTGGGACTTTTTAAAATATATATTTGGTGCTGTTTAATGCTAGGTATTTAATACCTTCGAGCACTTAAAAACCTAATAGCAAGTTGAATTATCACTGCTTTGCAGACAGAGAAGTTAAAAGAAAGGTTAAAAAATGATTTGGTGCCTGTTCTACCCTCAGTTCAAGGTGGGAGCAGGAGTTTGAGTCCCACGACTGCATTGTATTGACAGCAGGGCTCCCGCTGAGTACGCATGCGCACAACAAGGTCCTTACTGGGAAAACTGAGCCAACGGGCCCTTTTCTCAGAAGCCAAATCTAATGCCTCCAAAACACAAAGTCAGAGTAGTCAAAATGGGCAGCAGCTTCGTTTGAATAAATCATTTCAGTCCCTGCATGGTTACTTTCCTTGGAAAGGAGGAGCCATGTTCCCCGAAGAACAGTGTGAATCCTCTTGAATTTTGGGAAAATGCACGCGGGAAACATGAGCAAGAGTGTATATGCAATCATTTCTTAATATCGACGTGCGGATCATTTGTTTACTAAGCATTAACTGGAGTTTCATCCGCACTGTGCTTTGTCCTAGGTGCTCAGGATATGGATCAGGTTGGACCACTGGTGTTAAGAAGCAGCAAGGTGGGACCAGCAGTTAGCGTAATGGCTATGTCACTGGACTCCCATGTAGTTGACTGCGGTTCAAGTCCCAGACCCAGTGGCTTAAACTCACACTGGGCGCGTGTGCGTGCGTGCCCAAGATCCCGAGAGGAGAACGGAGGAGAGGAGATTGCAAGGTGGCCACCCCCCTGGGGGGTGATTTCTCACTTTCTGTCTCTCTGTCTCTCTCTGTCTTTCTGGTGAGCACATGCACCCTATAGCAAAAACCTCTCAAAAAAATTAAAAAAAAAAAAAAAAAAAAAAAAAAAAAAAAAACAGCTGAAAAGGTAAATTCAGGCCTCAGTCATGTATTGAGGATACAAACGCTAAGAAAAAAATGAAGGGGATGAATGGCAGATATACATTTGCATTAAAAGGGGAAAAGAACGGGATTGGCACGTGTATGCATGTCCTCAGATGCCATCTAATGAGTACGCCGGGACAGGTGCACCAAGAAGGAGTACGTGAGTCACCGGAAGGGGGTCACGGGTGGTGGGCGTACGGGATAGGAGAGAGACTTTTCTACTCTATACCTTTGGCATCTTTTGAGCTTTAAACCACAAGAATGTAATAATTATTCACAAGGAATACACACAATTTAATTAAAAAGCTAACGCAAGTCATTCCAAATAGCAGGGTCAGTGGTTCGGAGGCTTGGAAGTAGAAGGGCACTTTTAAAAAGTGTCTCAGCCAGCCAGTGGGTGGTCGTGATGTCCTTCGCTCTCAGCCTGTATTTTTCTTGCCATCCAGAGCCCTCCCCAGGGCCAAGGCCAGTGTGTGTCCAGGAGTCGCAAGCTCTGGCTCTTTCTTCAAGGAAAAGCTGAAGCGCACCCGTTCTAGCTGGTATGCGATGCTTTGCAAGCAAAGCCACAAGAACGCTTCTGTCCCTGTCTCGGACTTCACTGTACATGGTTGCTGACCAACCAGAGGGCAGGTCAGCACGAGCTGAGAGAGGGCTGTGTGTGCCATGAGGGAGCTGAAGACATTGGCAGATGGCCCAGAGGGGAGAGGGCTCAGCAGACGGGACCAGGTCTCAGGGACCGGAAATCAGGTTAGATGAGCCCAGCGGGATGCGTCCTGGGCAAACTGAGGCCCCCCACAGCCCTTTTCCTCATCTGTCATACGGGGACAGGGACATCACTAGCAGCAATAGCCCTTGAGTTGTCTTTCTTTCTTTTTTTTTTTTTTAAAGAATTATTATTTTAGTTAACTTTATTTATTTAGAGAGACAGAGCGAGAGAGAGAGAGAGAGAGAGAGAGAGAGAGAGAGAGAGGGAGAGAAAAGTGAGAAAGCAAGCCACCAGGTGCAGGACTCAAACTGCAGTCGGCCACGTGGGAGTCTGGCACCCTTAACCACCACGCCACCTGCCGGCCTAGGGTTTTCTTGTGTACGACATAATGTCTGCAGAGAATTCTGAGCCCCATTCCTACCTCATGTATTTCCTGTCCAAGAAAGTCAATTTGCTCAAGGTGACCCCAGTGGGTATGGGCTGCCACTAGGAAAGACTTCTCTGAGACAGAGCTGGACAGAGACAGTGCAGTTCTCTGGAGGGACAGCACTTTACAGGCAGGAACTAAAGCCTTTGCCACTGGGGTCTCTGCATTCACCTCCAGAGAGATGGGATCAAAGCCTCTCCCCACACCTCCTGGAACCTTCCACCACCCTCCTCTCTCCCGCCCTCCTCCAGCCAGCCCTCAGCCACCCGAAGGCTCAATTAAGGAGGCATTTGCAGACCTCCCTCTGCCTGGCACGGCACATTTTTCGCATTCCCTGCCTGGCTGTTCCTGGAGCCCTGAGGTGTGTCTGTCTCTTCTCCACCTCTGAAAAGGACAGCGGTCCTGTGACTCGGCCCAAGAGGGGGCCTGGACCTTTGCCCCCAGTCCTAGTGATGACCAGGACAGTATCTTCTCCCATCAATTTCCTTCGTTGAGCTTTGAGTACTCGAGACGTCTGAGCGGGACTGTTCCGGGTCCATGGAGATGGAAAGGGAATGGGGGTGGGCCCCAGTTATGCGAGTAGCTCCCACTGGGAGGGGAGCAGGGTCTCGGAGGCCCGAGGTGACATTAAGGCTGTTAATCGAGGTGATTATGGTAAAGAGAAGACAGTTCCTTTCAATTAGAGATATATGCTGTTTAAAATTACCATAGGGAAAAAGAAATACAAGCTCTTCGTATGTGTTTTGGGGTGAAACAATACCATATTGGATTTGCAATAAAATACTCTGAAACAAAAAGTTGGGGAATGACAAATCACTTGGTAAGAGCACTTATAATTGCAATGATTGAAGCCGGTAATGGGTACAAGGGACTTCTTGTAGCGTACTCTTCTAGGTGTTTGGAAAATTCCAGAATAAATAGTTTAAAAAAGGAAATTCACGATTCATTCTGGCACGGGGCGTGCAGGCTTCACACTGTAGGTGAGGTTGAAACCCGGTTAAAAGATGAGTCAGAGACAGGCCGCAGGGAGCGGACAGTTTGGAAGTCCTCGTCGGCTTCATTCATTTTCTGTCTGCGAGTCCTCCTGCTCTCCTGGGTTTTCATACCAGCGAAAGCATTCCCCTTCCAGGGCGTGACCCATGCTTGCTCCGTGCGTGGGGTGGGCCTTGCTGCAAGGCCTTCTCTGGTTGCCAGGGCTGGAGCTGTCTTGGCTCCTACCAGATCTGCCACCCACTTCCCTCCCCTCTACCCACCCCCGCCATCCCGGGAGACCCGCCCCGCCCCTTCCTTCTTCCTAACCCCCTCCAGTGCCCGTCTGGGGAAAATTATCCAAGCTCCAAGTAGTAAATTTAAGGCATTGGCAGTGCTCCCATAAACAACTCCCAAATTATCCCATTCCAAGGGTGGGAGTGGGGAGGCCAGGAGTTCAGGCCTGAAGCATTTGCCGGGTCGTCCGAGAGCTCTGGGCGCCATCTGCTGACGGAGACTCGTAGGCAGCTTGGAATGGGGGCAGGGCGGGTGCAGAAAACTTCTGATGACAGATGAGGACAGAGCCGGTCTCTGGTCTCTGACAGCGGAGGCAGGTCCCTGTTCACCAGGCTCCGGGCACGAAGGGAGGATAAGAAGTGTGTGTTGTGTGCGTGCACGTGTGTGTGCTCGGGTTTGCACGTGAGGGATTTCTAGCGCATGCGAGTGTGCTGGGACGGTGTGCATGCTTCCATCCTGTTCCCCAGGTGAGAATGTGGGCCTGTCTCCGGGGTAAAAAGACAGTAAATAAAGGGTAATCGGGCCCAGCTGTAGCCCTCCAAAGGCAGTTTCCAGATGTGTCCTCCTCACGAATCCTCAGCCCGTGTGAGACTCCGCTGCCCGCTTTTACTTGGGGAAAGCGAGGCACCCAGCTTCTCGGGCCCCTTGTGAGAACGCCATGAGCATCAGATACCTGGGGGATCAGGACCTGGAGGCCACTGGGTTCGCCGCCGCTGTTTTGCTGGAAGGAGCCGTGAGCTCAGCGCCGGGAAGAGCAGAGGCGCGCTCCTGTTAGAGGGTCTTCAAGCCCTGCCCAGCCCTGAGTCCTGGGGGACAGACCGCGGCCTCATCCAACCCCTTGTCTGCACAGGCAGAGCTCGACCTCGTCAAACCCCTGTCTGTGCCAGGCAGAGCCCAGGCAGCTGCTCCTCGGCCCTGCCCCACCTCCGTCTCACCTCTTCTCTATTTTCTCTCCTGAAAGAATTTCCTGACCCATAAATCTTGAAGATTTATTCTTTCCTGAGGATCCCTTCGTTGGGAACTGTGGCTCGGCAGTCCCGGACTCAGACCACGCTGGGTGATGTGGGGAAGACACCAGCCTTCGGCCACCCCGAGGGGCCACCACCGCCCAGCCTTCGGCCACCCCGAGGGGCCACCACTGCCCAGCCTTCGGCCACCCCGAGGGGCCACCACCGCCCAGCCTTCGGCCACCCCGAGGGGCCACCACTGACACAGCTTGCTTTTCCAGGTATCTGTCTGGTGCAGCCGGAACGACCAGCTCACAAGTTTCTCTTTGCAAGTGAGAGCAGCCGCAGCTCTCGGGAGAACGGAAGGCCTTGGCCGCTCTCCTCCCTGCGTGGAAGCAGGAAGGCGCCCGGTCTTCCCGTCCTGGTTATTCTCCCTCTAAAGCAACTGCCTCTCACTCCAGTCTTCTCCCCTCCAGTGTGAGGAGGTCCGGCTAAAGCACGCCTCAAAGCCCTGCAGGCGTCGTCTCCCGCTTGCCTGCAGGCTAAGCCCAGGCACATGTATGGGGTCCTCAAGGCCCCGAGACAGGGCCCCCACCTCCCCCGCATGTGTCCACGCCACGCTGACTCCAGCCGGCCTGGCCCCTTTCTGTGTCTGGTCCCACCTACCCTAATGTGCTGAGTCTGCACCAGCCATGCTGTCACTCCCTCTCCCCTCAACCTCAAATGCCCTTTCCTCTACCTCTGGTGGTTGAATCCTTCCTGTGTGCTAAAGGCCTATCTCAAATGTCACCTCCTCCTGGAAGTCCTCGGGGAACTCCTCCCTCTGAACTAAACACAGTTTCCTTGCACTCCCAGTACTGTGCGCAGCCTGTCCCTCCTCAGGTGTTCACAGGCAGCTTTATTCTGCAGCCACTTGTTCAAATGGAAGACCCCCTTGGGTTCGGAGCCCCACGAGGGCAGGGCGATGGGCTTGCTCTCTTCTCCATCTCCCTGTACTTGCCTCCCCACACCAAAGAGCCAGCCCTGTTCTCAGCCGTGAAGATGTTCTCTGGGATAGTACTGGATTGGATTCCAAGTCATTTCTTAGCAGTGTTTGTGTAATCTAGCGTTTTGACTCTTCAGCTTCTCAGCCTTCCTTATGGCAAATTTACCCAGAAGAGCAACGAACTTCAGAGACCACGGACACGCTTTTCACTGCCACCGAGCCCTCTCCCGGGAGCGTGGTGCGAGGCCCTGGGGTTCCAGTGTCTGTGCTGTGGGCATTCCAGCTCGCGACACACCTGCTCCAGACGGGCCAGCAGGTCCAGTGCCTTGTCTGTCTCAGGGATGATCACTTTCCAGAACCAAGGACCTCTACTGAGCGCTCGGTTCATACCAGGAAAGCTCCAAGTTGAACTCTCAAGCAGCTCCTCCATGGGTACAGGCAGCGGGAAGGGTCTGACAGCTTTGGTCCAGAGATGGCCGCAGGGCGCAGGGTGCTGGGCCCAGCTCGGCGGAAAGGGCTCCCAGTCCTGGAGCAAGTTCCTCCTTACCTGGACACACATGGCTCCCCGCGCTCACCTTCAAGGCCTGTGAGAGCAACCCTTCAGAGTCATAAGAGGGACACACGCCAGGGTTCTCTCTCTATGTATATATCTTAACACACAGGATTCTTTTTAGTCTTCCAGTTTATTTATTTATTCCTTCCATGAAATAAGAGAGAGAGAGAGAGAGAGACGGTAGCTCCAACAGAATCTTGACGCCACAATTCCCCCTCAGCTTGAGCTAGCCCCCGATCATGGGCACAAGCACGCCTGTCACACTCAGGGCCCCTCTGGACTTGAACCTAGGGTCTTCCCACACGGGGCGGCCTTGCAGAGCGTGGAGGTTATACTTCTGTACCACCATCTGGCCCCACAGTAGGGCTCTTCTTTAGGCCTTCACACATTTTGTCTTTTCAGTCTTAATAAAATGAAGTTGTCCAGAGATGTGTAAAAGTAACGTTGTTTCGGTCATCCAAAGCTTTTATTAAGAATCTCCACCAATAAATCATTTATTTTCTGATCCTTTGAGGTTATTGGTAATTATCATTTGGTTTTGTGAAGGATGCACTGTGAAAAGAACGCATGCGTTTGGGATCAAAGCTTTATTCATTTTAAATATTTTCTGATTCTAAGTGATACACATTGTTTTATTTTACTTAGATTTTGCCAAAGATGCGTACACTTGCTGGAGAGAGAGAGAGACAGAGAGAGAGAGAGCACCCTTTCCTTGGGGAACGGTCCTGTCGCAATCCCTTCTCCGTTTCTGTCACCTTTCAGGATTTTGGACATGTGTGCACATGCATTCGGAGTGCTTCACGAGCCTCTGAGTCTAGGACTGTGGGATCCAGCCGCCTCCCCCCATGCCAAGGCTGGCCGACTACACATTCATTTTAGGTAAACATTGGAAATACAGAAAACTACAATAAAGAAAAACTAAATCTCCTAGAACTCTATTTCTCAAAGATACGAACATTTGGGCATGGATCCTCCCAGCTGTTTTTCAAGGTGCAGTTTTGGATATATATTTTTTGTACAGCGATTATGTGAACTATTATCACGTGATGAATCTCATTTTAAAACTCCGGATTTTTAACCTAACAAAATTCTGTTAGCGTCTTTCCATGCCTACAATATCCCATGATACTATTTTTACTGGTTTCATAATATCCCATGATAAAAATCTATTTACTATATTTAATTTAACCGATACCTGTGGTCTCGTAAATGGTCTGTTGTTCTAGCGCGCTCTGCGGACTGTGTTCCTGAAGGTGGAATTGCCCCTTGACAGGGACTTTCTGAAGATGTCGATATTGGCCCTTGCCGAGGCCAAGGTTCCCAGCCCGCCTCTGACATTACCAACGTGTGAAATGACGAGATGTCAAAGCCGGAAGGGACCTTCAGCATGAAGATTTACAGATCGTTTAACAGACGGAAAACAGAGGCCCGAAAAGGCCAAGTGCCTTTCTGTGAGTCCCACGGAGAGTTGGTGGCAAAGTCAGAGCAGAGTCCAGCTTCCTACCCAGCAAGCTCTTCCACATTTCATGTCCCCCTTTTAAAAATATTGAATTTTACTTATTTATTCATTTATTTTCATTTTACCAGAGAGAGACAAACGGAAAGTGAGAAAGCAAAATGCCAGGTCCAGGACTTGGACCGACGTTGGCCATATGGGAGTCCAGCGCCTCAACCACCACACCACCTGCCAGCCCTTTCATGCCCCGCCTTTTAACCAGGACTCTGAGTTACATTGACAGGATTTTAACACAGCAAATGTGTTTCTTGAGCTGGCCTCGGCACCAGACAAATGCCTAGGCTAAATGCCGATATTAAGTATCAACTTGGACATCAACTGTTCATTATTACAACAAACAGAAATCCCCTCGTAGGGTTAAGATTTAAGTTTTTTTTGTGTGTGTGTGTGGGGGGGGGGAGGGGGACTAGTGTGAGGCAGCCTGAAGACTTGGGGGTTTAACTGTTCTCATTAAAATGAAAGATTTAATGTCTGGAGACCACAGGGGGGTGAGGCGAACCCCCATCTCGACGGCCGTGGCTTCTCAGGCACCAGAGCTGAATAATCTGTCCCTCTCTAGGTAAGTTCCCCACAGCTCTGGAGAAAGCCTTCCGAAGTGGGCTGGGGAGGCCCTGCTTATGCTAACGAGGCACTAAATTAGTGCATTACATGCCTCATTTAGCACGACTGTGCAAAATCTAAAAGTACTAATAAATTTTCCTTCTGGGGTCAAGAATCATAAAAGGATAGATGATCAACCATTAATTAGCAGAGAAATTAAAGCTTGATGGCTGCTGTTCTATACCTGTCTTCTCTCAAATGGCACGATTTGCTCCAAATGCTTTTTGTAAAGCAGTCTTTCTTAGACAGAAAAAAAAAGAAGAAAATGTGGCACCAGCCAGAAAAGGGGCTTCCCGTCCTCTGTGACTCTCAGGGTGACAGGACGTGCCTGGAGGTGACTGTTTGGGAGATCAGCTCTGGAATTTGATTAAAAGAGAAGAATCTGGTCTTTCTTTATTTGCTTACTTTTTTCTTACTAGCGTTAGTGTAAGCTATGTCTTCTGATGGGTGTATCTTATAGTAAAGGACTATCGCTTACTATGAAGCGTCTCAGTAAAATTTTGCCAGATCCTACAAAGCAGAGATCTCTGGGATAAAGGGAACTCAGTCTTTTTTTTTTTTCCCCAGAGGTTTTTGCTATCGGGCACGTGCGCTCACCAGACAGACAGAGAGAGACAGAGAGACAGAAAGCGAGAAATCACCCCCCAGGGGGGGATGGTCACGCCGCAATCCCTTCTCCTCCATTCTCCTCTCGGGATCTTGGGCGGGCACTCACGCACACATGCCCGGTGTGAGTTTAAGCCACTGGGTCCGAGACTCGAACTGCGGTCGACTACATGGGAGTCCAGCAACATAGCCATTACGCTAACTGCAGTGACTTTTGAGGACAAGTCTCTAACAATTCATTGCTCCTTTTCCTCTCCTTATTAAGGATACGCAGTCCTGTAGTACAGGAAGTTGGGTGTGTGTTTTAATACAATTCTTAGCTGAAAGTCCAAAGCCTGCTGGAAATCTGTCTTTCAGGGGTAGCAATCTACCCCAGCATCAATGAGTGCTCTGAGCAACATCATAACTGTAAGTTTCTAAGACTGATAAATCTCTCCCTTCTCCTTCCAAGGCCTGGACTCTGGCTAGAGGGGCAGGTGAGTGTCCCCAGAGAACGAGGACACTGCAGCTTTTCCACCTCATTGGATCTTCTTGGGTGTTTGAAAATAAATTTAAACAAAAGCCAAGAAGGTTCAGCTCATTTAAACCCTCCTGTGTTTCGGTCATGGCTTTGGAGGTATAAACACACCCAGACGTTTTGAACTTTATCCCGTTGTATCTAATCATCAGACCAACTCTTGGCCTCCCCTGCAGAGACAAGCTGAGGCCTAATTAAAATGGCTTTCCTTGGGCCCAGAAGATGGCACGATGATGAAGGCACTGGAGTTGCACATGGTCAACCGTGATTTCCAGATCCAGTGACTGGACAGTCACGCCAGGCACATGTATGTACTCCAAAATCCCAAGAGGAGAATAGAGAAGGGGTTGCAGTGTGCCCATCCCCGGGGGTGACTTCTCCCTTTTCCTCTCTCTTTATGGCAAAGCACACATGTCCTACAAAAGGAAGGTGGGGTGGCTTTTGTTTCCCTAATAGCTCTCAGTCCTGGGGAGCCCAGAAGAGAAACTGACTTCACAAGTGGGAGTGACTGTGCTAGGATTTTCAAATAGAGGAGCCTTTGCAGGGGACTGACTGACTCCGAGAAGCAGCAGGGCCAGACCCTGGGAAGCACCCCTTGTGGGTCTCTGCAGGGAAGTGGTGAGTGGGAGTTCGAGGATGGCCCCTGCCTAGGCTGAAGGTCGGTTTTCTAATGGCAGGTCTGGGTGCTGCTGTTGGCCACTCATTTATTGCAAAGGATCCGTTCCCTCCTCTCCTGGGCATGGTCCCAGCATCTCCTTGGCCTCTTCACTCCAAACTCCAGGCGCTACCCAGCCCTGGCCTTGCAACAGCATGAATTCGTCTCCCCCCAAGTCTCTGTGGCAAACTGGAATCTCCACCCACCCGACGCGTTCTCCGTGCCACTGCTCAAATGTTCTTCCCAAGACACAGACAGTGTCACTTCCTGGCTGGGAATCTTTCCTAGCTCTCCCTCGCCCCAGAACAGAATGTAAAGCTACGACCTTTGCATTTTGGTCTCATTTCTCATAGGTCCGCTCTCAGGTCGCCCTGCCTCGCTTGCTTCCTGAACACAGCCTGCCCTTGCTCTTCCCGTGCCTGCTATTTGCAAGCACTTCCCACGGCTGGCCTGGAAAAATCCAGCTCGTCCTTCCAAGCCCATCAGGCCGCCTCTCTGTGGTGCAGCATTCCTGCACCTCTGCTGGCAGGGCTGGCCCCTCTGTCCCGCTCTGGTACCTTCTCTCCCGACTATGGCTCCACGCAGGGAGAGGTCCCATCAAGAAACATCCTAGCTTTGCGTAAATTAAACACACACACACACACACACACACACACACACACGGTCGATCTCAGACCAAAAATGACAGTTTCTGGGAGGGTGCCCAGCCTTCAGTGTTTCTCAGCTTCCAATGTACAGCCTAAATTGAAAATGACTACTGCAGTCTGAGACCCTGCAACCCACTCGAACTCTCCAGAACACAGGCTAAGATGGATAAATCTCCCTCTTCTCCTCTCCAGGCCTGGCTCTGGCTGGAGGGGCAGGTGGGTGTCCCCAGGAGCCGGGAAGGGCTGACTCTGAGGCTCTGCATCTGGAGAGTTCTAGAAAACACTGCTTCTTCCCATCTATTTGAAGGAGTCAAAGAGCGAGTTCAGGTGGTTTCATTATCTAAAATGAGTTGAATAGTCGGTCAGAAGGGGGCCGGCAGATAGATCAAGAGAAACCCTGACACGTGGGGCTCTAATCACCCAAGACCAGGGTCGAAGGACTGGGCTCAAGCTGGTGCTCCATCACTCTCTGACCTGGAATGCTCTGAGCGCTCTTCTCCTCACCTGAAAATGGGTGTTGTCATAATCCCGATACTATATTGTGAATATTGAATAAGAGATGCAAAGGCATTCTGTACACTGCAAAGGGAAGTGATTTATTGTTCTTTTTGGTGCCATTATTATACAGTTCTGAGCTTATGGGAAACAGGACTTTATCTTACTCCTTTCTTTTTTTTAATAATCATTTATTTATTTATTTTTATTGATTCATTTATTTTAACTTGACTAGAGAGAGAGAGAGATTGGGAAAGTGAGAAAGCAAGCCACCAGGTCCCGGGCTTGAACCTTGGTCAGTCATGTGGGAGTGTCCAGCACCTTAACCACCACGCCACCTGCTGGTACCTGCCTTACTCCTTTCTATACCCCTTGTACTAGACTTCAGTGCCTGGCTCATGCCCTAGCCAGAGTATGTATGTGAATGAATGAATGAGTGAATGAGGTTAACAGTGAGTGAGCAAACAAGCAAGTGAACGAATGAACGAGTGAACACTGGAGTTCTGCATTCCAAAGCACACACGCCTGAGCTCTGCAAGGCAGAGACGAGGCTTCTCCTCTCCCACCTTCCAGTTTTTAATGGCCACGACTCACATGTGGAGCAGCTTAGCAGAGAAGCAAACATCTGGGGACCAGGACCACTGTGAGAAACCCCTGGCTTCATTCTGCAGCTCAGGAAATGTATATTTCTTCAGTTTCCACTGTTGTCCCCAGGTCCCTCCTTTCTAGGATGCTGCTAATACCGTCTTGCCAAGTGGACAAGGACAGGAGCCAGGCCACGGAGCGTGAGGAAATGGGTGGCCTTCCCAGGCTACCCCAGTGCTCTTCAGGGAGAGAGCAGGCCTCGTCCCACAGCTCTGGCTCATGTGCAGTTACCGAGCAGAGTCGGGGAGAGACACTGTGGCCAGGGGCAGGGCACTGGACTTGGAGGCAAGAGACCCCGAGTCAAGTCCAGGGGGTCACCGTTCATCAGCGTGCCACTGGGCGAGCCCTATAATCCTTTTATTAAAAGATGCTAAGAACTCCTGTGTTGCAGGGTAGTGAAGGGGAAATGGGAAAAGTATGTTTGGAAACTTCTAGTCTAATGCCTGACTTCATACTTACTCATTTGTTTATTCAACATCATTCATTCATTATAACGTACCAAGATCCAGGACACGTGCTTTCAAGTTGCAGGGTACTCATTACATCCTTCCTCCCATCTTTCCTTTTTCCTTCCCTTTTTCTCAGAGTGAGAAAAGGGCTTGAGTGTCACTAGGTTTACACATAAAGACATGAACCAGTGAGCCGATGTTCTTCCTACGAAAGCTTCTCCCCCAGAGAGAAAGGAGAGCAGAGGGCTGTGCAAATTCAAATGCTCCTGGAAGTCCCGATAAGCCCACTGAGATAGAAAACACCAAAAACAGGGACCAGCAGTTGGCATAGTGGCTATGTCGCTGGACTCCCATGTAGTTGACTGCGGTTCGAGTCCCGGACCTGGTAGCTTAGACTCATGCCGGGCACGTGTGCGTGCATGCCCAAGATCCCGAGAGGAGAATGGAGGAGATGGAGGAGAAGGGATTGCAGTGTGGCCATCCCCCCTGGGGGGTGATTTCTCGCTTTCTGTCTCTCTGTCTCTTTCCATCTTTCTGGCGAGTGCATGCACCCTATAGCAAAAACCTCTCTGAAAAAAAAAAGAAAACACCATAAGCAGAAACACCTAACTTGCCAAGGTGATCATGGCTTAGCCTTGCCCTGCTTAACCGTGCCTGGAACACTTCCACTGTTAGCCTATAGCGGGGCAAAAGCATCGATCACAAAGCCTATTTGATGACAGAGCCCTGAATATTTCACGTCGCGTATGGAGGTACTGTTCTGAGAGAAAACCAGGAAGGCAGTGTGGATACTCGAAGCCCGGTTCCCACCAAATGCCTATCACTTTCACACCATCCTAAAGTCAAAAACTGGTCAGGTGAATTGTTAAGCCGCGGGCCATCTGTCCCCATGCATTGCCGCGGGCAGAAAAGCACACACATCTTGAAGATGATTTCTCTCAATAGGCTGGAAAAAGGCAAATCAAATGAAAACCGTGGATTGGAGAGGCCGGCCCTTCCCCAGAGGGCACTCGGTTGGGCCAGATGGGTCCGAACGGTCTGGGGGGCTAGGAGAATTTGAGGGCGCTCCTCCCTGTTCTGCGTTATCTCCCATTTCCTTTGGGAGCCCCGGAGACGTGGCCTTCCCAAAGCAGCCTCCGAGGTGGCCTGTAAAGCTTTTGTCCTTGCAGCAGAGAAATTTCCGCTTCAGTGGCTCCAAACAAGGCTTGCATTAACTCCGGGCCTGTGAGGGGAGCACGTGCAACAAAACCCAACACCGTGTCCCAGCCCTCAGACAAGCCCGGAAACAAATGGTGCCGGAGTTTTCCAGAATAGAATCATCCGCTCAATGTCACTGCATACATTTACCTACCTCGGAGCCCATTCAGGGCCCCCTTTAAAGGCATGTATCAATAGAGATGGGTCAGACAACATCTCTATGGCAACACCTCTGCTGAGAAATGACGGTGCCCACGGCCGGAGGAGCATGACCATTTCTTAAAAATACTCGCCAATACAGCACCACTCACTCCAGAGAGCCCTTTGGCTCCCAGAATGTAGGGCTGTATTTAAAACAATAGCCCAGGAGCTCATGACAAGACTAATTAGGGGCACCCGGGAGCAGGCACCCTCAGGACCCAGAGTTTGCACAAAGAATTAAGACCTGGGGCTTCAGGACTCGGAAATTTGTCAACACAATTAACATTCTCTTTCCTGGAAACTCTCAAGCTGAGAGAGTTTCCGAGGACCTTATTTTAAGCATCCAACGTGAAGGGAATTGTGAGAGAAAGAACGCTAGATAGTAAAAAAAAAAAAACAAACCCAGAGGGCTGGGTCCCTGCTAACGGCCCCCACAGAGCCCTCCTCTGACACCTTCGCAAATCAGGACTGGGCCAGGCGGCCTTTGTGACCTCCAAGTCAGGAGTCTTACAGATGTCCTGTCGTGTCCAGGGCCGTGGTAGGAAAAAGCCTCAACTACTATTATCGTTAGGAACAGGCTTCGCCACCACCACCACCAAAATAATACTAAGAGAGACACGAATTTCATGCACACAGTGCTTTACTGAATGCTCTAGAAAGAAATTGGGCACTTTCGACAGAGCAGTTTGGAGCTGTCAGAAAGGATAAGAAAGAATGTTACTGCATCAGCTGCTTCGTGTGTTGGAGGAGGGCAAGCAAGCCAAAGCCAAGGTCGAGGAAGCTTGTCGGACCCACAGCGCAGTTGCCATGCCCCCTTGCTTTCTCCACGACCTCAGGCGAGTCATCGACCCAGCTTGCCTCTCCAGCTCCTTCGCGAAGCGTGAAGTAGTTGCCCACCTTTGGACGAAAGATGGCGAGGGGAGCGTGGAGTTTATATACACAGCACTCTTTAGACCGGCATGCAAGAGAAATGAGCTGGAGGACTGTGAGCTGCGGATCACCGTGACCTGAGTGTTCGGATACCTGAGCGTTAAACAGCCTTTAAGAAGCCTTGTCCGTTGGTACAGCAGTTAGCGTAATGGCTATGTCACTGGACTCGCTGGACTCCCATATAGTCAACTGCGGTTCGAGTCCTGGACCCGGTGGCTTAAACTCATGCTGGGCGCGTGTGTGTGCATGCCAAAGATCCCAAGAGGAGAATGGAGGAGAAGGGATTGCGGCGTGGCCATCCCCCCTGGGAGGTGATTTCTCGCTTTCTGTCTCTCTGTCTCTCTCTTTCTGGTGAGCGCATGCGCCCTATAGAAAAAAACTCTCAAAAAAATAAAAAAAAGCCTTGTCCATGGAAATGGACTGCGGCCGACGGCCCCTGCCATCTGTGCTGACGTGCAGAGGGCAGGCCTCCGGGTCGCTGGGTTCTAGGCCCTGGACTTCCCTGAAGGTGGGGACCGGGGCGCTTCAGCTCTGCTCCCCCACCCCATCTCCCCAGCCCGAGACCACAGGGCTCCTCAGAGCTGCTCCCCCCACCCCACGGCTCTTTTCCTCTTATTTTTTTCCTTTCCTTTCTCTTCATTCTTTCGATATATTTGCATACTCCTTTCAGGCAGTCACAAGAACGTCTGTGATAATCTGCTTTCTAATTTTTAGGAGAAACCTTTTTTTCCCACTTCAATCGAAAGCTCTCAAAGTTAAACACATCCAGATTAGGTCATCAAAATCATCCTTTCTGCGAGACCTGTGCTCAAAACAAATGCCTCTTATAGAACTTTAGAACTCTACTAGCCCAGTTAGAATACAGGTTTTGTATTTGTTTTGAGATAACAAATACAAATTTCACTCATTTATACGGATTCCTCTATTTCACTAATACATAGCCAATATGAATTAGTTACAATTTTGTCAAGGATTACACAAAGCTGAGTAAGGATTTAAAACATTTAATTACATCGAAAAGAACGATACTATTAAGTTCAAAAGCAAAAAATACAATTTGGCTTACTCCGTGAATTTTCATTTTATTTTGATAACGTTTTTCTTTCCAATATTACCATAACATACTGCTGTAATAAACTATGTCGTGTGTGTTTGTGTATTTTTAAAAATCTTGCCAGAGGTGCGTGTGCTCCCAGAGACAGAGAGGGAGTGAGAAAGCTCTGCCATGTGGCCTGGCCGCCCCACAGCCCCTTCTTCTCCACTGCCCCCTCTTTTTGGGGAATTAGGAACGCAATGCACATGTGCCCAGAAAGGTTTTCAAGTTGCAACGGAAGCATAGGGCCAGTCGACAGCATGGTGGTTAAATTGAGGCCACTGAATCCCACATGGCCAACCCTACGGTTCCGTTTTATTTATTTATTTATTTATTTATTTACTTACTTACTTATTGGAGAGGTTTTTGCTATAGGGCATGGGCACTCGCCAGAAAGACAGAGAGAGACAGAGAGACCGAAAGCAAGAAATCATCCCTGGGGGAATGGCCACGCCGCAATCCCTTCTCCTCCATTCTCCTCCAGGATCTTGGGCACACATGCACACGCACCCGGCGTGAGTTTAAGCCACCATGTCTGGGACGTGAAGCGTGGTTGACTACATGGGAGTCCAGCGACATAGCCATTACGCTAACTGCTGGTTCCCCTATGTTTCTGTTTTAAATGACTGATATTACATTTTATAAAATCAGGAGTTTTAACTCTTATATTGTGACTTTTTAAAAAGAGAAATCAGGGGTAAGCCGGTGGTATGGTAGTTAAGGTACTAGATTCCCACAGGGTCGACCTTGGTTCAAGTTCCAAACCCGGTGACTTGAAAATCATGCTGGGCGCGTGTGCGTGTGTGCACAAAATCCCTAAAGGAGAACGGAGGACAAGGGATTGCAGTGTGGCCATCCCCCCAGGGTTGATTTCTCACTTTCCCCGATCTGTTTCTGTCTCTGGCGAGTGCACACAAACAAGGGAAATCAAACTTTTCTCCACCTTTACTTTGTGAGCAGTCCGTGTAAATGGTGAAAAGAGATATGCAGCTATTTAGTTTATATCTATTGATGATAAACACGTTTAAAATCTCGTTTTTAACGTCATGTTTGTTCGCTGAACCAGTGACAATCGCCGTTTCTCCAGAGTTGAGCACTTTATAACACCCGCTGTGCATTAGGTACACGGCAAAATGATCGACGAGTTTCTGTCTGTGCTGGCTTCTCAGGGCACTTGCGGAGTAAGACGAGATTAAAACCACAGCGAAGAGCTGACATATACGGTCTTTCTACCACACTGCCTTGAGCGGAGTTTGAACATGCAAGCATGCAGGCAGCGGCTGACCAAGAAGGAAGTGAGAATGACTCCGTGGCCCTGACTGAGTGAAGAGGGCTCTGAGTCCTGCTCCTCCATCACTCTCGGAGATCTCATGGAAGAATTCACACTGTGAATTCCCAGGCACCACTGGGTTCTCCTGCTATCACCCCAACTGTCTACAACCCTCCGGAGCACTGGAGCCATTAATTAGACAAACGAAAGAAATCACACAGTGAAAGTAGGATCAGATACATAAGGCAGACATTGTCTATTGCTTTGATGATGACTAAGGACAAGTTCACAAATTTCACCGGTGACACTCACCCTATTAGTGCGCAGGTGTGTGGGGAGGAGGGGAGGTGTTTCCTCTTAGGGAGTTCGACATTAGATACATGATAATCTGCAATGCTGCATCTTGACAGAGCCTCGCTCAAGTGCTCCATGAGACCTCGGAGTCGTAAACGTCATCTTACAGACGGGAAAACCAAGGCCCTGGGCTTGTGCCTCGCTCAGATTCATCCAGCAAGTGGGGCCAGAGGGAAGCCAGGTGTGCTGGCTCTGCCCCAGCTTCCATTCTGCGTTTTGGATTAACTCCGTCTCCATCAAGAGCCCTGTTAGAGCCCTGTGCTGTAGTTTCACACTGGAGCTCGTGCTCAGGGTCACAGCTGAGCTAAACTCAGTGAGATTTTAAAAAATCCATTTCTGCTGCTGGTAATATCCTGTCGCCCTAGCCAGAGAGCTGTGTGAGTCAAATGAATAATGGATGAGGACGTGATTTGTAAAGTGATAGGTGATGTGCGATTATGAATCGTGATTCCAGCTCTTCCCAGGGCCCTGGACACCAGATTCAAGGGCAGCCTGTCCCCAAACAACTGACAATGCTGACTCAGCCCTGCAGCCCCCAGGAGCCAGAAACAGAGACAGGCTGCGTGAGGGGACGTGGCCTCTCCATGTGGCCACGGAAGCCAGAAGCATTCTGATGCAGCCCAAAGGACAAAACAAAAGAAAGCACACGTCTGTCTTTTTCATTGCTAAGTAATGTCTTCCGCAGTAATCCCACCCTGTGTGCTGGAACTGGGGCCTGGGGTAGGGGAGCTCCAGCATGGGTAAGGGCCAGGATGTCTGTTGCAGTGCCCACTCTGTGAGGACGCCTTGACACAGCGACACCACTGCAGCTGGATCCTAATGCACATCACTGCTGGCAGTTTTGTCCTGAGAGCAGGCGGCGACCTGGGCCGGAGGATAAGCACCCCCGCCAATCCTAGCCCTGACTCACTGGGCTGCCAGGTTCTGAGCTACTGTTTCGTAGAAGTAGGGCACACGGAGGTGGCTGGACTGAGTCAGGAGAGGAACTCGGCCGTGAGATAAGAGACGATGGCAAGGGTTAGAGGCAAGGCTGACCTAGGGAAAAGTACCCTGGACTGAGACCTGTGTTCGTCTGGCATCTGCCCAGGAAACGTGGACATTCGCAGCCCCTGTGAGGGCCTCAGCAAAGCGACAATTACCCGCGTCCTGCCCCGCTCCCACAGCAGCAGGGAGATAAACAGGACAGGCGCTCTGGGGACTGATCAGTGGGAGGACGTGTTTATTTTATTTCTAATGGGCACTGCTTTCTGTGTGCCAGGTACTGGGGGACCCGGAGACCACAGGGGGAAATCAGACCCGCTTCCTGCCCCGGAAGAGCTTAAGCATCGGCCAGGCCCAGCACCGTGCTGCGTGCAGCGGAGGCCACGCTGCACAGGGTCGCACCGGGAGTTAGCAGACAGGGGGCGCTCTTTGGACAGAGGACTGGGTTTTATTTTTCCAACCCCATGAATGGAATGCATAGAGAGCGGTTTACCCAGACTGGAGTCAGGGAAGCCCTCAGGGTGGGGTGGGTACCAAGGGGAGGTTGCCTCACCCAGTGGCCGTGTTCACTTTTCTTTCACATCCACCTTCCAGACCTTTGGAAGACTTTTACAACCTTCATCCACTTGACCCTTTAAAAGTAGCTTCTCTTATCTCTATTCTACAAACGAGAAACTGAGTCCTGAAGTCTGAGACACCTGCCCATCACACAGTACGCTAGAGAGAGAGCTGGGATTCCAAACTGGTCATACAAGGACATGCTATCGTCAGGGGACTCGTGGGAGGCTCGAGACGGGGTTCTAGAGGGAAAAGAGATTTCACCACTTACGTCTTACGGTTTGGTGGTTTTCATTAGTTTTATGCAAAATTCAGTAAATATTTTCAAAATAAGCTGCCAGCCCCGCGGGTGTGCACAAGCTTGTGTTCAGGCTTCAATCCGTGGACTGTCCCTGGCTCGGCTGTGACGGGCTAGCCCAGGGCCAAGGTGAGTGAAAGCGCTCTCTGAGGTCGGGCGGCCTCTCAGCTTCCTCCCTCGTCCTCAGCTGGGCTCTGTCACTTCCCTCCCTCAGTCCCGCCTCTCTCACCTTCATCCTCTCTTCAGATGCTGGGCTGGGCCTTAGCCCAGGACATCAGAGGCCAGAGGGGAACCTTGGGGCAGAGGCAGGAACCTTACGGCGTTTTCCCCCTAAGATGAGTGACCCGTTTACACCATCCCTACCACAAGCAAAGGAGCAGAGGCCCTAAAACAGGAGGCATCTGACGGGAGTCACAAGGGAACTTGGAGTCCCATACTCTTCTGTCCCGTACACAGCACACTGGTCCGAACCACTGGGCCTGGGCCCAGCTCCTCTGTGTCTGTCTTCTCTCTTTGTTTAAAGCGAGTGTCTTGTCATGGCATGATCTTCCTGCCTCAGCGTCCCAGCTGGGACCACACGTGTGCCCCCACTCCCCGCCCTTTCCTCAGGCATGGTCTTGCCTTGTGGCCCAGGCCAGCCTCAGCGCCACCATCCTCTTGCCTCAGCCTCCTGTTACTCGGCTCTGTCCCCATCATGGCCGGTGGGAAGCAGACTCACATGAGCGTCATGGAAGGAGAGTAGTGACTGTCTCCACAGGGAGAGGGCTGGCCCTGCTGTGGGGTCGGGGCCTGGCAGTGACCTCAAGTCTTGCAGGCTGGCCGTGAAGCGACTTGAGCCAGGCATTCACCCACTCACCCCGTGACCAAGCAGAGGGTCCTCACGGTGGGTGCCACTCAACACGGCGAGGCTCAGCCGCAGCCACCGCCATCCCCCCGGAGGGCCACTGGTTGTACTTTCTTCGTGGCCCTCGGAGAGCAGTGCTGGGCCAGGCACCCAGAGGTGCCCCTCGGCCGCCGGGAAGGGCGCACCCACCCCGGACCCTCTCCTCCTGCCGATGCTTGGGGTCCCTGGGTTTTGTGTTACAAAACCGGACCACAGTGGGGCAGTCGCGAAACCAGATTTCCACTTCACTTGTTTCTGCCTTGGCCTCTAAAGATATCTGGAGTGAAAAGAGAAGAAAACGAGAAACAGGAGCGGAGACGAGGCCGTGCCCTGACGTTTGAAATGGGAACAGAAGGTCAGATCCGAGATAGCCAGGGCACCCAGTCACAGGCTTTCTGCAGACTCCGTCCCCTGGTGGGCAGATGGGACTTCAAGGCCACTGGGAGACAGAGACAGGGAAGCCATTCAGGGCTAGCGGCCTGCCACTCTATCTCCGCGCTCAGATGACACCCTCTCCTGCTCTCACGGTAGAGCCCCGCGGGCCCAGCTCCCCACAGGGCACAGTTGGCCAGGCTCCTGCCCGGCCGTGCCCCTCCCTGGGGGCTCTGTCTCCTGCCCAGATTCTCCACCCAGACCCCGAGGGCTAACCTCCCAAAGGCGCTCCGTCCACTCTGGCTTCACGGAAGGCATTGGCGTCTGCTCAGTACATGGGATCTTTCCGATCCTCCCCCAGAAGCGTCTGGGACGGGCTGGGGGGCCAAGGAGGAGGCTAGAGCTTGTCCGAAGCTGTGGCCCTTCCGCTGTCAGGCTGGTGGGTGTTGGGGTCTCGTGGAGCTGGGACTCCTCAGGTCCATGCTGCCTTGCGCTGTGGTGCCTGAGGTTCGAGTACAACTAGGGTTTGTCACGGCGCAACTCAAGTGCCACCTCCTCCACGCAGGCTGTGACTGCCACCTCCTCCACGCAGGCTGTGACTGCCACCTCCTCCACGCAGGCTGTGACTTTCGCCCCACAAAGACACCAGCAAGACAGAAGCTCGCTCTCTCTCTCTCTCTCTCTCTCTCTCTCTTTTTTTTTTTTTTGGAGAGGTTTTTGCTACAGGGCGCATGTGCTCGCCAGACAGACACAGAG
The DNA here is from genome assembly GCA_026018925.1 of Tupaia tana. Lineage (NCBI taxonomy): Eukaryota > Metazoa > Chordata > Mammalia > Scandentia > Tupaiidae > Tupaia > Tupaia tana. The sequence continues at coordinate 38,033,825 of JAKSZU010000020.1, read as the reverse complement.
AGAGACAGAGAGATAGAAAGTGAGAAATCACCCCCCAGGGGGGATGACCACGCCGCAATCCCTTCTCCTCCATTCTCCTCTCGGGATCTTGGGCACGCATGCACATGCGCCTGGCGTGAGTTTAAGCACCAGGTCCGTGACTCGAACCGCAGTCGACTACATGGGAGTCCAGCGACATAGCCATTACGCTAACTGCTGGTCCCAAGACAGAAGCTCTCTTTCCCTCCTGTGCGCCCCGTGGCGTGTTGGACTCTCACAGTGCACGTGTGTGTCTGCTTTACGTGGACGTGAGGAGCTCGCACATACGCTTCTCCAAAGACTGTGAGCTCCTGGAGGTCCAGGCTCAGAGCAGGCCCTCAGCCAGCACGGCACGACGGGAGGTGACAGGAGAACACGCGCAGGGCACGCCACACTTCTCTGCCTCCTGGGCTGCGGTGTGGAGAAAACCCCTCTCACTCACTCACCGTCAGTGTGTCGAGTGCTCCTCTACGCCGGGCACTTGGCTCCAGAAGGAAACAAGGCAGACGGAAGTGCATACACTCATGGAGCGTCCAGGTGAGAAGAGGCGAACCAACCACGGGAAGGCGGCAAACGCAACACCTAGGTAAAGCAGCCGGGTAGACAGCGACCACGGAGGAGCAAGGAGCCACAGCGGAAAGCGGAGCTGGGAAGGCTGGTAGGGTGGGCTGGACTGGGGAGAGGAAGTGGTCTCTGTTCCTACCTGCAGAGTCAGGGAATCCTTACTGAGAAAGCAGCATCTGAGAAAACCCTGAGAGATGGGAGTGAGCGCACGGACGTGGGGGAAGAGCCTCGAGACCGAGGGAACGGTATGTGCAAAGGCCCTGAGGCAGCTGCACGCCTCAGGAGACCAGTGCAGCTGGGGCAGAGCATATGAGGGCCAGGGAGTGGGAGGCAAGGGCGGAGAGGTGGCGGGGACACTATCAGAGAAACAGGAAGACACTGGAGAGCGTTAGGTTTTAGCAGGACCATTCAGGCTGCCGTGAGGGGTGCGGACCGCAGTGGGGCAGTGCAGGAAGCTGGCGGACCACTTAGGAGGGTGTCGTGGCAATTCAGGGAGCACGCCGGTGAGATGAGGCAGGCCGACTGCGCCGGAGACGTTGGAAAGTGGGACGAAGAGAGAGAACATAGATCAGATGTGGTGTGCGAGAAAATAGAGAGAGACGCTGCAGGAGGCCATGGAGGTTTGAGACTGGACAATCAAGAGGAAGGAGTTGGCCTGGGCCGAGATAAGACTGCAGAGGGGCAGCTCGTTTAGCACCACGTGGGCTTCAGATGCCTATTTGGTACCCCCGTGTGGCTGCAGAGTAGGCCCTGGGACTCCCAGCCTGGAGTTAGAGAGTTCGGAGGTACGGGAGACTGGTTTACGGCCCCTGATGGCCACTTCCCGGTGGTCAGGATCGGTCAGGATCTGTATTATTACTATGGAAGAAGACCCGCAGTTGGGCAGTGGGGTTCAGGAAGGAGATATCTCAGATGATCAAGGCGTGGTCTCAGCGGTTCTTACAGAGGAATGGAAGAGGAGAAAAACTCAGAGGAGTGAGGTGAGGATGGAAGCAGAGATTAGAGGGACGTGGCCACAAGCCACAGAACACCGGCCACATCCAGAAACGGAGAATCAAGGAATGGATCTCCCCCGAAAGCCCCCAGAAGAAGCACTCACCGGTTGGCATGTTGATTTTTAGTCTTATAAGACTTCTTACCATCCAAGAATAAATCCGTGTTACTGTTTTTAAAAATTCTTTTTTTAAAATTTAATTTATTCATTCATTTATATTAATTTGACTAGAGAGAGATGGAGAGAGAGAAAGTGAGAAAGCAAGCCACCAGGTCCGGGACGTGAACCATGGTCAACCATGTGGGAGTGTCCAGCGCCTTAGCCACCACACCACCTGCTGGTCTGCTTAAAAATTATTTTCTTTATTTGTGACAAAGCATATGCACGTGAAAGTAAAAGAGAAATGAGTAACAAACAGCCACAGGCTGGCCATACCACAGGCCTCTTCCTCCCAGCCAGGGGGATCTGGGGCACGTGTGTGCGAGCCTGTCACGCTTTAACCCAGCCAGGCCAGGCATTGAACTGCAGTTGCCACGTAGGGTCTGGATTCTCGGAGCAGCCTGGGAGCTGGCCCCTAATCGGTGTTGTCTGAGCTACCAACTTTGTGATCATGTGTCACAGCAGCAAAAGGAAAGGAAGGAGCCGGAGACATAAACGAGGGGCGTGGTACTGAAAGCCCTGAGAATACCAGCCGCTCGAGCAACCTGGAGTACAGAGGAGGGAACAGATCCATTTACAGAGCGGCAAAGCCGGGTGCTGAGCGGGGAGGCACATACAGGCGGGGGAGGGCAGGTCTGGAGAGTGGTTTCCAGGAAGCAGAATGGAAGAAGAATTTAAAGGAAAAGAGTCGCTGGGGGGCATACTGCCGAGAGTCAAGAACAATAAGAGATGAGCACCAATCATGGGATCTAGCTACACGGAGACCCATGGTGGCCTTGATAAGAGTGGTTTGGGGGCCGGCAGGTGGCGTGGTGGTTAAGGGCGCTGGACTTCCACGTGGCTGATCACAGTTCGAGTCCCAGACCTGGCGGCTTGCTTTCTCACTTTCCCTCTCTCTCTCACTCTATTCCTCTTTGTTCTAAATAATAAATAAATAAATAAAAAGTTAAAGTAATCCTTTAAAAAAAATAAAAGAGTGGTTTGGGTAAAGCAATGGGGCAGAGGAAGCCGGGCAGGGGAACTGAGAGAGGACTGGAGGAATAGAATTTGGTAATGGGATGAGAAAACACATCTAAGTGTTTAACAAAACAAGAAGGGAGAAAAATAGAGGAAGAGCCAAACGGACATTTGAAATTTCCATTTTGGCTATCGTCACTGATATAACTGAGAAAGAGAAAAAAAAATGACTGAGATAATATCTTTGGGGAGATGAGAGGAAGTAGAATCTATGTTTTAATTTTTTTTTTTTAAGGATGAGGGAGGAGAGGGAAAGAGGGGCAGAGAGAGGAAGGGAGAGAGAGGGAGAGAGAATACCTCCCAATGGGGCATGGTCATGCTGCAATCTTTCACTTCAATTTCTACATCCCTCTTGGGACCAGCAGATGGCATAATGGTTACATTGCTGGAATTCCATGTAGTCAACTGTGGTTCGAGTCCCATACCTGGTGGTTTAAAACTCACGCCGGGAGCATGTGCGTGCGGGCCCAAGATCCCTAGTGGAGAATGGAGGAGAAGGGATTGCAGCATGGCTATTCCCTCTGGGGGATGATTTCTTGCTTTCTGTCTCTCTGTCTCTGTCTCTCTGTCTCTCTGGAGAGCACACATGCCCTATAGCAAAACTTTCTAAAAAAAAAAAATACTCTCCACCCTTTCAGGACTTGGGGCACGCTTATATATGTACCTGTGAGTTTTTCACACTGCCGGGCCAGAATTTGAACTGCATTTGGCCAGATGAGACCCAGCGCCCACTGCAGAGTGCTTCCCACTGCACTACAGGACCCGCTCAGGATCCGTTCTTTTTGCTCAGACCACCTACACTCTGAAAGCCTCTCCTATTCATGATCTGCATACCACCCCCGGTCCTCTCTGCCCCTCCTCCAGCAAAGTCTCCCAATCGCTGTGACTCTCCAGCAGCTCGTGAGCCTCCAGGCCAGCCTGCTCCACTCGGGAGAAGCGGCAGCCGAGGAAGAAAGGCCAGCTTGCAGCCGAGGCCCAGCTCCGAGCGCTCTCCTGGAGAAGACCTGGCTAGTGTCCTGAAGCACCTCCGTCACGCAGCGTGTTCTGAGCGTTAGTACACTTTGAAAAGCCCAGTTCCAGCAACAACTGACATTTCGGCTTTATACAGAAATCTATTTTTTAATCGTCTGATGTGATAAAAAGTGCCGTCTTGGATCACGTTTTTCCTTACTTAATGACATCAACGTGTTAACTTCCAGATTCCTTAATTACTCCCAGAATGTTTCCCCTTCTTTTCGTAAACCCCTTCATGTCGATTGCACCCAGCACCCTCATTGCCTCCAAACTCATTAGCTGCCATCCCACGGTGAGGTCAGACAGCTGCCGGATTCCTCAGCATGTCCCTCTGTACTAATAAACGTACATACCGTATGTGGCAAGTTGTGCATATCAGTATCTCTGCGTCAGACCTTATATAAAACGTGAGCTCTGATAGGGTAGCAACGGCTGACGACTTCATGATGGTCACAATTAACGGTCAGTTTCACTAGGGTTCCTTCCGCCATAGCCGTGTCTGCTCATGTGACAAATGTTTGTGACAATCATTCTGAAAACCTTGTGGAATTTAAAAGAAATTTCTAGAAAACTGTCCTTAATAGATTCTTTGAACTGGTAACATTTTACCACCCAAAGCATTTTAAAGACACTTTTATAGTGTTTTCTTCAAACTGAACTCTCCCCCTAGGATACAAACACTAGTGTGTAGTTTGTTTCTGTCTTTACTTATTGAACTTGTAAATGAATCCCTATCAGGAGAGGGAGCTAGCCTAACCACGCCACCTGCCAGCCCCAACATCTTCCTTTTTGAGAGTGTGCAGTCGGAAAATGCCGTGTCTAGTAAGAAAGCAGTCATTTCTCTTCATAGTTCATGTTGCCCAGTTTCTAGTTAAATTGCCCAGTCAACCAAGGCCAGGAGACACAAGACCTCATGAAAGGGGTCTTGTTAAAGAATACTACAACAGCTTAAGATAACCTGGACCCTTTCACTCTGCATCAACAAACGAACAAATGTGGCAAAGAATTAAAAACACGTGGGGTTTTATACCCGGCCATGACGTCGTAGCTGGTACATAAATAACTTGCCCTGGCTTTCAACGACTATGATCAGGGACAAAACACACGAGGCAACCGTTCTCAGACACTGGACGACAGGCAACAGGAAACTATGCTTTCGGAGAAAATGGATGATAGAAGGTGGGTTTCATAATCACTCCAGCTTCCTGCCCAGGGTGAGAGCCCACGTTCTGAGCTGAGGAGGCAGACTGGAGTTTTGGGCTACAGAAGAGGCTGGAGTTTCTGAGGCAGGCTGTCCAAGTAGGAGCTGCACAGAGAAGCAGGCCCCACAGCCTACGTGGGGATCTGCTGTGGGTCTGTAGGTGAGAGCTGAGCTGCCCACACACAGACCACGAGTCCACAAGACCTACCAAAGGTCACGCTGCAGAACCGAATCTGAACAGAGACACCAAGAGTCCTGCAGGCGGAGAGACGCTGGATTTCTGGCCCAAGCAGAGTAGAGATGCCTTAAGTATTTTGAGGGTTTATTTGAGACCCAAGAGAGGTCACGCCTTAAGAGGAAGAACCAGAACCTAACATTAGGGCTAGCTGTAAAACTAAGCTCAAAAGGGAACCAGCAGTTAGCGTAATGGCTATGTCGCTGGACTCCCATGTGGTCGACCACGGTTCGTGTCTCGGACCCGGTGGCTTACAACTCACGCCAGGCACGTGTGCGTGCGTGCCTAAGATCCCGAGAGGAGAATGGAGGAGAAGGGATTGCGGCGTGACCATCCCCCCTGGGGGGTGATTTCTCGCTTTCTGTCTCTATGTCTCTCTCTGTCTGGCGAGCGCACGCGCCCTATAGCGAAAAAAACCTCTCAAAAAAATAAAAATAAAAATAAGCTCAAAACAAGAACAAACCCGCTTTTACAAAGAGAAAGAAACAAGCCTGGAAGGACTGAAATAGGATCTTCCAAGCACTGAGTCGCCTTCGAGAACAGAATTCAGTGCCGTTGAAGGAAGGTGTTCGAATCTGGACTTCCATCCTAGCCATACTAAGGAATCTACAATAACGAAATTAGCAGACTGTGAAGAAGCAGGGCAATGTGAAACAAGCAAAGTCAAGAGTAAAACAGTTCAGTCAATAGAAAGAGACCCTGAGGTGATCCAGATGTTAGCATTAACAGGCAAGACTTTAAAGCCGCGATTACTGGTATCATCTATGACTTGAATGAAAATACAGAATATCCCAGCAGGAAAAGGGAAGCCATTAAAAAGCAAATGAGCAGATGGAATTACTAAAACCAAAGAAGGATAACATGTAAAATTTAAAATATCACTGGATGCACTTAATAGTAGATTGGAAACGACACGAGAAAGGTTTAATGAACTTGAAGACAGATCATCGGAAATGATTTAATTTGAAACAGATGGAAGAAATAAAAAAAATCAGTCTCTATGAACTGTAGGAAAATAACATGCAATTTCACGTACGTGTAATTCAGGTTCCAGAGCAGAAGAGTAGAACAATAGGACAGAAAAATATTTTAAAGTACATAACGCCTTGAAAATTTCTGGAATTAGTGAAAAACACTGAAATACAGCTCTGGGGTCAGGGGCGGTGCAGTGGCAGCACAGCGGGACCCTACATGGAAAAGGCCTGGAGTTCATGTCCAGGACCCTCCCGAGCTCGCGTGGCCACGATCCAGGACGGCCGAGATGGAGATGGGTCATGGCATGGAGACCTGTTGGGGGTGACTCTCTCTTAGAGAAGAAACAAAGAAAGAAACTTAAAAAAGTGCAGACCCCCAAACGCTCAATGAGCACAGAAACACAAATGCACACAGTACACGCACAAGTATACTTGGAAGCATGTTCGAGCACATCGTGGTCCGAACCGGAAAAATAAACAACACAGAAGAAAATTCAGAGTAACCAGAGCACGAGGCACATTGCATGAGTGGAAACTAAGAAACCAATGATGGCTGAACTCTTCAGCACAATGAGGAACAGAAGGCAATGACATCGATTTTAAAGCGAAGAGGGAAAAAAAAACGCAAACAAAATAAAACCTTCTCTAACTGTGCAGGTAGAGTCCTGGACCCGGTGACTTGCCAGGTGTGTGTGCCTGCACACCCACAGTCCTGAGAGGAGTGTGCCTGCACACCCACAGTCCTGAGAGTAGAATGGAGGAGAGGGGACGGGGAAGGTGGGGGTGCTTTCTCACTTTCTCTCTCTCTGGCAAGCACATGCATGCTATAGCAAATTAAAATAAATTAAGGGGCTGGCAGGTGGTGTGGTGGTTAAGGGTGCTGGACTCCCACATGGCTGACCGCAGCTCGAATCCTGGACCTGGTGGCTTGCTTTCTCACTTTCCCTCTGTCTCTCTCACTCTGTCCCTCTCTGGTCAAATGAAAATAAGTAAGTGAATAAATAAGTAAAGTTAAATCAACAGCCGTGCACAATGTGATCCTGGCGGACTTGGTCTTCCCTGGTAAAATCGTGGGCAAGAAGATCCGCGAAGCTGGAAGCAGCCGTCTCGTCAAGGCCCACCTGGGCAAAGCCCAGCAGAGCACGCGGAGCACGAGGCCGAGACGTTCCCTGGGGTCTACCAGAAGTCACGGGCAGGGATGTTCATTTTGAATTCCCAGAGTTTCGGGCTAAATAAAGTATCCCAGCAGTAAAATCAGTCAATCAATCAATCAAACCCCCTTGACTCCAAAGTTTATATCTGGCGAAAATCGAAATTTCAGGCAAAATAGCTTTATCTCACTTGTTTTATTCAATTTCTTTAAAAGATTATTGGCTGTGGGGACCAGCAGTTAGCGTAATGGCTGTGTCGCTGGACTCCCACGTAGTCGACTGCGGTTCGCGTCCCGGACCCAGTGACTTAAAACTCACACCAGGCACGTGTGCGTGTGTGCCCAAGATCCCGAGAGGAGAATGGAGGAGAAGGGATTGCGGCGTGACCATCCTCCCTGGGGGGTGATTTCTCGCTTTCTGTCTCTATGTCTCTTTCTGTCTGTCTGGCGAGCGCATGCGCCCTATAGCGAAAACCTCTCAAAAAAAAAGATTATTGGCTGTTTAAACAACAGTCGTATTTATAACATATAATAAAACAAAACATACATTAATTATAGCATAAAGAATGAGAAGGGGTAAATAGAGGTGTATTGCTATAAAGAAAAATGGGACATATTTTACTACTATATGTAAAATATAAATTAAAAGTAGATTTTGGGGACCAGCACTTGGCGTAATGGCTATGTTGCTGAACTCCCATGTAGTGAACCACAGTTTGAGTCCCGGACCCGGTGGCTTAAACTCACGCCGGGTGCGTGTGCATGCATGCCCAAGATCCCAAGAGGAGAATGGAAGGGAAGGGATTGCGGCGTGGCCATCTCCTGGGAGGTGATTTCTCGCTTTCTGTCTCTCTGTCTCTCTCTGTCTTTCTGGTGAGCTCACACGCCCGTAACAAAAATCTCTCTCAAAAAAAAAAAATCACTTACAAGAGTAAAAAAATCAAATGTCTTCTATACTATTATGGTAAGGGGGACCATTCTTACATCTTCTGTTCAAAATTATATAGGATGTTCTATCCAGCTCATTCAAGCAAAAAAGAAAAAGTATGGAATTTAGACAGGAAAGAATAAAATGGCATTATTTTCAGACAATGTGATTGTTTACACAGAAAACCCTGTGGGAAGACCAGCCAGTGGTATAGTGGTTAAGGTGGCTGGATCCCACATGGCTGACTGTGTAGTCTGAGTACCAGACCTGGCAGCTTGAAAAACACGCTGGGCACGTGTGTGTGTGTGCCCCAAATCCCAAGATGAGAATAGAAGAGAGGGGTTTGTGGCATGGCCATCCTCCCCTTGGGCATGCTTTCTCACTTTCTCTCTCTTTCACTCTCTTCCTTTTCCCACTCAGCGAGTACATGCACACTATGGCAAATTAAAAAGAAAAGCAAAGAAAACCCTAAAGAATACTTAAAAAAACAACAACGAAAAAAGCAATGAGATCAAATGAGTGTATTAAATATATCTGACAAGGTTGAAGATGAGGGCGTGTGCGCTCGCCAGAAAGACAGAGAGAGACATAGAGACAGAAAGCAAGAAATCACCCCCCAGGGGGGATGGCCATGCCGCAATCCCTTCTCCTCCATTCTCCTTTCAGGATCTTGGGCATACATGCACACACGCCCGGCGTAAGTTTAAGCTGCCAGGTCCGGGACTCGAACCGCAGTCAACTACGTGGGAGCCCAGCAACATAGCCATTACGCTAACTGCTGGTCCCCAGAATCGGGAATGTTAAGTGACTACATGATACCCCTTCATACTTTGTTAACCCGTCACCTATCGTTGAAAATTAAGATTGTTCCCTAACCTTCAATCTGATACATAAGATTGGGACAATATCTCTGAGCCTAATTCTTTGGCTTTTTTTCCAGCTCGTTTCCTTGAAAGAGATGCCTTTTCTTCATTTTATTTTATTTTGTTTTTTAATTAATTAATTAATTAATTTTCACTGTAGGGTATGTGCACTCGCCGGAGAGAGACAGAAAGAAATAATGAGAGGGAAAGTGAGAAATCACTCCCCAAAGGGGATGGCCATGCTGCAAGCCGTTCTCCATTCTCCTCCGGGGATTCCGGGCATGCACACCAGGCACACACATGCACGCGCATGCATGCACATGCACACACACGCACCCTGCATGATTTTCAAGCTACTAGGTCCAGGACTCAAGCTGTGGTCGGCCATGGGAGTCCAGCACCTTTAACCACCACACCACTTTAAGGAAACTCTTGGCAGTGAGCGCGTTAGCTGGAAATAACCGAGAATACCCATAGGAAAAGGTCAGCCACTCTCAAACACCGGGCTGAGAGAGGCGGGGGTGGCGGGATGCAGAGCAGCCAGGGCAGGCTCTGGGAAAGACCAGCCTGTGCAGAAGTCCTGAACGGGGAGCACAGAGGAGACAGGGCCATGCCTGGACCGGAAACAGGGCTTCCAAGTGCTTAAAAGCCACCAGGTTCCCTGTGGCTGGGCAGATTTCACCCCACTGTGCCTCATTGTCTTCATCTTTAAAATGAGCTTAGAAATAGTCCTGAACTCTATAGTGCTCTTTTGTAAATCAGTTCATATTTATAGCACCTAAAACACGGCACACGGTGAACCGTCTGTCTGAGTTTGGTCCATTAAAGCCAGGGCCAGGCATGGGAGAGGACCAAACACCATGCTCTAGGGGCCCACAGGGGACGGGCTCAGGGTTTCTTCCAGAGACCTCCCTGAGTCCGCCGTCCGGGGGTGACCGGGGCTGGCTGGGGCCAGAGCTGGCCACAGCAAGACCCAGTTGGGGGTGTCGTTTTCTCTCTGTCTGTGTGTGTGTGTCGCTCATGGAAAAAGGAACACAAGAACGTTTTAAAAGAATAAGTAAATAAAATAGAGGTAAATGTGGCTTCCGGGTGGCGCCTAAGGCAGTGAGCGCCAGCAGGAAATCCAGCTGGAGGGCACCCAGAACGGAGGCCTGGCTTCCTTCGGGAGGGAAAGTGACAGCCATCTGCCCGGTAGCCGCCCTCTGACAGAGCCAAGCCGGGGCTGGAGGCCTGTGGGGCGCCTGCTGCCCTCTCCTCTCCCACCGGCAGGTATCTCAAAGATCAGGGCGAGGAAGGAAACGCAGCCAACCAGGACCAGGAGGCGCTGCCTCCCCTTCCCCTCCTCAGCGCTCTGGGTAAGTGTTCACTTATCGAGCCCGGTATGCCTTTAAGCCTCTCCCCGGAGGACCAGGGCCGGGAGCCACAGGACAGGGTAGATAATGAAGATCTATTGCATAGGCAGAAAAAGCTCAATGGATAAATGCCTCCCCTCTTGCTCCCTGGCTGCCCCCGCCCCAGCCCTGACTCGTTTTCATTAGCAGCAAGAGAGGTTCAACATGGATTTTGTTTTCTCACTCCTCATGGGAGCAGACATTGATCCAGGCTTAAGAAGGCTCTCTGAATCTGCTCCCTCGGGCTGAAAACGGGGTTCCACTTTGGGCTGACTGTTCTTCCAGGCACAAGCTGAAACACTGCCAACACCAAAATGAGCCCTGGGCACACTCTGACCCACCTCATTTCCTGTTCGGGCCCATGAAGTCAAGGCTAGTGCAGTCTCAGCCCCTCAGGCCAAGGAGAATTACCCCCAGAAATAAAAAGAAGCCTGAGAGGGACCAGCAGTTAGCGTAATGGCTATGTCACTGGACTCCCACGTCATCGACCGCGGTTCGATTCCCGGACCCCGTGGCTTGAAACTCACACCGGGCACATGTGCATGCGTGCCCAAGATTCCGAAAGGAGAATGGAGGAGAAGGGATTATGGTGTGGCCATCCCCCCTGGGGGGTGATTTCTCTCTTTCTGTCTCTCTGTCTCTCTCCCTGTCTGTCTAGCGAGCACATGTGCCCTATAGCAAAAACCTCTCCAAAAAAAAAAAAAAAAAAAAAAAAAAAAAGAAGCCTGGAAAGGGGAGCCAGGGGCGGCACTCTCTGGGCTGCCCCACCTGGAAGAGTGAGGGGAAGATGGAGCCAGCAGGCGTCAGGCCCTTCCAGCACCGCTGTTCTGTGATGAGGAAGGACACTGGCGGGTGGACTGCATCTGGATGCAGTGGGGGCTCAGGCCGGGCGAGGGCTGTGGAGGAAGGTGGAAGAGTGGGTTCCATGACTCCCAGCCAGCGGGGTCCTGGGCCTGTCTCACGGAGCTGGGGTTATTTTATCACATCTGCCGACCTCTCACCCCTTGCTCCAGGGTGTGTGTGTGAAGACTGAGCAGGAACAGGTGGAAAACGCCCACTGACTTTTGGCCAGTGGTCTTTCAGCAGTGGGTGGAGCCCTGTAGTTCACGCTGGCCCTCCTCGCCTCCTCATGGCCGGACTTACTATAAAATGACTTGATTACTATAAAATTTCTTATTAAAACAATGTATTGGATAGACAAGACTATGTGGTCAAGGGAACAGAACAGAAGAACTCACACATACAGTCAAGTGATGTGTGGACAGCCAACGTCTCTGCCGGCCTTGCCTGCCTCTGGGAACCTTTGCGGCTCTGAGGGTCAGGTACGCCCCTGGGCTCTCCAGCCCACAGATGGGCCTTCCGAGACCTCCCTGCAGCACGCACACACCTGCCGTGTTACTGCGTTCTCGAGCTCCCACGCCATCTCTCTGTACGTCATAGGTCTTTACTCTCGAACCTGAGCCCTGAGACCATGTGAGGTCCTGCACTGCTGCCACCCCTGCAGGGTGAGACTCTGGTGTGGCCTTCTGTTGAAGTGGTCAGGCAGCAATGGGCCAGACAGCCTCTAGATGCAGGTCACGTGGGGAAAGTAGAGAGGAACAGGTTGCGTGGCCCCAAGCCAACAGAGGGGGAGGTTTATTCTACCACATCTCCTGACCTCGCGTTCTGATCAGGGCTGGGGCATGTGTGAGACTGAACAGAAGTAGGTGAAAAGCCCTTCTCATTTCTGGCAAAGTCTTTGGTATAGCTACGACTTGGACAGGCCCATGGAGAACGCTCGCTGTCACTTCTGGGTCTGGACAAGGGGTTCCAGTTCATACGTGCCCAGCTGAGAGGGGTTTAGTGATTTTATCCCCCCCCCTTTTTTTCAGTTTTACTATGAGGTGTGTGCACGTGCCAGAGAGAGACAGAAAGGGAGAGAAGACAGCACCCTGCAGTGTAGATGACCATGCCACAATCACTTCTCACTTCTCGGGCTTTCGGGCACACACATGCATGCGCCCAGCATGTTTTTCAAGCTGCCAAGTGTGGGACTCAAGCCGTGTGGTTGGCCATGTGGGATCCAGCCACCTTAACCTCCACGCCTCCCATTGTCCTGATTATTTTAAACGGCAGATGGCAGGAAACCATACGGGACCCAGATTATCCATGGCAAGGAGATACTTAAAAGGTAGTACAAGGCCAGCAGGCGGATGGATCCCGCATAGCCAACCACACGGCTGGAGCCCTGGAGCCAGCAGCTTGAAACACATGCCAGGTGCGTTTGCATGTGCGCCCCGAATCCCAAGAAGAGAATGGAGGAAAATGGACTGTGGCATAGCCGTCCCCCAGGGGTGCTTTCTCTCTCTTTTTCTTTCTCTGTCTCTGTCTGATGAGCAAATGAGTCCTATGGCAATCATTCACACACAAAAAAGCCCAAAAAGTGGTATACACTGTTTTCTAGAAAAAGACAAATTATTCCAAGTTCGCTGCCCTTTGCTGGTAGTGGTAGATATTTTCAACATATATTCCATCCTGAACAAGAGTTTGAACTGTATGGGTCCTCTTATACACAGATTTTTATTATTCTTATTTTTAAATACCAAATTTATCATTTTTCAAAAACAACAAGTTTTTCCCCAAAGCGAAGAAATAAGAAAGAAATCTGTGTCCCCGCATTCTCAAACCACCGTGGTGGCTCCAGGACACTTCCCTCTCTCAGACTGACGTGGCTCCCCGGGAATCTAGCGGCCGTCTATGGCTGGGGTCCCTCTGTGCTGGGAGCCTCACTGCCCCTGCCCTGCACTTCGGGGATGGCTTCTGCAGACTTCTGAGCCACCCTGAGGTGCCCGACCTTGGCGTCCTTCCAGGCCTGAGAGCCCAGGTGGCAGGACCCGGGTCCCGGCCCTGGGCTGCCCCCAACTCCTCTGCTTACTGCTGCTGCCCTGGGTGATGGCCGGCCACCAGCACAGCCCCCTCGTGTGGGCGTGGTCCTCCTCTTCTGCTGCCGTGGAGACCTTGCCCGAGTGCACTGAGAAGTGGGTTTGGGGAACCGGTCTTCATGAGTCTCTGGGGGACTGGTCACGGATCAGCACGGAGATGGCAGGAATGGGGTGGCACCTCCGAATCTGTCCCGCTGCCTTGGGGTCAGGGTGCAGTACCAGCAGCGGGACCTGAACTGGGTCTTCTGGGCCTGTTGTCCTGCCTCGCAGTTGTGGCAGCTGCAGCTGGGCCAGCCCTTGGGAGGCCTGAAGGGGGCAGGCCTCAGGACTGGGGCAGGGGCACTCCCTGCACAGCTCCGAGCCCTGGGTAGTTCTAAATCCTCTATATACTGCTTCTTCCTATACAACGTACCTATGATAAAGCTTAATTATAAATCCAGCACAGAAAGAGATAAACAACAATAAATAACAATAACATAGAGAAATGATTAAAAAAAAGGGGGGGACCGGCAGATGGCACAATGGTTGTGTCTCTGGACACCCCTGTAGTTGATGGCCATTCGAGTCCCAGACCCAGCAGCTTAAAATCCACACCAGGCACATGTGTGCATGTCTAAAATCCTGAGAGGAAAATGGAGAAGGGATTGCGGCATGGCCATCTCCCCTGGGGGGTGATTTCTTGCTTTCTTGCTGTCTCTGTCTCTCCAGCAAGTGCAAGTGCCCTACAACAAAATCTCTCTATTAAAAAAAGAAAAAGGGGGACCAGCAGTTGGCATAATGGCTATGTTGCTGGACTCCCGTGTAGTTGACCGCAGTTCGTGTCCCAGACCCGGTGGCTTAAACTCACGCCGGGCGCGTGTGCGTGCGTGCCCAAGATCCCGAGAGGAGAATGGAGGAGAAGGGATTGCGGCGTGACCATCCCCCTGGGGGGTGATTTCTTGCTTTTTATCTCTCTGTCTCTCTCTGTCTTTCTGGCAAGTGCATGCGCCCTATAGCAAAAAAAAAAAAAAAAAAAAAAAAAAAAAAAAACCTCTCCAAAAAAAAAAAAAACAAAGAGAAATGATAAGAAGACACTAACAGCCCGGCCGTGGTGGCACGCAGTAGCATCAGCACTGGCAAGGCTGCAAACTGCAGCTGTGGGAGGCTCAGGTACGGTTCCCGGCCGCCATCTAATGCTGAAAATCCAATCACGGTAGCCATTATTCGAATGATCAAGAACACGAGAAGCTAGTGGCCACTGTGGGACAGCACCGATGCAGAACTTTTCTGTCCCTGCAGAAATGGACAGCGCTGCTCTGGCACGACACGACCGCCTGGACGCCGCGCCTGGACGTGGGCACAGCTTCTCTGGCAGTGGCTGTCAGGCGCAGCGATGTCTAGGTGAAGGCTGTGCGCCACAGGCGGTGGTACTGTCGGCACTAGGGCACCGGAAGCGTGCCGGCCTCAGCTTGCTTTCGTTTGGCAGTGTGGGCTGTTGGGAAGGGCCCAGGCCTGGCCAACCTCAGCGCTACCACCACCTCGCTGTGCTACCTCGGGGAGCTGGTCTCTACCCCTGGGCCGGGCCTCAGCCTCCTTGTCTGGAAAACACGTGTGAGGTCAGATGCTTGTGGCCAATTCAGACATTCGAAGACTCTATTAATCAAAGAATCTTTCTATGATTAATGACTAAGAAATTTTTCTCATTCCATCTCCCCCACAGACAGCCCAAGTCATCCTAAAAAAGAAAGAAAGAAAGGGACCAGAGGAAATAAACTTTTTCTCATTTCTATTAAAGGTCCGAAAGTTCTCGATGAAATTGAACAAAGGGCGGCTTTGTGGTCCAGCAGAAAGAAATGTGCTATTCAAAAGAAGCCGGATCCCATATGGTGACCATGGTTCGAATCCCTGGCCCGGTCAGCCTGAAACATGCCAGGTACGTGCCAAATGTCCGGGGTCCAATGGGCTAGAGGACAGGAGGAAGGTACTGTGGTGTGGCCAGGTCCTGCGGCGTGTTCTCTGTCTCTCTCTCTCTCTCTCCCTCTCTCTCTCTCTCTCACATGCACTCTATTATAAGAAAAAAAAAAGTAAAAAAAAAAAAAAAAGAGACAAAAATAGTTCATTCTTTCAACATATTGAAAGAGGAAAGAAAGGTGGGGGCAGGAGGGAAGAGCAGAAAGCAGATAAATTTACAGATGGATTCAACCTGTTTCAAGCCGGCAGCTGGGTGCCGGGGCTGGGGACACTTGACCTCGATACATCTTCGGAACAAAGTGGGGGGGAGGGCTTCCTGCCCTCCTTTGTCATCAAGCAGGCCAAGCCTGGCTAATGGGAACTGTCACCTGGGCCTTTCCAGGTCAGAAACGAAGAACAGCAATTAACTCCTCTGTGAGGCCTGTGGCCCCGCGCAGGCCCTGCTAGGCCAGGTAGCTAAATCATTAAAGACACAGTTCTTTTCAGTGATAAATTGTGCAGGCGCGTGAAACCCGCTGCTGGCCATTAATCTGGGCTAATCAGGTTGAAAGCTGGGTTGTTTTATTTAGTAATTAACGGGTTATGTGAAAAACATGATCCATGGCCTGGGGCGCGTCTATAGAGCACGGTCCGGGAGGAGAGAATGGGGAACGGCAGGGATTCTCTGGAGAGCCACTCAGGCCTGTGCAATTACAGCCATTGGCAAACCCTGAAAAATGACCCTGGGCTCGTATTGACACCCAGGAAAGAAACATTCCTGCCAACAGCGCAGGCAGAGGCTTGAAGGCCGATAATTGCTATCTGCCTCCCGCCTGCTAGGCCAAGCCCAAAGTTTCAGGGACACAGGGTGATTTTGCTGGGGGGACGCTCTGCTCCCTCGGGCTGTGGACAGCCTGTGTTTGAAGGTAGGATGGATAGAGTGATGTCGTTTGCAGAAATGGGGATCCCGAGAGAGAGGAGGAGGAGGAGATGGGGGCGAGCGTCGCGTGGGGTCGTTCTGAGCACATCGGGGTTGTGCGATGACCCCCCGACGCCGGGCTGCCCGGTTGAGCGCTCAGGAGCTGGCTGAGAGGTTGCACTTGCACACAGACAGGGTGTGTGATTCACGGGGCGGGCTGAGACCCCGCCAGACAGCGTGGGGCAGAGTGAAGAACAAAGGCCTCGTTCAGGCCCCAGAGGGGGCCCCGAGGTCATCACCCACACTCTGCCCGGCCCCCCCCAACTGCCTCCCGTCTCGTGTTCCTCTCGGGGGCTGCCCGCATCCCCGCCAGGGCCATCGCCCTCTGCGCTGCAGTTTCTGTGGTGGGAGCGGCTTCACAGGCCCGTCCCTTCCCCGAACCACGTCGGAGTCCCTCTGTGGCCTCACGGTGATCTTTCTATGTTGCGAACCAGCCTAAAGCCATTGGGATGCTCCCAGATGATGAAATGATAAAACGAAAATTCTTCACAGGGTTGGCCAGGCCAGGGGTGAGGTCAGCGCCCTGCCTGCCTCTCCAGACTCCTCTCCTGGGCCTCTTCCCCTCAGAGATCAGCCACGCTAAGCTTCACCTTCGAATGTACCACGTCCGCCGCCACGTCTGTGCCCTCCTCCTGGAAACCTCTCCTTCCCCCCACCACCGGGGCACCTGCTTGGCCTTTTCGGTTTTCAGTGCAACTGTCCTTTCTTCCAGGAAATCTTCCCTGGCCCACGAGCTATTAGGAGCCTTCCTCCGGGTGCCGCAGCCCCATGCAGTGTGCTCGCCTCTCTCTGTGTCCCTTCAAGCTTTGCGAAAACAAGGCCCACAGCCATGCTGTTGTTGTGGTTGCCTTCCCAGCTCCTCAAGTGGTTCCTAGCAGAGAGTAGTAGGCAATAAACACTGAATGAAGGACTGAGAAAGTTCACCCAATCAGACAGCCTCTTGAAAGACAGGCGTCTCAGCCTCACAAAGAAACAGACCCCAGAGAAGGGACACACCACTTGGCAAGTCAGTGGCAGCCCACGAGGGGAATGGGAGTCTCCCAACCCGCCCGGGGTCTCTCCAGCAAACTACACTAGTGACAGTTCACATCTGTCACCATTCATATCTTCTCTGGAATATGTATTATTTCAATTCCTTGTGGAAGGCCCTTGACCTTTTGATCAACTCCAGCAATTTCTCTAGATGAGCAGCCGATTCCTGTTAGTGGGAATACCTGACACTTCAGTATACGCCAGTGACGAGAAGCAATTGAGGGGCCTTGTGAAGCTCCACATCGAGGTCTACGACTCCCTGTTCAGGACAGCTTTACTGAGTGTTTACTCTGTCTCTAAGCAGCAACTAAGAAGCACATGTGGGAAGTCTGCATTATTGAGGCAAGAGTTGCCCAAGGAATGAGAAAGCTTCCAAAGCCTGGAAAAACGGAATTAAAGTGTGAGTTTATTTGGGTGCAAACATTTGCAATCTAGCCATACTTTTTTCTTTCTTTTTAAAGAATTTGCTACAGGACGTGTGTGCTAGCTGGAGAGAGGGAGAGAGAGGGAGAGGGAGAGAGAGAGAGAGAGAGAGAGAGAGAGAGAAAGTGAGAAAGTGCCCCCTGAGGATATTCATGCCACAATCCCTTCTCCTTCTCCTTCATTTTCCTCTTGGGATTTTGGGCATGCATGCACATGTGCCCAGTGTGTTTTTCAAGCCACTGGGTCTGGGACTTCAATAGCACAGGCGCCATGTGGGACCCAGCTACCTTAACCGCTGTCCACTGACTGTCCCCATAGTTCTTTCGTAATAAGTATCTCCCATGAACTTTTGGAAGACCCTTCGTATATTAAATAAAGATCAAGCTGCAAGATAATACACGTTAAAAAACAGGATCTGGCCTGCTCAGCCCTGAGACCCTCAGCCCTTCTCTCTGGGTGACTGGCTTCCCAGGGGAGCCGGGGGCATTGCCCTCCAAGAGGGGCGTTTAGGCAGCATGGCAGGTTGGCAAGCAACATGGAGGGTTTGCTGACTTCATCCAGCGCCTGCTAATCCATTCTCAAACGAGGGCCAGCCCAGAGCCTGACCGAAGGAAACTCAATGACATGGAGAAGCAGTTTAGGTTGTTTGCAGAATGAAGTTCAGGATCCAGAATTGATGAAGAACCTCCAATCTGTCATTTTAAAAATTCCCTGCAGTCTCAAGAGTTGGGCAAGCATGGCTTAAACAAAACATGAGGCATGCAAACCGGGGCCATCTCAAATAATCCTCTTTCAGGACACTGCAGAGACTGCCTTAGCGCCTCTTGTTAACCTCGGAAGATGGCTCAGACCCACCCACTGCACCTGTTCCCTCCCCAGGACAGGAGATCAGATTTCCTCTCTGCAACCACACCAGGAGGTTTGGAACTGTGTTATGTAACCACCTCCTTAGCATGAAGAGAGAGCTCACCTGGCCTGCCAGCACAGCTTCTGCCCGGAGAGTTCCCGTCTGCAGACCTGGGCCCTGCACTGAGCGAAGCTCCGCCATCGTCGCTACTTTATTCAGTCTCACAACAAACCATGTGCTGGGTTGTCGGGAAAGTCACGTAAGTGCATACGTGCATCGAAAAGTCAGTCATCTCTTCCCTGACGACCTCACAGTATCCCCATTCTACAGACAAGGACATCGAGGCAAGGAGGGGGAAGCAACTTGCCTAAGACCACACAGCCCCACGGGGGCGTGGCTGGCTCACATCCAGGCCTCCCGTCTCCTCATTTCATGTTTTTTTCCGAGTCTCACGGGCCCCTGAGCAACTTTTTATTGACTTATGTCTGTTCTTGACCCCTTCAGATACCTCTCATCCTTCGATTTCTGTTTTTGGTTTTTTTTTTTTTTTTGAGAGGTTTTTGCTAAAGGGCGCATGCACTCACCAGACAGACAGAGACAGAAAGACAGAAAGCGAGAAATCACCCCCCAGGGGGGATGGCCACGCTGCAATCCCTTCTCCTCCATTCTCCTCTCGGGATCTTGGGCACACACGCACACGCGCCCGGTGTGAGTTTAAGCCACCGGGTCCGAGACTCGAACCACAGTCGACTACGTGGGAGTCCAGCGACATAGCCATTACGCCAACTGCTGGTCCCTCATCCTTCAATTTCTGGAGGAAGAGAAATTTTATTACAGGCAAAGGGAGGGAAAAGGAAGCAGGATGTAACAGGAGACTGAGAAAACCAGGGGGAAGCGGCAGCAAATGTGAACGTGGGGCTGTGCGTCCCACGAGAGTCCCGAGTTATCTGATTAAGGATAAGTCGCGGGTCAGCCCCGTAGTCTAGGATTTCAAGGAGCTATTTCTGACATGGCCAATCTTGTAGTTCAAGTCCTGGCCCTGGTGACTTGAAAAACCCACCAGATGGGTCATCAGATGGTGTCCTGGTTACATTTCTGGACTCTTGTGTGGTCAACTGCAGTTCGAGTCCTGGACCTGGTGGCTTAAACTCATGCTGGGCACGTGTGTGTGCGTGCCCAAGATCCCGAGAGGAGAATGGAGGAGAAGGGATTGAGGCGTGGCCATCCCCCCTGGGGGGTGATTTCTAGCTTTCTGTCTCTCTCTCTCTCTCTCTCTCTCTGTCTGTCTTTCTGGCGAGTGCATGTGCCCTATAGCAAAGAACCTCTCCAAAAAGAAAAAAAAGAAAGGAAGGAAGGAAGGAAGGAAGGAAGGAAGGAAGGAAGGAAGGAAGGAAGGAAGGCCCACCAGATATGGGTGCAGGCATGGCCAAACTCCCAACAGGAAGGAGAAATAGAGGAGAAGGCATTGCAGTGTAACCATACTCCACTGGGTTTTCACCCCCCCCCCCCCCCGTCTCTTTTTAGAACACGCACATGCTTCTGGCAATTAAAAAAAGAATAAAAGAAGGGAATTTCGAGTTTGCTGATGGTTGTAAGCTGGCCAATCTGTTCAGGCTCAGCAGAGGTGAACAAAGCTGCAAGGTGAAGAGTGAAGGGGCGGACAAAGAGTGCAGGCCTGCTCTGGGCCAGCCGTGCTAACACCAAGGCCGTCAGAAGCTGGGGTTCCAGGTCATGGAGGCAAGGTTGGGGCCACCACCTCCACACAGACTCAGGGGAAAGCATCACTTGCAGGAAACAGAACGAGGGAAGGCAGGGACCCCTGCTGCACTTACTTTTGCCCCACCGGCCTGGCTCTCGGCATCTTAGAGAGAGAGTCTGAGCACCCCTCCTTGCCCACTGGGACTCTACTCTGTAGGCGGGCCCCTAGGACTATCTGGCAGTGCCTGGTTCCTCAGCCTGGGCCCAGCGGCTTGGCAGAGGAGGCACTGAAGAAGCAGTGAATTATGGGTGGTTGACAAGGCTCCAGTGGGACCAGTGTCCCCTCTAGAGCATTTCTTTCTTTCTTTTTTTTTTTTTTTGAAAGATTTTTGCTATATGGTGCATGCCTTCGCCAGAAAGACAGAGAGACAAAAAGAGAGAAATCACCCCCCGGGGGGATGGCCATACCGCAATCCCTTCTCCTCCATTCTCCTCTCGGGATTCTGGGTATGCACGCACATGCACCTGGTGTGAGTTTAAGCCACCGGGTCCAGGACTTGAACTGTGGTCAACTGCATGGGAGTCCAGCGACATAGCCATCATGCCAATTGCTGGTCCCATCCTCCGGAGCATTTCTCAGGTGGCCACAGCCCTCGGCTAGCAGCCTTGAGAATGGGAAGAACATTTGCCCAGCAAGCTAAACTATATGACTTAAAGCATTTGGACAGCAGATAACCTAAGAGCGTGAAAGGCGGGAAAGGATTCTTTCACAGTAAACTCCTGAGCTGAGACTATGAAGGAAGAGAGGTTTCCAAGCCATTCTTCTGAGCAGGATTTCTTTCAGGCCTTGGAGGCGCATCTGTAGAACTTCGTTCTTCTGTGGCTCCCACCTTTCCCCTGGACTTCTGTGTCCCCAGTAACTCCAGGTGGGCGTATCTGAGGTTTTATTAAGACACTGCCTCTGTTTACAGATGCTCCCTAGCTTCCAGAACAAGAAAACAGGGCTTTTCTATGGCAGCCTCAGTTTATCTCCTTCCCCGCCCCACACCAGCTCCCCTCAGTTGCCTGGTTAGTAGAATAATCTAGGTACACGCTGCCACGACTTCCCTTGCTTTGGCCTGCGGCAACCCCGTAGATTTCTCCAGGGAAGTACCCATTCTAGGTCCTGGTGCCAGGTTCTCTTGATACCTGTTTTACGATTCCGACAGCGAAGGAACGTCTTCTCTTAGGGACCTTTGTAAAATGCATAGGCAGACGCGTGTGTGAGCGTGTACACACAGGACACATTTGACCAGCTGGGGTGTGTCTGCGCACCCCGTGCTAGGTGCCAGGGCGAGTCTCAGGGAGAGGCAGGTTCGACAAGCACACAGCAAGTGCCGTGGGGGCCGGGACACAGGACGTGCCCTGTGCCTGCTCATTTGGGCAATTGGCATCCCGTCTGATCACGGGATGCAAGGCTGACGGTAGAAAACTCACATCCCCCATGCACCGAGCCGATGTGTTCGCCGAGGCCAGCCACTGACCCGACCGGCCCGCTCTCCCTGGCTGATCACGTGCAGCTCCCGGGGACCACATTGTCTGCACGGAGGAGCCAGGGTTCATTTGAGAAACCCGTCCCAGTCCCCGGGAATGGAAGGGAGATTCCGGCTGTGAGGTTGGACTTTTATGTTAATACGACTGCGTTTTGTTTGAGGGTTTTGTCTTGTTTTCAAATAACACCACACAGAGAACCCTAAGAAAGTCCCCAGGCTGCGACAGGCAGACACATCGTTTCTTTTTTATTTCATCAGTCAAGGAAAAAAAAAGTAAGAAAAGACCAAAGAAAGGGAAGAAAGGGAAGGAAGCCCCCCGGAGCCCCTCTCATGTCCTTCCATCAGCCACGTGGGTTTGCACAGTTAAATTCAATAGCTCCTTCCAGGGCTTTGTGGGGGCTCTGCCGCCCTGAACGCGGTCACCCCGGCACCGAGTACTTTCCTCCCTGCACACCCATTGAGCCCGTCTGGCCCTGCCACTAGCTGCACTGACCCCTCTCCGGGAGGTTGTGCTTCCGGCTGCAGCAGTGCCCCATGCCAGTCAGGAGGCAGCCTGGGCTCCAGCTGTGAACAGCTGCCTGCAGGGGTGGGGGGAATGCAGACCTCGGCTGCTGGGCTGCAGGTTTCACGTGCCTGCTTGGTGGCTGCAAAGAGACTTCGTTGCCAAGTGTTAGGCTGGTTTATAGCAGGAGCAAGAAAATGTTTTTCTGTTGTTTTTGTTTGTTTGTTTTTTTTTAACCTAAGGACTCATCAAGCACCATGCACATTCAAAATCATCTAGAATTTTCTGTTTAAAAATTCTAAATATACAACTTAGCTTTTGATAAAATTAAGAGCACGGAAGTTGGTCCAGCCTGATGGCACGGTGGTAGCACAAAGCTCTGTGGTGCCGGAAGCCGTATGGAGACCAGGGTTTGGACCTGGGGCAGACCTGCGCCTCGTCCAGTGTCCCAGGGCACCTCGCCAGCACACGCGTTGTAGCTGCCTGGCTGTTTCTCACATGGGATTAGGAGTTCACTGGGGCAGGTGTCACAGTATCATACTCTCAGCTTCTGGACCGTGGGCAGTGCTAATAAATACCTGTGTTGAATGACGAAGTGTGACAGATTTATACAGCACCTTAGAAAGAAAGAGCCCTCGGTGAAAGTGAGGGCAGGGGCTGGATTTGTCTAACGCGGCTGCACCTCTGTGATGGTGGGATGGACGCCACTCGGGGAGGTTGCCCAGCGTCACTGTGGCTCTCGTCACCTAAGTCGGGTGCAGTGGGAGCACCACACAGCCTGGGCTCCAGTCCTGCTCCTCCTGGGTCATCATCACGGCCAGATCTGCTGACTGCTCTGTGCTGGATCGTGGGGACATGGCACGTCTCCTCCCATTTCACTCTAGTTGTTTTCTATGGCAATCCCATGAGTAAAGGCTTATAATTTCATTTTTCAAAGTTCTTTATTTTAAATAACTCTTTTTAATTTTATTTATTATTATTATTACTTAATTTGACCAGAGAGAGACAGAAAGAGAAAATGAGAAAGTGAGAAAGCAAGCTGCCAAGTCCGGGACTTGAACCATGGTGGGAGTCCAGCACCTTATCATTGTGCCACATGCCAGCCCCTCGGTTTTCAGAGTTCTTAAAGCTGAAACTCAAGAAAGTTCAGAAACTTTCTCCAGGCTACTTAATACATGATAGCCCCAACTTTTGGCACATTGAGTTCCTTGAGGAAGGGTGGGATTTATTGTGTTCACTATTCTTTCTTTCTTTTTTTTTTTTTTTTGGAGAGCTTTTTGCTATAGGGCGCGTGTGCTCACCAGAAAGAGAGAGACAGAGAGACAGAAAGCAAGAAATCACCCTCCAGGGGGGATGGCCGCACCACAGTCCCTTCTCCTCCATTCTCCTCTCGGGATCTTGGGCACGCATGCACACACGCCCGGCATGAGTTTAAACCACCGGATCTGGGACGCGAACCGCGGTAGACTACATGGGAGTCCAGCGACATAGCCATTATGCTAACTGTTGGTCCCACTATTCTTTCTTGATACCTTGCCTACACTGTCCAATTTTGAGTATTCATTGAATGCATGAACTCTGCTCATGGAGTCAGATTCTTCTCAGTTCAAAACGCAAATTCCTTCTAAGCCTCTGCTGCCTCATCTGAAAAAAATGGAAATAATATGAAACTCACAAGCGTGGTGTGAGGTTAAAATGGGTCGTGGCCATGTTTGGGAAACCCAGGGGTACATAAGGCACCTTTCTTCCAGAACCCCCAACCCCAGGGAGCAGATATTGCTGGCTGATATGCTTTTGAAGAGAGGTGTCCTCAGGGCTCAGCTCACTTCCCATTAGGGCTTATTGGAGAGCCAGATCAGATACGTAGAACCAGCATCGTCACCTGCCGCCAGGCAAACGACTAAACCTTCCGTAAAAAACTGAACAAACGCCCTTTATTTTCAATGTATGAGAAACCTGCTCACTGCTCCGACCTCCTCCACGCCTTTGACCACCCTTCTCAGCCCTACCCCTGCCCAGATCCCAGCCCTTTGTTAAGGAGCTCACAGGAAGCGAAAGGTTAACTGGAAGGAGGACAGCTTTGTTGCAGGGTAAGTTAGTGGGGTGGTTGCTGTCTCAGCCACGGCTGCTCCGGTTTCAGCTGCTGCCGCCACACAGAGCAGGCCTTGTTCTTCCATGAACGTTCTAGTCCCAGTTTTGTTCGGGCCATGTGGAGACTTCAGCAGGGCCTTTGTGGCCAAAGAAATCTCCTGGACAATGAGGCCACCCTCCTCCAAAGTGACTGCACGGCCCAGCAGGGAGAGCCCCGGCTCACAGACTGCAAGGCTGCCCGGTATTGTGGACATGGAAAGTTCCATGAGGGCCTCTGCTGTACCAGGCTCCTCTCAGGCCCAGTCGCGGCCTGAGAGAAGGCTGCCTCCTGCCCTCGTCTGGCCTGGCCAACATTAGTCACACCCACTTGGGGACGAGATGGGAGGTCTTGGTCCAGCAGATGACTCTGCCTGGCGTAGCTAAGGGCCTCTCTTGGTCTAGAGCACCAAGACTGTTTTACGACAGAGTTCAGAGCAGGAACGTAAGGGTGCAGATGGGTAAAACTTCACTGAGCATTTCCTAATGCCAGGTGTCGTGCGAAGCATTTTAACAATAATTAATATTTAGTACACAGCTACCACATCCCAGACATTGTGGTAAGCACTTTATATGCATTGTTTCAGTCTATGTAAGGAAGATAGCAATATTATCACCTGCATTTTATAGAGGAGAAGGCTGGGGCCCAGAAAGGTTGTGTGATTTACCTAAGGTCATCTAGCCTATCAGTAGTGAAGCTGAGATTGAAACGTGGGATTCAAATCCATATTTGTGCAATTTGTACAAACCCATGCTTTTTAAAATTTAAGTTTACTTATCTATTTCTTGCCTGAGAGAAAGACAGAGAGAGAGAGAGTGTGAGACAGGCATCCCCCAAATTTCCTCATGCCATGACCCACCCCCAGTCTCAGCCTGCCTGGGTCAGGAGGGTTCTGTGCCCACCTGGTCCTCTGCTTTTCCTTGCTCAAGTATAACAGACATACCATGTAATGCACATATTTTAAAGTTCACAGTCAGCTAGCACATGTGAAACTATCGCCACAATCAAAATAACAGGTATATATCACCCCCCAATTTCTCCATGCCTTGTGATACCTTCATCCTGTCTTCAGTAGAATCACAGATCTACTATCCCTGGGTATTAGTCTGTATGGTTCCTAAAAGCAGGTATTATGTGTCCCTGTCTCACCTTTAAAAAAAAGTCTGCATGGTTGCCCAGCAGCCTTTTGTTGCTCTGCACAATTATTCTGAGATTCATGTGTGTTGTTACATATATCATTGGTCCATTCTTTTTCAAGTTCATTTTTATTTATTTTACCAGTAAGAAAGGGAGACACTCTAGAGAGTGTCGAGGAAAGGGAACCAGCAGTTAGCGTAATGGCTATGTCGCTGGACTCCCACGTAGTCGACCGCGGTTCATGTCCCGGACCTGGTGGCTTAAAACTCACGCCAGGCACGTGTGCGTGTGTGCCCAAGATCCCAAGAGGAGAATGGAGGAGAAGGGATTGCAGCGTGACCATCCCCCCTGGGGGGTGATTTCTCACTTTCTGTCTCTCTGTCTCTCTCTGTCTGTCTGGCGAGCGCACGTGCCCTGTAGAAAGAATCTCTCAAAAAAAAAAAAAAAAAAAAAAAGAGTGACGAGGAAAGAGAGGGAGAGGGAGAGAGAGAGAGAATGCTTGACATGCACAAGGAGATCTCAGGATGCAACCACAGAACTGTGGCCCCAATCCATTCTTTTTGATTGCTGAGTAGTATTCCATTGCATGGATATACCACAGTTTATCTCTTTCTGTATCAGTGGGCATTTGGGTTATGTTCAGATTTTTGACTGCTACAGATAAAGCTGCTCTGAACAGCTGTGTACAAACCTTTGTATAACCACAAGTGTTCATTTCTCTCGAGTAGACACCAGAGGTGCAGTGACTGGATCACGTGGAAGTTGTGTGTTTAACATTTTAAGAAGCTGCCGACTGTTTTCTGAAGTGGTTATACTATTTACATTTCTACTAACATGTGAAAATTTCCTGTGCTTCATGTCTCTGTCCACACTAGATATGATCTGTCTTTCATTCTAGCCATTCTAACAGATGTAGAGTGGTATCGCATCTTTTAAGGTGATTATTTGCCATTGTATTTCTTCTTTGGTGAAATACCTATGCAAATCGATTGCCCTAGTTTTTAACTAGGTTGTTTGAGTTCTTATGACTGAGTTTTGAGAGCTCTTTTTATATCCTGAATACAAGTCTTTTGTTAGATACATGATGTGTAATATTTTCTCCCACTCAGTAGCTTGTCTATTAATTCTCGAAAAACTGTCCTTTGAAAAACAGAAGTTTTTAATTTTTTTAAAGAATTATTTTTATTTAATTTTAGTTATTCATTCATTTATTTTAATTTGACCAGAGAGAGAAAGAAAGTAAGCCACCAGGTTCAAGACTTGAACCGTGGTCAGCAATATGGGAGTGTCCAGCGCTCTAACCACCACGCCACCTGCTGGTCCCCAAGAAGTTTTTAATTTTGATGACATCCATTTTATCAATTTATCATTTTATGAATGGTGCCTTTGGTGTTGTATCTAAGCTATGTTTATCTACTCCAAGTTTGCAAATATCTTTTTACTGTTCTCCTATAAGTTTCTTGTAAGCTACGCTTGTCACATTTAGGTCTATAATGCGTTTCACGTTAGTTCATATATATGGTGCCATCGTGAGTCAAAGTTCTTTTCATTTTCCTTGCATGTGGATGTCTGATTGTTTCAGCATCATTTGTTGAAAATCTATCTTTTCTGCACCGAATTGCCTCTGCACATTTATTGAAAACCAGACATCCAAGTATGTGTGGGCCTATTTTCACACTCTCTATTCTGTTTTATGGATCGATTTGTCTGTCTTTATGCCAGATCACACTTTCCTGTAGCTTTATATTCAGCCCATGCAGAAGCGTGGCTGACTACCCCTGTGTTTAAAGACTGATGACGGTTTATCTGCCCTGCATTTCTCTGGCTGAGTCCCTGCCCAGCTCAGCTATCCTGGTTAAGATAGATTGATTCTGGGAGCTTGGGAAAACACTCTCCCAACCCAGGTGTAACCCCTCTGAATTCCTTATCAGGTGGTGATTTTGGGGAGGCGGAAGGAGGCTGAGTGTGAAGGATAGTGGGGCGAGCATGGAGTTGAAGCTGTGGGTGCCTTGAGGTCCCCATCCACCTGGTCCTTTCGTGCCTGCGAGTTTACCTGTGGCAGGCCCCCATGCATGTTTTATTAGAGTGGTCTTGTTCTTGGTTTTGGTCTCAGCAACCCCACACTCGAACATCTTGATACCCAGTAATGTGAATCTTGTTCCAGTTTGTTCTTTTTTGCAAAGGTGTTTTGACTTCCTAGGTGCTTTGTATTGTTACATGCATTTTAGAATCAGTTTGTCAATGTCGACTGAAAAGCATGCTGGGGTATCGATGAATCTCGTGTCCTTTATGTGGTATTATATTTAATCCTTACCAAAACTGATGATTTTTGTTGTTGTTCTTACCATTTTTTTTTTTTAGACAAAGGTACCAAGAATCATATAGGTTACAGAATCTCACAAGTGGTAAGAAGGAAAACTCGGTCCAAGCCTGGCTGTAATTTCTTGCGTTTCCTTTTACCATAGTACGCAAAGGAGCTGACTGGGTCATAAACGCCTTCTGCTGGGGTCTCCCTTTATGACACTTCTGGGTTGTATTCAGCGCCTACACCCACCACTCAGCCATTATTTATTGTTTACTTGATTGCAAAATGTACCTCCTAAACATAAGTTTCAAGCTATTTTTCTGGGCCCTCTTTTGTCCTCCTTTCCCCAGTGAATAGGAACCCCCCTCCCCCCCCACACACACTTCTGTGCATACACACTCCCGTCGCAAGGAGAGCTTACTCCCCTGGCTTGCTTATGAATGGGGCGGTCTCGCTCAGGTATCTCTCTACTTCATTACCTGGAAAGTCTCCTCAAGAGGAACTTCCTCCAACTCTTTTCCCTGGAATTCAGTTTTTACTGTAGAAGCAGCTGGATTCTGAGGCCGTCCTTACCTGCCGCCTCCTGTCTGAGCAGTGGAGTAAGGGGCTAAGTGCCTAGACAGGTGTGGCAGAGAGACGCTTCTGTTCGTGCTTGGCACTGGAAGGTTTATTTGGAGGCTGTTTGGGAATGTCACGACAGTCGTTTGCAGCAGCAGCTGGGGGTGTCGCAGAGGCTGATGCGAACGCAGGGGAGTAGATCAGTGGCGAAGTCGGACGGATGGAACGATAGCTTTTGTTTTTAGTGCACAGGCGCGTGTGTGAATTTCCTTAGCAGCAAGTGGCGGTGGTGACTTTAGTTTTTTGGTTTGGTCTCTTGATACCAGCCATAAAAATGTTAAAAAGCCTTCCAGGATGGGTGTGGCAAACTGGAGGGAGCCCGGCCTAGATACTCTCTCTGTAGCCTTGAGCAACCCCCTCATCTTTCAGGATCTGTTTCCCCACCTGCGAGTCAGGAGGTTGAAGCCCCAGCTCCGACGTACCTTCTGCCAGCTGCTTACCCAGCCCATATCCCTCTCTCTCCCTCTCTCTCCTTCTTTCTCTCTCTCTTTCTTCTCTCTCTCTCTCACACACACACACACCACCAACAACAACTGGCAGAAAGGCCTGAGGAACGCCGCCGGGTGGGGTATCCAGCAGCTGACTGGGTTTGGAAAGGAGCTCTTCCCAGCATTCCTCTGTAAATCTGCCTGGGATGGCTTAAGACAGAACAGGCCAGATTCAGGCCTGACACCCATCAGCAGCTTTCCAGCTGTGTGGGGGAAACCACAAACCGATCTGGCTCCAGATGTTTCTGGATGGTGGGGGGAGGTGAGACATGGTGGCCAGGGCTGCATTTGCCTTCTTAGAGTGCACACCCGAGCCTGCGTAGCCCCCCAGCTCACAGACATAGTCCATGCGTGTGCTTGGTCAGGCACTTGCACCCCTCATGCTGAGGCCTGTGTGGTGAAACTGAGGACTCCGCTGGCATGGGAAGGGCCCCTCAGAGGTATGAAGACCAGCTCCTTGAGATGCCCCTCAATGCCGGAGCTTGAAAGGCGCTCACTCAAGGTTTGGCTTCACATGCCAAGGTCGGAACCCTGGGACTTACACAGTGATGCGAATTAGAAGTCTGATGGTGATCACCTCATTGGAGGTAATGCCTAGAATGTTGGAAAAGTTCAGTTTCTTGATTGACATGGGTGCTTAATACAGGGGTATAGAGGTTTGTGAAAATATATCAAGCTATAGAGATACGTGTTTATTACACTTTAATAACAATTTTTTTGGAAAGGTTTTTGCTATAGGGCGTGTGCGCTCACCAGACAGAGAGAGAGAGAGACAGAGAGACAGAAAGTGAGGAATCACCCCCCAGGGGGGATGGCCACGCTACAATCCCTTCTCCTCCATTCTCCTCTTGGGATCTTGGGCACGCATGCACATGCACATGCACCCGGCGTGAGTTTCTTAAGCCACCGGGTCCGGGACTCGAACCATGGTCGACTACATGGGAGTCCAGTGACATAGCCATTACGCTAACTGCTGGTCCCAGAATAACAACATTCTTTAAAAAATGAACCAACGGCCAGCCGGTGGTGGCATGGTGGTTGAAGTGGTTAGAACGCACATGGCCGAGTGCGTGGTTCAAGTCTTAGATCTGGTGGTTTGAGAAATACTTCAAGCGTGTGCATGTGTGCTCAAAGTCCCAAGAGAAGAATGAAGAGAAGGGATTGCAGCATGGCCATCGCCACTGCGGGCTACTTTCTCTCTTTCCTTCTCTCTCTCTGCCTCTTTCTGCATGTGTGTGTATGTCTCTCCAGCAAGTGCATGTGCCTATAGCAAACTGAAACAAATTTAAATTAAAAACACATCAAAAAGGGAGAGGAAAAGTGTGTGTGGCGTCGACACCGTTGAGCAGCCCTGGGCATGTAGGGCAGTGCATCCCAGACACCCCGCTGCAACCTGGGGAGGGGAACGTTGGAGGGCCGGCCGCGGGCGCGTGTTGGCAGAGCAAACACGCGGCCTCTGAGCACACCCTCTGTGTACACAGGGTGTTAGGCCAGGCCCCACCGAGCTGCACTTCACGGTAACAAAAACAACAATGCCACCATCTCGTGCTTGTCAACAGCACCACCACACTCAAGTCCGTAGACCAATATTTGCAGAGCCAGAGGAGCCACGTCTACTTTGCAATATTGACTTAGATCCATCACTCACCAGGGAAGCCCGAGTGCCCGGGCAGGCCCGCTCTTCCGCCATGGCCTTTGAGAAGGGTGTGGCCTTAGGCAGAGCGGGAGGGGTCACAGCACAACTACCTTCTTGGTTCCATGGCTGTTGTCGCTGTCGCCTTTCCTATGTCCCCCAGGAGTCAGGCTGTGGAGAAGAGTCGTGGATCTCTTAAGACTCCTGAAGTCTTCTGTGATCCAACCTGCAAGATGTGGGGAGCAGGGAGTTGGGGAAAATGAAGCATTAGCTCATGTTCTTAAAGTTCCCAGGAAATGACAATTAGAAAGCTTCCCTTCACAAAGAGAAGGTTTTTGTTTTTGTTGTTCTGTTTTGTTTTTTCTTAAATGGGTTAAACCTTATAAATGCCAAACGTGTTCGCCTCCAATTCAGGGTTTTACTTCTCCCAATCATTTCTGAGGGAGTCATTTACCATTGACAAATACAAGAGACCGCTTTCTAGAAACTCGTGTTGCCAAGGGAAGCGGCTGCTTCCCCTTTGTGAGCTTCAAGGCCCCAGCATCCGGCCGTGACCTGTGACCCCCTCACTCTGGCCTTGCTGTCAGCTGGAGAAAGCGATGGGCCAGGCTGCATCAGCTGGACAAACGAGCACTGCCTCGGAGCTCTTCCACGCGGGGCTCCTGGCTGCAGGTGCCGTGTCCCCAGGGCAGCCGCGTCAGGTGGCAAGGAGCTCCGACCTCCTACTCCAGACGGCCTGCCTTTCCCTGTTTCTCATTTCATCAGGAGAGCTCTGACCGAGCCCCCGTTCACGCTCTCTCTGCCTCCGGGGCCCACACATTCAGCAAGGTCTCCCATAACCATTAATTTAGCCAATTTCCTGGGCCACACTGTCCCCCGGGGACCCCACTTTGGTGGGCAGCAGCAGAACAAGACTCCCTGCTGTTTCCCTTCCCTTTTAATTACCCGGGGACAAGCTTCCTTGGGCTGACTTTGGGAGGCAAGCCCCAGGCCAGCCCGGCTGCCCTCCACGAGACAATGCACACATGTTCCGGACAATTCCCTCCTGGCCTAATCCGCCGGGAAGAAAAGGGCTTTTCTTCTTCTTGTCAAAGGGGGTCTTCGATGCTAAGATACCATTTTGTGTCTCAAGTCATGTCACGGGACTTCTGCCTCGGCCTGGCTGCCTGCTCTTTAGAAATGAAAGACACAGTCCTTGATTCACCTCAGGACGAGCGCCCCCCACCCTACCCTCCTCCGAAAAGAAAGGGGGGGCGGGCTGAGGGAAGCGGACTAGCTCCCTCGGCTTTCTGGACTATTTGCCCAAAGGATGAGTGGGGAGGACTGAGCCTCACCTGCTGATCTCGAGGGTCATGAATATTCTTATAATCCCCAGGAAGAAGGGCCCTTTCATTAGAGAACCAGAGCCTGTCCGGGGGGCCTTGTCCTGGGGGCCTTGTCCTGGGGGCCTTGTCCTGGGGGCCTTTGGCGTTTCCACCTCCTCTCACCACGGCCTTGCCCCCTCTCTGCTTCCCTGCTCCACTGCCCCTGGGTCCCTGCTGGCTTCTCAGCTCTTGGCATGAGCTGCGGAGAACAAGGGTTTCCTGATGCATTGCTGTGGTACGAAGCCACGTCCCCACTTCACAGACGAGTTAAAGGAGGTAGTGCCGTGGGCCTGCTGCTCTGAAAGGAGCTGCTTCAGCACACAGAGGGGACCTCACGTACCGCCCCCTGGTAGAGGCATGTACTAAGTTGATGCGTGATCCTGTCTGGCATAAGGATTTGAGGTCTTTTTTGGAAATAGTCACAAAAATTCAGATGAAGAAATCAAGCTCAGTAGGGAGGGGAGTGTAATTCAACAAACACGATGTCAAGTTCCGAATGAGAGCAAGGGTAGGCTGAGGATTTGGCTTTGAGCTTCCTAGCAGTCGAAGAAAAGGAAGAAAATGGTCCCAAGAAGGTAAGAGCAGGCCTGACTCCGGGGCGTGGTGAAGGTGGCTGAGTCCCGCATGGCTGACTGTGCAGTCTGAGTCCTGGACCCCATAGCCTGAAAAACATCAGGTGTGTATGCATGTGTGCCCCAAATCCTGAACGGTGTGGAGAGAAGGGGGAGAAGGCATTGTGGTGTGATTATTCCCCAAAGGGGGTGCTTTCTCCTCTCTCTCTCTCTCTCTCTCTCTCTCTCTCTCTCTCTCTGTGAGCATGCGCCTGCCAGAAAAAAAAATAAAAAGGGAAAAAGAAAAGTAGTCATTTATCATTAGCTCTAGCTCAGGGGAGCACAGTTGTCCCTGGCACTGAGTTCTCAGACACATCTACCGGCTGCGGATCTTCGAGCACAAACACCGCCTGCAGCACGGCTAATTACGAAGTCACCTGGCATCCCTGCCCAGAGTCATCATTTTATTAGGTTGTGCTGAAATGGTTTGAAACGGCTTCTCTCTGTGTGTCCTCAAGAAAAATACGAGAGGACTTCAAAATGGTCACAGCAGAATCGAATTAAAGTACACGTTTATGGGACTAGCCAGGAGTGTGGTGGTTGAGGTGCCTGGATCCCACATGGCTGACTGCGGTTTGAGTCCAGGACCCCAGAAGCTTGACAAACATGAAAAACATGCTGGGGTGCAGATGTGTGCCCAAAATCTTGAGAGGAGAATGGAAGAGCAAGGATTACAGGGTGGCCATCCCTGCTAGGGGGTGATTTCTCACTTTCTCTCTCTGATAAACACATGTGCACTACAGCAAACAAAGTACGAATTTATTCTGGCGAAAAAGTTTGGAAATTCATGGAAAGTTTTTTTTTTTGTTTTTTTTTCTCTAATACACACTCTTCATGAACTTTTTGAACACCTTCTGGGGGACCAGAAGTTAGTGTAATGGCTATGTCTCTGGACTCCCATGTAGCTGACCGTGGTTTGAGTCCCAGACCCGGTGGCTTAAAGCTCATGCTGGGCGCGTGTGCGTGCGTGCCCAAGATCCCGAGAGGAGAATGGAGGAGAAGGGATTGCGGCGTGACCATCCCCCTTGGGGGGTGATTTCTCGCTTTCTGTCTCTATGTCTCTCTCTCTGTCTGTCTGGCGAGCGCACGCGCCCTATAGCGAAAACCTCTCAAAAAAAAAAAAAAAAAAACTCAAGCCGGGTGCATGTGTGTGCATGCCCATGATCCCGAGAGGAGAATGGAGGAGAAGGGATTGTGGTGTGGCCATCCCCCTGGGGGGTGATTTCTCGCTTTCTGTCTCTCTGTCTCTCTCTGTCTTTCTGGCGAGCACACGTGCCTTGTAGGAAAACCCTCTCCAAAAAAAAAAAGAAAAAGAAAAGAAAAAGAAGGCAAAGCTGAGGGGACTTCAGGGACAGATCAAGGGGGAATTAAACTGGTCTAGATTAGAACTAAATTGGTGGCTAGGTCAGGGCTGAGCTCCTATAGGAAGTAATATTTTAAGCTGGGCCCCAAGGATAAGAAGCTGTTCACAGGCAATTGGGAGCTCGGGGGTCGGGAAGAGATGTGCAAGGGGCCAGGGTGGCAGAGACTGTATTTGGAGGGTCTGTTTACAAAGACTGAAAGTGCATGTGACTGAGACACTGGGAGAAAGGAGGCTGGAGAAGACAGAGGCAGGTCTCACCGTGCCCTTGAAAACCTTGTCGATGACTTTAGACTTTGTCATAAAGATGGTGCCAATCAATGGAATGGTTTCAAGCAGGAGAAAAGAGATAATCTGGCTGTAGTACGGAGGGTAGGCTGGAAGGAAGCGAGAGAGAAAATGAGTTAGGAGGCTGTGCAGGAGACCATGGCTGGCAGTAGGATGGCTGACAGTGGGGATGGAAGCATGGATAGTGTTGAAAGATGCTCAGGCCTTGGAAGATAATTCAATGTGAATATGAAGGGAGTAGGAAGACTTCAGGATGATGTGTTTGATCTTAGCAAAAGGGTGAATGATATTATCATTTGGTGAAAGAGGGCAGAGTAGAGTGAGGGCAGGTAGGAGTGGATGACAATGCAAGTGACAATAGAGGAAAATCAGAGGTGGAGCCAAAAGTCACAAGCATTTAAAGAGTGGTTGACAGTGCAGAATGTGGTGATGGGTCAAGTGAAACGGGGCCTAAAGACTATTCAGTGATATAACATGGGTGCCACTGGTGTCCTTGGAGAGAGCAGTTCTGATTCGGGGAAGCAACCCACATGCTTGGGCTCGGTGACATTTGCTAGACTGGCTTCTGGCCCTCCCCATGGACATAAGCCATATTGTAACCTCAGGCTTAAGGACCCAGGAGATAACCATCATGGGGAGTGCAGTGCTTCAGGTACATTAAACGAGAGGCCTGATTGTATAGCTAAGCCTCAAGGTACAAAGCAGTGATCTTCCAATGTTGAATCCCTTAAAAGTTATTGAGTATCTCAGGAGGTTTTGTTCATGCAGACCATGTTGGTACTTGTTATAGTAGAAATTAAAAATGAGAGATATCTGAAATATGTATAATTCATTTAGAAAATAATAAAGTGATTACAAGGGAACATACCATTTCTCAAAAACAAATGTAGTGAAAAGGGTATCATTATTTATTTGGCATTCTCTTTATTGTCTGGCTTGATAAAAACCAAGTGGATTCTGATTTCTGCTTCTGCGTTCACTCTATTGTGATAGAATGTGTGCTTGGTTGGAGTATATGAAGAAGACAACCTCGCGTGGCTTTAAAGCTACAAAAGAGAAGGATGGCATAGCCCTCTCAGGTAATCGTGATTCTACTTTGACACTCGGCCAACACTGGATTCTGAAACTGACTGATACACTTCACGTATTATGTGACTTAAAACCCATGGCCTACCTCCCATTTTGGAGGGACCTTAACCCCTGCTGATCTGGAACTATCATACAATAGTTATCTAGAAAATATTGGTTCCTTTGGTCACGAAGATCTTCCAACTGCTGACACATTTCATTTTATAATTCCAAAAACGTCACATTCATTAGTATCACCATCCACTTCACCAGCAATTTACTAAAAAATTGTCATGCTCCTAATGACAGATACAAGTTTTTCAAAATTCTCATTTTTGTTTAGATGTGTTTTCTCATTGGCAACAGATATGGTAGACTAGTGTTCCTTGAAGGCGCAGGCTCATTCTGCTTACTTTTGAGAGAATGCCTGCCCTATGACCAAGTCTTAATTATTGTAGTTTGCTAGTGATGTATTAAAGCGAAATAGTATTCCATAAAAAAGTGGCCGTTTAGGTCACAAGTCAAACCATAGTACTCTTCCTTAAGATCTTCATTATACTTTGTATATAAAGTGGTTTATGTGAACTCCCTATTTGTCAGACAGGTTTTTGTTTGTTTGTTTTTCCTCCAAATTGTGAGTGCACAGTGGTGAAGCTGACATAATGCCCACTAGCACAAATCAGTACCCTGTGGTCCACACCAAGTTTCCCACGGTTCCCACCACTGTCTACACAACTGGTGACTGTCCACTTAGTGAAGAAGACAGATACAATATGTTATTATAGAAATCACTTGACTTGAGGACTCCCAGGGGTTCACAGATCACGCTTCATCAACCACTGGTACCGAGGCAGAATCCGTACCCAAGCAGACAGCTTACTCTCCATGTGTCCAGAGAGAAAATGGAAAACGTTTGCTATCTGAAATACAGCTCTGAGAGCTAGAGGAGTTAGAAATGCCTCCTGTGCTGCAGGAATAGACATTTTAGAAATTTAGCCCCAGAACCAACTATTTGATGAAGATGAGTTACACGCTCAAAATAATAAGTGACTTCACTTGGTTCCCTCACAATGACTATTGTGTGTATGCGTGATGCGTGTGCTGCTGCATGTTGGGGTGTCCCGACAGGGTCTCTCTGTGCTGGGATCACCCACTCTCGGTCTCCTGTGCAGCAGGGACCACGGACGTGCTGCCACACCCAGCTTTTGTGGACAGCCTTTGCTGTTTGCCCAGGCTGGGGTGAGCTCACGTCCTGCCCAGCTTCCCGAATACCTGGACTCCAGGCTCATACCATCAAGTCCCGCTTTTCAGGACAGGCTTGGAATGGAATCCAGGCCTGCATATGCCCCAGGCTGCCAAGCAGCGGAGTGTACCACCCCTGCTAGGTCCAGAGTGGCTGTGTTTTCTGCCTTGGTGACACAGTCACGGCCACGTAACCTTTTGGTCAGGGCTGGATTACATAGATGACAGTAGTCCCATAGATGACACCACATAGCCTGGGCTGTGGGTCTGTACTGTCCGGGTCGCACTGTTTCATGCAACGATAAAATCACCTAAGGATGCAGTTTGCAAATGTCTCCCTGTCATTAAGCAACATTAACGACTGACTGTACGTTACATATTAAATGAGATGATAGCTCTCAAAGCTAAATGCCAATTAAAGACAATCTTATTCGTAATAGGCAATTTTATGTAAAACCAGAATCAAAGCTATCACAAACGTCAGAATTTGAAGACCCTTTAGAAAACATCCACTCAAACCTTCTTACCAATGGGGAAATAAGCATATCTAGACACAGATTTTAATCCAATAATCATGTTTACATTTTAGAAGTCTCACTCTGACAAACTGGAAGAGACAGTCACTTTAAGAAAAATTTTTTAAAAATCATTTTAACTTTATTTACTTTATTTTTAATTTGATCAGAGAGGGACAGAGCGAGAGCTAGAGAGAGAGAATGTGAGAAAGCAAGCTTCCAGGTCTGGGACTTGAACCATGGTTGGCCATGTGGCAGTCCAGCGCCCTTAACCACCATACCACCTATCCGCCCAAGGATGCGGTCACTTTTTTAGAGCAAGATGGAGTTTCATGAAAAGAAGTGGTAGTTGAGGTCACAAACCAGATTTTCCTGCGAGGGAAGCAGCAATAACAGAGGGGAGACACGGGCCACCTGCCCTGTGCAGGCCACACGTGGGAAAGCGGATGCAAGTGAAAGATGTTGGAAACTGGGGACCGTGTTTGCGGGCTGTGCCAAGGAGAGAGGGGACCCTCCTTCCATCTTGTGCAGCCAGCCACAGCACTGTGCATTCACCCAGGCCGTGGATTCTGAAGCAGGGCCAGGCTGAATGGAGAAGGACTGATCACATTTGGATGGGTTGAGTGTGGTGTGTGTAGGACACGCACGTAGACAGCGGGCGATATGGGACCGGAGCACAGAGAGAGGAAGGGGTGACTTTCGAGGTGAAAGCTGCAAGCACAGATATGGCAGGCAGTTGATGGGCCAGGCAGAGTGTGAGGTGGAGCAAAGCAGAGCGCTCGGGGAAGGCCAATGGGCAGGAAGACCTGTGAACAGTACCGGAAGTCAGCAGTCATTTTGTCACTAGAAGGCACACACACATGCCTGGTGTCCAGGGTATTTTTCTATTTTTGAGAGATTTTGTTGCTATAGGGTGTTATGCTCTCACTGGAGAAACAGAGACAGAAAGCGAGAAATCACCCCCCCCCCCCCCCAGGAGAACGGCCACGCTGCAATCCCTTCTCCTCCATTCTCCTCTTGGGATTTTGGGCACACAGGCACATGTGCCCACAGAGTCTGGGATTCGAACTGTGGTCGAATACATGGGAGTCCAGAGATGTAACCACTATGCTGGTCCTGCTCAGTATATTTTCCAAACCTCCAACTTGAACTGTGCAGCGAGCCATGTGAGATCCAGCTACCCCAACTACCGTGCCACAGCCGGCTCACCTCGCTGTGCCACTTCTAAGCTAAGCAAACTCTGTCCCCTAAACAATGAGGAGGGATACCTTTATTTTTTGGGGGAAGGATAATCATCTGTAAAATGGAGAAAATAACAGTACCTAGCTTCCAGAGCTATGGGGATGAATGGCATTCATACAGGTGACATATTTACGGCAGCACCTGGCACAAAGAAACACGCGATAAATACCAACTAGCAGCATTTAGCATTCAAGAGAGAACCCACCTACACTTTGTATTCTGGAAAATACCCTGCTTGACTTCCCCGGACCAGGAGGCACTTTCCTTTATCACGAATAGGAATGGTTTGAGGAGAACGTGTGAGATACTGAGTTGGTTAAACAACAGGGGAAACGGACAGGCTCTCTGGGCGGGAAGCAGCTTCTGGGACTACCCAGCTCACCGTCCTTTCAGGCTCCAGGCCTGGAGAAGAAAGTGGCTTCGGTGGGGTCACTCACAGCTGGGTGGTGTGGCATGATCAGAAGACACGTCTCTTCTTTCATAGTCCTGGGCTCTGCTCTTGCCCTTAGGATGCAAACGCATAGGTTTGAAGTGCGTGTGTGAGAGAGACAGAGACAGAGACTGAGAGCGTGCGTGAGCACCTTTTCTCTGCCACAGCGCTGTCTTCCTTAGCATAATCTCTCCAGGTAGAATTGCTTTTCCTGGAACCAGGAATTAACTCTCCCTCACAGATCTTGGATAGACGTGCACACACACTTAAGAGGCCCCTTTTAGTACAGAACACCATTTCGTGAGATGACTTTATTAAGTTGTGCAGCACATACAAAATAGTTTTTAAGATTCTGGGCTACCTCTTCCTCAGACACTTTAAAAATAAAATGTGCTGTTGGGACCAGCAGTTGGCGTAATGGCTATGTCGCTGGACTCCCACGTAGTCGACTGTGGTTCGAGTCCCGGACCCGGTGGTTTAAACTCACGCTGGGCACATGTGCATGCGTGTCCAAGATCCCCAGAGGAGAATGTAGGAGAAGGGATTGCGGCGTGGCCATCCCCCCGGGGGGTGGTTTCTCGCTTTCTGTTTCTCTGTCTCTCTCTGTCTGGTGAGTGCACGTGCCCTATAGCAAAAACCTCTCCGAAAAAAGAAAAAAAAAAAAAGTGCTGTCAACATTCAGAATTCCTTACGGTGTGCAGAACTGGCATAGTGAGTGCTGTTTTCCCTGCCGAAGTTCAGAACTCAGAAAGTTTCATGTATTCGATACCCGCTGTCCTGGAGTGGCGCGTACAGGCATCTCTTCATGAATGAACACCCTTTTTATTTTTTTTCTCCCAACTGCTCATGACATGAGAAGGAATTGTCCACGGTTGGCCAGGGGAGGGAAGGGAGCCCGTCCAGTGCCTGTTCTTTTTCCCTAGGTTGTGCAATGAAACCTGCATGGGATCCCCTAAGACTGTGAGTAGTCCGCTGTAGAGCTTCAGGCGGCCTCTCTGAGCCAGGCTGGGCCTGTCGGTAAAGTGGTGATAATGCCTACTTCACCAGGTTGTAAAAGTAAACAGGTAACGTATTTAAAATACCTGGAGTATAGCAGGCATTTAATAAACGAGAATTCCCCTTCAGTCCAGTGTCATACTAAACGGAGCTGAAACAACTAAAAACAAAAACAGAAACGATGCATCTCAAAGAATGACCAAAAATCATGTTATTTCCAGAAGGTCTGAGTTGTAGTATCCCCCAAGCCCACTGGGGCAGAGATGAACAGAGGGCAGTTTAAGTCAGAGGTGTCACATAATGACTTCTGGGTGAACTCTGTTGGTTGTAGATGTGTTTTACTCACATCTATTTGCAAATCTTTAAATTAGAAGTTAACATTTCTAAATAGGAGATTTTATCAAGAATATCCAGATCCTCAACTTCTTTTCACAAAATGCCTGACCTGCGTTGGTGTGGAACTTGTGGCCCTGGATCTAAATCTCCGAGACACAGAAACAGCAGACACCCGAGAGTCAGGCGACTGCAGTTCTAGCTCTACTACTGGTTAACAAGTCACTTCCTCTCTCAGAGCCTCTTTTCTTTCTTTTTTATTTTGAAAAATAAGAGCTATTCTGTCCTAAAGCTGTAGCTCATTTCTTAGGTCGACAATGGAAGTCCAGCATAAAAAACTGATAACAGCCATCCTAGAAATCAACATACCGGCCACAGTTAGTTATGCCAGCTAAGAGACTTTCAAAACATTTCAGAATGTGCACATAACTAGACGCACACAAGATTGTCCAGATGACAGGCATTGGTGCCGAAGCCATGGTGGTTCAGGGAGAAGAGAATATTTTCCAAATGGAGAACTACTCTATGCTAACTACATGGGAAGATGGAAGCGTCCCCCTAGCAGATGCTGAACATGCAGATACACAGCATATCCATCTGCTCTAGAAAGTTCCCCATTTCCATATTCTCATCGTGTAGTTTTGGGGAGGTTGAGCACACCACGCCTCATCTGTGGAGACTTTCTGCTTGGCTGGTTTCAGACAAAGTTACCATTAACTCCCCAACCTGCAAGAAAATGATTTGACACAAAGGATTCCAAAATGTCCTCCTCTCCCCCTACAAGCCTGCAAACAAATGGTACAGGAATGAGGTCAGAAAGGAATCCCCCGCCCACCAGGCCGCTGAATTCATTTACCTACCTCAGAGCCCATTCAGAGGAAGGGGTGGGACAGGGAACAAGAAATGCGTGGGGGCCAAGTGGAGTTTGGGGGTCGAGCGCTACATTACAAGATTTGACAGGCCTTTGCCAGCCTTCAGCTTCTTTGTGTCCTTCACATAATAGAGAAACACAAACTGAGCAGCACACGATCTGCGCTACACCCTCGGACAGAGCACGCTCTTTGCAAATGCTAATAGTATTGTAGCATCCTGTCACCCGGGAACACAAAAAAGGATGTTGATTTTCACATGAACCAGAACAGGCCATTGTAGACAAGTTTGTGACCAACTTGTACTATCTGCACATCAAAAGCCGAGCCAATCATGGGGCACACAGCTGGCGAAAGGCACCAAAGGGTGGCGCCCCAGGGGGAGGGTGTCCCGGTCCAAGTGCCTCTCTCCGCAGGGCTTCTGGTGAGAGTGAAATGACACAGTCTGGGTCCAGCTAGGGCGGCAGCAATCAGCATAATTACCAAGAATGTTACTATCTCAGATGGTCAGAAAGGGAAACGTGAATGTATGACCACGAGATGGGCTTAGTGTTTGTGCCGAGAGCCTCCGCCCTGGGAGAGGCAGCGCACGGCAGGGAGTGTCCTGCTATGGGGGAAGAGAGACGTGGGGATGCTGGGGGGAAAGTGCCTGTTTTCATTCTAATCATCTTGGGGAACTCAACATGTTGCAAGGCAACACCTTTACAATGTACACGAGATTTCTCAAATATAGTTGAGGGACCAGCAGTTGTCGTAATGGCTACGTCGCTGGACTCCCATGTAGCCGACTGCGGTTTGAGTCCCAGAACCGGTGGCTCAAGATCCTGAGAGGAGAGTGGAGGGGAGGGGATTGCGGCATAGCCATCCCCCGTGGGGGTGATTTCTCGCTTTCTGTCTCTCTGTCTCTCTCTGTCTTTCTGGTGAGCGCACGCACCCTGTAGCAAAAACTTCTCAAAAAAAAAAATTAGTTGAAATTCTAATTTCCTCTCTTGTGTTAATCTACTAGAAACAAACAAGCAGTAATTTGGGGGCTGGCCCTGTGGCCAGGTGGTTAGAGCCCCACCCACCCCATGGCTGACCATGGTCTGAATCCTGGCCTCTGTGGTTTGAAAATCATGCTGTTGTGTATGTGGGTGCCCCAGATCTTTTCAAAATGGAGACACGGAGAAGGGACTGCAGCATGGCCCACCCCATTGGGGGGTGCTTTCTCTCTCTGGTGAGTGTACATGTCCCCTGGCGATTAAACAAATGTGGGGGCCAGCCTGTGGCGTGGTGATGAAGGAAACAAGATCCCACACGGCTGATTGTGCAGGTCCAGTCCTGGAATGGTGGCCTGAAAAACACGCTGGGGGGGGGGGTGCTGGTGTCCAAAATTCTGAAAGGAGACAGAGATAGAGAAGGGACCGTTGAGTGCCTATCTCTCGTGGGGCTCGTTTTCTGACGTTCCCTGTCTCTCTGGTGAGCACACATGCCCTCTGGCAAAATTAAAACATGGAAAGAAAAAAATCCACCAAAGTATTTGGGAAAATTAAATATTCACAAAAGGTTTTAAGAAAACCAGGGCAAAAAATAATTCTGTATCTTAATAGCTGGAATAACTCAAAATGAGTCAGAGAATCTGCAGAGGTGACATGATTAGTATGTGGAAGAGAAATTGCAAAGCACCCATCTTTATTCCTAAAACGTAAGGCCTGGCGTGGATGAGATGAGAACCTGCTCAATACTGTCCAGTCGCCAGGGTCCCCACAGCACATCTCTGCTAATCCCGGTTTTGCAACACAACAGCCTCCTGCAGTTAGAGGAAGGCTCCTGGGCTGTTTCCCTTAGGACATAAGCACGCCCTTGAACATTGTAGGTGTACCACAAGTCCCACTGTGCTTTGAACGCCATAAATATGTTCATTTTCCTGAGTGTTTTTAGAGGCAGTATATTTTAGGGATGTTCTAATACAAACGCTTTAGACTTCCAAATTTTTTTTTTTTTTTTTTTTTGAGAGGTTTTCACTATAGGGTGCATGTGCTCGCCAGACAGACAGAGACATAGAGACAGAAAGCAAGAAATCACCCCCCGGGGGGATGGCCACAACGCAATCCCTTCTCCTCCCTTCTCCCCTCGGGATCTTAGGCATGCACGCATGCACACGCGCCCGGGGTGAGTTTTAAGCCACCGGGTCTGGGACGCGAACCACGGTCGACTACGTGGGAGTCCAGCGACATAGCCATTACGCTAATTGCTGGTTCCCTAGACTTCCAAATTTTTGATTTTGCTACTCACCAGAATGACTTCATGTTGTTACTTAAAATTTTTTGGAGTCTGAGGCAGGATGGAGGCACCTAAGGCTGCCCCACAGGGAGGGTCGAGTTCAACAGCTTGGGCCTCCCAAGGACACTGGGCACGTACCTGCTCCTGACCCAGGGCTGGCTGAGGATAAGGGTGGGTCTCGCATCAGTCTGTTTGGGGTTTCTTTGCTCTGGATTTAAGTTATCTGACTAGCTTCAACATTTAAAAGAAAAACCAAGGAAGTTTCATGGGAATAATTGTTGGCGAGATGGAACCATGATCATAAAAAGGCTTCAGGGTGGTTTCTAGATAGACACCTCCCCTCCCCCCATGCTAAAGGCCAGTTGTAGCAGACTTGTTTGCAGTGTCCCGAGTCCTGTAAGACCTTGGCAGTGGCCCTTAGGAAGGTAAATTAATTTCAGCATTTCCTGGCAGCTGAACCAAAGAAACTGTTAAGGGCTAGAGTTCTTGCCGTCAGAAGGGAAACAGTATGTAGGTGCGTTTGGTCAGGAAATTTTGCTGGCACGTAATTATCCAGTAATCCTTAATGAGTTTAAGTGGTAACAGATGTGTCATTAGGTTAGCCTTCTGCAAAAGACACTGTGCAGTTTCTTCAAACAAACAGGTGCATCGTATAGAACTTGTGAACGGTAAGGCAGGATACTGAAGAGAGAGGGAAGTTACCAGCCATATTGCTCTCTGATGATTTGGCCTAACGCTGATACACCTCAGCACTCAGGAAGACAGTTCATCCATTCCCTACATATTCTCGCATAAACACCAGTCTTGGGACCTTTGTCAGGCACTAGCCCTTGTAAACAAACCATGGTCATATTTTTTGACAAGTGGAGAAAATTCTGATTTCCATGTTCCTGCCCTGTAATTTAATAATTGCAAGAGTAAGCGGTGGGACAGATACTCTGATTGAATATGAAGGAGTGTAACTTGTACTCTTAACAAAACTGCAAGGCCAAGCTCTGTGGGAGGCTGCTGGTGGTATACTGCAGTGTAACGGGCTCTTCACTGGAGTCTGTGGCCTACCTTTTTTCTTTTTTTTTTTGGAGAGGTTTTTCTTTTTTGCTATAGGGTGCGTGTGCTCGCCAGACAGACAGAGGCAGAGAGACAAAAAGTGAGAAATCACCCCCCAGGGGGGATGGCTACGCCTCA
The DNA here is from genome assembly GCA_026018925.1 of Tupaia tana. Lineage (NCBI taxonomy): Eukaryota > Metazoa > Chordata > Mammalia > Scandentia > Tupaiidae > Tupaia > Tupaia tana. Next base: position 37,989,380 of record JAKSZU010000020.1, on the reverse strand, counting down.
ATCCCTTCTCCTCCATTCTCCTCTCAGGATCTTAAGCACGCACGCACACGCGCCGGCGTGAGTTTTAAGCCACCGGGTCCAGGACGTGAACCGTGGTTGACTACATGGGAGTCCAACGACACAGTCATTACACTAACTGCTGGTCCCTGTGGCCTACCTTTTTTAAAAAAGGTATTTCGGGGGACCAGCAGTTAGCGTAAAGGCTGTGTTGCTGGACTCCCATGTAGCAGACCGCAGATTGAGTCCCAGATCCGGTGACTTAAACTCACGCCGGGCATGTGTGTGTACGTGCCTAAGATCCTGAGAGGAGAATGGAGGAGAAGGAATAGGGTCGTGGCCATCCCCCCTGGGGGGTGATTTCTCCTTTCTCTGTCTCTGTCTTTCTGGCGAGCGCACATGCCCTATAGCAAAAACCTCTTAAAAACAAAACAAAACAAAAAGATATTTTGGTCTTCTTAAACATTGGATAATAACTGGGTTAACAAATTAAAAAAAAAAAAAGCAACAATAATTTTTTACTACAAAGAATGAAAAAACGTTGATTTTTGAAACATTTAAAAATAGTAGTTACTTTGTCAGTGACTTGACCCCAAAGGAATTTTTATATTGGTCTTACGGAATATGACATGGCTCACAAAGTCTTTCGGCAGGGATCATGTGTTCACTCGTTTTCAAGCTAGTAACTGCACTTCGTCACTGTAGGATACAGATTTACCTGATGCTGTTGGCCATTGGAATATTAACCACCTTTGTCAGGCAGAGACTGCCCCCACCAAACTTTTCTCATACTGTCCTGCTTCTGAACTTTTAGCCACTTTTTACTGTACTTGTCTTGACCCTAAAGTTTTCATTATTTATCCTCAGAGTCTAATATATGCTGAACAAATAAAAAATGGGGAATCATTTAAAACACATTTTAAAAATGTAAATAATACACCTGTATTATCTCTAAGAATATGGTAGAGCTACTTTGGTTTGATAAGGTTAATTCTTCAATTGGAATAAGCTAAAAGAAAACCTAAGTTCTAGTAAGTCTTTAGAAACTTCTTTTGATATATTAAAGCTTTAAACTTGAATTGCACACAGAATAAAAATATTTAAAAATGTAACTATTGGGCCCAGCAGGTGGCGTGGTGGTTAAGGTGCTGGACACTCCCACATGGCTGACCAGGGTTCAAGTCCTGAATCTGGTGGCTCGCTTTCTCACTTCCTCATTCTTTCACTCTCACCCTCTGTCTCTCTCTGGTCAAATTAAGAAATAAATGAATGAATAAATAAAATAAATAATTTAAAAAAATGTAACTATTTTTCAGGACTTAAAGTAGGACTGGTCTCAGTACTGATGCGGAAAATAAGTGATGATGTAACTCCTTTTTGCCTGTGCACCTTCTAAAGGGACCGCAGAGAAGGCTACTGACAGGGACTGACCAGAGACACTACCCTCTGCAGCTGCTGCGTCCTGCTTACTGGAGCAATCACGATTTTGAGCCCTTTCTCAGTTTTGACTTTAGCTGTGTCCGAATCTTGGAGAAGGAACACCTACACTCTATACAGCTAACAGTCCATAAGTATTTAGTAAGTATCATTTACAAGCAAGTTCTGAGAGGAATTTAAGAACTGAGTAACAGAAGTCTGTAATCAAGCGTTAGATTGAATTAAGTAATCGGTACAGTTCCTTCTGGTTTTATGACTCAGTTCCCACTTTTTAGTAAGCCTCGCACATGACTGAACATATTAGCATCATTAATGAAAATGATATGGCAATGGGGGGACCAGTAGTTAGTGTAATGGCTATGTCACTGAACTCTCATGTAGTCTACCGTGGTTTGAGTCCCGGACCCAGTGGCTTAAACTCACACTGGGCGTGTGTGTGTGCGTGCCCAAGATCCTGAGAGGAGAAAGGAGAAGGGATTGTGGAGTCGCTATCCCCCCTGGGGGGTGATTTCTCACTTTCTGTCTCTCCATCTCTGTCTTTCTGGCGAGCGCACGTGCCCTATAGCAAAACCTCTCCAGAAAAAAAAAAAAAAAGATGACAAATGGCAGCAACGTGCAATTAATTAAAAACACTTTCTGTGTATTTTACCAAATAAAAAAATAAAATATCAAAATGTCTTGACAAGGATCAAGATGTGTGTGTGGGGGGACCAAAAACACCAGCACTGGTTGACTATAAGTAACATCTAGGAAATGCAAAGCATCTGAAATTCAAGCATTCAGAGAAGAGGCATATTAAGAGGTGGTGAGATCACGAATTCGTTTATACGGGAGGGTCGAATAATGACCCTAGGTACACAGGTTTCTTTCTCTCCCTCATGAAAACGGAAAACTTAAAAGATGCTCCCCAATAATAGAATTATAGTGAGATTTAAATATCTTTTAATTATCCACCTACACAAATGACTTCAGGTTAAGCACAGGCAAAATATAAGTTGCAATAATGTCTACAGGTCATGTGAAGGTTCTTTAAAAAATAATACAAAGTTCATTCATAGTGCACACGTGAAAACCAAGTAAATTTTAAATATTTAAACAATACATAGCCATGATCATTCGGAGGTAAGCGTATAAAGCACATTTCCATACTGCTCAAGTACCTAGAACTGCAGGCACACCAGCGTAGAGAACAAACAGATAAACACATTACTTTGATCCCCTGTACTGGAAAGTGAAAATACCATACTTCTTTTTCTCAAACACATCTAAAATAAATAAATTAAAAAAAAATTTTAACTCGTCAAAGAACTTCTCTTTTAAACCTACACTGTGAATCTCGTATATATAAAATTCCCAAATTACAAGGTTAGGATGCACCCGTCTCTGCAATGTTTCCTACTCATTTGTACAGCATTTATTTACACGTGGGGGCTAAATAATCTGTGTGTGGGAAGGAATCCCTCAGAATAAAGCCTGGAAAATGAGGGTGATACAAAGGAGAGAGAAGAAAATTAACATCAGAAAGACTGACCGGCCCACCTGTAAGTACCCTAGGTTGGGTCAACTGCAGAGCAGTGAAAACTGCTTCTGTCTTACTGTGCGTTGCCCGTGTTCATTGTTTCTTAAAAGTGGATATCCCGATTAAAGTAATTTTGGATACAATCTATTTACACTTATTTGGAATTCCATATAAAGCGTTGTTCACTCCATTCTTTGCAAATTCTGACATGAGAAACAAAGATTTCTTGTCTAATTAAAATTTAACTCCTATATGTATATTGAATATTGTAAGGTTTTTTTTAGTTTAAATTTGAATCATTTCTAATTTCTGAACTACAGATACAACAGAGTTTACTGTTGAGACTCTGAATTTTATTTTTTTCTTTCAGTTACATCTGTATTTTATAAATATCTACCTTTTAAGAAAATAAAAGCATGCTTAGGATAAGATCAGCTAAAAAAGAAACAAAATCCATAAAAGAAGCGAAGGGGAGAATGTCAGAACTCTTACATGGGATTTTTAATAATATTCACTTTCATCATCTATCTGTATGTCACAATACTGATCTCAAAGAAACTTAAAATGTATACAAAAAGATGTGATAAAAGTACTGACTAAATATCTGCCTTTTGCTTGGGAGAAATCTGTAGAAATACAGATCATGGTATTTTTTTTTTCCATCCATAGTTTATAAAAATAAGTAAGATTCTACTTCCTTTTCTTTCTTTGCAAAAATATTCATTAACATTACAGGATGTCTGCTCAGTGAGGGGGTTTGTACCTACCCACTGGCACTGGCTGAGGAAAGAATCTGAGAGGGCCTCTCCAGACTCTGTATGGAACACTACGAAGCTCTATTCCCTCTGTTCACCCTGCCCCCTCTCTGTTCACCTGCCCCCAGCCCTAAAAGAAACACTCAAGGTTCTAGACTGCCCATCTACCAGATAACAACACATATGCTACTAGCCGCTTAAAACTGTTCTCCGTTCCTTACCAAGTAGTATAAGACAAACACCTGCTGGCTTCCTGGCTTCTGAAATATTCCGTGGTACTCTCCAACCTCACATATTAGATGTCAGATTTTGAGGGATCACAATGAAGAATGTACTGATTAAAAAAAAAAAAAAATTGGGTGTTGGCAAGGAATTTGTTAACCAAAATAAAACAAAAAGCCCAAGATAACGTATTCAGTAAAGAGTAAATTAAAAATGGCCGCACAATGGGCATTTTTATTAGTATAATAAAGCCTTAATGAAAAAGTAGTAAATGAACAAGACATTTTAAGTAAAAAATGTTATACTTTTTGTTTTTTAAGTCTTTCAGCCGGTAAAAAATGTTTATATAAAACATGAAAATATAAGTGGATTACTAACTGCAATGAATCAAACTCTAAATTTTAAATATTTAGCTAAGAGGGGGTTGGTTATTATTTCAACTGCTGGAATAACTTCTATTCAAAAGAGTTTTCTTTAACAGAAGAAAGCCTTTTCTCGGTTCCTAGTTGAAATACTTGACAATATTTTAAATGAAGTCGGTCAACTGACTTCCTAGTTTTCTCCATCCTGTGTCATAATACAGTGGCTTTGTCAACAGGAGAAAACACCCAGTGTCAACAGGAAGCCTACCATCACTGTACAACACCCCAAGTGTACTGACTTTGACGAGTGCACAGAGGATGACGCGGCCGCTCGGGCAGACAGGTGAAGTACTGCTCACGTGGCTTCCAAGGCAGATTCCTAAGCTGTCAATGAAGGGTTGAAATTTCTTCCACTGAATTGCACTCGACTGTTATAATCCACATTAACCCATTTGAAGGAGTCTTCTGTTTTATTTCATATGGCAAACATAAACTGAATGATCACAATGAATAGTTACTGGATACAGAACATGATAAAGAGGATGACTTAGTGGGCTATCATTTTATATACAGTTGATAAGTTTTTAAAAATTGCTATAAGTTTTAGTTCAAAACACTTGGCATTATACTTCTAGAAAAGAAACCGACACTGAATAATATCAGTGAATGAATTAAACTACTGAAACCACAAATGAGACAACAGAGAGCAGGTGTCTTATCCTCCAGGGCTGCGGCTGACGGCATACTAGCGGTGTTATCCCAATGTGTCACTTCAATACAATGAAACAGGGTGTTAATGCCATTTCCACTGTTCTTCCAGTCAAAAGGCAGCTGATGGTTAAAGGGCCTACAACACGTACAAATTCATTTTATTCCATGACTTTATTGTATGTTTAGAAAGGTGGAATAGGAGAAGAAAAAGAGGCAGGACAAGAGACTCTGAAGTTTTCTTTCTTCATGTGTATGTAGAGGCGATCACATTATGAGTAGGTGTCTGTAAAAAATAAACCTGTTTGATAAATTTAGGTATGAGTAAATATGCAAAAATTCTAAACTTTATTATTGCATGATCATAAAAATTCTGATGTTTAACTGCCTAGGTTTGCTAGTTTTATTAAAACTACTGGGTTGTCAGGAAAGTCATGATACATTTTTGCATAGAAAAACAGAACAATATGTCATGACTTTCCAGATGACCTAATACTTAGAGTATCTCTCATCATAATCACATTAGAAAAATTTTATCAAATATGATATGTGAATAAAAAACACATAGACTCATTTCTTATATAGAAAGAATTAAAAACACATTAAACATATATATTAAAAAGAGAATCTGTATATGCCTGTGCTGGGTATAAACATCTTCAGCAAATATTAGAGTTATGTTTTAAAACTATAAGGCAAAACTATCAGGCTGAGGAACTCCACACACTGTTCAAATTAGCACCGAGAAACTCCTTTTTAGGATGCTTGATAACTTATATGAAATGGTCAGAATGAACAAGGTTACCACTCTGCCAGGTTTCTTCTTTTCAACAGGTCTGCAGGTAGGTACAAAACAGACCACCAGTCTAATTCACAGACAACCCACAGTCACAAATCACAAGGTTGGGAAGGGCCGCAGAAACTCTAGGCAGATGGGAATCGAGGACGACTGGATGGCTAACTATGCCAAGGGCCTGTGTACAAACGTCGGCACGACCTGGCGCTTAGGACTGCCGGGCCTGCTCTTGGGACAGTCAAGCAGGAAAAAGGTGTGTTCCCAGCAACAACGGCAACTCCAGGGGTCACACCAGCCAGCTTCAGGCAGACCCTGCGAAACACTGGCTGGTTTTGGGCAGCCTCATTTTGTTGGGGGTGGAAAAGAAGAAAAAAACTAAAAAATATATAGCTTAAATATTTAACAGGCTCTCATCATTCTTCCTCACAACGGCCACATATGTAAACAAAAATATCAAAGACACTCTGGTGCTAAGGAGGTGAGCACCCACATCAAGGCGGCAGTAAAACCGCTTCTCCGTAACAGAAACCATCCACAGTAACTACCATAACTAGGGTGGTACTTAACACCTTCTCGTTGAAAATAGTATTTTCATACACTGACAATGTAGAAAGCATTTACAAACACTTAGCACCAAAACTCATTTTATGTTAAAGACGGCATGTATTCATGTGTACTTCTACACATCCACCTTATAAGAAACCAAACCACGACAGAGCTTTACTCTGAGGTTCTCTAACCTCTCATTCATCGGGGGTGGACTATTCTGAAAGACTTAGGCTCTGAGCCGTATTTTCCATCTTGGTTGTTTTCTCATATATATTCCCCCTATGGTAGAGGGTAAGTAGGTAGTTTGGACTAAGGGCCTTTTCTGAACTGAACTGAGTTTGGCCAGAGTAAGACTCACAGATAAACTGATGCAATACTTTAAATAAGCGATAATGGCTTATATCTAGTCTCTTTTTCCAACTGCTTCAGTAAAAGCACATACCTTACTGATTATAATTCTTTACTGACAATGAACAACTGACCTTGCAACTACTGGAAATTCTTAAATATATTTTACTAGGAACACGTTTGTTATGCTTGACTACAGAATAAGACAAGAGAATCGACACATTAAGAACACTAAATTCTAAGGTAATATAAATTACTTTAAACAGGAAAAGGCTTATTTAACTATAATGTTTTTAAACAAAAGAGAACAAGATTAAAAACAATTATTAAAATTTCAGTAAGCCAAATAAAAAGCTTTGCAAGCTGAATATTTAACATAATTCTTCCTCCAGACTGTGAACAGTGAAGAACAAAATAGCATCAACTACAGTTCAGTTCTTAACATGTAAGAATAAGAGCCACCTGCATGTTACGAAATATTTGACCTCTTTGTTCACATTTGTTTAGTTTAAAATGAGTTCTGGGGGACATTTTTAGTTCAGTCAGAAAGAAGGCAATCAAGTGATTCAAAGAAACATTATACATACGAAATTTAGAAACTAGTTTGTTTCAAAACCTCAGGCCAAAATATTCATATTAAAAGGAACAGGAGAGGGATAGTCAAGTAGAATGATAAAAATTTTTAAAAATCTGAAGTTTAAAATTAAATTTTGCGGGACCAGCAGTTAGCGTAATGGCTATGTCGCTGGACTCCCATGTAGTCGACCGCAGTTCGCGTCCCGGACCCGGAGGCTTAAAACACATGCCTTAAAACACATGCCAGGCGCGTGTGCGTGCGTGCCCAAGATCCCGAGAGGAGAATGGAGGAGAAGGGATTGCGGCGTGGCCATCCCCCCTGGGGGGTGATTTCTCGCTTTCTATCTCTCTGTCTGTCTCTGTCTGTCTGGCGAGCGCACACGCCCTATAGCAAAAACCTCTCCAAAAAAAAAAAAAATTAAATTTTGCATTCAGTTTCAATGCACGTAAGATAATTTTACTCACCTAGTACACTTTATTTCTCCTGATGCAGAGCTTCAATAAAAGCATCAAGTTTTTCTTGAATTTCTCTAACTTTCTCTGTGGAGATTAAAAAAAATAATAATAAATTAGTAAAATGAAAAGAAATGAAATTCTCCAAGGCATCACAAACCATAGGACATACTTACTCACTGAATGATCTGGTACACCATACTCCTTCAACTATTTAGGGAAAAGGGGAAAAAAAATGAGAGCCTCTCCACACAAGCCTCATTGCCAAATAAGGGCCAGACGGACTGCAAAGGTAACTCCTGGCCAGGTGCTGGGAATGCAGAAGGGGAGAGAGGTGTGTGACAGACCTCCTTGATGTGTTCTCTTACACGGGAAGTGCCGTGTATAGTACCTGCACAGTTACATATGGAGTTCTGAGGGACCCCCCAGGTCTCTGACACCCAACTAAAGACTCAAAGTTAGCAATGTCTGGACCAGAGTCAAATATTAAGCAATCGAGCAATCCTAAAAATTAAAAGAAAATACAGGTAGGTATTTAACTGAGCTTAGACTGAGAAATGACTTTTAAAGGAAAAAGTAACAGGAGAGTAAAATTACAAAGGAAAAGGTCAACGGACACAGTCATTGTAAAACATACTTTTATTTATGTCAAACTGCCATAACATTGGAGGACAAAGGAGGCTGGGAAATACTTGCAACAAACAGGGCAATTATGTGTGTGTGTGTGTATATATGTGTGTGTGTGCGTGTGTGTGAGTGTTGTGTGTGTGCATAGTTTTGCTATAGGGTATGTGTGTTCACTGGAGAGAGAGAGAGATAGGGAAAGTGAGAAAGCACTTTCCTGGGGATGGCCACACCCCAATCCCTTCTCCATTCTCTTCTCAGGATTTTGGGCATGCACGCATGCTTGCCTGGCATGTTTTTCAAGTCCGTAACTCGAACCACACAGTCGGCCATATTAGATCCAGCCACCTTAACCACAACACCAGTTGGCTCAGTAATACGTTAAAAATACATACAAATAAGAGGGACCAGCAGTTAGCGTAATGGCTATGTCGCTGGACTCCCACGTAGTCGACCGCGGTTCGCGTCCCGGACCCGGTGGCTTAAAACTCACGCCGGGCGCGTGTGCGTGCGTGCCCAAGATCCTGAGAGGAGAATGGAGGAGAAGGGATTGCGGCATGACCATCCCCCATGTCTCTCTCTGTCTGTCTGGCGAGTGCACACGCCCTATAGCGGAAAAAAAGGAAACCTCTCAAAAAAAAAAAAAAAAAAAAACATACAAATAAGTACTTTTCCAACAATGAATGAGAAAAGTAAAGTTTAAAATACCCAAACCACTAAAGGCTGATTTGATTTAGATGATTTGATTTTAGGCTTTCACATGTATAGGTGTCCTAGTAAAAGATATAATTTCTCTCTGAAATGTAGATGTCCTCCATGAATGTTAATTATTCTAAGTACACACCAATCTCCTATTAAAAGTGGCAAAGACTTATATTACTTCATTGCTGACTTAATTGCGTACCTACTATTTTAAAGTATAACAAACTTTTCTTTTAACAAATTAGTGGGAATTATCAATTATAGTGAGTTGACTGGTTCAAGGGTGTACTGGTCATACAGGTGCAAAACTGGCAAGCATTATACATCCTATCTATAGGAAAATCACATAAAATGACTTTAATATTCAACATTTGCATTTTTTACATTTAAAAGTAATTCTGCAGTTGACAATATAAATATCCCCTTTTATCAGTGAGGCAGCATTAGTGATGCGTACCAATAAGAGGAAGAACTGTTGTTTTTATGAATTCTTACTAATACTGCAGGAACTCAACGAAGTCTACTACAGTTGCCTGAAATAACACTCCCCCCTCATTATCTAGTAATTTAACACTTCTAATTCTTGGTATTATATTGAGACTAATATAAAATCTGTGAGAAAAAAGTCCTTTTAATTAAACTATTATGAAAACATGACAGCTATTATAAAGCAGTATTGACTTCTTATACATAGAATTAAACTAGACAAGTAGAACAAATAATCCCAACCCTTTTTTTGAGTTTTAGTTTGTATTTTTTTATAGGATGACTTCCATTTTTCAAATAGTAGTCAAATAAGTACACATACTTGCTTTTCTCAAATAAGACCACACTCAGTTTTAAAATTCAGTTAATTGCTCATAAATAGATTAACTTATTTTTTTCAACGAGTAGAGTGTTCCACGTAAGTATTGAAGAGTGCTTAAAAAAGGGGAAGGCAGGAAACATTTTCTAAATTGTTGCACAGAATTTTGGAAATGGATGGGGTTCTTAGGAAAAAAATCATTTCACTTAAATATCAAAATACATTGAAAATCTCAAACAGGTGTTCAGAGTCTGAGCAGCTCCTCTACACATTTCACTAAGAAATACTTCTATGTGGGAAAGTTACTGTCTGAATTCTGAGAGGAAATCCGATTCTATTTGATACATGATTTGAGTACGACAGGGCAGCTGCAGGACCAGCCGGTGTCACCCTTCTGTCCTACCAAGGACCTCCATCCTCAGCTGGACAGGCCATTAACAGGTGTGTGGCACAGGGGTATCACTTAAGGAGACTGTCCAGATTAAGCCCTACTTGTACTGTACAGCAAGAGCCTTGGCCAGCAGGTGGCATGGCGGTTAAGGTGCTGGACTCCTACTTGGTTGGTCACAGTTCGGATGGTGGACCTAGCAGCTTGCTTTCTGTTTCCTTCTCTCTCTCTCTCTCTCTCTCAAGTGAGCCCACATGCCCTATAGCAAATTAAAAAAATAATAAATACAATCCCCCCCCCCAAAAAAAAAAGTACCAAGAGCCACTATGATGTAGGTATCTAACTCTGTAAGGTCTAAATAGAAACGAAATTCTAACATGAAGAGGTAAGCAGTCTTTTTTTTTTTTTTTTTTAATCTAAATGCAAGTAAAAGGACCATTTAACTTACTTTAATATGAAAACCACAGCAACAAATTGCCGATTTCCCTTAAAATCTAAGCTTTTCAAAGCTATTGAATATTTAAATAAATTATTAGGAAGTAATGGAATGGAAGGTGTGAAAGAAGGGAAGACCGGAAGTAAGTGTTAAAAATAAGCAACCACTGCAAATGCATCCTTTAACACTGACTCTAAATACTAGTTTGTTCTTTCACTTAACACAACACACCTGATGGAGTGGTACGAGAACGCAGACGCTATTCTAGCTTTGAGAAAGTCTATGAGCATCTACGATGTCCTAGGCGCCTGTAACCGACACTTCACTTGTTCTCACACCGTCCTGCAGCTCTCACTGCTGACGACGAGCTCAGAGAGCTTGGGGAGTTATTAGCCCTGTCCACGTTAGTCTGATTCAGAAACACAGATCTACTACCACATGCTGACTCTAAATAGAAACAAAATGAACGCTATTATTTTAAGTCTTTTTGTTCTAAGTTTTATTTTTTACCTAAAAATAAGAGACATTTTAGTAAAAACCAGGAACCAGAAGAGTGACCAACACTTTCTCAGCAGTACTGTGCCTAAATCACCAAAAGTTGTACAATATGTTATCCCATGTGATGAATGTGGTTACCTCTTGGGGAGGCTAATAAACAAATCTACACACAATGTGAGAAATACTTGAAAATACAGGAGTATAATACTAGACTAAAAAAGTTCACCACCTTCATTGTCTAGAATAACGTCTGGATCACTGTATAAACTCAATAAATAATAAATGACAAATGAAATTTCTCCCAAAATATGGCATAGAAAATAAGGCCACCTGTTATCAAGAAGGAAAAAAAAAAAAACTACTTGGCAGGTTTTTCATAGATATTCCTCGGTTGTCAGTGACTCATGGTGTATTTTTTCTGTTTTTCTATGTAAAAATGTGTCTTAACTTTTCCGACAACCTAACATACCAATGACCAAGAAGGCAGAGGCAGGTCCACAAGAGGTGGGAACAAGGTACACTGACACAATGAAAGCTCAGGAAAGTTGGTGGGTCACACCGAAACCAGAGAGCAGGAGAGAATGCTCAGGTCTCACAATGCTATACCAGTGGAAAAAAGAAACTTCAAGTGAATTGCTGCACCTTCTTAGCAAGGCTGAAATACACTGTGTACACATACCTGAGCGTAGCTTGAGAAATTACACTCTGATTTCATGCTCTGCTAGGAAGCTACATTATAAACAATCAGCATTATTCCCCATTCTTGAATTCATTCATTTTACATTCGGACACGAGTTTCTAGGACTGTCTTGTACGTTAACTATGCCATCTGGCTGCGATGAAACTTGAGTTATCCGCAACAAGTGAGGTTGAATGTTAGCAACTGGAACTTCCTCCTCTCTGATCCTTCCAAATTATACCCCAGTCTTACAGTGTCTTCGAATCCCTAAGTCTCACTGTGTTGAACTATTCCATCGTTAGAAACTGCCATCTCATAGCAATGTGTACAAAACAACGGCAAACTCCCTTTCTATCAAGTATTCCAGTTAAGTATTTGTAACCAGAAAATTCTTATAAAATATGTGACTTCCTTGATAAATTAAGGGCTTAACAAACTATTTCTGTGATACAGAAACAGCTAATTCTACATACAGTGAATATTGAGTCTACTTTCCATTTAGCCAATGTTTACTTAAAAGATGAGCTATTTCAAACACCAATTCACTGTGTCTTGATTGAGTCATGAATATTCCCATAATCCCCAACTCATAAACCGTCTGTCTCCGTGAATGAGGCTCCTTCTCTGTTTTCTTTTCTTCAGATGACCTGATTCCCATTCATGTTTGGGTCTCTTCATCTCCACGTGAAATGATACTGCTACTCTCATTTTCTTATTCAGTCTTCTGATACTTACTCTAAAAGTCTCAAATCTAGACTAATCTGTAATTAGGTTTTGAATACACTGTGAATACCAAAAGGCCAAACCCGGGAGAAGGTTCACTTCAGTGTTAATAACAGTTTAGAACAGGAACAAAGAACCACACACAAAACACTACCACATGCACTGAAATAAATCTTTTACAACTTTTGATGTCTTTGAAGAAAGCATGAAGAAACGAGCTGCAAACTTACTAGTGCAGTGCACTTTAAGCAAACCACACACCCAAAGATCCAAACAGACTTTAACAGAACCATTTTTTGACAAGCTGCATAACCACGCTGAATCAAGCTTTAAGATACCCAGTGAGTACGATTCTGCTGTAAAAAGCCATTCACTGAAGAAATGAAAATGAAAGGAACGCTTCTGATGTAACACATGTCATTCCTGAAAAGGTTTGCTTTTTATCAGAAAAATAAACTATGTAAGAGCCCTTTCGAAGCTCAGTATTTAAAGGAGGCTAGAGGATGGGGAAACAAGGAAAGAAAAAAAAACGGAACAAGAGATCTGATTCAAGAATCTCAAAGCTATAGTCAAAATCTTAGATTTAGTACACACACAATATGAACCTTTTATAGTTGATGAAAGGATGAACAGGGAGATACAGTCAAAGGTACACAGTGAAATCTAGCACTTATCTCTGGAATCTGGACCTTGTAGTTTTCCTCCCTAGAAACAGGAATGATTATTTTAAGCAGACTTGTTAATGAAGTCAAACAATATGGTTGCTCATAACAGGAGGAGGCATTAACTCATATATCCTGGAAAGCTGTTTAAGACTAGCAGTTTTTTCGAAGCTGGGGTTCTCAAGACTTCTGAGGTCTGTAAAGGCTGGTTATTTTATTTCAAAAATCCAAATGCAAATCTTTGTTTGGTTCCAAGTATATCCACTCTCTTAACCACTATTTATTTAGGCTAATTAGGAGTTATAATTGGTAGGTCTATTTTCTAAAGAAAAATAATCTAAATGTATCACTGCAGGAATATACTATAATGAAAGGAGCGTCTCATGTACCCCTTTTATAGAGCTCCCCAGCCTAACACCTCTAATAGCCCACGAGGCTACTAACTTGTAGGATTTGTATAAGGAGAACAATGATAAATGCCTTTTAAGATCTACAACAAAGTGGTATTCTGCCATTAACCTGCAACTGCTGATAAGTCAGTCCTCGTTTCTCCAAAATGAGGAAATCTGCTCAGAATTCCAAGCCCACATTATGAATACTTTAAAACTTAGAACTGAACTATACAGTCTAATCATACGCTTCTAATCACATCTTTTTAAAACTAACCATCTTTTGGTTTATTAGTATCTTTTTATTGATGAACTTTCTAGTAAAAAATGTAATTGCAAACTGTAATATTTTCACGAGCTACATAATTAATTTTGGAAGAATCACTTATGTAATCTCTTTCCCATCAGTTGATGTGGGGAACAGCAGGGCCTGCGTACCGTCACCAGCCAGCCCAGTGCGGCACCGACTGCTCCCCGTTCGTTCACTTGTGGCTGAGTGCTGCGACCGGCAATATTTCATTGGCACACTAAACACGATGATGTGAAAAACATGCTACTTCATGACCTAAAAGAACACTGTCTTGAGAAAGTTTGGGGAAGTAAATCACGATCTATATTTGTTAAATATATATATAGCTCAATAACAACTCATGGGTAAATTCAGTTTTTAAAAAAAAACTGTTTCAAAGCAAGCATTTCTGCCAGGTTCTTTTTGACTAATACAATGAAAACCTCTTTAAATGCTCTATAATTTGAATCCTACTGCCCCCAAAATTTCAGTATGGATGACCATGGGGTATTATATTCAGGCTTTTTATTTATTTTATTTTTTAAAAATTTGCTATAGGGTGCTTGCTTTCACCATAGACAGACAGAGGAGAGAGAAAGAGAGAAAGTGAGAAAGCATTCCCAGGGCGGGATAACTATACTGTAATCCCTTCTCTTCCATTCTACTCCTGGTATTCTGGGCATGCACACACACATGCCTGGCGTGTTTTTCAATCCACCCACCTTAACCATCACATCACCTGTGGGCCCTGCTCAGGCTTTTGTACTTGTTAGACCCTTCGACTTTTGCTAAGTGGATGGCAACTTTAACTTCAACTCAGTTGGTGACTAAGGATCAGTCTTAACCAATAGCAAAGAGTGGTACTGTTCAGGTGCTGCAGTCAGTGAGTCGAAAACCTTCAGCTTTGGGCTACCTAATATTTAGTAGGAGGCTCAGTTCCAAAATGAAATAAAATTTCTGAGACTGTATGGGGGCTGCAGAATCCATCTGTTTCTCTAGGCACTACATAGTTTATTTTTGGCCAAACCACATAGCTATGTATCTGAACCACATCATTTAGATTGCTCCCAGAACTGCTTACGTTATCAGCCTGCTCCAAGGAATATCAGGGATAACAGCTCCACAAAATTCCTGACTGTGACCATTTGGCTTATTATATCATCTAACTTCGAGTTCATTTTAAGAGTAGATGTGAGAAATTTTTCTCAGGTATGTGTATGGGGAATACCTATGCTTCTCTGAAGTTGTCTGATAGCCACCGTAAGTCATGTTAACTTTGCTTTCCATTTTGCACTGGCCATTAGGAAGCTCAGGGGTAAATTTGTAGTTTCCTTCTAGTGACATATATATTCAATAGAACCTGGAACATGGACTTTGCGGCAGTAGCAGTCTTATCCCAAGTTTCACTTTATTTCATTTGCTTGGATTTTCCTTTTCCTTTCACCCATTTTTTTTAGTTAAATATTTTTATCTTTCGCATAGGATACATGTTTTGCATCGGATATATGATACAAGCCCCCTCAAATCCTCCCTGGGCTCAGCCAGGGAATTAATAAACAAAGCTAGTCTGTGGCACTATACAACACTATATAGCGAGTCACATGATATACCGTAATATTCTAAAAACAGTCTTTCTATACCAGTCATGCCTTTAAAATTAGTAATTTAAGAACACCCTACAGGGTAGCAGTGGGGTGGAGTGGTAGACAATATTTATGTTATTAACCTTCTAGGAGTAATTTCTGCATGGGAGAAAAGTTGTAAGTAAAACCCAATGATGTAAATATCCATACTTATAGTATTTATTTCCAGCAGCAGCAGTAAAAATATACATTTTTATGAGACCTGTGACTGGATTTTTTTTGGGAGAGGTTTTTGCTATCGTGCGTGTGAGCTCCCCAGAAAGACAGAGACAGAGAGACAAAAAGCGAGAAATCACCCCTAGGGGGGATGGCCACACCGCAATCCCTTCTCCTTTATTCTCCTCTCAGGATCTTGGGCACGCACACACATGTGCCCGGAGTGAGTTTAAGCCACCGAGTCCGGGACTCGAACCGCGGTCGACTACATGGGAGTCCAGCGACATAGCCATTACACCGACTGCTGGTTCCAAGAGATCTGTGATCATTTTTTAAATGTAAAAAAGTTGGTTGTACCATAATATTAAAATCATCTACTATAAATTATTTTATGCTATATAAATATTCCATGTTAATTTGTATTAACTCAAATTATGACAAAAAGCTTTAAACATTATTTTATATACTAATACATTAATGACACATTGCTGTTTTCTCTAAGAGAAAGACAATAAAACCATCTCAAAATGCACACACTCCTTTGCCCTTAGAGATAAACCTAAATATTAATACATTTTTAAAAACGTGATTTAGGCAATTAACTGAGAAGACTAAACATTATCAGAAATAATGTCCCAATCAGTTAAAAATGTTTTTTAAAAAACCTTTTTTTTTCTATTTTCCACTTATTCTTAAAAGTATATTTCACTGTGAATTTTGTTAGAAGAGAAGTTGAAACATTTTAAGAAAAGGAAAACCACCCAGGCAGACCTTAAAGAGACAGGACATCATTTATCACCCGCAAAGACAGATTTATAAGAAGAGGGCCCCTTCTGTTCCTTTAAGGCTGCAAAACAGATGGGAAGTGAATGGACAGTCAATAGGACAAGAAAACACGTGGGAGGTGCTGCTGTATGTATGTTCCCAGCATAAGAAAGAGGTCAAGATTGTAACTGCATGACTGGGTCCTGGAAAGGGTCTTTCTTCAAGCTGTTACAAAGACAAACGCTGTTCCTCATCCTGCTAACTGTTATCAATATTGGTTTGTCAAAAGACCTTCAGTGCTGAAGCTTTAAAAAGGAGGCGTAACAGACAAATGAATCAGGAGACTGATTCTTAAACAGTCAGCTCATTAATGTAATTTTAAAAGTAAAAGAATGTAAGATTAGAGAATGTAATTCTGATTTATGAACCAAATCAAAATTAATGAAAAAGATGGAATTATAAATTGCAGGCATTAATAAAGTTATGCATTAAATAAAAAGTACAAACTGAAGTATGCATTATTTCTCTTAAAGACGATGTATTAAGATAAAGTATTAAATTTGCAAGGCGAACAGGTATTCATGTTTTATTAGGTTGATTTTACAAATTCTCAGTTACTTATCACAATGAACATGGAAAGAGGTATCATTACTGATACTGGTTTCATAAGACAGAATAAAACTCAGAAAGATGAAAATAACTTCAGAATTACTTTCGCAAATTCATTAATTTGGAAAACCAGCTTTAAGCTTTAAGTCACAATTTATTTCCTGTAGAAAATCACATAATTCAAATGGCAAGAGAATATAGATTTACAAATGTGAGTTATGTTTTTTAATGAAAAAGATACATTATATACACTTTTAGGACACAAATTCATTATTCTAGACATTTTAAATTTTGCCAGAGGGTGTATATGCTCACTGGAGACAGAGACAGAGACAGAGACAGAGAGAGAGAGGACATGAGAAAACACGTCCTCCATGGGGAAAGGTCACACTGCAATCCCTTCTCCATCTCGCTCTCCTTGCAGGATTTTAGCCACACATGCACACATGCTTGGTATTTTTCAAGCCTCTAGGTCTGGGACTTGAACTGCAGGGTGAGCCATAGGAAATCCGGCCGCCTTTACCACCACACTACCAGCTGGCCCCATTGTTCTACACTTTGCTGGAGAGACAGAGAAAGGAGGAGTGAGAAATTGCTCCCTGAGAGGGAGCAGGGATGGTGGCCACGCCTCAGTCCCTTATCCTCTTTTCCCCTCTTGGGATTTTGGACATGCACACACACGTGCTCGGTGTATTTTTCAAGCCACTGGTCCATGACACTGGCCATGTGGGAGCCAGCGCCTTAACCACCAAGCCACCTGCTGCCCCACCAGTTTTGTTGTAAAGCACTAGAAAAACGTAAGGGACAGAAATAGTTTCAAGCAGGATATGGATTGTGAAGTACCATATGATGCAGTTACAGGGTAATATTTTCTATTCCTGTATGCTTGCCTGGGTCGTTGCTTTCTCTTCATTTTTGGTAATCTCAGGAAAAAACAATTCCAGTAGAATCGAGAATACAAGTTTACAAAGAAATGAGGTTAAAAGTGGCAACAAATGTTGAGCCTTCCCGTGTGGAACAGAATCAAGCCCAGGAGCAGCTACAGTGCATGGAAGGAGCAGCCCGTTAAAGACCACAATGACTTGAACATCTTTCGAGAGCAGAGGAGAGGAGAGACAATGAAGGTACACACGAGCATGCACAGCAAGGCCGGGCGGGCAGTCAGGTGGGGAATGAACTTTCAGAGGAGAGTGGTTTCCAGTAGGTGACATAATACAACCTCTTGAATACTTTGTATAAAGTATAGGTTTTGTTTTTACTAATGCTGCTTATTCCTCTTAATATTTTTGAAGTAAGTTCATATAGAGAAAAGGAAGAGAAATATACCCCTTAGTAATGGATGAGAAATCAGAAATAGAAGCAATGACAGTGAACGAAGATCGGGGGTGGTGGTAAGAGGAAGTGGATCTGAGACACTTCATGCAAAATGTGTTTCAGAAACGACATCCCTAGAACCACATCCAAAATCCTGTTGAGCTACTGTGCTGGAGGAGATGCTCTCTGGATGGTGACAATTAGCTTTGAAATTTTGCCATATATTTCCTGATTTTTCACAATGACATGTACTAGCTCTGTGGTAATAAAGATGCTAAAAACAAACCCCTACACAAACCTCGTACTGTACTTGGTAAGGATCTGACTAAAGACTGATCTGAACATACGATCCTGAGCGTGAAGTGCTGCCAGAAGGACAGGGAACAAAGACAAAAAGACTTTAGTCCTCGCCCAGAAAGGGGTGCTGATGAAGTTAAAATTAGTAAACTTCTTTCTACAACTCAGAGTACTAAAAAAAAAAAAAAAAAAAAAAAGGAAGTAGATGTTATAACTATTCTACGAGAAATTAAAATGAAATAGTCTGTGCATGGGAGCTAACAATAAAAGAAAGAAAAGTTATTCTTTAAAATGGACGTACAAGCTCAGTTTAAGGAGACTTTAACTCACTCTCCAACGACGGCCCCGTGGTGGTCGTTAAGGGCCCGAGCAGAACTCACTGTGAATGCCAAGGCTGACGACCACGTGAGGAGTGACTGCCAAGCGGTCCCATGGAAGGTCTCCTGGCAGCACAACTATTGAGAGGTTATTTGGGAAAATAGTCTTCACTTTTAAAATTAAGCATATCACATATTAACTTCAGTTCTTTGAAGAGCATAACTAAGATAATAAGATGATAAAATTCCTAAGGCAATTTTGAAGTGTGTTCACTGAAGGGGAAAACGTTGAGGAATGTGTAAATAGTAAAAAGTTGGAAGGCTCTCGTTGCCCTTAAACCCACCTACCCAAACACCCGGAGAATCGCAATTCATGAGGTTTTTATATCGCAGTTTTGTGTGCACCGAACTATCAGCCTTCAGGATTTACCTCTTTTTAAAAAATTCTTGATATTTTGCTTAATTTTAATTTTATAAGGCAATGGATTATTTTGTGATTAGATTTAGTTTTCAGTTACTACAGTCTCTCATTTTTCTATCTTAGAAATGGAGAGAGTATACAGAAACATAATAACTTAAAAAAAATTTAATTTAACCCTAGAGATATTATTTAATTCTAATCTCCCTCACAAAGGGAAAGGGAAGATTACTAAAAGGGGAAAAGACAAACTAATTTTGAGTTTTAAATATGCGCATTGGCCTTTTAAGTACCTAAGAATATTTTCAGGAGAACACATAAAAAAATAAAATCTGGGATCAGCAGATGGTGTAATAGTTAGGTTGCTGGACTCCCACATGGCTAACCGCAGTTCATGTCCTGGACCCAGTGGCTTCAAGCTCACGCTTGGCGCGTGTGTGTGCATGCTCAAAACCCCAAGAGGAGAATGGAGGGGATGGGACTGCAGTGTGGCCATCCCCCCTGGGGGGTGATTTCTCACTTTCTGTCTTCTCTCTCTCTCTCCAGCAAGCACATGCACCCTATAGCAATAATCTTTCTCTACTAAATAAATAAATAAATAAATAAATAAATAAATAAAGTAAAATCTACTTTTAAATGACAAATGACAAACTTAATCCACAAATTATTGAAAAAAATTTGTCTTTACTTTTAATCAGTGAAAATTGGTGTTTAGGGACCAATTGGTGTTTAGTAGATGGTGTAATGATTATTTTACTAGACTCTCACATAGTCTACCATGGTTCGAGTCCTGGACCCTGTGGCTTAAAACTCACGCTGGGAGCATGTGCGTGCATGCCCAAGAACCTGAGAGGAAAATGGAGAAGGGACTGTGGTGTGGCCATCCCTCCTGGGGGAGTGATTTCTCGCTTTCTGTCTCTCTGCCAAGTACATGTGCCCTATAGCAAAAATCTTTCTCTCTCTAAAAAGCAAAAAAAAAAAAAAAAAAAAAAAAAAAAAATTGATGGTTAAAGCAAAAAGAACATACTTGCTACTAAAAAGTGTTGAGTGCCAGACTGCTGGCACTCTATAGTATTAAGCAAAAGTGAATATTCTTTTAATCTTGTACTGATTTATCAATATCCTTCAATGGTGACTTTAATAGACAGGCTATGAAAAATGTGCTTCATTCTAAAAGCCCCATTTTGTGCCTGGGTTTTCTCACCAGTAACCTGGAAAACACACTATCAGCCTTGGGATTCTGTGTGTAAATAACTGCTCTCACGCAGAGGACTTTCTCCCTGAGGACTGTTAGTCAATTCTCTGTCTCTTTTTTCTGCTGCAACACACAGTAAAGCCTACTTCATCGATGCAGTCTTAAGCTAAAAATAATTCTTCACTATCGTCCTCAGCAGCTTCAATCTGTCAATTTTACCTTACCATGAAAAATACTATTTTAAGCAGCAGAATTAAACGTTCACTCACTTTTATCCAAAAAAAGATGCCTTAATGAGTCCAAATATTGATAAAACAGAACCGGAAATAAGTTACTCTGTAGAGAAGCTGAGAAACATCAATCATTCCACTTCTGAAACATTCACATCTCTAGTGATAGCCACCCATTCCAACAGCTGTCCGACTGTCAAAGAGAACATGTATATTACAGTAAATGTAACAATTTGTAAAAAAAAAATAACAGATATTAAAAGATATTTTGGGAGGTAGGGATAAATTGGGTGGATTGGCAACCTAGAACTTAGTGTTGTCAGCACAGACGAAAGTGTCAGACAGGAAGTAGGGGTGCAAGAGTGAATGCTGCGAGCCCAGGCTGCTCTGTAAGAGAGTAGCTGGCAGGTCTCAGGTGACACCCAGTAGAAGAAAGGTCCTTAGGGTGGAAGAGTTAGCCTTCCTCCCCCGTCCTCTGGAAGTGAACAGGCTGATGAGTGTGTAGGAAGAGACCATGAGCAAACATTTACAGCAGAATGACATGTAACTCAAGGAAGGATGCGTTTCTGAATGAACCAGGTCACTTTGGCAGAGCAGGTCGATCAGAAGAGACATGCGCATACTTGTCTTTAGATGGTTCTTCCACTTCATGTACAGTTGCCTGTGGTAGGCAGCCTGCATTCTGCTCAACTAAACAACCCCAAAGGAAGGAATGGCTCTAGGTACCTACAACTCTAAGTGTCACGATCTCCTTCAGAGCCCTTTAAAATTGATTTTCTCTAGTTAATGAAGACATGTCAATTTTATCCCAATTAATATGATGACAAGTTGCCTTGCTGTGAACAGAAGAGCTCAGTGGGGTTACAGGGACAGGTGGGTGGGGACAGTGGGACAGTGACTGGCAGAAATCACCTGTGGAACCCTCCAGGTGTGGCATGTCAGAGCCCCTCTCTGGAAAGACTTTTTTTTTTTTTTTTTGGAGAGGTTTTTTTTTTTTCTTTTTTCGCTATAGGGCGCGTGCGCTCGCCAGACAGACAGAGAGAGACATAGAGACAGAAAGCGAGAAATCACCCCCCAGGGGGGATGGTCACGCCGCAATCCCTTCTCCTCCATTCTCCTCTCGGGATCTTGGGCACGCACACACATGCGCCCGGCGTGAGTTGTAAGCCACCAGTCCAAGACGCGAACCGCGGTCGACTACGTGGGGGTCCAGCGACATAGCCATTATGCTAACTGCTGGTTCCCTGGAAAGACTTTTAAACCTGTAACTTTCCTATTTTGCAATTGTAAGCCCCAAATTCAGAGAATAATAGCCTTCTTAGGATAGCTGCATTTCACACGACTGGGCTACCACACTCAGGCGCAATGCCCCTCCTGGTAGGCGGGTTGGGGAAGTTTAGAAATGTGAAGTAGCCATGAAAATAAACTCCAGGGTTTCTTGATTCCCCGCCCCCCGCCCCGTGCAGAATAAAGTCACTCTGGCTAACTAGGCGTTCCACGTAGTATGTTCTGACTACTTTTTATTCAGGTTTTAACATGACATGAAGGTATTCTTAAAACTATCCTATAAAATCCTACACATTAGAATTACATTTTGAAGTGAAAAGATCTTTTAGATTTAATCAGTGATGGTAACTTTTTCTTTCTAAGCTTATAAAAGGACAGTATTACATCATTCTGCTACTGGTTCTTTTTGTTTTTTACTCACAATTTAAAAAATTTGTTTTCTCTCACTAAATAATATTAATTATGAAGACCACTATTTTTTAAAATATAAAAGTAATTTGTTATTGAGGATCCGACAGCAGAGAGGGAAAAAAGAAACTTCTCTCTGTGCTCTCTATTTCTAAGTTTTAGAGTCAAAACTGAATTTTATGCAGACTAAGATACAAAGGTGGTTGGTATCTTTGGTGCTTTCTAATTACCAACAGAAAGCATAGGACGAAGGATAAGAGGAGACTGGGAAAGTGAGGAGACACAAAGAAGGCCCCAACAGCATTGTACACTTCCAAGAGAAACAAACTTTAAGTTTCCAGAAACAATTGCTTGCTGTCTGGGAGATGCTCAGGCATCAAACAATAAAGAACAGTCAACAGCGGCGAGAGGTCGAGCGCGCTGCCATGTCCGCGCTAATCCCTCTGAGCGCCAGTCAAAAGGCCAGCTGTCGCCACCTCGCGTAGGGAGTCAGCAGAGCAAACGAGCTGCGGAGGCAGAGCCGGGGATATTGGAAAGTTCTAACATACCCGCCTCTTTACACCACACTGTTTAACAGTAGGGATATCAAACTGTACCATTAAAATAAGCCTACACACAATGGTAGCCCACGTAAAGGAATTTACCACTGTTTCCACATTTCCTTGGTAAACAGGATGGAGAAGAGAAGCACTCAGATTTCACTGAAGTGTATCTTCTGTTCACAAAAAGTACAAGAAAATACATGGAAACTTACTAGAAGACATTTGGACACTCCTCGTCTAGCTCAACAAAAAGCCTCACTTTAGAATAACGGTACGAACACCACCACACTAAAAGCTGAACTTTGAGAAGACACTATTGCAGTAGGGCAGACTTTGACGGAGCACATCTGCAGACATGTTACAAGTCGTGAAGAGAATCAACTCCCTGCAGTCTGCTCAGTGGCCTCACACACACTTTAGTGCTCTTTCACTCAGATGTACTAATTCGCATTTTCACAGAATTTAAAAGTTTAAATTCAAGTTTTTGTATACTGCAGGAAGTACACAAGGTAACGATTATCATTATGATTATAATCACTATGTCTTTCTAATCCATCCTCTGATGGACAGTTAATTACCTAAAACTGTCTTTTATACTAGGAAGCTTTCATTGTTAATTGCATTTTCTAAAGGCTTAAGTTCCTTTTGTTTTCCCCAAATTAGTACAGTGCAGTAATTAAAAGATCTGAGCTCAAATCTTGACTTTTATCACTTACTACTTGGTGTTTTAAGTCTCCATTTCTCACCTAAAATGAGAAAACTAACTGTACCTATCTCAACACATGTGGGAAAACCAAATGAAAATTTAAATAAAGCTAATACCTGCCATAGGAAAAGTACCCAGGTATTAATTCACATTCATAAAAAGTTTCAATTTTTGATTTAAAAATCAAATGGAATTTATTATAAAATGAGGGAAAGATGCCTGAAATTTTAGAAAGCAATCTATTAAATAAATGATTGGTCATGTCCTTTTCACTCCTGGGTAATCATGATTCTCTGATTACAAACACAGAGAATAAAAGTATAACTAGGGCTTTTGTGAGCAAGACTTAAAAAAGAAGCCCAAGACTCCAGCAGTTTATATAAATGTCCCAAACTCACACTAACTTATTAATAGTTGATACATGTATTCGTAGAGCAAACAGTAAAAGAATCCCACCGTACAGATGAAACTTAGCTCAGCAATGAGCATCACCAGCAATTGCTACCCGTGCCCAGATACTCGGTTTTCCATGTGGGATGATGTTGGGAAGAAATTCCCACAGAAGCCTGTGAAATGTTAGCAATCATAAAAGATTTTATGGATCATAAAATAGATCATAATAAAAAGAACAACTCTGAATTGAGTTGGTAATGTACTAATCTTTGCCTCTTCAAATAATTTCTATTCAATAAACAGATTGGATATATTACTAAAAATGAAACTGGGAATCCAAACAGATTTCACCTAAGTTGGCACTATATTTAGATACCTAAAAAAAAAATCCTTTGAAATAAAACTTCCCCCAAAACCGAAAAGAATTTCATGAAGGTCATAATGGGCATACTTACACCTTGACAGTTCTGAGTGTAGGTGGATAGTGCAAATAAAGAATCCAGGCAGAAAGAGAAGTTGTAGATCTTATTAACTCATCCACGCGGTAACTCAGTCTTTGGACAACTTCAGAGATCATGTTTTCAAAAGTTCTTATTTTCTCTAAAGAATTTTGGCATGACCCTGATTATCAGTTGTTGAAACAAAATTAAACCTTTTTTTCCCCTTTTATGTGAAAGCAATCTCAGACTTAACAAAAAGTTGCAACACTACCAAGAATATGTTTTTCCTGAAATATTTCCTGTCTTTATGCCCCATTCCCCCAAGTATTCTATTGTGCATTAGCTACAAACAAGGGTATTTTCCTAAATAATCCCAATTTGAGAATCCAAATGTGAAATTAGCATTGATGTGTTACTACCACGGAGCTCTCAGATCCCTCTCAGGGTTTCCTGACAGCTCCATTCCTGTCCTCCAGAGCACAAACGCCCAGTCCAGGATCACAGCCTGTATTTAGTTTCTCTCTCTTTAAACATGGACAGCCATGGTCTTGATGCATTTGATTACTGGTCAGTGTTTTGTAGACTGTGCCTCAATGTGGGTTTGTCTGACGTATTGGTAGGATTGAATTTAAGAGATGTGTCTTCATTAAGACTATCCCAGAAATGATAGTGGGTTCTTCTCTGCATTCTATAACAGGATGCGTGGTTTTCATTTAACCATCCTACAATACTAACACTAACTTTGACCATTTGATTGAGGGTTTATGTTGGGTTTCTCCACTGTAAGGTGACTCTTTTCCCTGTTTTTATTAATAAAAATTTTCTGTGGAGATATTTTGTGGGATAAGATAAACTTCTCATCACTCATGGCTTTTTAAATTTATTTTATATAATTTCCAAAAGTATACACCCCAGGGTCATCCTGTCCTTTCCCCGCTCCAGCTATGAACTCCTCCTTATCTCCCAGGAGTCCTGATTTCTATGTACGACTCCCTTCCCATGATTCTTCTGAGACAGGAGTGGCCCCTCTTCCATTTTCCTAACTCTAGCTTCAGGGCTTATTTCAATAGTGAATGTGGTATATGTTCTCCAGAATGAGAGAGAACTGTATGCCATCCCTTATGTACTCATTTTAAAGGACAATTAGCAAATCTCCAAAGCAGTGAAATGATTTAAAATTGTGTCTGAGACTGGCAGAACAAAACAAAACAAAACCAAAAAAAGCATCAAGATTTTTACACTCTTTGCAATACTCTGCTCTGTACAATTTCGAAACTGTAGTACAAACTCGTGACTATCTCGCTGTCTCCACACTCAATTAACCAACATACTTCATTCTAGCTGAACTTGCTGTATTATCAACTATGACCCACACGATCCTGTAGAAACTATTAAACTTTCTAGATTTTCTGCCTGAAAGTACCTATGACCATATTCCCAAGTGTTAGATAAAGATAAACAGTAGGGAAAAGGCGCTCTGTCGACACATTTCAACTAATGGGCCAGTCATGGCTCATCTCCTTCAGAGTGACGCTGAGTCACTGGTGAAGCCTTCGCTTCCAAGGACATGATCTGGTACATTAATACCACCATAATATCGTATGTACACAGGAGTATATCACTTCAAGGGAGTCACATGCCTACTTTCTCAGGAAAACCATTAGGAGAATATAAGCCTTGCTATGACAGTATCTGCATTTGAGTTAGCAATATACCTTCCTTAAAGAATCAAATTGGGCCTGGAAAATGATGTTATTCAGGCTCTACTACTAAACATGAGAAAAGACACATCATTTTTCAATTACTTATAAGAATGTATATGCTGGTAAAATTCATCAAGGCATTGTACTGTCTGATAATTATATCCTGAGGGATACAAAGGAAATATACTTGTGTATATTATGACAGTGATATACCACTTCCGTAACAGCATTAATTTAGGGTGAAATTATGAACCAGGGACATCCAAGTCCTGCTGAAGTAACTCTTCTGATAATCCTGTCAAAGAACCATGATTGTAATCCTTTTACAAACATACAAAGTGGCATGAAAAAACTAAAAGGAAAACGACAGAAAATGGAAATAAAAGTTAAAATGAGGAGGTGATGGGACTTCAGGCCAGCAACTTACTCTCAAATAGTTCGGAGAAAAACAGTGCTCCTTATAGATACTTGTACTCTTCTATAGGTATGAGATGAAATGGAAAAACAAACACATGGACATGGGGAAGGCGGAGGGCAGGAAGGCGGAGGGCAGGAAGCATACTCACTGAGGTCTTCGGCCAGCTGAACTCGTTTCCCAGTAAGCAATTTAACCTTCTTCTCGCTGTCTTCAGCAAAATCTTCCAATACCTCTTTAACATTTTTCTCTAATCGCCTAACTGTGCAAAGTAAATAAGAGATCTGAAAAGCACTGTTTTTAATGACTGCACAAAGATGACAACAATTTACCATAGTGTTTTTTCATCATATTAGATATCATTGTTTTTTTTTTTTTAATTTTGCCAGAAAAAGAAAGGGACAGGGATAAAGCACGCTCCACTGGGGCATGGTCACATGCAATCCCTTCACCAATTCCACTTCCCTGTTCTCTTGCATTTTCAGCATGTATGCAATGCAACTGG
The DNA here is from genome assembly GCA_026018925.1 of Tupaia tana. Classification (NCBI taxonomy): domain Eukaryota; kingdom Metazoa; phylum Chordata; class Mammalia; order Scandentia; family Tupaiidae; genus Tupaia; species Tupaia tana. The sequence goes on along the minus strand of JAKSZU010000020.1, from coordinate 37,962,120 downwards.
TGTGTTTTTCAAGCTGCTAGGACCAGAATTTGACTTGCATAGTCGGCCATGTGGGATCTAGCTCCCCTAACCACTGTGGGGTCAGCCCTAGCTCTATTGTGAATTCACGCTTCTCACAGTCAAAGAATGTCATGCTAAGAGAATGTCAAATTCTTACACTTTTAATAGAAATATAGATTTCCCTCCCCAAATTAAGTGATGTTTAGAAGTTCATTCCTACCAGTTTTAGGTAATGAAGGAAGACTCTACGTATGTTATATCTCCCATCTTATTCAATTATGATTTATTTTTATTAATATTTTACAGGAAAATTAAAATTCTTAGTTTTTTTATTATAGTAAATCTTCTTAAAAGAAGTACTTGGGCATCTTTCTATTAAAAATAGATGCAATTACTATCATTTTTGATGTTGAAATTAGAAAGCAGGCCCTGTGTGGCTTACCTTCAGTGTTTGTAAGTTGCTGCCGTAAAGTATTCGCAGTGATGGCAAGCATGCGCTGTATTCGCCAAAATAAGACCACATCATTGCATTCCAGCTGAAATAGTAAGTAATTAAGATTACTTAAAAAAAGTAATTATAAACACATATAACTATTACAATCAGTACCTATATCCTGATTCTTATCCTATTTAACTAAAAAATAGTCAGATTTACCTAATACATATATTCCTACTATAGACAAAAAACTACAGCATTTTTTCTGTATAGATCCATGAAATTCTTCATGATTTGGGTTTCTGTCTTCGCCACTCCCATATAATTATTTTGATGATTGTGATTCCAATGACTAAACAAACTTGGGAAGTAGAGGATTTTTATTAATTATATACTGGTAGAAACTCATAGAGTATACCCTGAATTTGTATTGAGTTTCAGAAAACCATGATTATCTTAAATATGAACTTAAGTTAACCTCTGTTCTTTGAGTGTGCACTCCACTGATTTTTGCAATTTAGCTATCTGTGAAAATAAATAGATATTTAAAAAATTTATTTATTTTACAGAGAGAGGTCTTGACAATTAAAATTATGACGAGAAACTTGCCGTGTTTACTTTAAATAGAAATTTATTTTAAGCTGCAGAAAAGAAAAGCATTTCAGAGGTCTCAATTAGACATGATAATCAATTTAACAGATCTTTTACAAAAGAATATTTAAAATAATTATTATAAAAAAATGCTCAAAATACATGCCTGCTGCCACCTAGGGGCTACTTTATAAAATGTGTCATGAAATGTAAAACAGTCCATTACCAGAATTTTATCAGGTTCTCTGAAAGGTTTAAAGAAAGATTTTAGTGATATGAAAAAGAATTATGATACACACAAAAAGCACTATAAGCACTGTTCTTCAGTGTGATTTCCACTATACAAACAGATGGTTAAACACACAAACATACAAACATCTTTCCTATGCACAGAAAATACATAAGAATGTCAACTAAAATTATTTCTGGTCAGAGGATATAACCAATTATTTTTGTTTTTTACATTTATGTGTATACCCATTTTTTATGGGCACTAGGGATGATATGTATGTGAAATGCAATTACTAACAGTGGCAAATGTCACTGAAAAAAAATAAGAGTTAGGGGTTAGGTTATTCTTTATAAATACACATAATTTCCCCCAAATGATCAAAGGACTTTAATATCAGAGCTGAAGTTTACTTTTAAACATCTTTAAAGCAACTATTGCTTAAAAAAAAAAAATCCTCCTTGTTTTCAGAAAGCTTACCTCAGAATCTACAAAATGCCTTTGGTAGTAATAAAACCCTCTTCGACAAAGGTTACAATGGTTTAGAGCTGTTTTTAAGAAATGTCTTCTATAAACTTGATGCCAAGTATCCTTAATCTAAAATGAGAAAAGAAAACAAAAACCAGAATTACTGTCTATTTTTGAAGTTGGTTAACCACTGTAAGAAACTGTAATTAAAAGTAATAGCAATGTTATTATTCTATCAACCATTTTAATTCACTTACATTTTTTCCAAGACAAAGATTAGCTTTACTACTACTCTGAAATAAATATAATTCAAAATTTGTAGTGTTTTAAACCAACACTTTATTACATTCAAACAACTATGGGGTAGAGTAGATAGGGTGGGAATTATATTCTAGTTAAAAGTAAAAAGGGGCCAGCAGGTGAACTGGTGGTTAAGGCACTGGGTCCTACCTAGACAACTCTGAGATTCAAGTCCTGAACCCAGCAGCTTGAAAAACACTGGGTGCATGTTCGTGCATACATAAAATCCAAAAGGAGATGGAGGAGAAGGAACTGCAGTGTGGCCATCCCTCTGGAGGGTGATTTTTCACTTTTCCTCTCTCTCTTTTTGGTGAGCACATACACCCTATGGAAAAAAATCTTAAAAAAAAAAAAAAGTAAAAACAAGGCAAATAAAAAAAATCTGAAAGCACTATTTAAAGACTGAATCAGGGGACCAGCAGTTAGCGTAATGGCTATGTCACTGGACTCCCACGTAGTCGACTGCAGTTCGAGTCCCAGACCCGGTGGCTTAAACTCACGTCAGGCGCGTGTGCATGCGTGTCCAAGATCCCAAGAAGAGAATGGAGGAGAAGGGATTGTGGCGTGGCCATCCCCCCCGGGGGGTGATTTCTTGCTTTCTGCCTGTCTCTGTCTGGCGAGTGCACGCGCCATATAGTAAAAACCCCTCCAAAAAAAATAAATAAATAAAGACTGAGTTAGGACTAAGAAGGTCATCTTAGACTATACCCATCAATCCAACGATATTTCATTTCTATTAAATTTCACTGCTACCACACCAGTGTGATCCTTGACACTTTATTACTACAGAATGTTAGAAGGTTCAATGTTCTTTCATACCTGCTGTCTTTTTTTTTTTTTAAGGATGACAATAATGTTAAGTAGGCAGAACAAATATCAAGATATCATTGGGGGCTGGCAGGTGGCATGGTGGTTAAGGTTGCTGGGCTGTCACATGGCCAACCGCGGTTTGAGTCCTGGACCTAGCGGCTTGCTTTCTCACCTCCTCTCTGTGTCCCTCGCTGGCCAAATTAAAAGAAAAATAAGTAAATAAATAAAGTTAAATAAAATAATTATTTAAAAAAAGATACCATTTGACAAGTTAAAAAAAAGAAGTGGGGCTCAGAGAGACTCTAGGCGATAAAGGTCTACTCCTGGCTACTGTAGCGGAACTGTAACAGAATTCCCATCTTCTGACCTCCTGTCCATCCCTAGTCTTGGTACTTCGGCAGTTACTTTACAGCTCTGGAAAGTGACAAAGAATCACCTAAAATAAACTGAGATTTTTTTTTTTACTTACAAAAGGTAATGAAGATATACAGCCGATTCAATATTCAAAGATACTAACAAAGGCTTTAAAAAAATTGCATAACCTCTTCTATTCCACTTTCAACAGACAGTTCCTGCTATCGTAGTAATCAAAGTGTCAACACTAACAGCCACATACGGTTCCAAAGAATCAAACTGAATATGACTTAATGAGCTATATGACCCAAGTGGATATATTAAGTCTGTATTCACCTAAAAATACCATATAATCCTTAGTTTTAATCACATTTTGAATTTGTAAATAATGCTAGACGTTTAATAGCTTTAAATGCTTTGAGTTTTACCCATTTTCTTTTCTTTTTCTGACCTCTGCTAAAATTTAAAATAAGTATACTCTTCCCCAAGTATAGTAACATAAATATCAGATAATCTTTTTTTTGGAGAGGTTTTTGCTATAGGGCGTGTGCACTTGCCAGAAAGACAGTGAGAGACAGGAAGACAGAAAGCGAGAAATCACCCCCCCACTCGGGCGGATGGCCACGCCACAATCCCTTCTCCTCCATTCTCCTCTCGGGATCTTGAGCATGCACGCACATGTGCCCGGAGTGAGTTTAAGCCATGGGGTCCAGGGCTTGAACCATGGTCAACCACATGGGAGTCCAGTGACATAGCCATTACGCCATCAGCTGGTCCCAATATCAGATAATCTTTAAAGGAATCTGTGTGTAGCTCTGAAATTCTTTATGTGATTGCCTTCTCTACTAGATTTACTCTCCCAATTGTGTCTCAGTTAATCATAAGCTTATTAAGCTAACAGAGCTTTTGAATCCTTTACATCCTAACTAAGCAGGGGCACACGGCACAGAAACATGATTCTGTTTGTTTATTTTTTTAATTTGTCTCAAATACGTATCATGAAAGTAAGCAAAAAGTAGCCTGAAGTATATACTGTTTATACCCTCATATTTACTATAAATGAAGAAAATGAGACAGAACCCAAAGGTCTTATCCAGCTTAAAAAATTTTAAATTCATGCTCTTTCTAACTCATACCTGATTGAGTCACATTAACTACATGAACACATATGAAGAATATATATGTTTACACATGTACATCTTGTATACATGTGTGTGTATACATGTATGAGTCATATTTAAACAGAAATCCTATTTTGCAGTCTGAAACAGTGTGATGTAGTACAGGGGTCTGGGTGGGTTTCATCCCCTTTTGCAAGTAACTGTTGAACTTGCCCAAGTAAATCCAATTTACTAAGACTCCATTTCCCTACTCACAAATTAAACCTTAAAAATACTGAGAATACAACTTCTGCTCCTCACACAATCAGAATGACTACGTGTTTAATGTAAGCAAACATACAGAAGATTAAAGACAAGTCAAGCACTTAAATATTTAAGGAACACATTAGGCGTGGTGACATTTTTCTGCAAGACACGAAGATTAAGGAGCAGACTCATGCTCTTGGGCCATGTATATTACCAGGCTTGGATCCACATCTACTCCTCGGGACTCAAGGTTCTTTCGGACTGTAGTTATCTCATCACTTGCAAGATAAGCAGGATGCTCCTCGTTACATTTCAACATCTTCTCCAGTTCATTCTTGGTTTCATTGTGAACACACTTCAAAATGTTTAAAAGAGGATTATGTTTAGATGGGTTATAATTTGGCACTTGGACAAACAGTTGCAAATTTAGTAAATATGTTCGTACTGCACAGGTGACACAAGCTTAGTCTATCATCCCTAAATCTACTTCCAGCTGCTTCTCCGTAACCGTTCACAGTATCTTCACCAAAGGAGGAAAACGTGCATGTACTAGTTGTAAGTTTAAAAGCAAGACTCTTATACTGTGTCAAATTAATCTTGCCATTTTAAAATTCTTTATTCAAAACCACACTATAAAAGTAACTGTCATCGGGAACCAGCAGTTAGCGTAATGGCTATGTCGCTGGACTCCCACGTAGTCAACCGTGGTTCGCGTCTCGGACCCGGTGGCTTACAACTCACGCCGGGCGCGTGTGCGTGTGTGCCCAAGATCCCGAGAGGAGAATGGAGGAGAAGGGATTGCGGCGTGACCATCCCCCCTGGGGGGTGATTTCTCGCTTTCTGTCTCTATGTCTCTCTCTGTCTGTCTGGCGAGCGCACGCGCCCTATAGCGAAAAACCTCTCCAAAAAAAAAAAAAAAAAAAAGTAACTGTCATCAAATTCACTTATTATTCTAAACAAGGTATTAAAAGAACTTTGTCTCAAACTACTACTCGCATGGAATCTTGAATATCTATAAAAATAACATTTAAATGCATGTAATTTACTAATTAGTGTTCTTTGACAAAATCACATGTTAGTGGGGCCAGCAGTTAGCGTAATGGCTATGTCACTGGACTCCCACGTAGTCGACTGTGGTTCGAGTCCTGGACCCGGTGGCTTAAACTCACGTCAGGCGCGTGTGTGTGCGTGCCCAAGATCCCGAGAGGAGAATGGAAGAGAAGGGATTGTGGCGTGGCCATCCCCCCTGGCGGGTGATTTCTGGCTTTCTGTCTCTCTATCTATCTCTGTCTGTCTGGTGAGTGCACGTGCCCTATAGCAAAAACCTCTCCAAAAAAAAAAAAAAAAAAAAAAAAAAAAATCACATGTTAGTGAAAAAAACTTACGTAACAAAGAGAAATTTCACTGTTTAAATATTTGCTATGCAGACTGAAGTAGGAGGGAAGTCTCTGAAAACCACCACACGTGGCTTTCAGACAGAACAACTCTCCCATCTATCTTGACTGAATTTCTGTTAGTTTAGCTTATAGAAGGTAAGAACGTTTCAGAGAGGGATTTTCCTAGAAAACAAAGAAAAAAGTAACACGGAAGGACAAAACAGCTTTCAGAAAATTAATGTCTTATTTTTAAAATGGATGGTCATCAATTTTTTTTCCTATTAAATCCTATCACTCAGAAAGATAGGAAATTTTACACAGCTACCTAAACTTGCAATGTGAGACTTGGGAACATTTTTAGCATCTTCCAGAATCTGTTTCTTGCTGTAAACTCCAGGCATGAGGTCTAGAACAGTGTTTTCAACTGAAAGTGGGAGGGTGAAAAGCTTAGAGAAGGAGAACTTGACTCAGTCTGAAACGAGCTGTGCCCCTTCCTGTCCAAGTCAGAACCCCCTAGAAATTCTTTTCTGACAGACTTCCTTCTCTCAGCCCTTCTGTAGAGCAGAGATAACTGATAAAACATATATATAAACATCTCCCTGGATGATTCTGATGTCCTTCCTATAAACATATTCCAGATATGGCCGCTGTTCTATAGTCAGCCTGAGTCTTACCGCACAGCCCTGAAACCCTGGAGGGAGAAAGTTCCTCTCTGAAGGGTTTCCAGATTCCTCTTCTATGGACAGACCCTTTGTATTGACCTCAAAACTAATTCTTTTGCTTCTCTTGGAGGGACTCCCTACGGTATAAGTTCCTGAGAAAAATAACTTACAACCAGGAATCATTCCTCTCAGAGAGTGCGTGGACAGTGTATTTACCATTAATTGCAGAGGCAAGTTCTGTCACTGTTGTTCTGTACATAGGTTAGGCCTAATTCCGCTAAGCCCTGATGGCCAGACACCATTTTTCCTGCTGAATTTAGCTATCTTACAATAGCTCTTTCTAATCAATGCCCCTTGCTGTCTGATGGATCTCCTAGAAGTTCTTTTCTGACAGACTTCCCTCTCTCAGCCCTTCTGTAGAGCAGAGATAACTGATGCACCCTGGACACGTGTGTGATCTAATCACTAACTGTCCACTTCTTCAGCGTCTCTTCAGCCTCTTAATGACTCATCTTCAAGAAAAATTAAAACAGAAAAAAAAGGGACGAAGATTGCCTCTTCACTCTTTTGAGTCAAATTGAGACTCAAATCTGATAGAGAATTTGTGAAACAAGAAATGTGGGAAAATAGAATAAAATAGGGTATTAATTAAATAGTTAACTCTATTTAAAAACAAAAATATAAAATAAAGAAATAGGCATATGTCACTTGGTAATTTTTTCATTCCTTTAATCTCTTCTCTCAAGTTTTCCATTTCTTGGTCTCCTTTCCAGGATTTAAAAAACAAAAAAAGGGACCGGCAGGTGGTGTGGTGATAAGGGGCACTGGACTCCTACATGGCCGACTCCAGTTCGAGTCCTGGACCTGGTGGCTTGCTTTCTTGCCCACTCCCCCAGACCCCCGGCAAATTAAAAAAATAATAATATAATAATAACAAATGGAATTAAATAAATAAATACATAATTCTAAAAAAAAGGAAAAAAGTAAACTGGCTGCCATTTCTTTTTGTTATTCGTGATGAATTCACTTTCAAATTTAGATACTATTCTATAGGCTCTTTAATTTAGGGAATAAACATAAAAGGAGACTGTGGTATCAGAGTAAGTGCTAGAAAGCAAAGAAGTCCTAAGAACAAGTAAGGGATAAAAAGGAGGCAAAGTGAGCTCTTTAATAATTTATGTATTTTCTTGCTATTTACTCATTTAAAAAATTTTTTATACTTAACTTTACCATTTTATTCATCTCAAATGCTCACTAAAAGAATAAAGCCTATAATTCTACTTTTGGTCTGAATATTTATACTTTGTGAACACAGAAACAAAAAGTATGAAAGAACCAAGTAATCTGAACAGACGATCAACAGAAAAATCCAGAAATAATGTAACAAAAATCACTATATTCTTTTCCCTTACCACTCACTGTACATCCTCTGAAAGCCTGTCATTTTTTTTCTATTCGTAACTTTAATCATCTTCTTCCTTTTTTCCCTCAAACAAGGAATTGAAATGAACAAAATAATCATAAAAGGAGCATGTTTCATATCTCTTCTATTCCCACAGCTGCTGCACTTTTTAAGAACACTTTCTTATGTATCACAGTTTATTCTTTAGTCTGAAGATTTGTTAAGTTTAGAAAGGCTGATATAAGACATCTGAAATTCTGAAAATGAACAAAATTACCAATCAGCTATTTCTGTGCTTTTACCTGTTCTTGAGTCCGATTCTTCCAGTATAACCACCTCTTTTTCCAATCAGGACCTACCATGTTTTCAATTGCATTTTCAGCTAGAAAATTAAAACAAACAAACAAAAAAACCAGATTAATTCACCAAAAATTTTATCACTTATAGTACATAAGTTATAAGTAATAAAGATATTGCTTTTATGACTACTTCAAAATCCTTTATCAACATGAAGTCAGTTGAAATGAAAAAAAATTATATGACTGAGATGCCATGTATAATAAAGAATAATGTACAAAAAGTACAATTGCTTATAAAATTTCTATAATTACAGAAGCAAATGAACTAAAATATTTTGAATTATACCTCTTTAGAATGAGTACACATGAGCATGTTTTCAACTTATTTTTCTTAGTAATTACAACCCAGTTGGCTAAAAAAGATCCCATAAGTGGTATTCGCTTGTAGTATTAAGGACTATAATCTTGCAATGTTCATTATAGTTTTTCCAAATACTAACACTGGGTCACTCCTTCACCACAGTGAACTCGGAACTCAAGAACCTGTGTCCCTACTTACTATCCTTGAGACGAGCCTGAAGAGCCTCTTCCATAAAATAAATAGCTGCATCCCACTGCTGTTTATCAGATATGGACCGGTCTTCTAAAGCATTATGTTGAATAACCCTCTGGAATAACAAGGAAAGAAAATGCTAATTTATACCTTATCATTTTTTTAAGAGAAATTTTTGCTATAGGGCCCAGGTGCTCCCTGGAGAGAGAGAGACAGAGAGACAGGGAGTAAGAAATTATTCCCCAGGGGGATAGTCACACAGCACTCCCTTCTCCTCTCAGGATTTTGGGCATGCACCGCAGCAGTGTGAGTTTGAAGCTCCTGGTCCGGGACCTGAACCGTGGTTGGCCATACGAGAGTCCAGCGACGTACCCATTATGCCATCTGCTGGTCCTAATGTCTTATCATCTTAATAACTATTCATACTCACAGATTAGTAAATATCACAAGTAACAGATTTATCTAAAACATGAAAGTATGTCCCTCTCATAAATGTAGGCCCCCCTTTTATTTGCCTGTTTGTCAGCTCTCTACCTAAAATACAAAAAGTGGATATTCTCTCCTAACCCAAATTAAACAAGATAGCCATCTCTGAGCAAGTGAGAGAGAGTGAGGGAGGGAAAGAGAGAGGTATATCCACACATTTAACTATAGAACCCTAATATTTGGGGGTTAATAATTCAGATCACGTCCACCTCTCCTTTCTTCCATATGACCTATGTGTTAGCATTTTCAAAAAGAAAGGAAAAAAAAAAGCATTATTTTCACTATTTTTAGTAGTGAAAAAGTAACAGGGTAGATACTTAGAAGGTCTAGACATTCATAAATGTTATTCATTACAATTGAAAATAGGTTTCTGAATCTTTTAATTTTTGAGTGAATGAATAAAAATGGAACCATCCTCTCAGATAGCCAGTCTTAATAAGTCATTTAAGAAAAATGTTTTTCAAACATGAAGACAAACGTTTCTTGAAAACCGAATTATAATTACAGCCAGCCCACACTGCAACAAGTATTTACCTCCGAAATTGCTCAATCCTGTTATTCAACAGCTTTACTCACAACTCCAGCAGAGCAGGTGCTTAATAAAGGTTTGATTATGGGTGGTGGGGATGTTCTACATAACAAAAGGTTTCTCAGGTGGTGGAGGTCAGGAGCCAGGCTTTGTAGTCTGACAGCAGGGCTTGAATCCCAGCTCCTCCAATGGCAACAATAGAACTGCTTTAAGAACAGAATCAAATAATGCTTGCAAAATACTCAGCAGCATTTCTGGTGCCTGGGAGGCACTGAATACATGCAGTTAGTGTGATGATTTTAGAGTCTAACATTGTGATTCAATCCACTGAAAACCAATGCATTAGATCCTTTTGTTGCCACAGAGGGTGAAATTAAATGCAGCTACCAACAGATAGGCAAATCAAATGGCAAGTAAATGTCAATTTATAGAAGTTTATGGGACATTGTTCATTAGAAAGTTTAACGTTTTTCCAGAAATGATAAGAAATAGCAAAAGGTCATTTTTTTAGAAGAGCAGAGAATTGATCAAGGGCAAAGTACAATCGTAAATCAACTTCGGAATGTAATTTAAACAGTAATACAAAAATAGTCTTCTATGACAGCATTATCAGAGAAATTATATAAAAATATGAGGCTGACAACCTAACATATAAATGACATACCAAGCTGTCTTCCGCAAAGTCATTCCACTTATGGCGTTTAATACTTTCTTCCTTAACAGCCTCTTTAAGTTTATCAAATATGTCATCGTGTTCTTTTCCTTTTGGTTCTGTCATGAAGCGAGAAAATTCTTCTTGTAGGGTCTCCCAAGCAACCTATAATTATTTAAGAGAAAAAAGCTGTATTTATGTTACATGCTTGTACTTAATAGGTAACATGAAAGTAACACTGGAATTCAAGTCAAGTAGCTGTGCTAAGTCAGCTTATCAGGAAATGCTGATGAAACCGTATGAACAGAGGCAGCAAGTATAAACCATGGTCCGGCGGTCTCACACTAGTAGCTGGTAGGATGGACCTGGCTTCCTAATGTTCTGCACAGTATTTAAAATTTTAAATTAGTTGCCAACATTTAAAAGCCAAGAGACTTCCTATAAAAACCTGCACTGCCAGCTTGTCAGGTATCTGGGAGCAGTGGACTCTGTTACATGACACAAGCTGCTGGAGCTGACTTTATGCACTCTAAGACTGCCACCACTTATTTCAACCCCTAAGGCATCTGGGCGTGCCTGCTTTTTCCACACCATACAAAGTAAAAAAGAAAAAATCTATTGCTTGATTTAAGCACCTTCACCTCTTAGCCTTTAAGAAAAGATGAAACAATGCATCAATACTTTCAAACACAGCTAAGTATCATTCAATTTTATAAATTAGTTAACTTCTAATCACCTGAATAATGAAGGGAAAAGCAGAGTGTCAAAGTGATTAAGGGACCAGCAATTAGCATAATGGCGTAGTCGACCACGGTTGAGTCCTGGACCCGGAGGCTTAAACTCAAACCAGGCGTGTGTGTGTGTGTGTGTGTGTGTGTGTGTGTGTGTGTGTGCGTGCGCGTGCCCAAGATCCCGAGAGGAGAATGGAGGAGAAGGGATTGCGGCGTGGCCATCCTCCCTGGGGGGTGATTTCTCACTTTCTGTTTTTCTGTCTCTGTCTTTCAGGTGAGTGCACGTGCCCTATATCAAAAACCTCTCCAAAAAAAGAAAAAACAAGTGATCAAGAACTAAATCTACTAATGACTAAGTGCACTTTTTATGCTGGATTTTATAACTGTCCCACCCTTATTTTAAATATAAAGAAATTATGATATTAAGAAGGGGGACTGTTCAAGAATACACAGTGAGTGGTGGGGTGAGTGTTAAAATCCACGTTTCCTGAGTTTCGTCAGCTCCACATCCTTTCCACCACACCTTAGGCAGAAAGTAGCAGCAGAAAGAATCATTGATGCTTTTATAATATAACTACTTCCACTGCTTGGGCCTTAGGCTATGAAAATATCCCATCCCATCACTAGGCAAGGCCCAGTTATGGGGAGGGCCAGCTAGCACAGGAACGGCAGCGGCTCTCTTGGTAACTCAGGACTAAGTGCATTTAGAGCCAGCCAGCCCAGGACTCGGCAACATGCAACCTAGGCAGAGAGGCGGCAAGACTTCCTGGAAAGAAGCCTGAGGAAAATGGAAACTGGTGAAGAAGCTAGGACTGGAGAAGGCTGGGGAAGGCGTCAAATCACACCTAAATAATTAGAAACCGACACAGTGCTTCTAAGGTATGCGTGAAAAGCAAAATTACTGGTAGCATCGATTCTCATAGAGCAGCACAAGATACACTGACTCTCAGCTAGGTCAACCGCTCTTCACAGTCACGTGCATGACGGATCCGCTCTGGCGATGAGGATGGTGATCCTAAGCATACAGCAGCTGCATCTCCTGAGCGGGTACCACGGGCAAGGTACTAAGTATTTCACATATACTAACTCATTTAATCCTTGTAACTACCCTGGGTGGTAGGCAATACTGCCATCCCAACTGTAAGCAATTAGCCCAAGGATCACACAACTGTTGAATGGCAGAGCCGAGATGCACGGGTAAAAGAAACGGATTCTTTAAGGTACATTTTTACCTAGTCTAATTTTCTGGGATTATCCTAAGGAAATGATGAAGTATGACTGAGCTCTGTATAAAATCAGTAAATGAACTGTTTGCTCCATTAAATACTTTCCTTACACACTCTCTATAGAAGGATGTTCAAAATATTGTCCATTCAAGCACATTTGGCCGGTTTTATGAAATGTTATCTTTGGAAGCAGAACCAGCACCCTTAGACCAACATCATGCCCACTGGTACTTTTTTTTTTTTTCTTTTTTGAGAGGTTTTTGCCATAGGGCGCGTGCGCTCGCCAGACAGACAGAGAGACAGAGAGACAAAAAATGAGAAATCACCCCCTAGGAGGGATGGCCACACCGCAATCCCTTCTCCTCCATTCTCCTCTCGGGATCTTGGGCATGCACGCACACGTGCCCAGCGTGAGTTTTAAGCCACCGGGTCTGGGATACGAACCTCAGTCGACTACATGGGAATCCAGCGACATAGCCATTACACTAACTGCTGGTCCCCAGACTGGTACGTTTTGTAACAGTCGTGACTGGTAGCCACAGTAAGGTTAGTCCCAACACAGAGATGAGGAACCAAGGATAAATGGAGTATAAGGCCCCAAAGGAGGACAGGTCCTAGCTGTGATGAGAAGAGAACCTGCATTTCACAGCTCCTACTCCCTTCAGATAATGCTTCTTACCCATTTAATTAAATTATATCCTAACCTCTACTGCTTTATTAGGAAGCTGTTTATCAGTCCACTGTTTAAGCTTGATATCCACTGTAGTATTAAAAGTTCCCGAATTCATGGTCTGTGCAGCTGGAAGATAGATGTTTTCAATCACATGAGTTGATACTCTTTCCCACAAAGACTGTTGAAGGATTTCCTCCCTGAAATTAAAAAAAAAAAAAGTTACAAGAACACCCAATCTAAATACAATTATTAGTTTTAAAAAGTTTGATTAAAGTATCACTTTAAACTGCACATATTTAAAACTGTGGTAGGTTTTGATGTGTTTATACACGTGTGAGTCACAACCATCCACTGAACAAGCATATCCACCCTCCCCTGAAGGGGTAACCGCGGGATCTGCTGCCTGTCACTGTGATTACTTGTTTCAGAATCGCATATAAATACATCATACGGCATACACTCTTTTTTGTCTGTCTTCTTTCACCAGCATATTTATTTTGGGATTCATTATATTGTTGTTTACATTCATATTTCACTTGTTTTTAATCACTGAATACTATTTCATTACATGCATTTGTTGATCTATTCACCTGTGGAAGTTGTTGGCTATTATAAATGAAAAGTGCTAAGGGCATATTGAAGGTGGAATGACTAGATCATACTGTAAGTATGTATTTAATTTTGTAACAGACTACCAAACTGTTTTCCAAATTGGCTGCAGCATTTTACATTCCCTGACAGATCATGAGAGCTCTAGGTCCTTCACATCCTTGCCAAGGCTTGGTATGGTCAGTCATGTTCATTTTAGCCATACGAGTAGGTTTGTAGTGGTATCTCACCGCAGTTTTTATTGATAATTTGTGACTAATAGTATTAATTTTGAATAGTTTTTCAAGTGTTTGCTTTCTTATTAACACATACTTTTTATGTGTCATCTGTAGAGTCCAAGACTGAAAATTTCTTATTATAATTTTTATAATTCATCACATCACAGAACAAAACAGGTATCATGACATTGCTAGATAAAATTTTCCAACTCTTTGTGATTAAAGTAATAATATAAAAGATGCGTAACTGAGCTGAAAATCCTCCCTTCAAAGGCATAAGAACACCTATCTCTAAATGTGAAAAAGACAATTACTTCAATTAAAAAAAAAAAAGTAAATCTCAAGAAAATACGTATTTGGCTTCCCCAAACTAATTTGTACCATGAGAAAAAAACATTAAAAACAGCTCTCCACTTATCCTGTAGTCAGTCTTGAAAGTAACCCCACTCCTCCAGGACACAGTTGCAGAGGTCAGAAGCCCCCTGCTGTTCAAAAGCCACACTGCACTCTCTGGGAGAGGAGAGTGATCCCATCCTTTCCAAACTCACTCATTAAATAGGTTGTAAATTAGTCTACTGGATTAATGAGTGGAGCTGCTGGTTTCTCCTAACTTTCAGGTCCATTTTTCACTTTCGATCAGAAAACGAAAGAAGAGTTTGAGGAGAGGATACAGCACTGAAGCCTCAAAGGACAAAGACAATATAGCCAAAAAAGAAATGAGTTCGTGCCAGAGTGGGAGATTTTGAGAAGACGGAAGAAAAGCCTGGCCAGGGCCTCCTCTCCTCTTCAGGTATCACTTTAAACACAAACCCAAGACTTCGGGAAGGCTGGACAGACACCATGACCCAGCGCCTCGCCACGAGGGCTTTTCCTGCTCCTTACTCAGAACAGACATGCTCTGTTAGTCCTTCCTAGGAGTGTGTGGGCCGAGAATCCACACCTGGACACCCTTCAAGCAAACCAAAGCAAAACCTAGACTACCAGATCCCAACGAGCATAAGCTAGCTTTCTTAAACGGGGCCACTGCCTGCCCATCCACCACAGGCGGCTGTCTCACCTGTCCTCGCCAAGCCTCTCCTGCCCGCTCATCCCCAAGCTAGGTCCTTCGCCCCGCACTCCAGCTGTTTCCTCTACAGGGATCATTTTTATTGTGCTCCTGATATTCTGTTCCATGAAAATCAAACCATCTTACATCCTCGCTCTTTCCCTGTCTGTTCCCTGTATCTCCAAATATTCTCTGGCTTTCTCTTAAAGACAGCGACTGTTCTCAAATTCTGCTGAGGAGTTGAACATACTTCAAGTTACATCCTCCTCACCCCACCATCTTTTCTGGACCATCAGTCCTCAACGCTCATGTAAAAATGAGAGCTGGTTATACCACCTGCTGCCTGCAGTGGGCGCTGCCGTAGACCCATTTCCCAGGCACATGTTCTGTATGATTATGGACCTCTTCACTATAGCAGGTTTTGTCACCATCCAGGGGAAACGTCCACAAATATACAACAAGGTAATTCTCCAGAAACGCAACCTACACTCCATCTTAACTGAAAATAGTTTACAAATAGAATTTTTTTCTTGGGAACCAGCAGTTAGCATAATGGCTATGTCGCTGGACTCCCATGTAGTCGACCGTGGTTCGCGTCCCGGACCCGGTGGCTTAAAACTCACGCCGGGCGCGTGTGCGTGCGTGCCCGCCCAAGATCCCGAGAGGAGAATGGAGGAGAAGGGATTGCGGCGTGACCATCCCCCCTAGGGGGTGATTTCTCACTTTCTGTCTCTATGTCTCTCTCTCTCTGTCTGGCGAGCGCACGCGCCCTATAGCGAAAAACCTCTCAAAAAAAAAAAAAAAAAAAAAAAAAGAATTTTTTTCTTTTAAAGCAGAGAACTTACTCCATATGATAATTTTTTTTTTTTTCTTTTTTTGGAGAGGTTTCCGCTATAGGGCGCGTGCGCTCGCCAGACAGACAGAGAGAGACAGAGAGATAGAAAGCAGGAAATCACCCCCCAGGGGGGATGGCCACGCCGCAATCCCTTCTCCTCCATTCTCCTCTCGGGATCTTGGGCACGCACGCACACGCGCCCAGCGTGAGTTTAAGCCGCCGGGTCCGGGACTCGAACCGCGGTCGACTACGTGGGAGTCCAGCGACATAGCCATTACGCTAACTGCTGGTCCCTCCATATGATAATTTTAATCAAGGGCCAGCCTCATGGCCTAGTGGTCAAGGGAGCCAGATTCCGCATGGCTCATCATGGTTCAAATCCTGGACCCAGCATCCTGAAAAACACTCCGGTATGTGTGCGTGCATATCCGGGCAGGACAAAGAAATGGAGGAGAAGGGACTGTGGCACAACAATGCCCCACTGGGGGGTGCTTCCCCCTCCCTCTCTCTCGCTGGTGAGTGCAAGTGCCCTCTAACAATTGAAAATGTAATAACTGTAATCAGTATAATTAATACATAAAAAGTAAAAGTCTCCCATAATTCCTCTTTCAGGAGACAACCACTATTTACAGCTTATTATTAATTTACATAAGTATGTGTATTAACACGAGTGAATCCTGTTATACACACTGCTGTACAAACTTTTCAGGTTTTTGCCATAGGGTGCATGTGCTCCCTGAAGACAGAGAGAGAAAGTGAGGAATAACCCCCTGGGGGAACGGCCACATGATTTCTCCTTCATCCCCAGCCTCCTGTGGGGATTCCGGACAGGCATGCACACGTTCCTGGCATGATTTTCCAGCTACCAGGCCTGGGACTTGAACCATGGAGTCAGCTATGTGGGAATCCAGGGCCTTAACTACCATGCCACCTGCTGGCAAATATTTCTCTTAACCTAAAAGTATAATGTATATAGTTTTCCATGTCAACATCCTATATGGTGGAGGGGATTCTTTTCCTAAGTTCAAGAAAAATGTGTATAATGAATAAAACATGCATAAATTAAAAAACTTTTTTGCACCAACATAAACTTGTACTTCTATTTTTTTAACTGATAGAGAAGGCGGAGAGGTGGGGACAGGGAGAGGAGAGAGGGAGGGAAAGAGCAAGAACGAGAGGGAGGACCCCCAACAGGGCCTCATCACGCTGCAGTCCCTTCCCCAGTCGTCAGCTCCCCAGGACCCCTGGGCACCTGTGCGTGTACCCAGCACTGTTTCAGGCTGACCTGGGATCCGAACTGTAGTTCAGCTCTAGCTTTCAAAGCTTCTAGCTTTATACGGTACCTGTGTTACTGTTATGCCACAGCAGCCAGGTCATAAACTCATCCTTTAATTCCATTTTCCCACAAATTTTCTAAGGTAACTGCATATTTTTCAATGGCTGTACACTACTTAAATCTAGATAAATCAAATACGATGCAATCCCAAATAGGAAATGTTTTCCATTTTTTAAAAATGTTTATAAATAAAAACAAGGGGGACCAGCAATTAGCATAATGGCTATATTGCTGGGCTCCCATGTAGTCGACCGCGGTTCGAGTTCCAGACCCAGTGGCTTTAACTCACACCGGGCACGTGTGCGTGTGTGCCCAAGATCCCAAAAGGAGAAGGGAGGAGAAGGGATTGCGGCGTGGCCATCCCCCCCTGGAGGGTGATTTCTTGCTTTCTGAATCTGTCTCTCTCTGTCTTTCTGGTGAGTACATGCGCCCTGTAGCAAAAACTTCTCCAAAAAAAAGATAAAATAAAAACAAGGTGAAAATATTTATGGGTTCATTTTTGTCAAATATAAATTCCCATATATTTCTAACAATGTAATTATTAGATATAAATGCACTCAATGTTTTAATAGAATCTTCATTGTCTATGTATCCAACACTAAATCCTGTCAGTTCTATAATCTAGGAAATCTCTCAGCTATCTGAAAAATGTCTCCTCTTTTCTACCTGCAGGGCCACCACCCATGTTCGAGGCTGCCACCATCTCTTACTTAAATTACTGCAATAGCCAACTATGGTGACATTTAAGCTGCTCCCAACTATATGTCACTTTCTGGACTATAAGACCTTTCTAAAATTCCAATATGATTTAAACCTCTTCAGTGGTGCCTTTTGCTCATGGGATAAATTCTAGTCTTCTGAGCACGGCTCAGGAGCCTGAACAGCCGTGTGTATCCTGTGCTCCATCTCCCGCCTCTGCCCCCATCTGCAGCAAAGCCGGGACCCGCCACCTGGGCTGCCTGTCTTGCTCTCCTCCTGGCCTTTGCGGAGCTCTCCCCAGTACTCACTCTTCACATCTCAGACTACACCATCGCACATCTCAAATCTGAGTTAGGAGACTTGACTGTGCTTTCCCACTTCTGTTTTATTCTTTTAAATGAAATAAAAATAAACTTAATACTTTTTACAAAAATTGCATGCATACACTACCATAATAACATTTTCTAAAATGTGTATTTTGGGGCTGGCAGGTGGCATGGTGGTTAAAGTGCTGGACTACTACATGGTCAACTGCCGTTTGAGTCCCGGACCTGGCGGCTTGCTTTCTCATTCTTCCTTTCTCTCTCTCGCTCGTCAAATTGAAGAACAACAATAAATAAATTTAAAAAATTTTAAATAATGTATATTTCTATGAAGTCAGCCAGCTATTCATCTAGAAACAAGATATCTATATTGATGGCCATGTAGTGTAATGACATACTGGTATCTCTTGCTTAATGTCAGTAATCAGTTCTTGAAAATCAGGCAGACTGCATGGGAACTGAGAACCTACTTCCCATTACAATGCATTATACATCAAATCTCAACCCATGGTTACTACCTTAAAACATAACTAAAGTGGGCCAGCAGATGGAGTGGTGGCTAAGGCGCTGGACTCCCACATAGAAGACCTGTGGTTTGAGACCAGGATCTAGTGGCTGAAAAATCACATTGGGTACATGTGTGTGCAACCCCAAAATCTCAAAAGGAGAATGGAGGAAAAGGGACAGTGGCATGGCCATCCCCCTGGGGGGTGATTTCTCACTCCTTCTCCTTTTCTCTCCGGCAAGGGCAGGAGCCCTATGACAAAAACTTAAAAAATAACTGAAGCACAGTAGAATGTCTATGAATAAATAACAAAGTATCCTGTTAAGACATAAAATGCTTTTAGCATTGCTTCCAGAACATGAACTATTGATCAAATAGGCTGGTGACTTAAATAATTACAAACATCTCAGGCATGTGTCCTAAAATATCATATAAGGCATTATGCAGCAAAAGGTGCTAAAAAAATCTCCTAAGACAACATTAACTATGTCTCCAAAATAAAATTTTTGGGGTATAATGCAGTTGATTCTATGTGGTGTGGATAGTTAAGATTAGGACCTACTATTTTGATCTGTTTGTGTTATGCTCTAGAGTCTAAAAAGGAGATAAAATGATGACAGAGAATCTTATGCTTGTGCAGTTTACAGAAATAACTCTGTCTTAGTTCTCATCTTTACCTTTCCAATGGGCAATCTGGCCAAATATGTTTCTTGTCCCTTCACAATTCCCTTCAGCCACGAATGTATTAAACAAATTAATTTATCTTCAAGGCTCACTTTGATTTCAGGGTTGCTCTATCCAAACAAAACTAACCCTTTCATTTGATGATACCAGAAATTAATTTTCAAAGGGATCACATTTTTCCCTCCCATAAATAGCATTGTTACAGCTTACAAATTACTTTTTAGATACATTACCCTCATACAACCTAGCAACCTAGTGTTTATGTACATACACAACTGCAATAGCACACACATACATCTATATGTCTGTACACCCCTTGCAACGTCAGAATCTAATGAACTTTTACAAAGTAGTAGAACTGACTTAAAATATTCACAATAACAAGTGAGTTGTATATACATTCAACTAATCAATCAACAAGTATCAATAAGATCAGATCTCTCCTTTGGATAAACTAAAAATAGGTAAATTTTTACAACCTAGAAAGGGAAGAGGATTCACCACTGAGGAAGAAAGGCCACTAATACGGGGAAATGAGTGATAGGGAGGCTCAAGCTTAAGAGCTAGATGTTACTATTAAAGGTTCAATTTTAATAACCTTTAACCGAGCAAATAGAAAAGAAGACATGTACCATGAATGTCATTATGAATAGTTCTGCTTCAAGAATAATACAGTCTTAAAAATGCCACAGGATTTATTAGAAAGAAAATTTATACACAAGGAATTTGTTAATATATGTCTGCAAAAATTTCAAAGCTATACAAAGCTTGCTTAAGTACATAGAGTCTATGTGGTCACAGCATCCTATTCTAACTAACTTACAAATGACTAAATTTATATACCTAAAATGTAAATTGAAAGTGATACTTTGCTTTAAAAGAGTTACATGAGAATTTTTTGAAAGGATGCATCTACTTACTAATTTTAAAAAATCTAAAATAGGATTCAATTTGAAATGTGATTTGTATGCAACATATTAGGCACATGTTACAGAAAGTACTAACCCTTTTTTTTTCTTTTCTTTTTTTTTCCTACTATAGGATACATGCGCTTACTGCAGGGAGACAGAGAGAAAGTGAGAAATCACTCCCCAGGAAAGATGGCAATGCTGCGATCCCTTCTCCCTCCTTCCCCTCTTAGGATTCTGGGCACGCAGGCATACACGCCCAGCATGGCCTTAAAGCCACAGGGTCCAGGACTCAACCACACAGTTAGCGACGTGGGATCCAGTGGTGCCAGCCTCCACGCCACCTGCTGGCCCAAGCACTAACTATTCTCACTCAGAAATAAGAATCTGAAAATATATACTATTTTTCCTTTACAAACCAGTATTGTTCTACAGATTATAAATTAATCTAACAAGAGCAACCAGACCTGATAGACTGATATTTACCTATAGCACAATCTGATGAAACTTTAGCCTTAACGATTTCATAGAAATCACAATTACGTAAGATAAAAAAGAACCTAAGATAAATGAAGAGAACAGAGAAAGCTATCTTCCAGGAATTTAGTTGGTTAAGCTATAACAGTGGTTAGATTTTGCAAAAAAACTATTTTTATGTTCTTGCCTGCTCACCGTTTTTTCACAAGCTAAAGCACCGGCAAATCACTGTTGTATCGATCTATTTCACTGTAACTTACAAAGTCTGAGAAAAGGGATTGATAGCAAAGTTAAATACTCACCAATGTTTCGGTGTAACCTGGCTCAGACTGATAACTTCATCGAGGATTTCATTTTTAGCTTTTTCAAATAGTTCATTCTAGGCAATATGGACATGAGTAAGTAAGATTTTTGTAAGATAGTCAACTTGTCCTGTTTAGAATTTTGAAAGATAACTTAGGAGGGGCCTTTGAAGGTTGGTAGGCTGACTAGGTTTGAACACACATAATGGACAACACTGCTCTTCTATTCTAGTCACCTTTTTAGAAATGTCATTATCCGAATAAGGACAAAAATGCTGACAGAAATGTCTAACTTTTTTGCTCAATTTCAAATGTAGTTTTTTACATAACATTTGGTCACCTATGATTTTCACTTAAATGTTGTGTGAAACACACTAATTCATATTAATTTAGTGCATTACTAACAGTCAATGAATTATGTCTTTTACAACTACTGGCATCTTAAAATCAAGAAAAAACAATGTTTCATTCCCACTAAATTAGATTTCTCCAACGTAAATAGTGAAAAGGTAAAAAGGTAATGTACAACTAAAAAGAGATTAGATAACATAAATATGTGAATTCTATAAGACCTTTTAAGAATATTTTCACCTTCTTGGTGAGACATGTTACAAACCCATGTTTTGGCAGCTCAGCTCATGTTCCATAATTACTTTTAAATGTTATATAATAAATAACTTAAATTATTGTAGAAGAGATGACTGCTCCTAGAAATGTGTTCACGTACTCTAAATTAGTAGTTACGTCGAAACCAAAGCAGCTCAGCCTACTAGGTTTCTCTCACTAACCTTCACGTTAGAACACAGCATTAAGAAACACACAGCCTAGGTGTAGTGGCATAGGCGGAAGGCGCTGGTGCACGAGGCTGAGACACATGGGAAGCCCTGGTTCGGATCCCAGACCAACCTGAAAAGGCCAGGCCCGGCAGTGTGCACCTGCGATCCTAGCTAACTGCCCGGGAGGCAGGGCAGAGGACTGCAATGGCAAGACAGTCAAAGACACCCCTCTCTTTCTCTCTCTCCCTTCCTCCCTTGTTTTCCTCTCCCACTCTTGCTCTCTCCCCCATTAAAAACAACAAGAAAACCTGACATATACGAAATATATGGGGCATATTACCCGGTCAAGTTCTCGCAGGCGAGGGTAGTTATTCTTCCACTCTGTTTCAAGATTAAAACGTGTTGCTGAGGAAGAAGGAAAATGTTCAGGCTTGATGATTCTCTTTCTTTGCAGATACAGTGGTTAAATGCTATATCTTGCATATCTTGTGCATCAGCTGAATTTTTGAGGGTATACTTAGGGCTCTTTGGTACTCTGGACTCTTTTAGCACCTCAGAATTTCACTATTTCACTATTAAAACAGCTTTCTAAACTGTTCTCCTTCATTCTAGTTTCCTTTCAACCCACAAACACACAGCTGAAGCAGTTCAACACAGCTGCTAGGAGTGCGGACTGGGAGCTGTCCCACCAATATTCTTAACATTGTGTGTATTACCTACTGCTGTGTGGCAGTGGGTAAGTTATTTGGCCAAGTTACCCTGTGCCTCTGTTTACTCTTCTGTAAAATGGGAAAAAATAATACTTAGACGGTTACTGAAAGATTAACTGGAGTGAATAGGTAGGATTTCCACATGGAAAAGGAAGGAGAACATATTCTCATCAGCCGAGACTACAGAAGCAGACACGGGGCAGGGAAGTGGGATTCCGCAAATATGACAACGCAGCTGAAGCACCGGGTTTCCTAACGCATTTCATCTCTTCTCCCTAAAAGGGGAATTGTAATTCTCTATAATTTACTGAGCTTTCTCCCTCACACTACAGCAAACTTCCTAATCTGTTTAAACATGGCAGGGCGCCCCCACCGATGTTTCCTCTGCAAGGGAAAAAATCCCATTCCTGTGCGACAACTGAAGTTTACTTGCCTTTTCCACCTCTGATAGTAAATGAACTGAGCAACTGTTAAAGGGAGTAAACAAGGTGATAAATGCTAATGATCACCGGCTAAGAAAGTGTCTGAATTTGCTCACTTATTTTAAAAATCCAACTTACCTTTGAAACTATCAGCCTGTTGTTCAACTGATTCTCGTACCATTTTCCAAAAACAGTCTGATACAGCAAGGCTTAAATTTCTTGTGGTCACCTGGTGTGCCTTTAGCATGCTTGTCCTGTAAAAATAAGAGCGGAAGTATACTAAAATGGTAAAAAAGATGGTAACACTTATCACCCAGTTTGAGAAAGTGCTTGTTAACAACACAATGAGATGAGTCAATTATACCTTTTATACCAGCTCTAATAAAATTTTCTATAATGAAAAAAACGTTCTTTTTTAAAAAACGTTTTTGCCATAGGGCATGTGCACTTGCTGTGAAAAGAGAGAGTAAGAGAGAAATCACTCCCCGGGGGGATGACCATGCCACAATCCCTTCTCCATTCTTCTCTTTGGATTTTGGTGCGCGCACTCACACGCGCCCAGTGAGTTGTTTTTAAGCCGCTGGGGTCCAGGACTCGAACCGTGGAGCTGACCACGTGGAATCTAGTCACACTGGCATACCACCTGCTGGTCCAGAAAATGTTCTTTATCTGAGATGTCTGATATGTAGCTAGTAGCCACATGGAGTTATTGAGTCCCTAAAATGTGTGGCTATTAAAAATGATGGGTTACATTTTTAATGGAACTGAATGTTAACTAACCTAAATGTTAACAGTCACAAAGGGCCAGTGACTACTGGACAGCACAAATCTAGATGCTTGTCAGTCCCTTCCCAATATATACACTCCAGACTCTATCTGCAAAAATTATGTTCACTTTCTACTAATCTACATGTATAAATATGCTTTCCTACTCCCAGAAACTCTCTATAAATGGTTTTAGAATAATTCAGTTGCCCTTTAGTTTGGTTTTGCTTTTTGGTCACCATCTTATTTTCTGTCTACTTCTGTAAATATGTAGTTAGGGATACCCACTGATGCCCTCCACTCCGATTTTCCCTAATACTGTAAAAGAGATGTGCGCAGAAACTTAAAAATGAAAATGGTAATTTAAAAAATTACTGCATAAGGGAACCAGCAGTTAGTGTAATGGCTATGTCACTGGACTCCCACGTAGTCGACCGCAGTTCGCGTCCCGGACCCGGTGGCTTAAAACTCACGCCGGGCGCGTGTGCGTGCGTGCCCAAGATCCCGAGAGGAGAATGGAGGAGAAGGGACTGAGGCGTGGCCATCCCCCCTGGGGGGTGATTTCTCGCTTTCTGCCTCTCTGTCTCTCTCTGTCTGTCTGGCGAGCGCACGCGCCCCATAGCAAAAACCTCTCCAAAAAAAAAAAAAAATTACTGCATAAGAAAAAGAACACAAAAGGTGTCCATGCTGCCTTGTAGTGCCAAGGACAGTCCTTCAGGCCAGCACCACGGCACAGACTATGCCCCATTCTGTCAGAGTGAAGGACTTTCTGATTACATACATTCACCTGGGAAAAATTCCAGAAATTCAATGTTAAACTAAACTAAAATCCGTTAACTTTATGTAAAAACAGTTCATTTACAGCTACTTCCTCATTGTAAAATCTATTTTAACAAGGCACTTACTTTAGGAGTTTTGAATTCTGAAAAAATTCTTCTTCGTATTCTCTTATAGCTTCAATGCTCTCAGAGCTGTTTCCTAGGGAAAGACGGCAGCCAAGTTTTCATCGAGAAAATAAATCTTTACCATGTAAAAATAACAAAAATAAAAATAAATAATAATCTATCTTTGCATACCTTTTCCTGTTACAACAGCAAAATAACCTAGAGCTTTCATTGGGAAGAGCTTTCCTTCAATTATCTGTTGAATCTATTTGAAAAAGTGGGAAAAATAAATGTGAGCTGTAAATTTACATAAGTTTAAAAAGCATAATACACAATTTAGAAAGCAAAATAATTCAATGATGCTGTATAGGGAGTATGTTTAGTTATATGTAAATCTGCACAAAAGTATTTAAAATGCATTCTAACTGCTAGTTGAGAAAAAAATAAATACAATGTATTTTACTATATAGAAAATGTATCATTAAAACATATATACCAAAACTAAAACTTAAAATGGTGTTTTGGAGGCAGACAGACTTTAGTTTGAATTCCTGCTCTGCCAGTTACAAGTTACATGATTAAATAGTGACTTAACTTTTTTTTTTTTTTTTTTTGAGAGGTTTTTTGCTATAGGGCGCGTGCGCTCGCCAGACAGACAGACAGAGACAGAGACACAGAAAGCGAGAAATCACCCCCCAGGGGGGATGGTCACGCCGCAATCCCTTCTCCTCCGTCCTCCTCTCGGGATCTTGGGCACGCACGCACACGCGCCTGGCGTGAGTTGTAAGCCACCGGGTCCGAGACGCGAACCGCGGTCGACCACGTGGGAGTCCAGCGACATAGCCATTATGCTAACTGCTGGTTCCCAATAGTGACTTAACTTTTTCAAAACGGCAGCTAGATTAGGAGATAACATGACCTCAGCACAGTTCCAGGAATGCAGAAACACTCAGTAAATGGAACTTTCGGCTATTTCCCCATACATTCTTCAAATACCTAAATTCTAACCAAGTTGAATTGTCTTCTTTAATTCCTTCCTCTTTCTTCCTTTCCCTTCCTCCTGTTTAATATTTGGTTCTTTTTGGTTCTCAACTCCTTTAGGGTCAAAAATCTTTTTCTAAATATGATAAAAACAAAAGCAAAACTAGACTCTGTACCCAGAAAATGTGTATTTA
Organism: Tupaia tana; assembly: GCA_026018925.1. Classification (NCBI taxonomy): domain Eukaryota; kingdom Metazoa; phylum Chordata; class Mammalia; order Scandentia; family Tupaiidae; genus Tupaia; species Tupaia tana. The sequence goes on along the minus strand of JAKSZU010000020.1, from coordinate 37,936,303 downwards.
CGCAGAGGCCCATCATTTATACACAATGAGAAAGTTTCCACCCTCTCAAGCCATTCAGATAAATACTGGGATAAGAGTCACTCCTCCAAGACAAGCAACAACTTTAGCTAATGCTGAGTCTTTGACATAACAAACTTCAATTGCATTTCAAAACAAAAACAAATTTGTTTTCCAAGAGAAAAGTAGTAAGAAACAGAAAAGATGGAAAGCAGGCCACACAAACCTGCTTCTACCTCACTCCTCTCGCTTTCCGTATCAGGACTGTATTGCCACAGCAGCCCCTACCCTTACAATTAAGGCAACGTGGAAGTCCTGGAAGCCATGCAGAAAAGAGTCAGCGTGATAGGCTTAAGACCGCTCTCCTTAAAAACGCCTGTGTGCCTTTGGCAGGCATCTGGGAACTTAGCAGGCAAACAATTCCCTACACTAATATAAATGGAAAGGTGTTAAAAGATTTGAAATGATTTAAAAAATAATTTCCCTAAGAGAAGGGGCAATAAATAAAATACATAAAATGTCAGAAATGAGTATGACCTTAGATTCAGTCCAGTCAACTAGTCTGATGGGCTGAATTTTGTATCAATTAAATTTAGAAAAGTAACGTTACAGACACAGCCAGTTATGGCAGAGCATGGATAATAGATAAGAACACTGGGTTCTGACTCCAAATTCAATGCCTTTTTACTACAAAAATGTGCTCAACAATCTTTGATTTAGAGAAGAGAAGGTTTATATATAATAAATTGGCATATACAAGGTCTAAATGGAATCCACACTATCACTAATCTATGGATATCAAATTAGAAAGAGAAAGTAAATCATAGTTACTGACTATGTCAACACACAAAATTATTTACATTAAATAAGGCTAAGAAACATTAGCAGTATTTTGAAGTAAATTCATTATAATTATGGGATTTTACTTATATCCCCACATTATACTTAAAGCAACTTACTATAATTTTCTAATACTTAGTTTTTAATGGGAATCAAGAAAAATCCTACTACTACTCTCTGGTAAAGAATTCCACAAGGATTTCTTTAAAAAAAAACAAAACCCATGGCAGCTGGAGCTTGTACAAAGTATCTGTTCTCACCCTGCTTGGACTAGCTACATTTTTCTCTGCCAGGTCTACTTTGGTCAAAACAAATATGGTTCTTCTTCCATGAGGATCCATTTGACTGACCAAGTCTGTAACAATACTGCGCTCAGCATCCACAGAGCCATCTAAAAAGAATAGAAAAATGACACTGTAACAATTGCAAGGTGGGTTTTAAAAGTAGCACAACCTATGTCCCCTTGTATCTACATTACTGGCAAGAAAGATTTTCTTACTACCAATGCTCCACTGTTCAACTGCTACTAAGACTTACTATCAGTTCTCTAGTGTAGGGAATCTCCTTTCTCAGTCTTCTGCTCGTCCCCACAGTCAGTTAGTATTCACTACATGAAGCGTTTGCAATCACATAGGGCCACATATTACATTTATAAATCTTTACTTTATTATATACCCATAGAAGTATTCAGAATAAACTAGAAAGATTATGCTGGATTTACATCACTGTGTTGTGGTGTGCCTCACTGCTTTCTGTATCGATAAAATTACATTAGTCTAGTGTGATGCCACATGGAATCTACCGAAAAATACATACCCTATGGCACCATAACACACTGCAAGACATCTGCCTTTAAGCTCTTCGCTTATCAACCAAATCATTTAACGACCCACTTGTAGAAATGGAGCCTGGTTATTAAGTGAGGGATACCTGTACATTTATTTATGAAAATCAACTTTAGCCAGTAAAAATTTCAATGATGCTGCCAGTGAAATTTATTAAAACATCCCCAAGTTCACTTCTATTTACAAATAAAATAAACAAGTAAAAGACAGGGCAAAAACACACATTGTATGTTTAACACACATAATTTAGAGCAAAGCTTGGATTCCTAAAGAAGAAAGCTTATCAGTGAAAATAAAATCTTTTGATGATTACCTTGAATACAAAGTATGATGGCATTAGGATTCTGCATATAGGCCTTGCTGATACTGAAAATAGTTTCTTTCGTGTCAGGAGCCATGCCTGATGTCACAGTCTTGAAGAAAAAGATTTTAAATGTTATATATGTGTTTTTCACAACAGAAACAGAAAAAAACTACATGTTTCATATATACTTACATTAATCACACCTGGTAAGTCGACGAGCACCATCCTCTGAAGACCAGGGCCTTTTACATTTAAGGATATAGTCTAATCAGGAAGAGAAAAAAGAACACAATTTTTTTTTGGAGCTTAACAATGCTTTGGGCAATACGTATGCTAAAAATGCTGTATCTCATCCATTCGGTTATAGTACTCAGAAAAAAGTTATTCAGTTTCTGATTCTGAAAGCATTCTAGAAAATGACCTACAAGGTAACACTTTATTTGAAATACAAAAAAGAAAAAAAACAAAATAAAACACAACTATGGAGGCCAGCAGATGGCATGGTGGTTAAGGTGCTGGACTACCACACGGCCAGCTATAGTGTGAGTCCTGGACCTAGCGGCTTGCTTTATTTCTCACTTTCCCTTTCTCTCGGTCTCTCTCTCTCTATCTGGTGAGCACATGTGCCCTCTAGCAAATTAAAAAACAATAATAATAAATTAAATAAAAAAAGATCTTGAAACAGCTGTAATCTAAATATCAATACCAATATCATGAGGGATCTAAACTTAAAAACACTGCATTTACATAAATGTTGCTGAAATAAACTGCGATCCGTACCTCAGGGCTAACGGTACAGCCTTCTTTCACATTTTTCCTCATTCGGAGTTCTATTTCATGTCTTAACGCTGCAAGCTGTGAATGGAGAACAATGAAAATATTTAGTTCAATTTAATGGTCTTTTATGAGTTTATACAGGTTGAAAAGTCACACATACAAACCTTTGATGAAGTCTACTTACATCTTCCTCTTTGGTAAGGTCAAATTCCCTAGAGCTATCTTTAAACAAGGCCACGTGGTGAGGACCTTCACTCAGAGTCACCTGAAATGAATAGAAAACGGCTCTGAGGATGCACTTACAGTGACTATTAACCCCCACAGCCCTTACATGGCCCAGACAAACCTCCGTCCCTGCACACTACACTTCTGAAGCGTCCCCTGGAGCAGTCGACATGGCAGTGCTGAGACCACTGTTAACTTCGTATCCGTGCCATTCACACATCTGTCACACGTGCTGTACTTTCCCAACAAGACTGTGGCTACTTTATGTTTTTGACCAAAAATGCTGCTGCCTCTTTTTCCCCCTCTATGTTATACAGAGTACTGAGCATGAAACCATCATTCTAAAACCTGAAAGACTAGAAGAAAATCCACTTATTCAACATCTGTTTATCAAGTGTAAACTAAGTGCCTAGTGTCGTAGGTAGGGAAGCACAAAGCTGACTCGCCGTTTGGGTCTCACTCCACCCTGCCAGAAGCAGACTCAGGCAGAACAGAATGGTGTGGCAAACCTCGGGTGCCACAGAAGAGAGTGGTACTTCCCGGTCACGACAGAGCTAACAGGCTCTACCGAGCAGGGGCGTTTGAGTTAAGATATTTTATATTTATCATTATTATTTTTTGGAGAAGTTTTTTTGCCATAGGGCACCTGCGCTTACCAGACAGAGAGAGACAGAGAGACAGAAAGCAAGAAATCACCTCCCAGGGGGGATGGCCACACCGCAATCCCTTCTCCTCCATTCTCCTCTCGGGATCTTGGGCACGCACGCACACGCGCCCGGCCTGAGTTTTAAGCCACCGGGTCCGGGACGTGAACCGCGGTCGACTACATGGGAGTCCAGCGACATAGCCATTATGCTACCTGCTGGTCCCTATAACAGCATATATTAACAGTCAGTAGTTTTCTAAGAACATTCCTTAGCTTTTCAATAGTACTTCCAAGCACCTCTGTGATTATACTAGTCTACTTTAAAAATACAGAGATTAGCTAAGCAGGCTGGACCATATGAGTTGTTTGAAAGCAACCATGGCAGCCTGGACTAGAGTCCAGGATCCCAAAGGATTTGGGGGGGCTTACTGCAGCTATTTTTCATCAGAGCACTGGCTGATGTGTGGGACAGGTCAGAGTTCAAAGAGATAAGCAAAAAGTCTCACAGCAGTTTCATTGTGTGCTGAACTGGAATTCACAGCTATCAAGGCACCAGGTCACAAGGTGTGAAGATTCCAGAGAGAAATGTACTATAGAAGTGAACCTCCAAAAAGTCCTCCACCCTGTGCACCATTTCCCCTCAAGGCAATTTGCACATTAAGAAACCAAGTAGAAAAGCTGCTCATGAGGCTAAAATGCTCACGCGGGATTTTGGCAATTTCACTGTTCTGGGGAGACAAAAATCTCAACTTCAGGGTTAGGCAAGGGGGAGGAGCGCTGGTAAACACTGGATGACTAAATGCAAGCTGGAAAGAGACCAGCCTGAGCTGTTTCAAGGAAACCTGCATGCACTCCACCTGCCAGCCAGAACCAAGTTATTAATTCCTTCCTCCAGCACCACCCACAGCTTCTACAATTAGGGTGCTAGTAACAGCATAAAATAAGGTTTCCAGTGTTTCCACGAGTAAATGCTGAGCATGATATAAGGTATAGTCTGGAGGACATTTCTTTCTTCTAAGTTGGAAGCATTTGTTTTTTTTTTTTTTTGAGAGATTTTTGCTATAGGGTGCGTGTGCTCACCAGAGAGACAGAGAGAGATAGAAAGCGTGAAATCATAACCCCCCCCCCCTGGGGGGGATGGTCACGCCGCAATCCCTTCTCCTCCATTCTCCTCTCAGGATCTTGGGCACGCATGCACACGCGCCCAGCATGAGTTTAAGCCACGGGGTCCGAGACTCAAACTGCGGTCTACTACATGGGAGTTTAGCGACATAGCCATTACGCCAACTGCTGGTCCCAAGTTGGAAGTATGTCCACAAGTTTGCAACAATAGTAAAATGGATATATAGTGTGATATGTTCAGGAAGGAACTAGTATCATGAAACGAAGCTCAGTTCAGAGCTGGACCCAACAACGTGCCCTTGGCAGTCTCACTGTCTCAATTTCTATTGCTAATCTGGCCACAATTCTCGGTGATTTCAATTTTTCACTCTCCAATTACTCTTCCCCTACCTCTATCATTTGAATGAAAGAACCAACAAAAACTTTAAACATTCAGATTCACTTTAAATTCATGTTCACAGATCTTATAATAGAGATTTCAGTCCAATGCAGCAATAATATTAATACCTGACTTCCTTCGTCACTTCTTTTCTAGAGTCATCAAAATCTCTCAGAAAATACGAGTTTTTCTTGCTGCCTCAATCATCTGCTGGGGCTAGCAGATGGTGTAATAGTTAAGTTGCTGGATTCCTATGTAGTCAACTGTGGTTTGAGTCTTGGACCTGGAGGCTTGAAACTCACACTGGGCATATGTACATACATGCCCAAGATCCCCAAAAAAAGAATGGAGGAGAAGGGACTGCGGTGTGGCCATCCTCCCAGGGGGTGATTTCTCACTCTCTGTCTCTTTCTGTCTGGTGAGCACACATGCCCTATAGCAAAAATCTTTAAAAACAAAAATAAATAAATAAAATAAAAACCCAGCTGATGATATGGCTTCTTATCTCACTGAGGAAGCAGAAGGAACCAGATGTTCCCCATATTTGCCTCCACTGGTAAATTCAACGGTCGATTCTCATGCTTCAGCTTTGTCGATCTGTCAGATTATTTGAGACCTACGATCACTCCCCACCACCCCAATACTCTCTTCACCCGACTTCTAGTACACAGCACTGTTCTGGTCCCTCCTATCACAGCAGCTGCACCTTCAAACGCTCCTCCGTAATTCTTTTTCCTGTGAGTGCTGATTGTTGAGAGTGCTTAGGATGCAACTCAGTCCTGCGTCGTCACGATCTCCACCCCCTCCCTTAACAGCTGATCCACTAAGATCATGGCTTTAAATACTACTCTTAAATATGTGATGACTCCTAAATCTGTATCTCTTACCCACACCTCTCTCCAAACTTACACATCCAAAAACTTACTTGTTATAACCCCTCAGCAAGCACAAAATTCCTGATCTTCCCAACCCTGACCCACTCCCAGATTTCCCTGTACAAATTACATCCTTTGAATTGTTCAGGTCCAAAACTCCTCTGGAGCCACCTTGATGAATGACATATCAAATCTGCCAAGAAATCCTTTGGGCCCTACTTTCAAAACAGATTCATAATCCAACCATTTCTTTTCACCTTTACTACTATTAAAACTTCCCCTGTGTGGGACCAGCAGTTAGCATAATGGCTATGTCGCTGGACTCCCACGTAGTCGACCACGGTTCGAGTCCAGGACCCGGTGGCTTAAACTCACGGCGTGTGCGTGTGTGCCCAAGATCCTGAGAGGAGAATGGAGGAGAAGGGATTGCGGTGTGGCCATCCCCCCTGGGGGGTGATTTCTCGCTTTCTGTCTCTCTGTCTCTCTCTGTCTATATGGCAAGCGCACACGCCCTATAGCAAAAACTTCTCCAAAAAAAGAAAAAAAAACTTCCCCTGTCCAAGTTATCACCTGGATATTCCAATAGCTTCCCAGATTCTACCTAGCTTACCTACATCTATTTACAACATAGCAGCCAAGCCTTTTAAAAGATAATGCTGTTAGGGCCAGCAGGTGGCACAGTGGTTAAAGCACTGGACTCCCACATGGCCAACCATGGTTCAATTCCTGGACCCAGTGGCTTGATAATCACACCAGGCGTGTGTGTGTGCTTGCCCAAAATCCTGAGAGGAGAAAGGAGGAGAAGGGACTATGGCATGGCCACATTTCCTGGGAGGTGATTTCTCACTGCCCCCTCTCTCTGGCAAGAGCACGTGCCCTATGACAAACCCCTCCCCCCCAAAAGAAACCCCAAAACAAACAAACAAAAACCAAAAATACTTTCCCTGGACCCAACATATTTCAACTGCTACTGCCCTACTTTTCTACCTGTTATTTTTAAAAAATAAAATTAAAAAATTACGTATATTCACCAGTGCTAATTCCAATATTCTCATTCTCATATTCAGCCTCTCTTCTGACTTAATCAGAACAAACCCAAAGGTCTCACTCACGGTGCTCAGGGCAGCCTCGCCTGCCACTGCGCCCCGACTCCTCCCGCCCCTCCCCGCAGGCACACGCTCACTTAGTTGGCAGTGCGCCGACTACTCTGTAGGAGCAAGCATCCCAAAGGCTACAGCAACTCTTCCCTTAGTGAAAAGTCTTCATTTCAACCCAACGCGCAGGCTTCACTAGAGTGATTACTTTGCTGAGGAATCGTATCCAGACAGCCCACCTTCTTACCTTAACTGGAGAACGTGTCATCATCTCCCCGGATCCTCTGGGGAATATCCGTGCTTGCGCAATCATTTCCAGCACACTCGTTTTTCCAGCGCTCTGATCGCCAACCACAACCACCTTACCACAAAACAATAACACTCATTCATATTTTTGGAACCAAATTAAATTGAAATCGATTTAGAATACCTGAATATTTAAAAAAATATCTTCAATTAAAGAAATTATTTTTTAAAAAAGCTCTAAAAAATGATGTTTGATACATGTATATGCACTGAAAATATAAACAGCAAAACATTAATTGGGTTAATTATTGCTTTTTTTATTACTCAAATTTTTATGAACGACACATACTAATTTAAATCACTACTTCTAAAACCAGATTACTATAACAACTTTCCACAAATCTTTTCCAAATTTAGTTTACTCTCAACAAACACATTTTGAATTTTACTAGGTTAAATTTTAACATATGCCTAATTAATCCACCATTTAGGCACTTGAACTTACAAATATTATGGATACAAAATATGTGATAGTCTTCCTTCATAACACCGAAATATAAGTAACACAAAAATATAAGGTGCTTCTATTTACTTATTGACTGTCGGAAAACTCATAACATAGTTTTGTTTTTCTATGCCAAAATCGATCATGACTTTTCCAATGACTCAATATATTTATAATGGACCAAAATAAACAGCCGAACAGTACTCAGTGCTTAAGAAACCATCTGGAATACGTAAATAAGACTACACAGGTAAAAACATGTGTGCAATGAGCAAGTTCCCTGTCCGTGAATTTCTCACTCACCCGTGGCAGATGATCTTGTGTATTGTAACTGGCATCGTAATCAGAAAGAACATCAAGAACTTCAGAGTACATGTCAATCAAAGATTTCTGTAAATTGTCAAAAAATTAATATATTATAATAATGGGAACCAGCAGTTAGCGTAATGGCTATGTCGCTGGACTCCCATGTAGTCGACCACGGTTCGCGTCCCGGACCCGGTGGCTTAAAACTCACGCTGGGCGCGTGTGTGTGCGTGCCCAAGATCCCGAGAGGAGAATGGAGGAGAAGGGATTGAGGCATGACCATCCCCCCTGGGGGGTGATTTCTCGCTTTCTGTTTCTATGTCTCTGTCTGTCTGGCGAGCACACGCGCCCTATAGCAAAAACCTCTCCAAAAAAAAAAAATAAATAAAAATATATTATAATAATGAAAACATTAAAGAAAAACAATACTGCAAATGTGTCAAGAGAAAAAAAGCTGATAAATTATTTTTCCGTAATTATTTTTTTCTCTAATTATAAAACTATATCTTCATAGGGACTAGCAGATGGTGTAATGCTTACGCTGATGGACTCCCACATGGTCGACAGCAGTTCGAGTCCTGGACCCAGCAGCTTCAGACTCACACTGGGTGTGTCTATGTGTGTGCCCAAAATCCCAAGAGGAGACTACAGGAGAACGGACTGTGGTGTGGCCATCCCCTCCAGGAGATGATATCTCACTTTCTGTCTCTCTGTCTCTGTGGTGAGCACACATGCCCTATATTAAAAATCTCTCTTAAAAAAAAAAATTATATCTTCATAGTAAAAAGTAAAACAGCACAGAAAAAAAATTCGATCTCTTCATCAGTTTATCTTGAGAAACAATAATTTAATGAAGTTCATTAATTCGGGATTTCCTAACCACCTAATTAAACAATAAAAAAGTTATTTAATACAGATGAGCTAAGAGTAAATGCTCACAGAGGCCATTTCTACCTAAAAGGCCAAAAAGGGGGAAGGGTGACCAACTGCAAGGAAGTGATTCTCTGACAGGTCTGGGGTGTGTGTGACAGAGAGAGTGTGGGGAGGAGTGAGAAGAGCACGCACAAGACAGCGCCCGAGGAAGGACTAACAGAGACAGGATCACGACAGAGGCCGTCCCGTGAGCATGCGCGGCTACGTCTCCTCTGGGGCAGGCTGAAACGAGCGCGGCAAGGGAAGACGCCTGCGCAGCTTCTTTCCATCGAACCAGCACCAAACACGGTGCCTTGCACACGACAGGCTTCAAGGAAATATCCAACGAATGAATGAATAAATACATTAAAAGGGATACCATCGAGCATTAACAATTAAAGATAGGTTTTAATGCCAAGAAAGAAACAAAACAAGGGCTTAAGGTTCCTGTCATGTCTTTAATACCTAGCTAGAATTAAATCACAAGCGACTACCATCTCAGGCACCTAAAAATAAAAAAAATGCCCAGTACCATTGCATTTTACAAAAGAAAATACCATCTCCAAGGTAGACTCTGACGTGCATCAACACTCAGACATGGCTTTTCTTGACTGCCACTCATCTGCCAGTCACGGCTTCCACTGCATGTTGCTTCCTCAGGGGCCTTTGGACCTTGGTTATGGAATGTATGTGCCATGACTTACTAGTTTTGCCACACACTAATTCTGCTGACTCCTGTGAGATCTTAGTTAAAAAGACTCACTGTATTTAATTTAGTACGTATGGTTTAGCTTGGTGGAGAAAAAGATTTAATTTACTGATATTGGCAATTAATAATTGCTGATGAAAACAATGCCAGCAAGTGCTTTCCCAAATATTCTTTAAAATATCTAAGAAACTTTCCTTTAGAAAGAAACAGTTAATTTTTTTTTTAAGCTCAAGAAAGTTGCCTAATATTATTCATTGGAAATACACATAAGGCAATGATGTGAATTCATATTTCAATGTCTACCAACTAACAAGTCTGATTTTTTTTTTTTTTTGGAGAGTGTTTTTTTTTTTTTTTTTTTTTTTTTTTTTTTTTTTTTTTGGTATAGGGTGCATGCACTCGCTAGAAAGAGAGAGACAGAATAGAAAGAGAGAGACAGAAAGTGAGAAATCACCCCCCCACCCCAGGGGGGTGGCCACGCTGCAGTCCCTTCTCCTCCATTCTCCTCTCGGGATCTTGGGCACACACGCACATGCAACCAGCGTGAGTTTAAGCCATCGGGTCTGGGACTTGAACTGCGGTTGACTACATGGGAGTCCAGCAACACAGTCATTACGCCAACTGTGTCTACATTTTACAGATGTAGAAATTAAGCCTAGAAATAAACTAGGTATTTCAAGACAATAAAGTCAGTCATGATAAATGACTCTTAGAGGTATAAAGATTTTATGAACATAGCAAAAAACAATTACAGACTACAATTTGTGAAATTCGTTCATATAGGGAGATACTCTCCAAACCCCAAGAATAGTAGGTTAGAAAGAGTATGTTGACAAACCCCTTCCCTTAAAGACTGGCAGGGCTAACTACATCCCATTAAAGGGCAAAGCCCTGAGGGTTAGCTAACTGTGGTAAACGTTCCATACCTTCAGCTTTCTGTGATGGATGCCTTTGTCATCTTTCTGCAATACTAGTTTTCTCAATTCTTTGTTCTCCTTTTCTAGTCGTTCCAAGATTCTCTGATACTTCAACTGCAACAAAAGAATACACATAAATATGTAAGAGAAAGATGAGTTAATATATAATATTAAATCTAAAATAAAAATCTTCCAAAATCCTGAAACCATATCTCCCATTTAAAATAAAGTACTAGGGAACAGCAGTTAGTGTAATGGCTATGTCGCTGGACTCCCATGTAGTTGACTATGGTTCAAGTCCCAGACCTGGCAGTTTAAACTCACGCCAGGTGCATGTGTGTACGTGACCAAGATCCTGAGAGAAGAATGGAGGAGAAGGGATTGCAGCATGGCCAACCCCCCTGGGGGGGGATTTCTCGCTTTCTGTCTCTCTGTCTCTCTCTGTCTTCTGGTGTGTACACGCACCCTATAGCAAAAAATAAAGTATTATTCAAAAGTTTCTGAAGAAACGCTGAAAAAAATAAAACTATAAACATTGTCTCATATAAACAGTGAAATTCACTTTAATTTTCTATCATAATTTAGAATTTTATTTCAGATATTCTTTGCTACTTATGTTGAAGAAATTATTTTAAAATACTAAAAATTTAACAACTTAAGGAGGCAAGTTTTTAAGTACATTCTAAGAAGTAATTATTTCTCATTCTATCGGAATTTTAAATCTTCATTACTGAGCCATTTAAAAAATTCAGATTAATTCCATTCCCATTATTTTACATTCTAATGAAAATGTGAACAATTAGACAGCAGCTAGCATGACCTAAGCATGGGTTATGTGATGTGTCCTTTCCTAGTGTCTCCCATGGCAGTAACTCCTTTAACCTTCACAGAGACCCTGTGAGGCTGGGATTACACAGATTAGGAACCTGAGGTTGGGGACATGCAGTAGCTGCCCAAGGTCACCCAGCTTGCAGGGGGTGGAGGAACAGGGTTTTGAATATAGGCCCAAGTTAAAGGCTCAAATTCTTCCAGTTTTGTTAAGTGTCCATGTTCAGAAATAACACATTAATATTTAAAATAATGCTATAAAGGCATTTTAAAAGCTAATACATGTAGACAGAATCTTTTGTCAAAGTAGTGGCCTGGCTGGGACCAGCAGTTAGCGTAATGGCTGTGTCGCTGGACTCCCATGTAGTTGACCGCAGTTCACGTCCCGGACCTGGTGGCTTGAAACTCACGCCAGGTGCGTGTGTGTGCGTGCCCAGGACCCCAAGAGGAGAATGGAGGAGAAGGGATTGTGGCGTGGCCATCCCCCCCAGGGGGTGATTTCTCGCTTTCTGTCTCTCTGTCTGTCTCTGTCTGTCTGGCGAGTGCACGCACCCTATAGCAAAAACCTCTCCAAAAAAAAAAAAAGTAGTTGCCTGGCTACACATTTTTTTTTTTAAATAAATTTTATCTTTTGTCATTGGTCTTCCTAATTTTTATTTTTTCTCTAAATATTAACAATGTACAGAAAACTATTAAGAATTACTCCTTGTGCAATTCAGCAGAAAGTTTATGTCAACTTAAAATACAATCCATTTATAATAGAAAATATTCCTTAGAACAGGGTATGAAGAGATTTCAGAAAGTCCAAGAGAAAAATGGAATTAAAGTATGAGTTTATTCTGAAGTAAGAAACATTGAAATGCATGGATAGTTATTCCTTAATATGCCTTTCTATGAAATTTCTGAAGATCTTCCCTTCACCCAATAAATACAAGAGTATCATGATTCTATCTTCAAAGAATGTCCAACATAAGCCAAATTAAAGAAAAACATATGTAGTTGAACTTTATAGTAAGAGATAGGCAGAACTACAAGCTGGGACTCTCCCCAAAAGTTCTAGAACAAAAATTCACAAACCTTTGGATGCATCTGAATTTCTCTTGGGGCTTTTAAACACAAAGATTGCTGGTTCCATGCCCGGTATTCCTGATTTAGTAGGTAAGCAAAGGACTAAGAAATTGCATTTCTAATCATCTCCCAAATGATGCTGCTGCTACGGCTTCAGATAGCATAAGTTGAGAACAATGATTCCTAATCACTAGAATCAACTGGCTGAGAAGCTTTGGAATAGATACAGGTGTTGGTGGTGGACAGTGGTGCAGTGGTAGAACACAAAGTCTACGAGGCTGACCCATGGAGAAGGTTCCAGGTTCACATCAGAAGACCTCCCTGAGCACACTGGGCATGGACGTGTCCAGGATCCTGGGCTAAAGGTGGGGGTAGACTGAGGCCTCAACACTCCATTGAAGGTACTGTTTCTCTTTCTCTCTCATTCATCGAAGAAATAAATTTAAACAACTATACATGGAGGACTTTCATGGAAAAACGGAATTGAAATACAAGTATATTTTGGTGCAAAAAATATTTGAAATCCATTCCTAGTTTTTTCATGACAGGCATTTTCTATGAAATTTGAGGATCCCTAATACATAGTACTACCCAGAGGTCTAGTGTACAGTCAGGTCTGACAGTCAATGAATAGGTATCAAGAAAATCTGCCCCTCAAAATATGCTAGTTTCTGGACCAGCAGATGGCATAGCAGTTACATCGCCGACTGTGGCTTGAGTTCTGGACCTGATGGCTTGAAAATCATACTAGGCGAGTGCGTGTGCGTGCCCAAGGTCCAGAGAGGAGAATGGAGAAGGGACTGTGGCACTACCATCCCCCTCTGGGGGAGTGATTTCTCAGTTTTTCTCACTGTCTCTTTCTTTTCAAGCAGAAACCTCTAAAAACAATAAATAAATAACTAGCTGTTTAATTTTATCAAGATTGATCCTTGTTTTATTTTTTGCCCCCTAGGAAGCCCAAGACAAGTCCTTTTTCTAAGGTTTCTTTTTCTTTTTATTTTTTTCTTCTATTAGAGAGAGGCAGGCACTCCCAGCGGGTCTTCATGCTGTGACATGGGCACTAACCCACCCCTGAGTTCCAAACAGCCCCAGGTCACATGCACTTATGCACTCAGTGTGTTCAACGAGGACTCTGGACACAAACCCAGAACCTTCCCACGGGGGTCAGCCTTGCAGAATATTCCATTATCACTGTGGCACCACCTGGCCCTAATAACGAGTCCTGTAACTTTTAAATATCGCTTATCTATTTTTATGCATTGAACAGAACAGGTCTGTAAAATGACTTATCATCAAATATGAGAAGAGAAAAGCTTTCCAAAGTAATGCCAAAAATGTCTTTAGAAAAGTGTTATCTGATTGGTTATAGCCTTCAGAGAACTGATGGCAAAGGTTCCCAGGGCTCGCTAGAACCATGCGGTGGACAACTCAAGTTTAACGGCTACATAAATCAGCCTATCAATGTAAAAATGTAAGTTTATACAAGGTAAATCACTCTCCCCCTTTTTTATAGAAGTTTTTCCTTAAAATTAGAAGCACAAAATTCCCTTAAAATAGGTCATCACACAGGGAACCAGCATTTAGTGTAATGGCTATGTCGCTGGACTCCCACGTAGTAGACCGCGGTTCGTGTCCTGGACCCGGTGGCTTAAAACTCACGCCGGGCACGTGTGTGTGTGCCCAAGATCCCGAGAGGAGAATGGAGGAGAAGGGATTGCGGCGTGACTATCCCCCCTGGGGGGTGATTTCTCACTTTCTGTCTCTATGTCTCTCTCTCTCTGGCGAGCACACGCACCCTATAGCGAAAACCTCTCCAAAAAAAAAAAAAAAAGGTTTTCACACATCAATAAGCTAACTTTGTACTAATCTCATTCCTTCTTTATTCATTTCTCAATTACCTTTTATATCTATTGACAAGGCTCTATCAATAAATCATTCCATATTTTGATTTGTTTAAAAAATTAATTTCCACGTCACAAAACTTACATTAGAATTAGAATAAGTTTTTCTTACTCATCAGAATTACCTGAGTATGCAGAAGTTCTTCTTGAAGTTGGTCAATTTTTTCTTTGTCTGATACCTAAATATTTAAAATAAATTAATTTTGGTTGAGTAGTTTATATGTTTATTTATACAATAAGTTTTTTTTCTTTAAAAAAAAAAAGGCAGTAAAACCTACTGGGTTCATATGCATACTTAATCAAAGCAAATTTAAATGAAAAGATTATTTAAGGGAGTAAAAATACCTGAATTTGTCATTAAACATAGCTCGGCAAAATTTTATATTAAGAACCAATTATTTTCCTGTTGCCATTCTAGCCATTCTTTGAAAGGCCTGTCAGAAAATAAGACATCAGCATATACCGCTGCTATACTCTTTGGAGGTTGTCTGACTAAAAGCAGAGGGGACTGACTATTCCACCGGGAATAAGTGTTGGGAAATCAGATACCTGTTACTATTTACAGTTAATGAAAAGCTCACTGGTCATAGTTTATCTTTTAGGAAAATATGTTTCACCTCTGTATTGTAAGTCGGGAACTGTCTGATAAACGCAAAGAGTAACTTGCATTTTCAGAGCTTTATGTGGTACCACATGCCAGCTTTTAAACTGTGTCCCAGTGCAACATCTGCTAACCCGTAATACAGAGACTGCATCTGTAGCAATAAAGCCAAGTAAAGCAACTGAAACTGATTTGAACATAAGACAAAAATAGAATGAAAGCAATAGGTATTGTGTAAACTACTTCAAATCGCTCTCAATGCTAATAGTTCTAAGATAAAATACTCAAAAGTAACAAAGAACTTTATAACAGGTTTTAAAGTAGTCACAATACAATTCTAAATACAAAATACAATGATCAGTCGTAATAAAAATGGTGTTATGTATGACAAATCCACATAACTGTGCTTTGCCTTCTTGGTGAGGTGCAGAAGTTGTCATCCTCAGCCTTTAAAAATAATTGTCTAATTTCTGAAAGTCAAAATGAATTTATTTCATAGGAGAAAAACCAAGTTAAATTCATATTCCTTTTCATTTCAATCCTATTCATCTTTGTTCACTGGCTATTTAAGCAATCAAGACACCATGACAGCAATGAGAGAATCTTCAATGATCTGCTTAATAAAGTAGACATTAATAAAATCTTGTCCATGCTATAAAGAATTATATTCAGATTTTAATCACTATTTTTAAACACATAATCAAAATTTCCCCCAAACTTTCATTTGAATACTCCAATGCTTGCTAGAAACAACCAAGTACATTTTTCCTCATCACACCCTATGCCTGATGATCCCTCTAAATTATCTGGTAATTTAGAACAAGATAATACAAAATTCAACTGTTCCACTCCTATACAGCAAGCAGATTGGCTGATAGAAGTCTTTCATTTCGGCTCTATGTGTTCGTGCAGAATGGACAAGAATTATTAATAGTCTCCTAAGCTGTGAGGAGACAAGCAAATTGGAATGGAGCCCACTTCCCAAAGAACAAAACCCTAAAGGCAAATGAAGAAATAAATAATTCCATATTATGATCACATGGCATGCCATCATATTCTAATAGTATGGTCATAAAAATTTTGTCATGCAGATTAAATGCCCAATTCATTTTAAAAGGCACTCTGATCTACTTGGTTCCATTAAGTATTTACCCTACCAGAGCTAAATTAGTATATATTGTATGAACAGTATTAGTTTAAACTGTTTTAGTTTTACATATGAATATTTACTGACTTCATGCAATATATCCCAAATGACTAGAGAAAATCCAACAGTACTTACATCTGGGGCAATAATTAAGAAGGTCATAAAATTACATGAAAAAGACTGATTGTTTATTATAAGCCAAGGGCTACAAGTTTAGCTTAGTAATTTGGTAAAAATAAAAGGGCTATATAAATAGTTAAATTGATATAATGTTATCAGAATATTACACAAATGATCTTTATGCTAATATTAGTATTTAGTAATCACAATAATTTAGACTCTTACAAAATCAGATTTTTTAGGAGTATAAATTTATCATTTGCCTTTCTGGTACCATTGTTAAGGGTAACTCACGCATAATTTACTGACATACTTCCTATCTACTTAGTTGAATAAAACATCAAAACTAATCTAATGCCATATTAAAGGAAGGGTGATGATGGAGTCAGGGATTAGATCTAACATGTTCTAGGAAACAAGATGAAAACCTTTAGGTTTATAAAATAAGTATTAAAGGTGGGTGAGAGGGTACTTAGACCTATCTTCGTAGAGACTAGCACGAGGTATTTTCAATCTATCACTTATTCTAGGTCTTACCTAGCAAGCTGGGTGTATTTTATTTTGACGTGCTATTGGCTAAATTACACCACTTACAACAAGAATTAAGTTTGTGGCCTGTCAGTATATTCGGCTTACATTATAAAATTAACTTCAAACTCACCCTGACAGAAATAGATATCAATAGTCTTGAAACCAGAGCTTTTCTACAATTCCAGGGCTGTGAAACTGATGGGGAAAGAGCGGAATCCTCCGCAGAAACAAGCTAAAGCTGAAAGAGAAAAACCTTTACTAGCTCCTCACAAAACACAGACTGACTTTAGAACGTGAAGTGCTTCTTCCTATTAAGCCACGGGGCCGCTCTGAAATTCCGAAATGTACGCACAGCAGTCACTGTAAAGACGTTATGTACACATCAGGGGAAGCGAACTACCAATGGCAGTTTCAATCTGTCCTCTCTGCTTGGGCGCTTTTGCCCCAAAGACAAAAGAAAACTATACTTGCTACTAATAAGATATTTAAAAATGAAAACCATCTTTTATTTTCAAGAACGTAGGGGAGAAAGAATAATTTAAAAGCAACAAAAAGTAACTGGGGTTTTGTGCCTCAAATAAACTTCAAATGCCTAAAATGATAAAAATCTCATGAATTAAGATTTTGGTCCCTGTAACAGTGAAAAGTCACCTCTGTACTAACTATAAGAAAAGAGGAGGAGAGGATAAAGGGAAATAATCTCATAGAAGAAGAAAAATTGTTTTAAAATCCCACTTACTTCACACAATGTACCTACAAAGTGGGCAGGAACAAGCCCTGTGTGGTGCCCCACTAAGGAATGTACCTTAACTAACAATGGGTAGAGAGACAGTCCTGCTAGGCTCTAATTACCAAACGGGAAAAGGGAGGAATGAAAGGATTAAATGGATAATCCAATAAATATTAGAAATACGATAGATATCTTTATCTCCAAAAGACTAGTGATGGAGGCTTAAACCTACATTATTAGCCTTGGGCAACGTGGAAAATGAAGTAGTATTCATTACTGATATGCCCTGAATTTGTCAGATCCAAAAGTACACCAATAACCTAAATCATAATCTTAAGATCTTAAAATGGCAGGACTATGGGACTCATTTCAAACAATTTTATGGTTATAAAAAGAAAAAAAGAGCAACTTGTGACTACAGCTATATTTACATGTCTAAGAAACATACCAAAACATTAGCTCCTCCCTCTTCTTTCTGTAATAAGACTAAGGTATGGATGGCTTGGACAAAGCATCCGATTTGTCAGGATATTTAAATGGCACACTCGCAGTATATAGAATGTTAAAGGAACACTTAAAATAAGTCTTTTTTTGGGCTCAACACATCTATTTTAAGCACACAGGAAAATAAATTAATTTTTTTCTACCTATTGTTTTCATTCACTGAAAGCTGAACAATATACAAATTCCACAGCCATGGAATTGAGAAAAGTCAGGAAGTAACACTGAAAAAAAAGTTGGAACCATGATGAGTACTCTCAACTATGAACCACCACCAGATGAGGTAAGGTTAGCCAGCAGAATCACTCCCATTATCTACAATATTAGTTGATTTAAGTATTAGAGCCTACAGGAACTTAATTATACAACCAAGTCTTTTTTCCTGAAGAAAGTTTATAATAACTTTAAAACTTTCCTGATCTCACAGATGTAACATAATTGGCTGATTTCAAGATCTCAGAGTACAACTTCAAAATCAATAAATTTATTACACTTTGATCTTAAGTATTTTCAGAACATGAATCTTGTGGTCTACACTGCAGGATTATTTAACAGCCAAAATCATATTTTTAAGAATCTCTTGATTGCACCAATAACCAAATATTTGTATAGGCTTCTGCTTTTATTAGAATCTGTTCTTTAGGGACCAGAATTACATCAAATTTTCAATGTTCAACTCACACTCATCTTATTAATGTAAAAAATTCACAGGATCAGTGTTTAAGAACTATTTACCTTTGCCTCAAAGTTGTCAAAATAGCTTTCTTTTATAAGAATATGAATGTCTTTCCCTGTTGATATGTCCTAGCTAAAACAAAACCTTCACTCTTTAATTTAAATTGGTCATCTACAGCAATCATTTTCATTTGAGAAAAGAAAACTTGGAGTAGTCAAGACTAAGGAGGCAGATTAGCAAGGGTCACCCAATTACTGGACCACATAATAGTAATTCATAATTTGATTCTAAATACAAAACCATGGACCCTCACAGATAATCTCATTTTTGGGATCTAAATATCTACGATTGAACTGGACATTTCAGGTTTTGTCCACCCAGGAAAGTTGCATATTTAAGGATGTATCTTTTATGTTTATTTGGTCAAAAATAACCTCTCAAAACTGGAGTCTATGAATGGCCTGAGGCGACATGATCTTGGCAGAAATGGCTGATTAGTGTGAGCACATCAGAGCCCCCTCCACCATCCATCACCTTGCGCTTCTGTTGGGCATAGGTCGTGCTATACTGGCCAGCAGCTCTGCGTGCTTCCTCTTCATGCTCTTGAATTTGCTGTTGTAAGAGAATGAGCTCACCAAGCAGACCCTGCCATGAGTTTATAATGAGGAGAAGAGGAAAATTGGGGAGGAGAACAATGTTAAACCAAAGGGCACAAAAAAAAAGGAACAGATGTAAGACAGGGAGGGAGGAATGGATAGCTTAGACAAAAATGGAAACTCAGGCACTTGTGGAGCCATCAGACAATGGGGCTCTGTACTGCATTTCCATTTTCCCCCTCAGTAAAATCAGATGTCTCAGAAAAATAAAACAGCAGTTTAAAAAGTGAAAAGGCAAATGCAACAACAAGTGTTGAACAGCACAGCCAGACATAGTATAAATACAAAGTAAAACCTAGACTAGCTGGAATGCTCAGAAAGGTGGCGCTGCAGCTCATTAAGTTTACCAGTAATAGGAAAATCAAGAAAATAAATTCTGCAATCCTTATTTTTGGATTGCTAATATGTACTAGTATATGCATTTGATTTAAAATATATGGGGAAAAAACAAAAACTCATTTTTTTTTAGCAGTGTTGATCTTACAAGTCTAAATCTTCTAATTCTCAACCATAACACTTATGACTGACTTATTAAATTATTATTAAGAAAATATTTTTCCTTGATAGCCAATTGCTTTAATTAAAGGCTATAGTCTCTCAAAACTCTATTATTTGAGTTTTCTAGCATTAAATTAATCAAGGTTTTACATGAATTCATATATTCTATGCGCCTTTACAAATAAATGTGACTAAAGTTTAGAGTTCTTTCTTATAAATTAAAAAATAATGTTTTAGGTTCTATTTTTTTGACTTTTTATAACATCAAATAACTAGTTTGGCTGAATTTCACTTTTTATGAGCTGTTTTGACATTAAATAGAATTAGCCTCTGAGAATATAGACAAGCATATATCAATTACTAAACTAAAGAACTAAAAGAATATAATTAAGACACAGCAATAATACAGTCATGAAAAATTAAAACTAAAAAAAAATCTGGACCTATGCACAAAATAATTACCTTTTCTATTTCTAAAATTCATTCCACTTAGTAATCATAAAATATTAAATCAACACAATTTGTATTATGACATATTCACATGAAATATGATACCAAAATACAAGTAATTTTCTGTAAAGCATTCATCACTGGCCTATCAGATAATCTCAAGAAATGTGGAGGAAAAGAAACAAGGAATTGACAATGCTCTAAACCTAATATGTTCTCAATTAGAAATCCTAAAAAGTTTCAATGAATGAGGAAACACTTTAATTTGCATCAGAACAGTGTTCTAGGAGAACAATGGGCTCAGTTTTTATCAAATAATAACAATAGTTAGGAAAACCTATTTATCAAATACTGAATAATAATCTTAAGTTGAAGTGTAAATAGCTTCGGAGCTTTCTTAAATGACTGCCAAAAATATTTTATCTTCTTTAAGTAGAAAATCTTTTAAAACAAAATACTAGTTAACATTACATTCAAAATTTAATTAGGAAACTCATCCAGAGGTTGATTACTTAATTCACCAATTATAATTTTAAGGCTTACATAAACTTAAAAGTTTTCCAGAACAGCAGCAAATACCAACAGAAGAGTTAATATTTATAATAAAAGATTTTAAATTAAGGAAATGCTAACATATAACTTGGGGGATTTCTATTGTCGGGTTCTTAGTGTTAACACTTTAGGCTATGATCATTGCTAGTATTATACAATGATAAAACTAGTTGACAAAGGATGAAACCTGATTTTTTTCTCTCATATCAAGTGAAAGTTCAACTTTTTTTAGATATTGTGGTACAAATTATGTTTATAAAAACATGAAATTACCCTTAAAGATATATCTTTTAAGTAAATTGGTTTTATGATCGACACATCAAAGAAAAACAATACTAACTCACTATCCTTATCCGTAAATGTTTGCCATTTTTAAAAATATCTTTTTTGCTTTTCATCAAGTGGAAAGAAAAGTCATCTAACTTACTCGTTTGATCACTTATTTGATCATTTCTACTCATCCAAGTGTTTAGATATTTCAAACAATTCTCTTTAAAGAAGGCTTCCTTGGTAAGTTTACACAGTAGTGTATGTGCTGTATTTACATAACAAAGTATCCCAATTTATAAATGCCAAAGCAGAGAGAAAAACATTTTCCACATTTGCAAGCTCTCCTGGTCTGCCAGGAGGCCACTCTTAGTTGTTTACAGTGGCACACCCCTCCCTAATAATCCGCTGCTTACTTCTCTCTGCAGCTGTATGAACTCTACGTCTACAAGAAAACCCTTTCTAGAGACACCTCACTTTCCTTCCAAGTCTGTAACTGAGGCACTGTTATGTGATGATAGTTGAAATTAACTGTTACCTCCTGAAAAAAGTAGGAAGAAAACAAGAATTAGACATAGAAAATGCTATTTGCACTATATTGCGCATCTTAAGGAGGTTATCCTTAATGCCCACATTTTAAGCATTAAATATATAGCGTCTAAGTTAATGCTATGTGGAACATGAAGAGAAAGCAATGTATCTACTGTGCAAGATACACTCTTTGAATCTACAAAATACATTCTCAGTTAATACTATACTAAGGCTGGACATATTCTCAAGAAATAGCATACAATTGTTTTTACGTATATATACATAAAATATGGCATTGTTACAAATAACATTATCATTGTCAACAACTTGAGACCATAGAACAGCTAAACATCTCCTGTGTACTGTCCGTTTGACATTGCAGACTCAGTCTCACATTTCAGGTACGACAGACATTCTCAGTTAAAAAAAAATATACCACACCAAGAAAATCAGTAAGAACTCTAGAAAACAAAATATAAAATGAAAATTCTGTGCTAAACTAAAATGTAATGAGTTTGGTGGGAAAAATTTTAAATAATCTTGAAACGTGATAGGATCTGAATGTTTGTTTCGCCAACCCCCAATCTGTATTGAAATCTAACCCTCAATATGAAAATACTGAGAGTTGGGACCTCTGGGGAGGTGATTAGATCATGAAGGCTGTAGACGTATTACTTTATAAAAAAAAGACCCCAGGCCAGCAGGTGCTGTGGTGGTTGGGGCATTAAGACTCCCACATGGGCGAACATGGTTTGAGTCCTGGACCCAGTGGCTTGAAAATCATGCAGGGCCTGTGTGAGTGCATGCCCCAAATCCCAAGAGAAGAATGGAAGAGAAGGGACTGCAGCATGGCTATACCCTCTAGGGAATAATTTCTCACTTCCCCCCTCTCTCTTTCTCTCTCTGTGAATGAAAGCACCCTATAGCAAAAATCCTAAAAAATAAAAAGTAAATTAAAAAAATGTAAAAAGACCCAGAGAGCTACCTAGCTCCTTCTGCTATGTGAGAACCCAGGAAGAAGGCACTGTCTATGAGTAAGAAGGCCCCCATCAAACGTCAAATCTGTGGGCATCTTGACCTTGGGCTTGCCAGTCTCCAGAACTGTGAGAAATTAATGTGTGGTTTACAAGTCATTCAGTTTATGGTACTTTGGTTTTGGCACCCCCAAAGGGACTAAGACAGTTATGTTACCCATATATGAGTACCCTTAAAATATTACTAAGCAATATCTAGCAGTTTTCCAGCAAAGCAAGGCACCTCTCCTGCTCCCTTTTATGCCTCGCACCTAGAAAAGGCCTGCCACACATGGAGTGGGTCGGTCACTAGGTAGAGTAGGAGGCTGTGGCACAAGTTTGTTGCCTGAAGGCATCACATTATGAAGTACTTTTACCTAACAATCATTTAATGTTTCTAGCATAACAACCAAATTGAGTTTCCCAAAGTGTGTTCATTCTGTAAATAAGCTACGTACATGTCAACCTTCAAACTCATTGTCCCATTTCTCCCAATCCTCAGAAAAGACTCCATCCAAGAAAAATGAGAAAAAAATTCATCAAATAATATTAAGCTGTAACTCACACAATAATTCAAAGTGTAAAGAAATAACAATCATTGTCATAATCATCATTGCATCCTCCTTTTTTATATAAAAATTATTTTAATTCATTACTGGTTCTCTGATTTGACAGAGAGAGAGAAAGACAGAGAAAGAGAAAGCAAGCAAGAAAGCAAGCTGCCAAGTCTGAGACTTGAACCATGGTTGACCACGTGAGAATCCAGTACATTAACTACTGAGTCCCCTGCCAGCCCCTCACTTCCTCTTTTTTTTTTTTTTTTTTTTTTTTTTTTTTTTAAAAAAAAAGAGAGATTTCTGCTATAGGGCACGTGCGAGCTCTCTGGGGAGACAGAGAGATGGAGAGACAGAAAGCAAGAAATCACCCCCCAGGGGATGGCCTCACTTCAATCCCTTCTCCTCCATTCTCCTCTCAGGATCTTGGGCACGCACACACATGCACCTGGCATGAGTTTAAAGCCACTGCACCATTCTCCTCTCAGGATCTTGGGCACACACACACATGTACCTGGCATGAGTTTAAAGCCACTGCACCATTCTCCTCTCAGGATCTTGGGCACGCACACACATGCACCTGGCATGAGTTTAAAGCCACTGCACCATTCTCCTCTCAGGATCTTGGGCACGCACACACATGCACCTGGCATGAGTTTAAAGCCACTGCATCCGGGACTCAGACCGTGATCAACTACGTAGGAGTCCAGCAGCATAACCATTATGCCATCTGCTGGTCCCTTTCTTTCTCTTCTTAATAACTGATGTTTTCTATTACTACGTTTAAGGTCTCATATTAAAGAACTTTAATAATCTTCATTACAACCCTCCTTTATCAGAAGGGGCAACCAAAACTTTAGAGAAATTAAGTTAACTTGTCCAAGATGACACAGTTTAGAAAGTCTGCTCGTGATATGATCCTGTAATACTGTCTTGCTATTTTCAAAGTGTCTTTAACCCACCAGTTTCACTCTTTATTTAAAAGGGGGAAATGGTAGTACTACAATATACAAAAGGCATATTAAAATTATCCCTTAGAGTGGGAGTTGGCAAATTATGGTGGACTGGCTACATAGTCTATGGAGACATTGTGACCTTCAAGTCTAAAGTATTTACTCTCTATACCTGTAAGGAGAAGATTGCCAATAGCTGAATTAGGCGTTTTATAGTAACTTTGGTCTAGCCAAAGATCTCAATGAAGGTGAAGACTTCTTCCCTTTTTCATTAAAAAAATACGCCTAAGCACTAAAGTACTCTTCAAAGTTTGAACAATTTTTTAAAAAGTACTCTTCAAAGTTTGAAAATTTTTTTTATTGGTTAGCAAAAAATAACTATTTTTCTATTTCTGTCCCTCCCAGTAATACCTAACTCTACTTAAGATATTTATAGCCAACTGAAAAATGTTTACTATTGGTTATCAGAAGAAAACAGTTCTTCCCATTTGGGATTATTTAGCTTGTTCTAATCCAGAAATAACATATTCTATTTTATAATTTGAACAATTTTTATAAATAATTTTAAGAGCTAAACAAACAGCTTGACTATTAGCAGTAATTAGAAATATAGGTCAAACATCTCTAATTCAAAAATCCAAAATCCGAAGTGCTCCAAAATTAGAAATGTTCTGAGTATCGGCATGACACCAGACATGGAAAATTCTACATCTGGTTTCACATGACAAGTTGCAATCAAAATGCTACAATACAACAATACCGTAAAAATTACCTTTGGGTTGTGTGTATAAGCTGTATATGAAACATAAATAAATTCTGTGTTTAGACTTGTGTCCTCTACCCAAGATAGCTCATCAGGTAAATATTCTAAAATCCAAAATGTAAAACCTGAAATTCTTTCAGTCGTGAGCATGAAGGATAAAGAAAACTCCATGTGAATTACAACTTCAACTCAATCCTGTTTGCTCAAAACCATTACCTAAAAATGGTATTTTATACACACATACATATATATATATATATATATATATATATATATATGTGTGTGTGTGTGTGTGTGTACATATTAAATAAAAATATGCACAGTTCCTTGAATGACATGAAAGTGCAGTGTGCCCTTCTATTACTATGGAGTGAACAGTACGTCTCACCACTCCCCTTCTCCCGATGCAGACATTTCTCCCTTTCGTCCTCTGACCTGCCAGCTTCTCACCTACCACATTCCAGTGTACAAGTGGTCTGGCTTCTGGCTAAGCACCTAACCTCGTTACCGGCTGCCAGTCGCTCAGGAAACTTAAGAGTTCTTGAGTATATATGGCTACTTGATGGTGCTGGATGTGAGAATTTAATTTTGTCACTTCGATGTGATCTGCTGTATAAGGAATCCCAGAAATGTAAATGCTAATGTCAGGCCACAGTTTTATTCCAACCCAGAAAATCAAGTATGTGAACCACCTTACTGCCTTGTTCTCAATAGCTGCCAAATATGAAAGCCAACGTTCCCGGTAATGGGAGCAGATAAAAGTGGGGGCCCACCCCTGTTGGCATCCACAAAGTTTATTTACTTTGAAATAGGCTCTCTCTCACTGAGTTAAGTCAATCAACTGTTTCTGCGAAGGGCTCAACACTGTCCTAGGTGCTCTGAGGACACGGATTTAGTGACAGAAACAGCCCGTTAGATAGTAAGGATGCAAGCTAAAGTAAACACTGTCTCGTATGGCAAATGTTTTAAACGCTGAGAAGATAATGCTTAAATGAAACTCAAATGGTTATATTAAGGCTTTATGAAGATAATAATTTAGCTATACTTTAACAATGGCTGGAAATTACACAGAAAGGAAAGATATTTCAGTTGGGTGGTACAACATAAACCATAAAAACAAAAATTGGAGTAACATTTTGAAAATAAGAGCCTTAATGCATTATTACTTAATAGCGCTATTTAAAACAGTAATGCTATTTTCCACGATTTAAGCCCTTAAAAAGTTCATCAAATATTTTCTATAAATGTAAACGTCCTTGTCATCTTCAGAATGGCCATACACTTTTTGTCAGGTGCTTGTGGTCAATCAGGACAAAAGTGCAAATGAAAACAATCTCATTTGGAAAGTCAATTTTCACTAGAATAATCTTATAGAATCTAAAAAAGGAGACATACTATGTGGTCTTGTCATCTACATAGGAGGGGGTCTTCAAAAAGTTTATAAAAAATATTATGAAAAAGCAAGGGGCCAGCTGGTGGCATGGTAGTTAAGGCTGCTGAGTTCCAAATAGCCAAATGCATGATTTGAGGCCCAGAACTAGAGGCATGAAAATAAACACTGGGAATCTATGCGTGTGCCCAAAATCCAGATAGGAGAATGGAAGAGAAGGGACTATGATGTGGCCATCCCCCTGTAGAGTGTGTTCTCACTCCCCAAACCTTTCTCTCTCTCTCTCTGACAAGCACACATGCCCTACAGTAAATTAAAAAGAAAAATAAATAAAAAGTATGAATTTCTAAAATTTTTTGCATTGGGACCAGCAGTTAGCGTAATGGCTATGTCACTGGACTCCCATGTAGTCGATAGCGGTTCGAGTCCCGGTCCTGGCGGCTTAAACTCACGCCGGGCGCGTGTGCGTGAGTGCCCAAGATCCCGAGAGGAGAATGGAAGAGAAGGGATTGCGGCATGGCCATCCCCTCTAGGGGGTGATTTCTCGCTTTCTGTCTCTCCGTCTCTCTCTGTCTTTCTGGCTAGCACACGCGCCCTATAGCGATAAACCTCTCAAAAAATAAATAAATAAATAAATTTTTCGCATCAAAATAGATACTTTAATTCCATTTTCCATGAACTTTTTAAATACCTTCATATATTATGACTGATATATATAAAAATCTTCTCATTTACAAATCAATTGAGTCAATTAATCCACTCAAACAAGTTCACCACTCTAATTCCCAATTTGTCTTCATGTAGTTCAGGTTTCCAAGTCTCATAATATTCAGTTCACACCAGGGATTACTTCTAGTATTTTCTTCCAGTAGATGCAAATTTTAAAATTTCCAATTAACAAGTTATTTATTAAAAAATTGATTTTATGGTATGTAAATCATACTTCAATGACGTAGTCTAGGTTAAGGTTATTATTTTTTTCAGTGTTTTATTAACTGAAGATATGTATCAGAATTTTTGATCCCATATAAATAGTGTCCACAAGCTGAACTGATATAAATCCAGACAAAACCAAAGTAAATTGACCCTGAGCCTTTGAAGCATTATGTGAGACCATGCTCTCTCTAGACTTTTGGAAGACCTCTATTACAACTTTCCAGGACACCTAAGTCTAGTGATCCCAAGCTGGGAACCACAGGAAATCAGTTCATCTCATCTTCCATTCTGTCTGACTCAAGTCAAATGATCAGAACTCTATGTTGCTCTCAACTACCTGTCGTTTTCACTTGAATTGACCTGGAATGATTCTAATTATGTCTCTTCTTGCCAGCCCTTCTCCAGATGTATTCTCCTACTGGAAAAGACAAATCTTTTTGTTGTTGTAGTGGTAGAAATGTTTTCCAATTACAGCACTTTTTATAAAAATCTGATTTACTTTTTTTTTCTTTTTATATTTTAGAAGTCTAGCTAGAAACTTTGACAATGAAACTAACACATGACTGCTTCAAACCCTGAATATTGGATTAAATCTGAGACTCTCAGACACTAGACTGAACCAATCAAAAAGGTATCAGCTAAACTCAAGATATCATCCCACCACCTCTGACTACTGCCTAAATTTCAAAATTTACATCTGAGTGATTCTGAAAAGTCTACCACTCAGGGAAGGTCTCCCTATGCATGCTTGCATTCAACTACCAATTAGCAGGTAAGTCTCTTAAAATTGTTACTTTATCTGCATTTTATCTGAGCTGCTCATATTCTTAGGCATGACAGGTAACGGTCAAGTCTTGGAAACACAATGTGGCATATTATAGAAATTAAAACCATTAGTTAGGTCTAGAGGCACTTTTTTGCATAGTAAAGTTTTGTATTAGCATTTGCTACAATTTAACCTGTAAATAAAGCAGCTTAATTACAACTCTACATTCAGTATTTACAAGTAGTTGAGAAAAATAATTGGTAAATTTTTAGTGGATTAAATTATCATGAATTAAGAAAAAAGTTAAGTCTACGAGGACATTTATCATCAAATAAGCAAAAGAATAAGTTATAACATAGAGCAATAAATGTACTTTCATGTCTAGTCCATAAAGTAAAATTTTTAAGCATATCACATTCCCAAAAGTATATTCCATTCCTTCTTCTACACTGCAGAGGGCCTGATCAATTATTGGTTAGTCATTTATCTCCTTCGCAGGGTTTTAAGGAATTATCCCTGTCAGATCCTGAAACACGTTTCTCATTCACCAAAAGGATCCCAGGCCACCTCAGAGACAAAGCGGACATATGGACCTCCTCTAACTGATCTAAGCAAAAGGAAATCTTGTCACTCAAAGACCCATGTTACCATAACTGTGACAAAGGTCCCCTCCTCCTAGTCAGACTAGCTCCCATCTGTATACTAAGTTTACTTGCCTTAAAGGCCAAGGTCTTGGCTCAAATTAAGCTGCACACATTAGGTTAATTTCTACTTAAAATTTTCCCCCAGTAGCATTGACAGTCACTGACTGTCCTTTGGTTAAAATGATGTCAATGCAAAAATCAAGTTAAGGGGCAAACACACATACACACATTTTGCAATATGCATTCTCCAAAATATAAAGTTAAAAAGCAAAAGAAAAAATACATTTAAATATTAAAATTTGGAAAATCCATGTAAAAATTCCAAAGTTGAAGAACAGATAAAGAGGGACCAGCAGTTAGTGTAATGGCTCTGTCGCTGGACTCCCATGTAGTCGACCGAGGTTTGAGTCCTGGACCCGGTGGCTTAAACTCACGCTGGGCGTGTGTGCGTGCTTGCCTAAGATCCCGAGAGGAGAATGGAGAAGGGATTGCGGCATGGCCACGTCCCCTGGGGGGTGATTTCTTGCTTTCTGTCTCTCTGTCTCTTTCTGTCTATATGGCGAGCACACGTGCCCTATAGCAAAAAAAAAAAAAAAAAAAAAGAACAAAAAGAACAGGTAAAAAGATGAAAGCCGACAGTCATCTCCCCTTATCTGTGGTTTCACTCTGCAGGGCCAGTCACTCACAATCAACCTCTGTCCAAAACAGCTAGTACAGTACAATAAGGTATTTTAAGAGAGACAAATCACATTCACATAACTTCTATTACAGAACATTGTTATAATTTTTCAACCTTATTATTGGCTGTTGTTAATCTCTTGCTGTGCACTTAACTCATAAATTAAATTTTAAGATAGGTAAAACATAGTCTATATACGGGGTTCTGTACCATCTGTGGTTTCGGGCATCCTCTGTGGGTCTTGAACATATCTCCCAGAGATAAAGGAGGTCTACTGTATAATCAATTATTTCCTTTTTCTGTACCCCTACTAAACATAAAATTATATCTCTTGATGTACTAGGACCATAATAATCTTCTGTATAAAGCTGCATATTCCTCATTTAATTTAAAAATTCTCCTAGAATATTTTCCATAATCTATTTAGCTAGATATTATTAAAAAAAAAGTCAAGGAATCAGTTATTATGCCAATTCCAAAAGAATGAAAAAAGTGAAGAGTAGGAAAACATCAGGTAAACATTTTAAATACAGAGCAATGTAAGTTATTCTTATCAACAATTCTCCTAGAACTTCATATGTAATATACTCTTACAACTTTTATATGGATTTTCATGCACATATGTTGAAACTGATGCACTTTAACTCCACATATAACTTCACTGACTCTCAATATAAAAGAGTTGGTTAATTCTATATGATAGTCCATTTTCTATTCTCTTTAATATTTTCTCTACACGAAACTTAGGCCCTAGAAGTTGTTTCAAGAGAAAAAGGGTTCTGTTGTTAAGCAAAAGCAGAAAACAGTAGATTTTGACTCCTCTTAGAGATTAAAAATGCATAGCAATATAATAAGGTCTGTGAAGTCCTAAGAAAATCTGCTTGTTTTGTCTAAAACCAGCTTTTCTTAGTTATTTTACAACCCTTTCTTAGGGACAGCCTTTCTGTCCCTACTTTCTTTCTTACACAAAATATCTGAAGGAAATGGGCTTCTCTAACTGTATTTCCAGAACTGCCACGTAACATAATACCTTGCATTCTACACTAAGATTATAAGAATATCTCTACTTAGATGCTTTCGTATTTGCTCCTCAGATGTTAGCAATTTTCAAATCTTCCAAAAAGGTAAAAATGTAAATCAATCCTCTAAGACTACCTACTTGAAGGATTCTCTTTTATACTTACCTTTCTATAATGCTTGTCACTTTCAGATCCATGATCTGTAGCTCTGAATGCTGTTTCTCCAGGTGAACCTTAAAGATAAATGTTGCACTCCTTTAAATTCTCCAATGATGTCATCAGCCTAAACTAAATTCCAAATTATGTCTAACCAATTAAAAGGTAATTGGATTTTAAGAGCAATTTAGGTCCAAAGCATCAAATCACTTTATTTTTATTTTAAGGAATATTTCTGGTAACCTATGTAGAAAATTTAAAACAAAAAAACTATAGCAAAGCACATATTTAATCTATTTAAAAAATATAGAACTAAAAATTACAATAAAATAAATAAAACCACATTTGGGAAAGATTATTTTTATATATGAGAGTACTTACACTTTGGCCATTTACCCCTGCCATTACAGATCACATATTACAATAGAAAAACAAATTTAAAATATCAACCATGACAGGGCAGATGAGACAAACTAAAATTACTTTTCATTTTGATGATCAAAAACAATTAGATCTATTTCAGAAAATAATTTGGCTAAGCAAATTTTCTTTTAATAGCTTTAATCTTATTTTATATATATATATATATATATATATATATATATATATATATATATATATATATTTAGGAACTTTATTTATATCATAGAATAATTATTTCAATATTTTATTATTTGCACCTAAAGTATATTGAGTTTGCCTAACATAGTTCTGGGGATTTAAGATTCAGCATAAGCAGCATCCTAAATTTGGTCTGTAATTTTATTTGCAACTAGTTTATTAGAAGCATTTAAAAGGCATGTTAAGGTCAGCAAAGATGTCTGTTTACACACCTAACAAGAGAAGTAGGTCAGAAGCTCCTATGACTTCACTAACCAATTTGTGACCTGTGAAAAATCAGCAAAAGGGGAAATAGAAATGTAAAATTTAACAGGAATGAGCAAACAAAGGTGTCTGAGATCTCAGATTTATATTATGACAGGGCAGTAACTGGACAACTACGCCAGGACTAACCTTAAACTCTACTCATCATGGTCCATCATAGTTAAATTTTTTATAAAATTGCCAAATTGGCTCAAATCAATTATGAAAAGCAAATACATAGGAAGTCTCATCTACTTGTCAAGAACAAGCAATTTTTTTCCCCTTGATGACTAAAAGCAAAGCATGTTTAAGCTTATATAAATTTTCACTTTATTGGGCTAGATAAAACCACTGTACCTCAAAACTTTGTGTTTATCTTTTCTGTTATTTTTATTGTTGTTGTTATTATTATTATTATTAGAGGTTTTTGCCATAGGGCAGGTGTAGTCACTGGAGAAAGACAGAGAATGTGAGAGGAAAAAAGTGAGAAATCACCCCCTTGGTGGGGGGATGGCCATGCTAGAATCCCTTTTTCTCTACTCTCTTCCTGGGACCTTGAGCACACACACACACACGTGCCTGGTGTGATTTTCAAGCCACCGGGTCTGAGTCTCAAACTGAGGTTGGCCATGTGGGAGTCCAGCAACATAACCATTATGCCATCTGCTGTCCCCCTATCGTTTTATCTTTTAAAAACCTTTTTTTCACTTGTACTAAATACTATAATTTAAAATATGGGAATAAACAAACAAATATATCCATGCATTTTTCCTCTATGGATCTTAAAATTTTAAATGAGACCAAACAGGTCCTTTCTTACCTGTGGTAAAAAAGTCCTTCAATAAGCTGAGGCTTTCCACAATCTTCTCAAAGTCTGGTGCTAACTTTGCAAGGTCTTCTGAGTCAGGAAGGGCTTTCCTGATTTTCTCTGGAGATCAAAAATACATAAATAACTTCAAAATAAGAACATGTGTCAAATATTATCCCAAGGCTATAAAAATATTACCTTGTTTAATTCTTACAACAACCTTAACTAGCTACTACTATGAGTCCCATCTACAGAGGCAGAACTGGGACACCCCGTAGGGACGTGGAGGAGCCAGGGTTCAAGTCCCAGAAGTCTAGCACAAGAATCCAGGCTCTTGGCCACAATGCTGTGGTACTGGCAAATGCATCAGGCTGAAAAGCTCTCCTTGAAAGTATCAGAAAAACAATTTGAAAGTGTGCTATCTTTGTAAACACCTGTCAACATAACACAGTTTTAGCTTTAAGAGCTGTAAGTGCGTGTAGAGATTAATTCCATTTCATTATACACCTAAACAAAGAAGAGAGCTGCCTAAAAGAGGTTTAAGAACAATAATTTCATAAAATTTTTTTTAAAGATCACTATAATTATTAGCAATCGTATCTATCAAATATACCTTTTTCTTTCTTTCTTTCTTTTTTTTTGGAGAAGTTTTTGCTATAGGGTGCGTGCACTTGCCAGAAAGACAGAGTGACAGAAAGCAAGAAATCACTGCATCCCCCCCTTCTCCTCCATTCTCCTCTCGGGATCTTGGGCACGCATGCACACGCGCCCAGCATGAGTTTAAGCCACCGGGCCCAGGACTCAAACCGTGCTCGATAACATGGGAGTCCAGCGACGTAGCCATTATGCTAAATATACTTTTTACTTATCTATCTGTTCAAAAAAGGAGGGGCAGCGGCTGGCTATGGGAAGAAACCACTCTGGATGCTAACAGATTTTTAAGGAACTTAGCAATAAAATGTAAAAGTCAGCAAAGTATTCAATCAAGAAGTGCTAAAAGTGATGTTTAGAAAGGCTTTTGGGCAGCATGAGAATGCTGACAAAATGTATTAGGTAACGAAAGACATGATACCAATATGTATGGTTACTATGACTATATAATTTTTTTTTTTTGGAGAAGTTCTTGCTATAGGGCACGTGAGTTTGCCAGAAAGACAGAGAGAGACAGAGGGACAGAAAGCGAGAAATCACTCCCTGGGGGGGATGGCCACACCACAATCCTTTCTCTTCCATTCTTCCCTTGGGATCCTGGGCATGCACGTACACATGCCCAGTGTGAGTTTAAGCCACTGGGTCAGGGACTCTAACCACAGTCGACCACATGGGAGTCTAGCGATGCAGCCTTACACCATCTGCTGGTCCCAGACTACATAACTTTTAAAAAGGAAAAAAATTATTACTTACATGTGTATAAGTACAATTAAGAAAAATGCTCCTTAGAACAGCAGGAACTATATTAAAGTGATGGACTACTGGCTTAGTTTTTCATACAAATTTTTTCTTTGATAGTCTATTACTTTTATTCATTAAAATAAAATTCTTATATATTAGTCTCATAAGTTAAGAAATTATCTTAACATAACTATTTCTCTTTCCTAAAAGATAAACCCCCCAAAATATTTTAACATAGATGATACAAACCAAAATCAATATACTCATCGATTTCCCACACAAAGTCTGGCACAATCCATTTATAGTCACTAAGGTCAGGAATCATATCTTTCCACTGATCAAAAGTCTAAAAAAATAAGAAAAAATGTCAGTCAGGTGCTTAAATAACATTAAAAATGAAAAAAATAATTAATTAAAAACACAGTAGCCTAATGAAGAAACCAATTTAAGTAGTCTCAGCCTCTTAGAAACAAATTATCTCAAGCACATAAAACATATAAATACTCCTTTATTAATCATGGAAAATGTGACAGCTCAAAATATATTATTTCAAACTTGTTTCATCATTTGGCTTTAAATAAAGACAAACGAAAGGAAGGAGAGGTAGAAGGTAGACCGACCAAGAGACCAGACACCTTGTCTCTGGTCTGAGAGCGGTCAAGTGGCTGAGTGAGCATGTGACCTAACTTTCCCACCTGTGCTATCAAGTGACAAAGCTCAAGTCAAAGCTAGAAGGTTTCCCTCACAGCCCAGTGCTCCTTCCACTAGTCCACTTTTATCTCCTAAAATTATAGCTAAGATTCGGAAGGTATTTCCCTATTGGTGCCACTAAAATAATTTAATACACAATAGAGACACATGACAACTATCAATACTTAAATGTCCAACTGTATTCTACTACACTGAAGAAAAATAATTCATGCTACAGAAACTTAAAACAATCATGTTAGAGTATCTAGAAAACCAGAAGGAACATTGAACTTACCTTTTTGGCTGTGTAGCCACCCCCGACAGCAGATCCTAGTATGAGATAGCGAAGCTTTAAGAGCCTTGCAGCTAACCTTGCTGGCCAAAAATTCCTGTGGGGCTGGTAGCCATATTTAATTGGAGAAAGTTTCAATTTACGTAAAGGAAGGTTAGTTAGAGAAGAGAATTGCTGACATGATGTCCTTAATTGAGGTCTTTGAAGCTTTAAGGTAGAATGATGTGAATGATAAAAACTTCGTGAAACCAGGTGCAGTTTTTGTAATGGTAAGCTTCTTTTTATTCCAGAGTTGTGTTTTACTAAAGATTGGCAGACTTCACTAGGAAAAAATAAAGTATGGGAGAAAGGTCAGACAGGGTAACAATGCAAAGAAAATGACATTAAAAAGAGCAACATACTGAAGGAAACACACACACACACACACACACACACTACTTTTTGTAAATTGGTAACCACAATGTAACATAATAGTTTACATTTATTAACCATTTACAATGTGCCAGGCACTGTTGCAGCACGAGCTATTTCCTTTAATCCTATTATGAAACTACTAGAATTATTCCTCTTTTTTTTTTTTTTTTTTTTTGGAGAGGTTTTTGCTACAGGGCGTGTGTGCTTGCCAAAGAGACAGAAAGCAAGAAATCACCCCCCGGGGGGATGGCCACGCCACAATCCCTTCTCCTCCATTCTCCTCTTGGGATCTTGGGTACATACGCACATGCACCTGGCATGAGTTTAAGCCACTGGGTCTGGGACTTGAACCACAGTTGACTATGTGGGAGTCCAGCGACACAGCCATTACGCCAACTGCTGGTCCCAGCCCCAGTAGTAATTCTTCAGAGCCTGAACTTTAGCTTACTATGTGTGGGCTACAATCTGGTCCAAGGAATTGAAATTGAAAAGAGAAAAGGTGGGGACTTGTTAACAGCAAAAATGCCTGCAAACTTGCTTTTGAGTACAAAAATCCTATTTGCTCAGACCCCAACATCTACATTTCCCAATCCAGATGGCAAGGGATGGAAATCAAGGAAATCAATCAGTCTCACCTAAGGCAACCAGGAAAATGAAAGTAGGGGGGAAAAAAAGCCCCCAAAGAGAAGGATTCTAAATGTACATGTAAACTGTCCCAGCTCTCCTCTCTTCTTTTTCTTGCAGAGAACGAAAGTTGCCAACAACCATATGCCTGCTCTCATTCAACCCACATTCATAGTTCATTACAATGGGCCAGGCCTGACTATTAATTCACTTAATGACATGGGGCTGGAAACTTCTTAAGAAAAGGAATCAAGGGGCACAGAAACAATACTGTGAATGAAAATGGTGGGTGGAACGGGTGTCCCTTGTGTTCCAACTATGTACCAGACATTATGCTAGAGCTTTGCACAAATGCTACTGTTAACTCTTGGTAAGGTAAGTATCCTTATTTTACAATTTCCTTTCCTAACAGTATGTCTTACCTAAGGCAGAATAACTAGTAAATCATGGAAGAGGGATGAATCTAGAGTCGGCCCAGAGAAGCCCAAATTCTTTCGACAAGAGACCCCAGCGGGCCAGTGAGCAGGAAGCAGATGTACAAAGAGATGTGGCTCCAGATGGTACTGAGGTGACATTCTGGAGTACCTGCACCCTTTTCTGGAACTCTCAGGATGGCGCAGGACAAGGCCTTGCTCTGATTCAACACTCAGAAGGAACCCTCCAACTCAAGAAACCTGAGGAATACAGGATTTAATAGAGGGAGAAAGGAGATAGTGCGGGACTTAAATACACTGCTCATTTTGTAATTCTGTATGTAAATGTTATTCCTGGTCACTGACCTACTTTTTGTAAAATGGTAAACATTCTGTACTTTTTAAAAAGTTCTATCTCAAAGATAAGTCACGATTTCTGCTACCTTATAAAAAGTAAGTTCCTGGGGCCAACAGGTGGTGTGATGGTTAAGGCAGCTAGACTCCCACATGGCTGACCGTGGTTTGAGTCCTAGACCTGGCAGCTTGCTTTCTTATTTTTCTTCTCTCTGTCTCTCTCTGGTCAACTTAAAAAAAAAAAATGACAATGAATAAAATTAAATAAAAAATAATTCTTCAAAAAAAAAAAACAAAAAAAACCACACACAAAGTAAGTCCTTGTCTTCTTTTACTAACCAAGATGTTAGTCTCTTGACTTCAAACTTAGCATATATACAGAGCATTTCATCATCTTAGCTTCAAATAACAAATGCTTTCAGGACAAAGCAACAGTAGAGAAAGTTAAATGGTACAGAGTTCAAAGGAAAGAAAATGATCCTTAGGAATTGAAGGAATCAGTGAAAACTTCCCAGAAAAAGTAAAACTTTTAAGTAGAGGGCCAGCAGGTGATGTAGAGGTTGGGATGCTGGATCCCACAAGGCTAGCTGCACGGTTCTAGTCTTGGACCTGTTGGCTTGCAAATCACACCAGGTGTGTGTGTGTGCTCAAAATTCCAAGAGGAGAATGGAGGAGAAGGGACTGCAGCATGGCCATTCCCCCTGGGGGGGGGTGATTTCTCACTTTTCCCCATTTTCTCTCTCTCTCTCTGGCAAGTGCACACACCCTATAGCAAAAACTTAAAAAAAAAAAAAAAGTTATGTAGAAAGTGAAAAGTCAGGAAACAGAGAGCCAGACTGCCCCACAGAAAGCCAGATTCCACAAGGCTGATTACAGATAGATCCCATCCTGGTGGCTTAAAAAACATGCTGGGTTCATGTGTCCCCAAATCCCAAAAGGAGGGAAAAATGGAGGGAAAATGACTGTGACATGGCCCCACTCCACCGGGGAATTCTCATTCTCTCTCTCTCTCAAGTGCACACAGCCACTAGCAATTACAAAATAAAAATAAGGGGGTGGGGGATCTCTTGTAGGGTGAAGGGAATAAAAGTGAGGGAATGAATGGCAGAGACTCAGTGAACTGGCACAGACAGCTGATAGGAGCAAAACTGGAGACTGGTCTGAGCACAAACGATGGAGCCACTGAGCACCAGGGTGAGTCTAAACTCTACTTCATAGACAACGAGGAACCAGAGAAAGTTTTTGAGTAGAGTAAGACTAAGTAAACAGTTACTAAAGAATATATTAAAGGGACTAGCAGTTAGCGTAATGGCTATGTTGCTGGACTCCCACGTAGTCAACCGCGGTTCGCGTCCCGGACCCGATGGCTTAAAACTCACACCGGGCGTGTGTGCGTGCGTGCCCAAGATCCCGAGAGGAGAAGGGATTGCAGTGTGGCCATCCCCCCTGGGGGGGTGATTTCTCGCTTTCTGTCTCTCTGTCTGGCGAGCGCACATGCCCTGTAGCGAAAACCTTTCCAGAAAAAGAGAATATATTAAAGGCACTCTTTTTTCAGCCTAAGGGTGTGTGCACTCACCAAAGAGAGAGACAGACACAGTGAAAGGGAAAGTGAAAAATCACCCCCCCCCCCCCCCCGGGGGGATGGCCACGTTGCAATCCCTTCTCCATTCTTCTCCCAGGATCTTGGTGCACACACACACCGAGCCATGAGTTTCAAGTCACCAGGTCTGGGACTCAAACCACATTCGGCCATGTGGGAGTCCAGTGATGTAACCGCTTCTTCATCTGCTGGCCCCTTAAATGCACTCTTAAGATCAGAATAGGAGCAAAATGAGATCTCTCTCTCTTTCTCTCTCTCTTTTTTTAGAATTATTTTATTTAACTTAATTGATTAATTAATCATTTTAATTTTGACTAGAGAGGGACAAAGCAAGAGTGAGAGTGAGAGAGCAAGCGAGTGAAAGAGAGGGAAAGTGAGAAAGCAGCCTGCCAGGTCTGGGACTTGAACCACAGTCAGCCATGTGGGGGTCCAGCGCCCTTAACCACCTGCCCGTCCCACAAAATGAGATCTTATTTCAGTTGCCCAGATATAGGGGCAAGAATCTAAAGTGAGGGGGCAGCAGTGAGCAGGAAAGAGAACGGTGGCTATCAGAATGGCAGAGCCTGCGCAGGAGGAGGGGGAAAGAAGACTCACTAACAGCATGAGGTTTTACCCGGGTTGACAACATTGCCCCTCCCAGATACAAACCAGCTGGGGACTAGCTCATGCTTCCCTAACATTTAGCTCAAGCTTTTTCAACTCTATCCCTATACCCTCTTAGTCTTTGGAGTCAGACCATCAGACCAACCTTGATTCCAACCATAGCTTCACTGCTTACAAGCTATGTGCTGTGGAGGGAAAATTACGAATTTCTCAAAGCCTCGGCTTTCGAATCTGTTAAAATGGTTGCATCAGAGTTATTCCCCACAACCCCTAGTGTAGGTATCCGATTCCCTGAGACTTCTCTCTTCTCTTCACCTACTGTGTCCTCTGTTTACCCACCGTAGATTCTCTGGTTCATCATCTTAGTAATTCTTTTGCAATACTTCAGACTTTGTGCTTCCTGACTTTTTGTCTCAATTGTCTGGCAAGATGTAAACCCTGAATAAACCTTATTATTGCTTTTCCCCCTGCATATACCCAGTGAAATGAAGCACTACTGGAAAAAAACACACCCAGACAGTCTTGACAGGCCCTCAAAACTGCCATCGATCATACTTCATTTCCATTCCTGGTTCATTCTTCTGCTCCCTGCTAGGACAATGTTGGATGTTCTCCACTTCCCACTACCCTGCCCTCCCACCTGTATCTCCATATTTCACCCAACTCTCAGTAGATGGCCCTGCCCTTTATTTCAAAGAGAAATGGAAGCCATTGAAAGGAAATGTGTTCAGGTTAGACAGGAGTGCAGCAATAACACAGCTGGGCCCACACGGGAAGGTGCGCGGGCTTCTGTCCCCAGACCTCCTTGTAAATGCCAGGCAAGTGCCCATGATCCAAGCTGACCGAGGTCGCAGGTAGCTAACAGCATGAGGACCCTGCCGGGGTACTTGTCTAACTTTAATGTGCTCACACTCACTCACTCTCACTCTCTCTTGTGGAAGAAATGAATGGATAAGCTTTTTAAAAAAGGAAACATTCAACTTTCTCATTTAAAAACTTCCACTGCAAGGGAGTGGGTAACAGAGCGGGAGGGAGAGGATCAGGGAAAAAAAATGTTTAGTAGACACAAAAATGAAAGTTATCTGTTGATGATAATGTATATGGAAATGTCTTTGACTGGACTAATATGCACTGTATTCATGCTGGGAAAAACCACATATACCATAAAGATGTACACCGACTGAATGTAAATAAAATAAAATAAAATACAATACAATACAACTCAACAACTTCTGGGACCAGCAGATGTCATAACGGTTACAATGCTGGACTCCCACAGAGTCGACCGTGGTTCGAGTCCTGGACCCTGCGGCTTAAAACTCATGCTAGGTGCATGTATATGCGTGCCCAAAATCCCAAGAGAAGAATAGAGGAGGAGAAGGGACTGTGGCATGGCCATTCCCCCTGGAGGGTGATCTCTCCCTTTCTGTCTCTCTCTTTCTCTAGTGAGTGCACATGCCCTGTATCAAAAATCTCTTTCTCAAAACAACAACGGGGACCAGCAGTTAGCGTAATGGCTATGTCGCTGGACTCCCACGTAGTCGACCACGATTCGCGTCCCGGACCCGGTGGCTTAAACTCACACCGGGCGTGTGTGCGTGCGTGCCCAAGATCCCGAGAGGAGAATGGAGGAGAACGGATTGCGGCATGGCCATCCCCCCGGGGGGGTGATTTCTCGCTTTCTATCTCTCTGTCTCTCTCTGCCTGTCTGGCGAGTGCACGCGCCCTATAGCAAAAATCTCTCCAAAAAAAAGAAAAAAAAATTTTATTATATAATAGTGCAGTTATTGGATCACTATTTGTCTTTACCAGTGATCTGCAGTCTTCATAAGGCCAGTAGTCTTTTTTTTCAGACATAATTTTCTTATAATTAATACTTGCTAGAAAGTGCATTATTTATAATTACACCAACATCCACAGAGGCCAAATATTACAGGCATAAGGGCACACAATGACCATGTCTTTCCACACTTCCCAAAGTTTTATATTTTAGCTATGAAGTTCGGTGACCAGACCCAAACATGTTCTTAATGAGTGAAATGTTTATGTCCGTTCAGAGTTTCTTTTTTTTTTTTTTTTTTTTTTTTTTCTTTTTTTTTTTTGGAGAGGTTTTTGCTATAGGGCGCGTGCGCTCGCCAGACAGACAGAGAGAGACAGAGAGATAGAAAGCAGGAAATCACCCCCCAGGGGGGATGGCCACGCCGCAATCCCTTCTCCTCCATTCTCCTCTCGGGATCTTGGGCACGCACGCACACGCGCCCGGCGTGAGTTTAAGCCGCCGGGTCCGGGACTCGAACCGCGGTCGACTACGTGGGAGTCCAGCGACATAGCCATTACGCTAACTGCTGGTCCCTGTCCGTTCAGAGTTTCTCACACCTCTCTGGGCCTATTCATGTGGCGACAGGAGTAGAAGCTGGAACCAGGCTCTTCGTATCACATATTTGCACGTGATGCCCACTCTTCATATGCTCTCCGGTTTCTTTGAAATAAAAGCAGTGACTCTCAGCAGGGCCACGTAGATGAGGAAATCCCTTATGGAGGAGATCATATCTCTGCACTTCTTCCATTTCCAGGCCAGCGGTCTTACCTGGTTTTGGTTACTACAGTATCTTCAGGATTTAACCTACTGCCTCACAAATAGTAGACAATAAATTTGTTCAATGAATTTTTTACTGAGAGAATTAAATTGAAAACAAAACAAAACAAAACCACCACAAATGATAGGCTGGGCTCATGGTCTAGTGGTTAAGCAAGCTGGATTTCACACATTGGCCGCAAGGTAAGACTCTTGGCCCCAGTGGTTTGAAAAACATGCTGAGCATGTGTGCATACGTGCCCTAAATCCCGACAGGATGGAGAAATGGAGAAGGGATTATGGCATGACACTGCCCCATTATAAGGGTGATCTGTGCTCTTTCCCTCTCCCTATCTCTATCTCTCTCTGGAAAGCACACATGCCTTCTAGCAAATTAAAAAGTAAACACACAAAAACAGGTGAAGGACAGCAGGTAGCATGGAGGATGAAGCGGCTGGATCCCACATGGCTGACTTCATGGTTTGAATCCTGGGCCTGGCGGCTGGGAGAACACAACTGGGCAAGTGTGTGTGAGTACCCAGAGAATGGAGGAAAGGGGAATGTGGTGTGGCCATCCTCCCTGGAGGTGCTTTCTCACTTTTCCTCTTTCTCTCTCTCCAGCGAGTACATGTGCCCCATAGCAAACTAAAAACAAACAAAAAAATCCAAACAGGTGAAAGAACCTAACTGTGGCTAGCACAAATTAAGGACTCAACAAATGTCATTTCAGCATTAATTTGCACTCATCTCCCCTACTACTATTTGCACTATCCTCTCACTACGAGGGTACAAACAGTCCTTTAACGCCCCAAAAGTTATTTCATCTTTTTTTCAGTGTCCTTGTATGTGAAATATATATTTTTAAATCTGAAAATGTGTTTAATTTATTTACAGTCATTCATTGTACATCAATACAGTAAACAAAATGAGATTTTTCCATCCAGAATACCTTTTATATTGGCTCAATCAAGGATATTACCATACATGGTAGTTATTTGAATTTTTAGAAAGGAGTTGCTCTAACTGCAGATGCTTTTGTTTTTCATTTATTTTCTCTCTTTTACTTCTAAATCTCTAAAATTCCTATTTCCCTAATAGTGGCCGCAGAACTATGGGTAGAGGGCAGGGACAGAGATAGGCAGTATGGTAGTACAGTATTTCAGGGCAGTAACTGCATACAAATCGTTCCTCAGTTAGTCCCTTGGAGAGATAACTGACTGAAAGTACAATCCTACTATTTAGAAAGCATCCCCAAGAATTACTTCTAGGGCTTCTGATTCATGAAGATGCTATAAAAAAGATCAATGCTCAGACAGCAAAGGGCTATTCTTCATAACAAGGTCCTCTTCAGATACAGGTAAGAAAGTAAAAAGAGAAGAAGGAATTGAGATTTCCTGAAGCACCATCTGAGGAAAGACTGCTTGGTCACCCTCCATCCCACTCCCATCCAGGTGAATATTAACAGCAGGAATTGTCCCCAGGCTGAGCAATCTGCCAGGGAAGAGCTAAGATGCCCGTGTTTGTTGGGGAGTGGGCCCTAGGGAGGGTGGGAAACGACTTCCCAGAGTAAGCCCCTCACTACCAGCATCTGTACCAAGCTCACTCAGATCACCTGCCCGCAGCCTGAAAGCCCTAAAATGAAGCTTGCTAGTTGATACATCACACACCTAACACAAAAGCATACCTCTCATTCAGGGATAACACACACAGAACATGGAAGTCAGTCACTGGTCATTCGTGTGTAAACCTGATTAGGAAATCAGACTCTTACAGAAACCAGCATCTCTTAAGATGAGGTCCAAGATAAACTGCAACACTGTTAGTTCTGGAAAATGCCGAGATACACAATCACAATAAGCATTCTCAGGAATCCTCCAGAAAACTACGCAGACATAATATACTGCAGCATTATTCACAACAGCCAAGATACAGAATCAAACTAAGTGTCTGTCAACAGATGGATGAATAAAGAAAATGTGACCTACACATATAATGGAATACTATTAAGCCAGTAGAAAGAATGAAATCCTGTTCTTTTAGGCGATGCAAATGAGCCTGGAGTACATTAAGTTAAGTGAAATCACTCAGGCACAGAAAGAAAAATACTGCATGTGCATTCATATGCAGAAAATGAGGCTGACCTTGGGTTGGCTCCCTGGCAAGATCAGTAATGTGCTCCAGAAAGCTCTCTCTCTTACTCATGTACACATTTTATCATAAGTTTTTAAAAATCAATTAATTAAAAAAAAGTTTTAAAACCTCATAAACTAGACAGTCTAACAGTAGCTACTAGAGGTAGGGGTGAGGGGATAAGGAAATGTTGGCTATTGGATATGAAATTACAGTTAGATAGGAGGAACCAGTTCTATAGTACAGTAGCATGTCTATATTTAACAATATTTTATTGTATATTTTCTATTTTTTCATTTTGTTTTTTGAGAGAGATTTTTGCTATAGGGTATGTGTGCTCACCAGAGAGACAGAGACAGACAGAGTGAAAGCGAGAAATCACCCCCACCAGGGGGATGGACACACCACAATTCCTTCTCCTCCATTCTCCTCTCACAATCTTGGGCATGCCTGGCATGAGGTTTAAGTTGCTGGGTCCAGGACTCAATCATGGTTGAATATGTGGGAGTCCAGCGACATAACCATCACGCCATCTGCTGGTCCCTATTGTATATTTTAAATAGCTATAAGAGAAGATTTTGAAGGTTACCACCACAAAGCAACATAAATGTTTGAGGTGACAGATATGCTAACTACTCTGATTTAATCATTACACATTGTATTCACAGATTAAAAAAAAAAACCTGTATCCCACAAGTCCACACAATTATTACATATCAGTAATAATAATAATAATAATAATAATAATAGTAAAGCTGTTGTTATTCAAAAATAGCAAAGTACAATGCAAAGTTTGTAGAATTGAACATGCTTTTAAGAGTTTTGTTTTTGAGAAATTTTTGCTATAGGGTGCATGCACTTGCTGGAGAGACGGAGAGACAGAA
Organism: Tupaia tana; assembly: GCA_026018925.1. Lineage (NCBI taxonomy): Eukaryota > Metazoa > Chordata > Mammalia > Scandentia > Tupaiidae > Tupaia > Tupaia tana. The sequence continues at coordinate 37,892,031 of JAKSZU010000020.1, read as the reverse complement.
AGCGTGAAATCACTCCCCCCTCCACCGGGAGATGTCCATGCCACAACCTCTTCTCTTCCAATGTCCTCTCAGGAACTTGGGCATGCAAGCACGCACGCCCAGCATGAGTTTTAAGCCACTGGGTCCAGGACTCGAACCATGGTTGACTAGAGGAGTCCAGCGATGGGAACGCCATGCCATCTAATGGTCCCATGCCTTTAAGAGTTTAATAGATGGAGCAAGATGGTAGCACAGTGGTAAAAGCCAAAGCCGAACAGGGCAATCCCTTATGGGAATAGCCATGTCAGAAAATAAATAAAGGAAATCTCCAGATCATAGAACACAAGGAAAAAAAGGTGGAAAACACAAAGTTAAGTAATCCAAAGAAGAGGTATCCAACAGGTCTGGGAACATGAGGGTGGAATGCATTCCATGTGATGCACAAAAAGATCCATGGGATTCAGGAAGCGTCCAGATGGGTATTTTCAGTATCTTGGTCTTTAAAATGATATTAAGGGGAACCAGCAGTTAGCGTAATGGCTATGTCGCTGGACTCCCACGTAGTCGACTGCGGTTTGCGTCCTGGACCCAGTGGCTTAAAACTCACGCCGGGCACGTGTGCGTGTGTGCCCAAGATCCCGAGAGGAGAGTAGAGGAGAAGGGATTGCGGCATGGCCATCCCCCCTAGGGGGTGATTTCTCACTTTCGGTCTCTGTCTGTCGGGCGAGTGCACTTGCCCTATAGCAAAAACCTCTCCAAAAAAAACCCAAACAAACATGATATTAAGGTAAACTTATAATGTAAACAATTAATTAGCAAAAAGGCATGTATATGATATATATATATATATAAAACCTAAAAATAAATGCATATAAATATATTGGTGTATATGAATACTTTTTTTTTTTTTTTGAAACAGATAGGCTACAGGTCATAGTTTGGAAATCATGGACAATTTAAAAGACCAATCTAAGAGGAGCAATATTCATCTAACAGATATCTAGAAAGAAAAAGATGGGAAAAAAAGAGAGAAAGAAATAAGAGAAGAAAAAATTCCCAGGACTGAAGAAAAAATAGGAATCTTTTTAATAAAGCAGCCCAATCAGTGCCAAGCAAGGTGAGTGGTGAAAAAAAGACAGGCCTACACTTGGAACAAAGCCTTGAGAAACTTAAGATGAAGGTTAAAGCCAACTATTTTTTTTTTTTTGAGAGATTTTTGCTATAGGGCGCGTGCACTCACCAGAAAGACAGAGAGAGAGACAGAGAAAAAGAAAGTGAGAAATCACCCCCCCAGGGGGGGATGGCCACACTGCAATCCCTCCTCCTCCATTCTCCTCTCAGGATCTTGGGCATGCATGCACACACGCCTGGCGTGAGTTTAAGCCACCGGATCCGAGACTCAAACTGCGGTTGTCTACATGGGAGTCCAGCAACATAGCCATTCTGCCAACTTATGGTCCCGGCTAAAGCCAAGTTCTTTTTTTTTTTTCTTTAATAATTATTTAATTTTTTAATTTATTCATTCATTCATTTTTTTTTTTTTTAATTTGACCAGAGAGAGACAGAGGGTGAGAGTGAGAGAGAGGAAGTGAAAAAGCAAGCCACCAGATTCAGGACTCAAACCCTGGTCAGCCATGTGGGAGTGTCCAGCATCTTAACCACCACACCACCTGCAGGTCCCCTAAAGCCAAGTTCTAAAAGTTCCAATAAAGGAAAAACTCGGGACACCCAAAAACATGGAAAAAAAATCAGATTATCAATAGAGGTCTCATCAACAACAAAGGATGCTAGAAGAAAATGTAGCAATGCCTTCACAGGTCTGATGGAAAGGATTCTGAATAAGGACTTCTAAATTCAGTTAAAATGAATAATCAAAAATGATGCAAAATAGGTTTTCCCCTCCAGAAATCATCTACTGTCTTGTTCATCTAGCATCTCTTTACATACCATTCCCTAATATGTACTAAGTAAATTATTTTTTTGAGTTATCTTACACAAACATCAATTGCACCCAAATACATGGTCATTACTCTTCTCACCTGTACATGAGCACGTGTTTATACATGCATGTCAAAAAATGTTTATGTTTCCACCTATTAAAGAGTAAGAATTTAACTGTGCTCCTTGATAATATGCAAAGGAACTACAACAAAAGACAAATGTCAGAGCTTGGGCCTTCTGACATTTCATATCTCTACTTCCTCACGTAGCTACTTTGCTTTCGGCATGAGGCATTTGTAATCTGTAACTCTGTGGAGTCCCTAGTAATTTTAGAAACAATTTAGCCCACCATTATGACAGTTATAAATCAATTTGTTTTTAAACTAAATTTTAAAAGTTTTTCCTACACAACTTGATTGCTCTAACAGAGCTTTTTTTTTCAGTCTTCCCTCTTTTCAAAGAAAAGTATGTATGTTTCCTCGTTAAATATTGAACAGAAATGACAAAGATTTAAGTAACTACTTTCAATATCAAGGGCTGTGAGTTTACTCAAAAATTAAAATTTCAGAGGATTAAAAAGAACTATGTAATGATTCTGACTAATACTGTAACTACTGTATGCCACCCAGTTCTGTATCTGAACTACAGTTAACCTCTAAAAGTAGTATTTTATTCCTTATAAGCACTATAAATTATCTATACCATTTTAAATGTTCTGAAAAAAAAAAAAAACAAGAAAGGTATTGAAAGGTTGAGTTAATTTAGGAAAACTAAGTTTCTCTAACCTAGCTTGATAGATATTCATATAAAATACCAAAACAATGAGTTAAGCTTGAAGGTAACGAAGGCCATTAGAACAAAATCACCTACAAAGATAAAAGTCAAACTTAATCTCATCAAAAAATACATAGCAACTCACATAAATGATAATATTTCCATAATTTCCTACTTATGATTAAACCGGTCAGGACAATGACAGTTTGAAAGATGGTGCCACATGTGTCCAGAACTTCTGGAAGGGCACACTTTGCATAAAAAATGCAAGTCTCCTCCCCAAACACTGAAAAAGCTGCTATTAAGAGGGCATCTCTAATCACCATCTCGGACACCATGTGCGTCACTCCTTTAGACCTGATCTCCCCTTCACCCGTGAGAGAGCGAGAGCGAGAGCGAGAGCTTAAGAACCTGCAGGTGCAGTGTACACATGGGTGCAGGTAGAAGGAAATGAAGACAATGAGAGACACAGAAAGGATGATATATGGACAGGGCCAGACCAGCAACGGATAGGACAGAAATAAAGAACCAGACGCAGTAGGGATTGTAAAGGGCAGGGGCAAAGGACAATCCATATGACCCAAGATTGAGAGGCGTCCAGAATCTTCGGGTTGGATAGGGACAGGGATAGAGGCCAGAATCGAAACCGGCACCGGTCAGATGAACCCAGTGAGAGTTTCCTATCATTCTAAGTCATCAAAAATCTCCGGGAATTCTCCAACCACCCTCGGCCTGGCCTGAGAATTACCTACATATTCCAGAGGTAGTGAAGGGACAACTCCGCTCTCCAAAGGCCCCAGAAATAACGGGGCCAGGTCAGAGCCCGCACTTACCAGGCCAAGGTGGCCCGATGTAGTCGCCACATCCCGCCAATGGGGAGGTCACACAGGCGCCAAGACGGCCACACGGGAGTCCCCGTGTTAGCCCCAGTCCGGCTCTTGATCCAGGTATGACCCAGGAAGAGGCCCTCAGCAACAAGGGCACAGAGCACCGCGGAGGCCCTTCCAATGGCGAATGAACTTCCGCAAGAGCCTACCCGGCACCCGTACTCAGTCCGTCACCGAAACAATACCCCCGACCCTACCCAGGAGGGCAGCACAAAAGATCCGTAGAGAACTAGCGCATGCGCCCAGAACCTCGAAAATGGAAGCGCGTTTTCCACTCTTCCCTTATGCCCGCCCAGCCACGCCCTCTTTGTTTCCGGTTGGAATTTTGAAGCCTCCTAGGTTAAAGATTTGGAGCGGAGGGATCAAGAGTTGGGAGGGGACAAGGTGGGTGAACGGCTTGAAATCCGCATTGATAAAGAAGTTCACGGGTGGGACAAATTTAGTAAGATTTAGGTATTGAGGGAGCATGAAGAAGCTTAGAGGCTACAAAATGAATGCTGACTAGAGTAATAGAAATGAATGGTTGCCTCTTTGCCCCGCTCTTTTTGTTGGGCATCTTTGTCTAAATGCACTTTCATATCCATAGAACAGTCTTGGGAGGCAGGGGGTAAGGGTTTTAGATAGGTAAAAGTGCTTTAAAAATCTCTGGCGGTCAAATATGAGAGGCTCAGATCAGTTTGGCCAGGTATAGGTCTGAGTAAGTTTGTGTTGTTTGTAAAGGTGTCAAAATGATTTTGTTCAGTCCTCTTTTTTTAAATGATTTATTATTTACACGCGATCATTTTACATTTCTATAGCACACAGTATGTTTTGCAAGGCATGCTTGTATGTGGCACACAAATCAAGGAAATTACCATATATATAATTTTCAACATATATTCTTACATCTGTTAAGTGTTTCTCCCCTGAACTTCTCCTCCCACTGTATACTTTCTACTTTCCTTCTGTATAGTTTCTGGTTCTACATTTGTCCTCCCTAGTATTATTTTATCTTCAGATTTTGGGTTTCTGCCATAGAGTGCAGGCATTCGCTGTATATTGAGCTGAGGTATACAGTGTTTGTCTTTTATAGTCTTTCTACTTTGCTTAGCGTTAAATCTTGCGTATTCATCCACTTTGAAGCAAATGACAGTGCCTCATTGTTCCTTATGGCTGAATAATATACCATCGTTTTTTAATCCATTCATCTGTTATGGAGCATTTAGGTTGATTCTATGTCTTAGCAATTGTGAGTAATGTTGCAATAAATATCGATGTGCCAGTGTCTGAGTGTTTTCCTATCATTTGGGTAAATACCAAGGAGTGGGATTATTGGGTCACTCGGTAGTTTTACTTGTAGGTTTTTGAGTGACCTCCATGTTACTCTCCACAGTGGCTTGTACTAACTTAACACTTCCACCAAAAGGGTAGGAGGATTCCCTTTTCATTACAGCTTTGCTAGCACTGTTGTTTCTTATACTTATTTCCATTTACTCATACCCATTTTGACTGGGGTTAAGTGATATCTCAGTGTGGTTTCAGTTTGCATTATGATGAAAATGTTGAACATTTCTTTTTCTTTTTTTGGAGAGGTTTCTTCTATCGGGCGCGTGCACTCGCCAGACAGACAGAGACAGAGAGACAAAAGCGAGAAATCACCCTTCAGGGGGGATGACCACGCCGCAATCCCTTCTCCTCCATTCTCTTCTTGGGATCTTGGGCACGCACGCAGATGCGCCCGGCATGAGTTTAAGCCACGGGGTCCGGGACTCGAACCACGGTCGACCACGTGGGAGTCCAGCGAAATAGCCATTACACTAACTGCTGGTCCCTTGAACATTTTTTCATACACATTTTGACCTTTCCTATATCTTCCTTGGAAAGTTGTCTGTTCAGCACATTTTCCCATTTTGAATTGGATTATTCATTTGTGTGTGGGAGGGAGTGAACTACTTGAGTTCCCTATATATTGTGGTTATCATATCGTTATCTGAAGCAGTTTGCAAATATTTTCTCTCATTCCAAAGGTTGTCACTTCACTCTAATTATTGTTTCCTTTGCTGTGCAAAAGATTTTTTTAGCTTGATTAAATCACACTTGTCTGTTTTTGAAATAATTCCCTGTGCTGTAAGGGGTCTTATTTAAGACATCTTTGCGCACTCCAGTGTCTTCAATGGTTTCCTCTGTGTTTTCTTTTCTTTCTTTCTTTCCTTTATTTTTTTATTTTATTTTATTTTATTTTTTTTATTTTATTTTTTTGCTATAGGGTGCATGCGCTTGCCAGAAAGACACAGAGAGACAGAGAGACAGAGAGACAGAAAGCAAGAAATCACCCCCCAAGAGCAATGGCAACACCACAGTCCCTTCTCCATTCTCCTCTCTGGATCTTGAGCGTGCACACACTCATGTGCCCTGCATGAATTTTAAGCCACCAGGTCTGGGACTCGAACCATGGTTGACTACATGAGAGTCCAACGACATAGCCATTACGCCAACTACTGGTCCCATAAATTGATTTTTGTTAAAGGTGACAGATGGGGGTCCATATACATTTTTCTGTGAGTAGATATCTAGTTCTTCTAGCACAGTTTACTGAAAAGATTTTATTTCTTCCACTACATTTTTGTTTCATTTTGTTTTTCGATTTTTTTTTTTTTTTTTTTTTTTAAATCACAAGGCATTGACATGCAACAGAGAGAGACAGCAAGAGGGGGAAAGTGAAAAATCACCCTCCACAGGAATGGGCATGCTGCAATCCCTTCTCCTCCATTCTCCTTTCAATATTTGGGGCATGCATGCAGACACACACCTGGCAGGTCTGAGACAACCTGAGAGTCTACTGTATGGGATTCAGCGCCCTGCCTATCATGCAGCCTGCCGGCCCAGTTTTATCTAGCTTTTAATCTCACCATTTGAAAAAAATGATTATTGTCATGGTCTCCCACATTTCAGAATTGCCAGTGATCACTGAGCATCTCAGCAGATTCAGCCTAGCGTACTGAGTGCTCAACAGCCCTTGTTATACTTCCCTCCCTTGGTTTTCGGTATGGGATATCCTTCTTTTTCTCCACAATCTACTTCTCTCCAGTGTCCTTTGTTGACTCCTCCTCTTCCAAACTTGTAGTGTTGGAAAGTCGCAGTGTTGGAAGGGTCCCTTCCCGTCTGCATTTGCATTCTTTCCCTAGGTTATCTAAACTGGTTCCATGGCTTTAAATACTTTTTCCTCTTCCACCTTGATCATTTTATGTTTTAGGAAGAAAGTGAGGCCCAAGAAAAGGGATGTGTTTTGTGTAGGGTTGTGAAGCCAATTAGTGGCATAGCCTGAACTAAAATCAAAGGGTCTTGTGCCCATTCTTAGCTTCAGTGGCATCACTTCATCCAAAAGCATAAACAGTTTTTTTCTCTTAGTGGTAAGAATCATAAGTCTGTATCAATTCATGCACAACACCAAGTATAGACTGAGTCATTGACGGTAAACTTTCCATATGTATAACTTTGGGAATTTATTGTATTTATTGTGGTGGCTGTTTCAATGGCATGTCCAGAAGAAACTTACCGTACCAATCTGTGCCTACTATAGCTCTTTCTAGGATTGCAGGACAAACATTTCTTTGTTACTGTTACTTCCTAATCATTTTAGGGAAAAACATAAAAGAAATCAAATAACAACCCCTTTCATTTTAGGTTGTCTTTGTATTTTACAAAGCCTTGTTATGAAAATTCCATTTCTAGTCATTGAGCCTACGGTATCATCCTCACATGTGCAGAATATTCGTGGTGATGTTTATTTCTGCATTGTATGAAGTTGGAATCAACATGAATGTCCATAATTAGAAAGTGGTTAAAGAAATTACATTAATAACCATGAAAGCCTATGAGTTAGATCTCTGTGTCCTACTATCTAATAGAGAACAATATCCAAGACATTGTATCATATGGAGATTTAAAAAAAAAAAAAACAGACTATTTTGTAGCCAAACTGTCATCATTGGCCCAAATTCAGCCCACAAAACCGTTTTGTTTGGCTTATACAATGTTGGTCTAGCCAATGTTTTCAAACTAACATCAGAGTTGTTGCCAGCATTTAAAAACCAAGAAATTTCACATAACAAACAGAGAAAAAAGCTGACCTCGGAAACTATCAGATGACCCAACAGCATCAACTCTCAATTCTTACTTGCAAAAAAATTTCTTGGAACCAGGAAACAAGGAGTGGGTCTATCCTTCAGACATCCGGGTTCTTTCCAGTAGTTCATACTCCTTCATAAAGTCTTGAGCACGTCGGTTGCTATTTATCATGGAGCTTGTGCTTTTATTTTTCTTAGTAAAATGAGGAAAAGGAACCACTACTTATATGAAAAGTGAGAAAATTAAAGGCTGAGAGGGTCAGATGTTTCTAAAACGATATAAAAGGTAGAAAAACACGATTGTGCAAGTAAATTATGTGATGTTTTCAAAAAATACAGTTTAATGTGGCAGACACGATGAACACACCTGCAGTTCTGTCATGTACAGCCTGATCCAGGCAAATATTGGAATTGATGATCTCAGTAAAGGGTAGGGTCCGGGAAGAATTGAGGATGGCAGGTCTTGAGTGTGAGGGAGGCTTACTTTTATTGTAAACCCTTTAATACTCTAAATTTAACATATGCATTATTTACTTTAAAAAAGATGTTAATGGGACCAGCAGTTGGCATAATGGCTATGTCGCTGGACTCCCATGTAGTCAACTGCAGTTTGAGTCCTGGACCCGGTGGCTTACATTCACACCGGGAGCGCGTGTGTATGTGCCCAAGATCCCAAGAGGAGAATGGAGGAGAAGGGATTATGGCGTGGCCATCCCCCCTGGGGGGTGATTTTTTGCTTTCTGTCTGTCTCTTTCTCTGTATTCCTGGTGAGCATATGTGCCCTATAGCAAAAACCTCTAAAAAAAAAAAAGATGTTAAAACATATGGTTCATAAATTATGAAATAATTTTTACTATTTTAAACTAAATTCTCAGACTTAGCTAGAAATTGAACAATCTACCAGTTAAAACAGTCAAAACATGAAAAGTGACTCTTTTCAGAATTATCCAATGAATCAGGAGTCATCAGAAAGGGGGTAGTGAGAGGTGTTGACAGAAACCAAAATATTTGTATTTCTTTCATAAATTCTATATCTATATTCTTAAAATTGTTTGCAGGGACCAACAGATGGTGTAATGATTACATTGCTGGACTCCCATGAATTTGACTGTATTCCCAGACCCTGTGGCTTTAAACACCAGGTGCGTGTATGTACATGCCCAAAATCCTGAGAGGAGGATGGAGGTGAAGGGATTGTCGCATGGCCTTCCATCCTGGGGGGTGGTTTGTCACTTTCTCTCTGGCAAGTGCACGTGCCCTATAGCAAAAATCGCTGTAAAAAAATGTTTGCAAAGTTCTTCCTGGGAGAGCTCCAAGTTTCTTGCTCTTGCATTCTCCCTCTGTGGTTTCCTGGAGAAGGAAATAGCTAACGAAGTCTCACAGTTTTGCACCATTATAAGTATCAAATTCTCCCGGTCCCCAGAAAAGCATGTTATAATCCTCATCAACAACATTTCTAAGTCACTGCCTATGAACCTTGGTCTGGGATGTTAGGGGGGAAAAGAGTAAAATGTCCCTGCTTTCTGCCAAGCATAGTCTGGTTAAGGAGAGACGTGTATTCATGGACTAGAAGACTCAATATTGCTAAGAAATCAATTTTCCCCTATTTAGTCTATATAGTAGTTCATTTCCATATAATCTCATCAGGCATTTATTAAATAAAGTCAAAATATATTCTAACATTTATATAAAAATGCAAGCAACTGGGCCAGCCAGGTGGTATAATGGTTAAGGCAATTTGATTCCACATGGCCAACTGCTTGATTGGATTCCTGGACTTGATGGCTTGAAAAACACGCCAGATACATATGCGTGATTGCTCCAAATCCTGAGAGGAAGATGGAGAAGAGACTGCAGTGTGTCCATACCCTGGAGAGTGATTTCCCACTTTCCTTTTCTCTCTCTCCATCTCTCTCTTGTGAGCACACACATTCTATAGCAAAAACTAAAAGCTGAAAGTAAAAAAAGCAAGCAGACTAAAATAACAACAAAACCTCCACAAAGCTAGAGCATTTGCAGTGATCTCAAATCTCAAGGGCTACTGTAAAACAACTGTAATCAAGACAGCAAGGTGTTAGCATAAGGAGAAACGTATAAGCAGAAAAGAATAGAGGGTTCAGAAATAGATCTCCATTTCTGCATCCAACTGATTTTATTGAAACCAACTCAACAGAAAAAGGAAACTTTTTCATGAATGGTGCTGGAACAACGGTATGTAAGAAATGCACTGTAAAATACCACACACTAAATTTATGATAAACTTATACCATACACAAAAATTGGTATGCACACACAAAAATTTTTAAGCTGGGACATAACCTGAAGAGTGAAAATAAAAACTAGAATGCTTGTTGAAGGAGATGCACAAGAATATCTTTGCAACATGGGACTAGCCAAAGATTTCTTAGGTCACAGAAAATAATACCATAAAAGTTAAAAATTCATGAGCTGGACTTTGCAATGGTTGAAATGTGTCCCCTAAAGTTCGTGTGTTGGAATTAAACTGTATCATGAAGGTATTAAGAGATGGTTCTGTCAGTGTAATTAGGATTGTGTATGATTGGTGCAGACTCACCTGAGAGTTGGTGGATTTACCAGGAGAAGGGAGTGAGACAGAAACACATGAACACACACCACTTGCTCGCCTGCCTTTAGCCACATTGTGGTACAGCAAGAAGACCCTCACCAGATGCTGGACCTACACTCTTTGATGTCTCAGTCTTCAAAATGGTAAGAAAAACAAAAAACAAAGAAACCAAAAAACCTCTATTCTCTTAAATGACCTACTCTCAGATATTTTTGTTATTAGCAGTAGAACACTCCAGAACAGACTTCCCCAAACTAAAATATTTCTGTTCATCAAATAACACCGCTGAGAAAATGAATAGGCAAATTTCAAATTGGGAGAAAATATTTTTAGTATGTATTTCTGGCAAAGAACATGTGCAGGATACATAGGCGCTTCTTAAAATTCAATAATAATCTATTTTAAAAATGGGAATAAAACCTTCAGACATTGCACAGAGGAAGATTTATCAATGACCAAAGTGCTCAGTGTTATTACTCATCAGGGAAATGGAAATTAAAACCACAATCAGATACTACTGTATCTCCACTAAAACTGCTAACATTAAAAAGATGGACAAAACGCATTTTGGCAAGGATGTGGAGAAGCCAGAACTATTAGGCACTGCAAGGGGGAATGTGAAACGATATACCACTTTGAAACAATATCTAGCAGTTTCTTATAAACATACAGCTCCTCTTTGGTCCAGCAATTTTGTTCTTAGAAAAATTTCTAGGAGAAATAAAAACATACCTTCAGAAAGTCTTGTATACAATGTTTATAGCCATTTTGTTCACAGTAGCCCCCCAAACAAACCACATGTTCATTTAAAAAAACCTGAAAAAACAAGTTATACAACGTAATACTATTCAATAACAGAACATATCAAATTACTAGCAGGTGCGACACCATGAATGACTCTTAACACACACAGAACTCAAAAGAGGATGTGCTATATGATTCCATTTATCTGATAACCTAGGACAGGAAAAATCAAATAAAGAATGAAGAGGAACAGTGAGAAACTTTCTAGGGAAATGGAAATGTGCCATAACATGAAATGAGTATGAATTACTTGGGCATATCCATTGACCAAAATGTACAGCCAAGATTTGTACATTTCAAATTTTGGAATTGTATATGTATATTTCCTGTAAATAATCTATTGAAAATAATTGAGGAGAGTAGGAAATGAGTGAAGGTTAGGTGAAACAAGGATGACAAAATACTGATAGTTGAGGAAGCTGAGTGATAGTTACATGAGACCTCATTGTATTTTTTTGTATATGTTTAATGGTTTTCATTTAAAAAATTTCAAGGTGTTTAATATATTTCTTATTAAAAATACAGAGAGGCATCTAAAGGAAAAATAAAATGCATCCAACAAAAGGCAGTCCTGTTAGTTTAAGGGCCGGGAATAGAAGATAGGTCTGAAAGACAAGGCACAAAAGCCACGTATGCAGAATTGATTCAGCTTGTGGTCATTTGCTATTGCTGCTGTAACAAATTACCCCAAACTTCGCTCCTTAAAACAAAATGAATTATCATCTTACAGTGTGAAAATCAGAAATAAGAAATGGGTCCCACTGAACTAAAAGCAAAGTGTATGCAGTCCTGGATCTTTTCTGAGGACTCTAGGAAAGAACCCAGTTGTTTATTTGTTGTGTCTTCCATGTTCTAGAAGCTGCCCACATGCCTTTGCTTCTGGCTCATTTCTGTCTTCCAAGTCAGCAACGACTGGTCAAATCTTCCTAATGATGCATCACACTAACACTAATTTTTCTGTCTCTGTCTTCCACCTCTAATTACCCCTGTGATTAGATCCAGATAATCAAGGATAATTCCCATTTTTAATGTTAACTAATCAGCAACTTAATTTCTCCTTTGCCATATTCATAAATTCAGGGGATTAGCATTTGGATTTCTTTGGTGGGAGTGGAGATTATTCTGTGTTCTACCCAGCTTTGATTAAATTATTTTAACTGATTTTTCTCTAGCATGGAATGTGTGACTGTTGGGTGGCGAAAGAAGGGAAATGATCAATTTGTCTAGCCATGTCTGGGAATAGTTGTCATTTTAAAGTTGTACCTCTATTTGTCTTTCATATCTATCATCTTCTTTCTTTGAGTTAAAAAAAATCATGCTTATATGTTTGGGATTTTTTCTTTCTTAAATCTGTTTCATGCTACAATTTTCATTTTATTCGATGACACTTTTGTCTTTTTCATGCTTTCTAATAGTTTTCCAAATTTACTCTTGCATTGTAAAACTTGAAAAATTTATTTATTATCTTTATTGCTTTCTGATCTCTCTTTGAAAGTCAAATTTCTTTCATTATTCTAAAGATGCTGACTTATCGTCTCAACAAGTTTCTCATTCCTAAATAAATAAATGCATAGAGAGAATCTTTCGATTATAATGACTATTGTAATTACTATGATCAGTGAATACTCATTTATACGCTGGGAATTTTTCTACCCCTTAACCTATTATAGATATTTTGCTCTTTTATTCAATATTTTTTCACAGGCCTTCTTCATTTTTTTCTGTTATTCTAGAACAAGGGGTACTTTGTTTTATGTATAGATCGATACATACACACACACACACACACACACACACACACACACAAATCTCTATCTATCTATCTATTTATACACATAGGGCTATAGGGAGCTTGACCTCACCAGAGAGACAGAGAGACTGAAAGGAGAAATCACCCCACAAGGGGATGGTCACACTGCAATCCTTTCTCCTCCATTCTCCTCTCGGGTGTTTGGGCATGGATGCACATGTACTTGGTGTGAATTTTAAGCTACCAGATCTGGGACTCAAACCATGGTCTACCATGCACATGTGTGTGTGCCCCAAACCCCAACAGGATGGGGAGGTGGAGAAGGGATTGCGGCATGAGCATGCCTTACTGGGGGTACTTTCTCCCTCTCTCACTATCTCTGTCTCTCTGCAGAGCACACGTACCCTCTGGCAAAGTAAAAGAAAAAGAGCAAACTTTTATGAACAATAGACTTTTTCAGGACCAGCAGTTAGCGTAATGGTTATGTTGCTGGACTCCCACGTAGTCGACCGCGGTTCGAGTCCCAGACCCAGTCGCTTAAACTCATGCTGCGTGTGTGCGTGCCCAAGATCCAGAGAGGAGAACGGAGGAGAAGGGATTGCGGCGTGGCCATCCCCCATGGGGGCTGATTTCTCGCTTTCTGTCTCTCTGTCTCTCTCTGTCTTTCTGGCGAACACATGTGCCCTATAGCAAAAACCTCTCAAAATAAATAAATAAATAAAAAAGAAAGAAAGAAAAGAGAGTGCTTGCGGGAGACAGAGACGGTGAAACGGAAAGCCAGAAATCACCCCTTAGAGGGCTGGCCATGCCGCAAACCCTTCTCCTTTATTCTTCTCTTGGGATTTTGGGCACACGTGCCTGGCATGAATTTCAAGCTGCTGGGCTAGAGGGACTCCATCTGCGGTTGTCCATCTAGGTGTCCAGCGCCTTAACCACCATGCCACCTGCTGGTCCCATTGTCAACACTTTTCTTTTTTAAAATGTGTTTGTTAAAGGCTCCGTGCACTCACCAGACAATGACAGAAACAGAGAAAGAGAGACGAACAGCGCACCCCTCAATGGGGCATGGTCACACTGTAATTCTGTAATTCGTTCTTTTCTGCTCTCCATCCTGGAGAATAGAAGGCATGCACTTATGCACTCATGCCTGCTGCATTTTTCATGTCACTGGGGCTGGGATTAGAACTCTAGTGGTCCCTGTGAGATCTACTAAGCTATGAGGCTGGCCCAATACCGTGAACGTCTTAGCCATGTCATTCTTGGACACGTCTTTATTGATTACATAAATGTCAGTTATACGGACAGTCTTCCTCCCTCCCTCCTCCCTTTCTTACTTCCATCTTCCCTTCGTCCTTCTCCCCTTCCTTCCCTCCTTCTCTCTTCCTGCCTTCCTTCCATAATTCCTTGATTATTAAACATACACTTTGTTTCTGATTTCCACTGTTAAATATAACATTTTTAATTTACATTCTTTTTTTGAGAGGGTTTTGCTATAGGGCACGTGTGCTCTCCAGAAAGACAGAGAGAGACAGAGAGACAGAAAGTGAAAAATCACCCCCCAGGGGGGATGGCCACGCCGCAATCCCTTCTCCTCCATTCTCCTCTCGGGATCTTGGACACGCACACACACACACGCCTGGCGTGAGTTTAAGCCACCGGTCCGGGACTTGTACCTCTTTTCAGGCTTCTCCTTCACATAGCAAACAGCCCCCAGCCTCAGCATGGCATTCCCACTGGCCAGCACCCCCCACATGCGTTCGCCAGATTCTTCAAATGCCACCCAGGAGGGCACATTTCTGTACTTGAACAAACTGGGGTAGAGTCCCAACAGATCAGATGCTCTGAGTAGGTCTCAATTCTTACAAAGTATCAGAATGGGTCAGTCAGTGGTGTGGAGGTTAAGGGGGCTGAGGTTTCGATTCCTGGTGGCTCGTCAGACACGCCAGGAGCATGTGCACGCATGCCCCAAAGTGGAGAGAACAGAGGAGAAGGGATTGCTGTGTGGCCATCCCCTTCTGGGAGTGCTTTTTCAGTTTTCCTCTCTATCTTTCTCTCTCCCTTTTTCCTCTGCGGAGTGCACGTGCCCTCCAGCAAATAAATAAATAAAGTAAGTGACCAGAGCATCTGACTATCCTCCGCAGTAACTGTATATCAAATATTAAACCACTAGGAGGCAGAGTTGTCTCACTAAACCAGTACTTTTTTTTTTTTTTAAAGCCGAAATCAGTTTATATACATACCATCAATCTAGATTGAAATGCTGGCATTGCCATTAAGGTGTCTTCAATTATTTTCCAAGTTGATAAAGACAGTGCTGCTGTAAATTTGGAACAGGGAGTTCCCAATTACTCTACCAAACACATGGGAGTCACACTGTGTTTTATAAAAGTGAACTTTTTATCTTAGAATAATTTTAGTTTTCTAGAAAAATTATGTAGTACAGAGAATCCTGGTTGCTCTTATAGTTAATATTTTACATTTTTTTGAGATGTTTTTGCTATAGGGCGTGTGTGCTCGCCAGACAGACAGAGAGAGACAGAGAGACAGAAAGCGAGAAATCACCGCCCGGGGGGATGGTCACACCGCAATCCCTTCTCCTTCATTCTCCTCTCAGGATCTTGGGCACGCACGCACACACACCCGGCGTGAGTTTAAGCCACCGGGTCTGAGACTTGAACCGCAGTCGACTACATGGGAGTCCAGCGACATAGCTATTACACTAACTGCTGGTCCCATATTTTACATTATTGTGGCAGATTTATCATGAGTAATGAACGGATACATTTGTATTAACCAAAATCCATGATTTGTTCAGATATTCTTAGTTTTTACTTAATATCCTTTTTATGTCGTAGAATCTCATCTACGATAGCATGTTATATTTAGTTGCCTCATTCAGTCCCTCCACACCATGCCATTTCTCAGATTTTTCTTTTCTTTTTTTTTTCTGACCTTGACTGAGTGTAGAGATTTTGGCCTGGCGTATTCTATAATACAATGTCCTTCAGCTTGGGTTTGTCTAATGTTGTCCTCATGGTTAGGCAGGGTTGTGGGTTTAGGGAGGAAGACTGCAAGAGGTTAAGTGCCGTTCTTATTACGTCATGCTGCTGGCATGGCATATCGACTTTGAAGCTCACCCTGACCACCTAACTGAAGAGGGTTTGGTGGATTCCCCCTGTAAAGTACTCCTACCCCCATACTACCAGATTCTTTGGAAGGAAGTCACTGTGCACAGCCCATACCTGAGGATGGCATGTTACGTAACCCTCCTTGACGGGGTGCTGCTCCACAGATGATCTGCAATTCTTCCTTCCATGCAAAGGAAATTTACCTATTCTCCCAGTTTATTTATCTATGCGAGAGGCCTCATGTGTGCACGTGGAAGGGGAGAAAGGAAGCACCCCCCAACAGAGCCTGGTCACGCCGCAGTCCTTTACCTGCATTTCTCCGTCCTGTCAGATCCTGGGCACGTGCACGTTGCTCCTGTTGTCACCGGGGCCTGATTCCATAGAGTCAGCCCTATGGAATCCGGTTCCCTCTGTCCAGGGCCTCACTGCTGTGCTATGGGATCAGACTCTAATTTATTTATTAATTCAATTTTTTATGTCACTAGAGACTCATGGATATTTGTACTTTGATTTTCAACCACGTATGGTCATATTTTATACTCCCAGAATGACAGTAACTACCAAGTTTTGAGAGGTTTTGGATGGCAGAAGCTGTACTACGCATTCAATATACACTATCTCATTTAATATTAGCAAGGATACTGAGAGGCAGGATTATCACCCTCTGGTCCCATGTGAAGAGCTTGAAGCTTACAGAGATAAATCTTTCCGTCAAACGATTGCTAGGTGGTAGAGAACTAGGATGCAGGTGCTGGTCTGTGAGGATTCGAAGCCTGTGAATCTCACGTTTGAAATACTGCCTTCTTGCTTCCCTGGGGAATAACAGGCGCAAAGAGGTTGTGTTGTATGAGAACAATGAGAAAGGTGAAGACCAGGCAGTTTTAGGCCGGTAATTCCACTCTTTGTCCTACTGTTTTCTTCACTGAGACCTTAATAGTTTCCCTTTCTTGTCAAAATGGCATTTAAAAAATTCAATGAGAAAGCATTGAGATCTTGCTAGAACACTATCATTTGTAATTAATACGAAATAAAATAGTCACATGATAAATAAGAAATACACTATTTTTCCTAATTGTAGAAAAAGAGTCTAAAATAATTATATTTCAAAATAGAGTGAACAAGGAAACAATTATCATAATGCATGTTCCGTGGTTTATGAAGCATATTTGTATGTGTAGTTTTTTAAAGTAACCTTTTGTTTTAGAATAGTTTTAGATTTATAGCAGAATCATGAAGATAGTACAGAGAGTTCTTACATACCCCAAACTTAATTTCCTCCATTTTATGTTAGTATGATATATTTATCATCATTAATAAACTAATATTGCTCTAGTGTTGTTAACTGAAGTTCCTGGTCTATTCCGTCATGCCTAGTTAGATGAGATGTTTGTGTGTCCCAGGATCTCATTCAGGATCTCACACTGCATCGGGCTGTCAGGATCCCTAAGCTCTTCTTGGCTGTGACACTTTCTCAACTTTCCTTTTCTTCGATGATTTTGAACAGTTTTATGAAATACTTGTTTGGGTATTGTACATTGTAGGTGATTTCTTAAATTTTTTCCTAATACTTTGTCATGTTTAGACTGGAATTATGGAGTGTTAGGGGGATGATCACAAAGGTAACGTGACATTCTCATCTCATATTTTTTTTTTTTTTTCTTTTTTTGGAGAGGTTTTTTTTTGCTATAGGGCGCATGCGCTCGCCAGGCAGACAGAGAGAGACAGAGAGATAGAAAGCAGGAAATCACCCCCCAGGGGGGATGGCCACGCCGCAATCCCTTCTCCTCCATTCTCCTCTTGGGATCTTGGGCACGCACGCACACGCGCCCGGCGTGAGTTTAAGCCACCGGGTCCGGGACTTGAACCGCGGTCGACTACGTGGGAGTCCAGCGACATAGCCATTACGCTAACTGCTGGTCCCCTCATCTCATATATTAAGAATGCATACTTTCTGGGACTGGCATGGTGGTTGGGCACACTGAACTCCCACATGACTGACTGTGCTTTGAGTCCCGAACCTGGCAGCTTGCTTTCTCTCTCTCTTTCCCTCTCTCTGGTCAAATAAAAATAAATCAATAAATCATTAACACTAAATAAAATAATTCTTTTTTTAAAAAAGAATGCATACTCTCAACATGACTAGCCACTGTAGTTGGCCGAGATCACACTGCTGGAGTAGATTTGGTCTAGTTTGCCCACTGCAAACTGCCCCCCATCCTCCCCCCTTCCTTAATGTGCTCTCACAGCCCACACTCGAGGAGCAAGGACTATGTAACCCTTTTTGAGGGGCAGTAAATTATTTGGATTCTTCTGTGTGGGAGATCTGGCTGATCTCCCCAATTTATTTCTCCTACAATTTATTTATATCAGTGTAGATTCGTGAATATTTATTTTATACTTTGGGTTATAATCCAATACTGTGTTTTAAATTTTGTTGCTCAGATTGTTTCTACTTTGGCCATTGGGCTATTTCAGCTGCTCCTGTACCCATCTGACATATCCCTATTAACTTTATTTATTTATTTAGTACCTTACTGCTTTCTGGTACTAGAAGACACTTCAGGTTCATCTTGCATATTTGCTTCCTCTGCTCTTAGAGTGAGCCATTTTTCCAAGGAACATTAATTCCTTCTTTTGGAGAATGGTATTAGAAACAAAGACCTGGGGGACCAGCGGGTGGTGTGGTGGTTAAGGCGCTGGACACTTCCACATGGCCAACCGAGGTTTGATTCCTGGACCTGGTGGCTTGCTTTCTCACTTTCCCCCCCTCTCTCTCTGTCTCTCTCTCTCTGTGTCTCACTCTGGTCAAATTGAAAAAAATAAAAGAATGAATAAATAAATAAGTAATTATTTTTTAAAAAAAGAAACAAAGACCTGGGTGCTAGATTCGTGTACACATATGAACACACTTTTGTAACTTTTTATTCTTTCTACAGTGTCCTGAAGTCGTTAGTCCCATGTTGCTGACGAGCTACCTTCACAACCCAGCAAGCTCTCCCATGCAGTTAAAAAGCCTGGCCATAGGCTGAATTTGAGGTGACTACAAATCATGCTTCTTTCAATATGCCCAGAAATAATGGCAAATGGAAGAGAAATGTCTATTATAATCTGCAATAGGATAAAAGATTGTGTTTTCTTTTTGTGTTCAATTTCTTCTTCTTCTTCTCCTCCTCCTCCTCCTCCTTTTTCTTCTTCTTCTTCTTTATTTTTTCTACTAGAAAATTAAGAACTTTTCTCCTGGAAACCGTTGTTTGGGAAGCTCTCAAGAATCGAAGCAAAGTGGTATGCGGTAGGGCCTGCTTCCTGAGGTCTTGGCACTGAACCCCTGACCTTAGATGGGCAGCTCCACCCTGACTCACAAGATCAGATGAAGAGGAATCTGTTTGGAGGAGCTCCTGGGTAGATTTCAGAGAATCAGGACCACTTGGCCTTGGGAGAGACGGAGACTGGTGGGAAGGCAAGGAAGCAAGAACATTGCTGAAATGAAAAATCCTAGAAGAAAAAAGAAATCTTAGTAGAAAAGAGAAGGTCTATGCAGGTAGGGTAGCTAAATTCTTCTTTCTCAGGGCAGTTCAGAAGGTTTGGTGGGATGGTAATGAGGATTCATTTCCTGCCTCCACACGAGGCCCACAGTTTTTTTCGTTTGGGTATTTTCTGCATATTTGGATTAAACATTTCATTTCTGACTTCTCATCTTTGAAAATAATATTGATTTGTAGCTCATGGACTCAATCAAAGAACTTACGAAGCGCATCCTAAGGGCAAGCAAGACATTGAGGCTAGAGGAGAGGCTAAATAGAGTTTAGAAAATATTTATAGCAAAATATTTTTACTATACCCAGTTTTCTGATGACAACATGAAAGCATGTGTACTGTGAATAATGAGATGACGCGGACACATGACCAAAGGAAGGGATTCTTTTACTCAGATATTCACTGTCAGGATTTTGCTGTATTTCTTCTCTATTTTTCTCTTGGTTCATAAATAATATTGTGTTCCTATTGCATATAAAAACGAGTGTATCGTATTTCTCATTTAATATTTGATTTCATTTTCAGATTTAAATATTTCCAAACAATTTGTTATTTAATGGCTGTGTAATGTTCTGTCATATGGATATATTCAGCTTGAGCAACACTGTGGTAAACTTTTGTGTACATATATTTGAATATATCCAAAATGAGTCCCTTAGGAGCCATTTCTTGAAGTGGAACAAAGTGGTGATAACAAAAGCACCTGTCACCCATGGAAAATGGGTTGAGTTAACTTACGGTGTTTGGTATATGACAAACATTCATGTTAGATGTGATTATTATAAGTATATTCTATGTAGTAAGTATTAACAAACAGCCTTTCAGAATGTTTTTTAAATTTTTAATGTAAGTAAGTTATCAAATATTTTAGTAGTAATTGAAAATATTGTGAACTATAGCACTAGACTTTCTGAGTATTATCTGGGAAAAGGGACAGGGCCTCGACCAAAGGGACTGAAGAAATTTGTAACAAATTTTCTGAAGAGTGAATAGACAAAGTGAAAAATACGGAAAGGAGTGGTGAGGCAACTGTTACCATTAGATGTAAGGGAAGGGCGACCAGGCTCACGCCTGAGTAGCATGTGCATGTGGGCGTGTGTGTGTGAGTATGTGTGCATGTGCGTGCACATGCATCTGTGTGTGATGGAGTGGGGATAAAGGGAAAGGGGTATAAGGCTCTTGGGTTGCCTACCATATTCCAGGGGCTAGGAGGCCCTAGCAGAGGAGGTTCCAGGCTGCATACCCAGGAGCAGTCACAGACTATCAAGGGCAAAATACAGGCCTAGTGTCTTTAGTGCGCTGAGTAGGGAGGCAGGCCAGCAGGTGCTCAGACACTCGGAATGCAGAGCTGGGAAAGGAATAAGCTGGAGACCCTCTGTTCTATCATAGACGTTCAAAGATCAGAGCAGAGAAACCCCTGGAGATTCAAAATGGGGGGTGATCACTGAGGTATTAAATTTCAATAAGGGGAACTGGAATTTAGGGCAGCAGTAAAATAAGCAGATTAAGAGAACAAATACAGGTATATTGCCTCCAGAAAAGCGCTGTCGAAGATGCACCTGTATTACTTAAGGAGAAAGAAAGCTCTTGACGTTCTTCTTTCAGCTTCGTGAGCTGAGGACTCAGGCGTTCTATTCTGGACCTATTGATTTACCTCTACTGTCTCCCAGACGCTCCTGACAGTCTCACGAGCACTTCATGGAGTGTCTACCTCTATGCTGAGAGGGACTAAACAGTTTAGAATATCACAGGGTGGAGCAAGTGGTATTGGCTGTATTTGCATATTCATTGACTGAGCTTGGAGCAGTAAAGTGACCTGTCCAAGATCTCACAGTGAATGTGTTTCCCACCTCCCCTTTCAAAATACTTGCTCACTTAATGCAGGTCAACCTGCAAGCTCCTGGCTGCCGGATGCCAGTAGAGAGTGCCACCTGGGGAAGGAGTCCTCTGCAGGGCCACTGTCCAGGGGTGGAGCGGGAAGGCTGCAACACCTCATGGACAGTGTGGCCGCTGATGGGAAGAGGCCCAGTCAACCTTTTTTTATTTTTCTTTAACTTAAGCAAAAATTACAAACATTTTTTTTCAACAGAGAACTTTCCATTCCTTTGTTGGTTATATGTTGGGCCAGCCAGTCTTTAAAGCTCCTGGTAATGCCGAGATGATCTGGCTCTTGCTTTCTCTCATTTGAGCAGCTGGGGGTGTCCCCAGTGAAGCAGCGAAGCTGCCAGAGGTTGACTGTGATTCCCCCTTTCCATCTTTCCAGTGCTCTCTGAAACTTACCTTTCGAAGGTCCCAGAAACTCAGGGCCCCAATTCTCCCTTCTTAGGCACAGCACCCTCATATTAAGCTATCCTTCCAATGTTGAGAACTTCATGGAAGACGGGGTACCCAGTAATAAAAATAATGTTTGTCACACGTTGACTCCAGTTAAACATTTTATATGTATCATCTCACTTACCTTCATGTTGACTCCAAGAGTTTTTTTTTTTTGGAGAGGTTTTTGCTATAGGGCGCGTGTGCTTGCTGGAAAGACAGAGAGAGACAGAGAGACAGAAAGCGAGAAATCACCCCCAGGGGGGACAGCCACACCGCAATCCCTTCTCCTCCATTCTCCTCTTGGGATCTTGGTCACACATGCACACACACCCGGCGTGAGTTTAAGCCACCGGGTCTGGGACTAGAATCGCGGTCGACTACGTGGGAGTCCAGCGACATAGTCATTACCCCATCTACTGGCCCCAGACTCCAAGAGTTTTATTAGAGGTTAAGGATTTCTAAGTCACACTGGCAATAAGTGGCAAGACAATAATTAGAGCCCAAAGTGAGACTCATACTCTTTTCTACTTTTTCAAAAATTATTTTAATTACTTGAGGGAGAGTGGCACGCTTAATGGGGTCTCATCCCACCCTGGTCCCTTTGTCCCAGCCCTCCCGTAAGTCAGAATCTTGGGCACACACATGCCTGGCATGTTGCAGGTTGCCTCGAGACCTCAGCTCATGTTGGCTTCCACACTGCAGACCTGTACACTACTGCCTGTGCCTCCGAGGCCGGGCCTTCTACTTTATCGAAGTAAAACTGAAATACAATACACTTCACACATACAAAGCATAAACTACGTCGTGGCAGATCTGGGAAGCCACCACGGCCATGCCGGCGATGGTAACTATCACTGCCATCCAGGTCTTGGGAGCACTCCCTGTGAGCCTATAGGCAACAGTTGCACCTGCCCATCCTAATCCTCTCCTGGGCTCACTAGAGCAGTGTCAGTCTCATCTTCCAGGATAAGCAGTCAGAGTTGAAGATGACTGGCCTGAGCTTCCTCAATTCCTCAACATAAGTCTCTTGGTCAGTTCTTGCAGTATCAGCCTGGTCACCCTTCCCTAGGAGTTTCGGCTAGCTAGTTGAATATTTGGATGGTTCTCCAGTCTGCCAAATAACATGCAGCTTTTGCCACAAGCGTCTGAGCTGGGACCAGGCAGGCCAGGGTAGAAGGTCTCTGGGTAAGCCGGGCCTTCCCTGAATGCTCTTGTCCGAGTAGGCTGATGTTCTTCAAGACAGTCTTTGACCATTCAGTAAACCAGGTTTACTAAACACACAAACAGGTATACTTCTTTTAGAAAGATTAGCAAAAACCTTTTTGTTTTTTTTTCCATTTTTTAAATTAATTAATTAATTTATTTATTTGGAGAGGTTTTTGCTATAGGGCGCATGCTCTCGTCAGAAAGACAGAGAGAGACAGAGAGACAGAAAGCAAGAAATCACCCCCCAGGGGGGATGGCCACGCCGCAATCCCTTCTCCTCCATTCTCCTCTCGGGATCTTGGGCACGCACGCACACATGCCCAGCATGAGTTTAAGCCACTGGGTCTGGGACTCGAACCGCAGTCAACTGCATGGGAGTTCAGCGACATAGCCATTATGCTAACTGCTGGTCCCTTATTTTTTCTAGGGTAGAAAAATCTTTTAGGTAGAGTTATCTTAAATTTCTACTAATTCTTTTTTTCCCCTTAAAAACATTAAGGCCTGCTGGTGGCATGGTGGTTAAGGTGACTGAATCTTACATGGCCAAGTGTAGTTCAAGTCCCAGATTGGGGGATTGAAAAACATGCATGCAAGTGCATCCAGGCCCTAAATCCCAAGAGGAGAATGGAGGAAAAGGATTGTGGCATGGTCATCCCCCGTGATAGGGTGCTTACTCATTTTCTCTCTCCCTCCTTCTTTCTCTCCATCTGTCTCTCTAGCAAACACACACACTCCATAGCAAAAATTACACAAAAAAGGGACCAGCAGTTAGCGTAATGGCTATGTCACTGAACTCCCATGTAGTCGACCGTGGTTCGAGTCCTGGACCCGGTGGCTTAAAACTCATGCCGGGCGCATGTGCGTGCGTGCCCAAGATCCTGAGAGGAGAATGGAAGAGAAGGGATTGTGGCGTGGCCATCCCCTCGCGGGGTGATTTCTCTTTCTCGCTTTCTGTCTCTATGTCTCTCTCTGTCTTTCTGGCAAGCGCATGAGCCCTATGGCAAAAATTCTCAAAAAAAAAAAAATTACACACAAAAAATTCTTATAATTTGTCTGATGTGAAACTGGGCATGTACAAATTATTTTTCTTATCCTTACAACAATCACCTAGAATAGAGTAGTGTTATTACCCTATTTCATAAATGAAACTGCAGCTGTGAGTAATTAAGCAACTTGCCAAATCCTTCATAGTTATGAAATAATAGGTCCGTGATACAAGCCACCTGACTCCAAGTCTGAAATTCAGTGATTCAGGTTTGGGGATGAGTGACTGAGGAGAACAGTAAATGATGGCTAAAATCCCAAGTCAAAAGCCTCCTTTGTTACATACCCTCCAGTACGTCACATCATACACTCAGGTATTTTCTGCTTTTGCAAAAATGAGATTACGTAATACACAGTGTTCCATAACTTCGCTCTGCAGTTAATGAATTATGGCCATCTTTCCATGATCATATGAGGGGACCTGGTGCAAAAAAAAAAACAAAACCCTTGAAATCCATGCATTGCTTTTCATAATATTCCTTTTTCATGAATTTTTGAAGGCCCCTTGTTGATCGACTTTTTTAAAAAATTGTTTTTGTTTTAAATAGTATAAACACAGCATAACTCATACTCACAGCATAACTCATACTCACAGCATAACTCATACTCACAGCATAACTCACACTCACAGCATAACTCATACTCACCAAAAGGTAGACTCTGTGCTTCTGCTTCTGCTTTTGATTCGGTAGGGCTGGGCTGTAACCAGGCCATGTGGCGTCTAGGACAGCTTCTGGGGTGACTGACGCACATCACTGGTAAGGAACGACTGCTCTCCCACGGCACTTCCCTACAGGGAGAATGAGACCTAAAGAAACAACATGCATCCAGCCGGTGACCAGGCACCCTTGTGCCAGAGAAAGCCCGAGTGGAGGGGGAAGGAGGGTGCTGTTCCCACGGCAGACACAGGGTGTAGAGGCGGGAAGTGTCATGACAGGGAGCTTATTTGGAGATTGTATTTGCATGGCAAGCACCATTTTAGTCAGATGTTCATTTGAAGCGCTTTGGCACAGTTGCTAGGTAATTTAGGGAGAGCAAAAAAACTCACTGAGCCCCCTTAGAGGCCACCCCACTGGGGAAGGTGTCAGCCTTAAAAAATGCATTAGTTCTCGATTTTTCTTTTTCCTAATAGCAAATAACTTTTCTCATCACCGAGTTGTTTAGGGCATTGAAAGACAAGTATAATACATAAATAAAAGTTCTGAACTGCATCATCATTCATTTCTGTCTTTTTGCCTCACAAAATAGTATCAATAGATCTCCTTAAAGGGCCTCCCCACTTCTGCACGGTACTTATCGATGAAAGAGGTAAC
The DNA here is from genome assembly GCA_026018925.1 of Tupaia tana. Classification (NCBI taxonomy): domain Eukaryota; kingdom Metazoa; phylum Chordata; class Mammalia; order Scandentia; family Tupaiidae; genus Tupaia; species Tupaia tana. Next base: position 37,866,662 of record JAKSZU010000020.1, on the reverse strand, counting down.
CAGCACGAATCCCCCTGGAGTGGATGCCGGGAAGGACCGTCAACAGGGGGGTGCAGCAGCTCGGCTTAGCGCAGCCCCAGGCTTGCCCTTTCTCCGTCCCCAGCAGGGATCTGGTTCTCTCCGGGGCTCAGCCCAGTTCCCAGGCCACGCTGGACACATGGCAGGGGTAGTGATCCAGCCCAGCCTCGCTCTCGGCTGCTCAGCACCGAGTCACAGTCCCCGCCAGTCACTGGAGGCAGTGCCCTGATTCTGCTAATTAGGACCCTGCCTCATTCCCAAGCCCGAGGTCCCCCGTGGGCACTTCTGTTCCCAAGTGCTTGCCTGGCAGCTTGCCTAGAGCCCCGTGTCCTTCCTAGGAGTCAGACTCGCTTTCCTCTTGCCAGGCTCCCACCCAGAATTGGAACGTTGCCCCGGCCTGAGTTTTCTGGCTGGGGCTTGGTCACTAGAGGACAGAATCTGCTTGAGCCAGCTTCCTGTCTGGATTTGCAAGTGCACCTGTCCCATCGCTGGACTCTGCTTGCAGGACTTCCTCATTCCGTCCTATGGACTCCTTTCTCTTCCCACTTGGCCCACTGCTTTCCTGAGCTGTAGGCAAAGCTTGCCACAAGCTTCAATTCCTGCTGGAATGAACTTCTGTTAGCATCTGCAATTTCATTAGCTCCCCAGGCACGGATTCTTACACCAGTGGGTAGATCTAATGCTATAGCTTAAGTCGTCTCGATCCTGCCTGAGTAACTGGATATACAGCAGTTCTGTAACGCGACCATGGCTTCATGCCACTGGTGCGTTCTAGGAAAGTTCTATTTTAATCAATACTTCGCAAGTGGAATTCTCTTTTAAATATTCTAAAGGGATTGTTTCAAAGAATCCTATTTTGATCCTTGTACAGAAAGCGAGTAGCCATAGGGTAGTGTGCGAAGTACATTATTCAAGACTTGAGCTGTGTGTGGTTCAAGTCCCAGTTCTCAGACTGTAACCTTGGATGAATCATCATCATAGTTTTCCTGCAACTGTTTATTCACCTGAGCAAGGAGGTGAATAAACTAACGTCTAAGGTCTGATCTAGTTGCAGTAGTCTCTTATTCTTAATAGTCATTCCTGAGACCTGCAGATGGCATAATGGCTACGTTGCTGGACTCCCATGTAGTCAACCCTGGTTCAAGTCCCAAACCTGGTGGCTTTAAATTCACACAGGGCATGTGTGAGTGTGTGCCCAAAATTCTGAAATGAGAATGGAGGAGATGGGGTTACCGCATGGTCATCCCCCATAGGGGGTGATTTCTCTCATTCTGTCTCTCTGGCGAGTATATGCGCCCTACAGCAAAAAGCTCTCTTAAAAAAAACTAGTCATTCCTTAATTTATTTTATTTTATATATTTAAATTGTCAGATTTTTTTTTTGAGAGGTTTTTACTATAGGGTGTGTGCGCTCGTCAGAAAGACAGAGAGAGACAGAGAGACAGAAAGCGAGAAATCACCCCCCAGGGGGGATGGCCACGCCGCAATCCCTTCTCCTCCATTCTCCTCTCAAGATCTTGGGCATGCACGCACACGTGCCTGGGGTGAGTTTAAGCCACCGGGTCCGGGATTTGAACCGTGGTCGACTACGTGGGAGTCCAGAGACATAGCCATTACGCTAACTGCTGGTCCCTAAATTGTCAGATTAAAAGTTCTCAAAATTTAGTTCCCTGATGTGAAGCTTCTGCCTGGGGATTTACTCTCTTGGCTTTTTTTTTTTTTTTCCTTGTGAATTGTCCTTAGTGACCCGGAATTGTCATAACAGATGTTGACGGAAGTAAGCATTACAGAGGAGGAGCTGCCTTACCTCAACAGAACTTTTAATTTTTCTTTTTGGAAATAACAAAAAAGGAAGGGGAGCTCTTCTGAAAGGGGAACAGGAGGCCACCCCAAGCCACTTTGATGAAGGTCACAACCCTGTGCCAAGCAGGGAGAGTTGAAAGCGATCGCCCTGAGAAACAGGGCCAGCTATTAGCCTGATCTTTGCTTCTGTAATTAGTGGGGAGGCTCCGTATCTTTGTCTGAGACCCTTTAATCTAGGTTTTGCTAAATATTTTACAAACGTAATTAATTCAATTAAACTTCACCTGCCACCTTGAGGCAGGCAATTCCTCTCGGGATATCACATCTTTGCTTGCTGTGGTCTCATCTGCCGATGAGCATCAGTGCAGATTAAGATAATGAGCAATAACAAAGAAACCTTGCATGAGGTCGAGTTCTATGATTAAAGCCTCACGTGCTGTACAGATATCGGATCCGCGTAATGAGGACTGAAAAGGGAGCTTGAACCGGCTTCTTTCCAGGGACGACAAGGCAGAGAGACGGCTCTCATGTTAGGCCCACTCCCTGCTGAGGACTCTGACCTCGAGTGGCTCTCTGTGGCCTCTTTATGACTGTCCACTCCCTGCTGAGGACCCTGACCCCGAGTGGTTCTCTGTGGCCTCGTTATGACTCGGTTCTCACAGCTTTCAAATGGAGCAGTAACATTGCTCACCTTGCTACTTCACAGAGGTGTTGCAAGGAATGATGTTTGTAATATGCTGTGGGTTTCAGATGAAAGATGGAAATTAATATGTGGTGAAACATCATTACCACTTATCTTCACACCGGCTACATGGGCCGGGCGAGGAGTGTAGCAGTGTCCCCCCAGTCCTGGCAGAGGAGCTAGTACTACCATTATTGCCATTTAACACCTATTCTATACACCCAAAGAGGGTGAGAACCATTCAGGGTGGCTGGACACTAGTGGGACAAACAAAAGCCAGCCGAGACATTGTATCACCAGAGAGGTAGGTAGTGTTTTTTTTTTTTTTTTCCTCTCTTTCCCCTTCCCATTCTTTTATTTATTTATTTATTTTTAGAGAGAGATTTGTGCTTGCCAGAGGAACAGAGAGACAGAAAGCAAGAAATCACCTCCCCGGTTGGATGACCACGCTATAATCCCTTCTCCTCCATTTTCCTCTTGGGGTTTTGGGCACGTAGGCACATGTGCCTGGTGTGAGTTTTAAGCCACTGGTTTGGAACTCAAACTGTGGTCCACCATGTGGGAGTCCAACGATGTAACCATTATACTAGCTACTGGTCCTCCCCTTCCCATTCTTATACCAGGTAAAGTATTTGAGAAAAAAATGAATGCAGACAAAATCAGAAAATGAATGAAGCAACTTTTCCTCTCGGTTCTGAATTCTCAATCGTATGTATGATTCACAGTCTCCAGAAAGCGCTCGTGTGCAAGCCCTCCTCTGCACGTGGCTCTCGGTGTCAATAATGGTCCCCATCCATCTCACGGAGGGCTCTCTGCCTCCATGAAGCCATGCGGGCCTAACTCTCTGCTTGAACCGTCTCTGTCACTCTGTGTGTGTAATGAACACATGCTTGGAAATTTATATTCTGCTGTAGGTCTTGCTTCTTAATAGACTTACCTCTTCTAGGCATATTTGATTAAATCTCCATTCTTCATCCATTACAGGCCTTGGTACATTGACATTAATCAAATAAATGATAAGTGAACATGTGAACTGCCAGCAAAATGTTCAGATTAGAACCCGGACCACACCAAATGCACACCTACTGTGTGCACGTGCTGTATCGCAGCCTGGGAGGTTTGCATAGTGTGGAGTAGAAATATGAAGCAGGAGAAATTAAAGGGAAAGACACAGGTTTAAAGATTAACTTGTCAAACCGTATTCCAAAGGGAAACGAAACATCTAACAGAGGGTCGCACACACTGTCTGTACATACAATAGGACACAGAAAGACAGAGTCACTTTAGTGATGATCGCTGTCACAGGAGAGCACAGGCCGATCAGAACACACCATGCTTAGGCAGCTCAGCTTGTCTGCAGTGTTATGGTTACTTGTTGCATTACACTCAGACCAAAGGCTGGCCTTCCAGACTTCCATGGAGCGGACCAGGGTTTCCTACCACATCCTGCTCCCTTCTTGGTCACACACCCCTGCCTGCAGGGGAGTGACGGACCTACTCTGTATAAGACTGCGTTTGCAGGGTCTCCAGTGTATCTGGAAATTGGGCAAAATGACCTCAGAGAGGTAGAGAGATGTGAAATGACTACTGGACACTGGGAAGGATTGTGGAGGGACAGAGGAAGGTAGAGTAAGGGAAATGGAATTGTAGGTAAAAAGAATGACGCTGTAAAGTACAGTGAGGAGGATGTGGGTCACAGCAACAGACCGTACGTGACGGTTTCAAGTGGTTGAGATGATGGCTATACTTATTACCATGATTTAATCGTTACACCGTGTCTGCATTTACTGAACATGGTAACAATTGTCATGTCAGTGGAAATTATGACTTATTTTAATTTCGCTATAGGGCATGAGTGCTTACATGGAGAGAGAGAAAGTGAGAAATACTTTGTTTTCTTTATTTATTTATCAGTTGTTGGGCACTTAGGTTGATTCCATATCTTAGTTGCTACAAATAATGCGGCAGTAAACATGGCAGGTGCACCCGTCTTACCCCGACGATGGTGCATGAATTGCCTACTATATTCAGGGATCCAGCCAGAAGGAAAAAGTGTAGGTATCTCCAGTTATGGAGGAGAGGATGGGGAGCCTCTTTCACCTGCCCACTGGCTCTGGTATAGTTTTGTCATTTTACAAACGACCATCCCTCAACTTCCATCAGGTGAGATCAAATGTAAACTCTTCTTGTTTTCTCTGCTAAATATTTAAATGCCTGCCTACTAGGCTATAAAATGCTCACTTAATTTTTTTTTTTGAGATACAATCTTCTTTTAATTGAGATTCAATTTCCATTCCATAATATTCTCCCTCTTAAAGTGTACACATCACTGAATTTTAGTATATTCACAAAATTAGTGAAGCCAGCATTAATCACAGTATTTTTATTACCTAACCCCATATGCTTCTTATTTTGACCCTAAAATAAACTGTTCATTTTATTTGTTAAATTGTGCTAATAGTATTTTTGGAAACTCACAACTACACATATATAATTTTAATTAGCATTGTAATGGATTTGCTTAGCTTACTTTTTTTAATGTTTATGCTATTTATACCTTACAATTTGATCAAGGTTTTACACTCACACATGCTCACACACATTGGTGTTTGGAGTTGATCTTGTTAGAGTTACTTGTTTCAGATTGGGGATGTCAGTGCCCACAGTTGAAGGAGAGTGAGTGAACACAGTGTAAGTATTTATAGAACATCTACTATTTTCCAGGCATTATTCCACAACAGTTTTAGGAGATAGGTTCTGCTATCATTTCATATTTTTAACATGCGAGCAGGAGGCTGGTGGAGTTTGTATAACTCTTTGTATCTCAGTCTGGCGGAGTCCAGATTTGAACCCTGGCCGTCCATATTCAGAGCACATTGCCCTTCACTACTGTGCTCTACCACTTGCTATTAAATTGGACCTTTAGTTTAATAATTCCAACGACACTCGATCAGTGCTGTGTGATGTGTTTTCCTAAGTCCCTCGTTCCATTCTCTCCACGGTCCTGCCAGATGTGACCAGATGGGAAGAGCCGGTCGCCATAGGTGAACCGATCACACAGCAAGGCCGGCACAGAGAGCAGCCAGGTTCCAGGGTTTGTTTCCCAGAGCCAGGGTAAGTGTGTGCTCGTCTTCAAGACACTGGGACTTTTGACAGTACTTCAGACTTCCGTCCGAGCTCTCACAACAATAAAACACCGTCTCTCTCTTGTTTGCATGCTCAAATCCCTACACCAGCCTGAAGGCAGCAAATATGACTTTATTTATTTACGTAGTCCCTACATTCAAATAAAATGCTTATTAAATAAATGCATGGATAAGTAAAAACCCGCGATTTGCCACGGAGTCACTTGAGTGTTTTATTTTTAGACCTCTGTAAGAGTTTAACCACAGGGCCTGCCAGCGGTGTGGTGGCTAATGGCTGCATGAATGGCTGACCCTGTGGTTTGAGTCCCAGATCTGCTGGCTCGAAAAACATGCCAGGAATGTGTGCCCAAAATCCTGAAGGAAGGGAGAAATGGGAGAAGGGGTGTTCATGGCCACACCCCATCGCGGGGTCCTTTCTCTTACTCCCTCTGTCTTTCTCTCTCTCAGGCAAGCACACACCCTCTGGAAATGAACAGAAATGCTATTTATAAACTGGGGTTAAAAAAAAAATCTGGTTCTGGTACATCTAACCCCTTTAGTCTACAGAAAACTTCTTATAAGTGTTAGACTTTCTAAAGTTCTTTTCATCATTCCTAAAGGATCGATTGGACGCTATACAAGGGGACTTCCAGAAGTTCAAGGAGGGCCAGCCTGTGGTGTGGTTAAGGTGGCTGGATCCCACATGGCTGACTTTACAGACTGAGTTCCAACTCAGTGGCTTGAGAAACACATTCATATGTGGTTTTGCATATGTGCCTAAAATCCCAAAAAGGAGGGAGAAATGGAGAAGGAATTGCAGCATGACTATTCTCCATGGGGGAGAGGGGAAAGGATGCTTTATTTTCTCTCTCTCTGTCTCTCCAGCGAGTGCATGCACTCTATGGGGGGGGGGGGGGGTAGTAATAATAAATAAAAAAGAATGCAACCGCCAATATTTCAGTGAAAGGAGACTATATCTAGTTTGATTATATCTTTGTTCTTTTACTACATGTTTTTCAAAAAGGTAAACTTTAACGTGACTTGACTTGCGTACATTAAGTAGAATGTTTTTGCGTACACAAGAAACTGTGATTACAAGTAGCTTTGGAAGGGGATTAGTGATAACTTGTGCTTTTCGTAAACAAAAAGATTGGTGGCACTACCACAAACCTATGAATCGAGGCTTTCACTAATCAGATCTGCAGCTCCGCCAGGCCCCCTCCACCTCAGTCCTGAGCCCCTGTGAATAAAGCAGTGACCTGGGAGTCCTCGCGCCTGCTCCCCACTCCTCGACGGCCTGCCAACCCCGCATTGTCCTGCTGGATTTGCAGTCAGATGTCTGCTGCTGGCAGGCACCGGGCAGGCAATGAGTTCTCTCCCTGTAAGCTGGGCACAAAAAGATCAGCATGGGAGCAGCCTCCTTTGGGACAGCTGCTCTGAGAGGACGCAGTAAGCAGGGAGCAGCCAGAAATCCCTCCTAGCCCAGGGCCACTGTGGGAGGAGTTGAGTTTGCTAAGTATTGTCATTTGCTAAGAGAAGGTGTGCGCTCAAGAGGAGGTTTCACCTAGAGGATCATTAACTCTTTCAGTCAGCTAGGGAGCGGCAGTGGCTCTGCAAGTTCATCCTGGAAGCATCTGCTCAGGAAGGTCAGGGAGAAGAAGTGGAATAACTTTTCATGGGGGATCACTTTGAGAAGGGCCAGCGTGCTTTGCTCAACGAAGGAGAGGAAAATGAGATGGTAAGAGCGTTGCCACATTCCCTTCTTTCCATTCCCAATCCCCGACTTCTGACTCTCTCTCTCTCTCTCTCTCTCTCTCTCTCTCTCTCTGTCTCATACTCACACGCACTCACACACATACTCACACATGTCTCAGCAATTTGACCCTGGTATTACATGAGAAAATGCAATGTTCAGGAAATCTCTGTCCCGTGAATGGGACCTCTGACAGCAGAAATGTGCTAGAATGGAAATATTGTATTCGCTTTATCAGAATGTTTTCTTCTTAAATAAAAGCCAAAGGGAGAGAAGCACAATGCCACTTTATGATCCGTTTTTGAGACTGACTCATCACTATAGCAAGCCCTGTTGAAAACTTGTAGAAATTTTGGCAAATCCCTAATGCGAGGAGCCACATATCCCGGATAGGAACCTCGCGGTGAGCAAGAGTCCAGCTGGGTCTTTGACCTTCCCGTCTCACGTTCCTGTTCGAGACTGCTGGACAGAGAAGACACATGAAATATTAACAACTCTCAGCCTCCACACATTGCTGTTTCCTTCCAGAACTGTACTCGGAGCTCTCTAGTTATGCAGATTGGTTACACAAAACTTTCTGTAGTCCATGTCTCCTTTATTTTAGGAACTACAGGAAATCAGAGATGACTCTTAGCTTCCTGCTGAATTTAAAGCTGTATTTCCCAATTACAGCCTAATGAAGAGAGAAATGTATACTTCTGTTTAATAAGGTCTTTCTGCTAATTGTGTCAGTGTGGTCTTTTATGCCAGTAATGATGTAATTAAAATGTTAAATTGTGATGCTCTCATTTTATAATAGCACTTTATCTTCCTGGAATTAATATATAAATAACAAACCTGAAAGATATTTACTTAAAATGTTTTCTTGGCTAATTGCTTTTGCTCTGACTATTAAATTCTTTGTTTCTAAACTGGTCTTTCAAGTCTAATCTGCTTACCTGTTCCTATAGTAACAACATTTTTGGGACTTTCAAGAGTAGATCCCTTCTGCTATCAAAGCTCAAAAGTTATAAAGCATTAAAAGGCACCGTAATTCAGGTGACTTTCTTAATCATGTCCTCACTTCTTACAGACTTGATTGACAAGTGACAATTGTCTTCAGACCCCACACTGATGTCCCCAGAAAGGACTTTTGGATCCTAGGTTGGATATCATCTTTATCTCTCTGAAATGTTTTCTTCAGGAAGTGAATATTCCATAACTCTCTCTATTAACTTGGAAATAATTACCTTCATTTTGAATACTCATCACCAGAAGGTGGGGGGCGCCTTCCCCATGCAATGGTTTCCTCCCCCGCCCCACGCCATCGCCTTTCTCTTTTGGAAACACACACTCTTCCCTGAGGCTCCTTCGGCTCTTCCACAATGGTCTTCTCAGTGTTGTTAAGAATGATACATCTTCTAGAAGGCATTCACAGGTCTAGGGAAGCTACTACTTCTTCCCTAACCTGCACAGTCAAAGCAATTTTGGTCATCATTCATCTTCATAACAGCACCACTAACTGGATCAGGATGTCGGCCTAATTTTGCAGACAGCCGAAAACCCAGTTAGGAGAGGACCTTCCGTAAGGAAAGGGACACTGTGTTTTCTGGAGAGAACCGTTTGGCCAGTAGTTTCAGCAGAGGTGCAGCCATTAGTATGCACTCCTGAGCTCTCCATCTCACTTGGCCAAGAGAAACCTGGCCACCGGCCTGTTGCTGTGTCTTACACCATGGCCCATTTTAACTCACTCCTCCATCTCTCACCCAGACGCCAGAGATGATCAAGATATCTTGGCTCTATTGCATGCATTTTTATAGTGATTTCTGGTTTACAAAGTATTTTGTCGGCCACCAGCTAATTTAATCTCCACCATAACTGTGAGGCAGGTGCTATGTTTTCACTTTAAAGATGGGGAAACTGCTGTCCAGACAATTGCCTGACGTTGCCAGCCGGGAAGTCCAGGAGCTGAGGCGTCATAGAGGATAACGTACTTTGGTAGCCCTTTGTCTCTGGACATACATAGAACTCATGTATACACCTTTCTCAGTCCTTCCCCAGCACGTTGTACTTGTAGCAGGAGACCACATCTCCTCCCTTAATAAAACAAAGCTAAGGAAAACTTCAGATCTTTTCAGATGGCTCAGCACCTGCTCTGTGATGTATGATTTATATTGCCCGAGTAAATCTGTCTCTTTCGATTTCCATGTTAACCCCTTTTAGAAAGCCAAGCTTGTTTAGAAATTTGCCATGCCAAAGTGTTTACAGTTTCTTGCTTTATAAAATACCCTGAGTTTGGACTTTTGTAAACCTAATTCCTGTGATGATAGAAATGACTTCGGATTTCAAGAGAACACAGCATTCTGGGGTTTAGCCCTCATGTTGAATGAAGAGGAGTATTCCTAGCACTAACAATGCCTGCGATTATCTTCTATTCCAGAGTGAAAGGACGAGAGAGAGAGCAGCTCTAGGTGACCGGAGTGTAAAATGAGAAGGGAGCCACAGTCAGAAAAGGTTTTCAAAAACAAGGAAGGAAAGGAGAGAAAGTTCTGAAAAGACTCACCCTAATGACTACCTCAGAAAGGTCTCAAAGAGGAGACTCCCAGAGGACACTAGAGGGCCTCGCGTTCACTAGCCGTGGCCTAGCCTAGGTCAGTTTTCACATCCATGAAGTAGGCGCGGTTCCTTCCCCCCTGCCTATTTCTCACGGCTTTTATGAGGATCAGCTGAGATAATCTTTGTGGCAGTATGTAGGGAAAAATGAAATTCTGGAGAAGTGTGAGTCACTGTGATCTAACAAAGATAAGGGGGCTTTGAACCTCAGCATTTAACCAACAGAATGACTACTACCCAGAAAGAGCGTGTCATTTCTTCTTGCTAAACACCAACAAGAGAAATAAGTGCTTTTATTCAAAAGCTACAGAAGTCCTTTATAAACAGGAACAGAATTACCTCATACTTACCTTAAAGTGCTTACTTTGAGAAAACACTTACCTGTCTGGGACTCTGTTTCCTTATTTATAGAGTGAGAAAATCAGACTGCCTGGGAGCTCAAGTCCCTTTGACTTTCGAAGTTACATATTTCTATTCTGAAAGGACTTAGAAACACTGAGAGCTCATTTCCTTATACCGTGACTGAACGAAGACATCCTATTTTAATTGATGTGAATATTACTCATTATTATCTTCAGTTATACTCTAATGAAATTGTAATGTTTCTGGGGAAGAGTTTTGTTCTAGTGAGACTTGTGTCAAAACGAATGTTCCCATGGGACCAGCAGTTAGCGTAATGGCTATGTCGCTGGACTCCCACGTAGTCGACCGCGGTTCGAGTCCCGGACCCGGCGGCTTAAACTCACGCCGGGCGCGTGTGCGTGCGTGCCCAAGATCCCGAGAGGAGAATGGAGGAGAAGGGATTGCGGCGTGGCCATCCCCCCTGGGGGGTGATTTCCTGCTTTCTATCTCTCTGTCTCTCTCTGTCTGTCTGGCGAGCGCACGCGCCCTATAGCAAAAAAACCTCTCCAAAAAAAAAAAAAAAAAAAAAATAAACGAATGTTCCCTGATTCCACCCTCTTCCCCCAGGTTTTAGCAAATAAGAAAAAAAAAAAGCTCTTGTATTTTTTTCCAGTGAAAGGTAGCATGTTTGTTGTGAAAGTATTGAAATGCCAAGACTCTAAAGAATAAAGTCAACAAGATTTATAAGTTTATCATCCAGACATAACCAATATTATCATATTGGTGACTCTTCTAGACTGACCAAAAAATGCATGCACAAAACTCACCATGTTCTAATTACTTTACTACAAGTTGATATTATCCATGCCTTTGAGATTATTTATGTCTGTTGTATTTATTTCATAGAGAATACTTTGGAATGGCCTGCAACTGGATATTTCTTTTTAACTTCTTACTCAGTGATATTGTATTAATGATTGAAATAAATAATGTTGGTAGCATTTATGCCACAGAAGTCAGTAAGTGCTACAGGGCTTCCACGCTGCCCCAACCGAAGGCTGGTTATTAAATATTTGTCAGCACACCACTGAACGTATTATTTCTTCATGACCTCTTATTTTTTACCATTCACATACAAATAAACAAACAAATTTTTATTTGTAAATCATCCATTTGTTTGCACTATGAATCTTGGCAAAACAGTATAGAGTCAATCACAATTTGTTCTTTAAAAAAATGTGCCCCACGTACTCACAAATAGTATTTTTGTTTTCATTGAGCTTTGGAAAACCCAGTGTATCCTTTTTTACCCCTCTAAATCTTCATGTTTTATAGACACTATTAAAGATTTGACCAAGGAAAATACAAAAAGAAAAGATTTAAGCTAGGTATGAGAAAAAAGGGCTCCTGTGTCTACCAGTAGAGTTTTTGTGCCAGACATCTCTTGCCTCAGATCCCAGTCCCCTTAATGCCATGCTCAAGGGTCTGCTCACCTCCTCTGTATGAGGGTCACTTATTCCTTTTCAATAACACATATTAATTATACATATATAGGGGGTACAGCATGATTTTTCATTACATGAATATAACGTGTACTAATAAAATCAGGTTAAAGTATCTATTATCTCATATTTCAAAATAGCTTAGAGAGAGGATTTTAAATGTTCTGAACACAACGTAATGATGAATATATATATTTCTAACCAAAAATGAAGTAATTCCATCTGTACTTTCTTTAAGCAGGCATTTCATTACATCTGAACAAGTACCATAGATACATTTTTCCTTTGGTAATTATAGCACTGCATAATCACCTCAGTGGTTAAGCTGTGGTTGGGTGAATTGTGCTGGATCAAGCCAATGGCTCAGGTTGCACATTTCTGTTATTCTTGATTTTATTTATTCACTTACTTGGCTGTGATGGACATCTTTACAGGTTGATTTTTATGATCTTATTTGTCAGGTTATTTCTATAGGATAAAGCCCTAAAATAGGATTACTGCATCACAGGGATGTACATTTTAAATTTTGATTCACATATAATGCCAGATTGTTCTCCAAAAATCTGATTGTACCAAAGTGTAATCTGACCAGCAGTCTTTCTAAAGAATACTGGCTTTCACTGAGATACTAGAAACAGTGTGGGAGAATGGTAGACAGTGGAGAGCGAGAAGGAGAGAATCAAGGAGGGAGGGGGCCAAACCTTTAATGAAAACAAAAATGACGAATTACGTGTTGATGATAAGTGTATGGTAATACCTTTAACTGGACTAATATGCAGTACATTCGCCCCACAAAGTCCACTCTGTATGCTGTCAAGATGGACAGTAATTAGATGTAAAAATAAGAAAGAATTTGAGAAAAAAGGAAAAAGTTAAAAAAAAAAAAAAGGATACTTGGGACCAGCAGTTAGCATAATGGCTATGTCTCTGGACTCCCACATAGCCAACCGCGGTTCAAGTCCCGGACCTGGTGGCTTAAACTCACGCCGGGTGCGTGTGCGTGCGTGCCCAAGATCCCAAGAGGAGAATGGAGGAGAAGGGACTGCGGCATAACCATCTCCCTAGGGGGTGATTTATCGCTTCCTGTCTCTTTGTCTCTGTCTGTCTGGCGAGCACACACGCCCTGTAGCAAAAACCTCTCCAAAAAAAAAAAAAAAAAGGATACTTGTGTTCTCCTCCATACTTGCCAACATAGTCAATCTTTTTAACTTTGGCTCATCTGATATGCAAAAATATTTATGGGTGTATTATTTTTGCATTTTCTTCATTTGATCTTAACACATCTTTATATGTTTATAGACTTTTTTTTTTACTAGAATGTCTTAATTTTATCACCAATGCTGTCCTAATCAGCAGAATGCATAACTACAATAAGAACATGTAAATGAGGAAAGCGAGAGAGACTCTTTTTAAACTTACACGTCGGTTTAAGAACCTAGCAGGCGGGTAATGTAGCAGCTGGTTGGTGTGTGGTTGTGCCTATAGCGTGAGCGAGGGGCATTTGTCCTCACCAATTGTTTGGCTTGCTTTGCTAGCTGACATTTGTCTTTTCTGCTCTTACACCAAGGAGCAAAAGCACCTCCCCCACCTCAACAACCACTTACTTATTATGCTCCATGGGCACCTCTGAGTTGGTTGGCAGTGTTAACTCGTGAACCCACAGATCTCATAGTGGAGGAATTGTGTTCAGGCTGAGACATTTTGTCAGTTGAAATGTTCAGGAAGCCGGGCCACAGGCCAAGTCTAATGTCTTTATTCTCGATTCATTGCTGCAGAACTCCCATGAAGTCAACTCATCTTTGATATAAACTCTTGAGGAGGGAGATTTAATTCTTCTTGAGGACAGAGACCCTGCTAACTTCACCCTTCGATGGCTTCCTCATACCCCTGCCCACTACCCCGGAAGTTAGCATAGTGTCTGGTACAGACCCTTGGGCATATTTAATAGCACAAGTGCAGTTGCAAACTCCATTAACTGCAATTTTTCACTCTGAGGAGAACGTGGAGGCAATAGGGGTCAAAGGAGAAGTGATGTAATTTAAAGAGAAACATAAAACATTTTATATTATTTATTGGAAATGGTCAATAATCCCATAAATTTATCACTTGGCTCCCCTCTTCACTGAACAAATAAAAGCTTACTCTTCAGAATTTGTCATATTACAACATTTTTTCTATGGGATGCTTTTTTTTTTTCTATTCTTTCATCCATTCACACATAAACTCAACAAATATTTAAGAAACCTCTGCTCTATTTCCTGAGCCCTTCATGCTGACCAAGAAGGTCACAGTTGAGTGGGCAGGACTGAATTTAGAATTGTAGGGCCCAATGCAAGAAATTGTTCAGAATTATTAAGAATTTCAGGATGGTTCAGCAGAGCCTTAAACCAAGTTGAGGGCCCTTCTGAGTGCAGGGCGCTGTGAGAATGTACAGGTTGCATGCCCGTAAAGCTGTCCTGACAAATAGGGGGGCCAGAGGTGCACACATCATTGAAGAGTGATGTAATAGGTGTCATTATGGAACTTACAGAACTGCGGGAACATGGACGAAAGAACAATTCAGTCAGAGTTTTATCATTGGCTCTCTTCTCTCCCAGAATAAAAAAATAAAAATAAAAAGGCATACTCTTTAGAATTAATTAGTTTAAAGTTTTTTCAAAGAGAAAGATGGCATTTAGTTGTCCTGGAGGGACGGATAAGATTATGCAGAATTTTGTAAGATATCCCAGTAAGTGTACGTTTTGTCCTTTCTGATGGTTCCCAAACATTGGCCCATGAAATAACTACTAGCATCAAGTGGGGGATATATAAAAATAGACGTCTAGGTCCCATTCTAGACATACCGAGCTAGACATTTCCATATTAGATCTGGACTTGGTAAGAACAGTTGTGACACCAGACACAACATGGAAGCTGATGGAAAATGGAAAACTGGGAATGATAGAGTAGAACTTGCCTTTCCAAGGCTTGTTATATCCTGGTGAGAAATGTTGGTTAGAGGAAGAGCGGTCAGTGAGGAGGTGTTTGAAACAGTCCAGATGAAACAATCAGGACTAAGCTACAGCATTGTCAGAGAAGTTGCTGAATAGTGAATGGTTTTTGAGAGCTAGTTAGAAGTTGGAGTTAAAAAGACTTTGTTGGTCAGCCAGTGGTATTGTAGTTAAGGCAGCTGGATCCCACCTGACTCACCGCGTCATGCCTGGACTGGCAGTGGCGTGCTGAGCGTGTGTGCATGTGTGCTCAAAATCCCAAGAGGAGGGAAAACAGAGAAGAAGGGATTGCAGCATGGCCAACCTCCTTAGGGGATGCTTTCTATGTCTCCCCAGACTTGCCAACCTTTGTCCAGTAAGTGCACATGCCCTTGTAATCTGTGAGGGAAGAAAGAAAGGATTAACAGAATAAGTCATTATTAAGGATGGCTCTGAGTTTCCTAACTTGCCCAGTAGGAGAAGCTGTTTTCATTCAGTCCTAAAGGGAAGAGGAGGAACGGGTGGGAGTAAGCTGGTAAGAGTAACAGTAAATACTTCCATGATGAATGATCTGGGCCAAGTTCTGGACTAAGAACTTTACGCAGAGTAATTTATTTAATCTTCTCAGCAACTGTGTGAAAATGATTGTTTCTCTTATATGGATATAACATGGGAAGATTAAATGACATATGCCCAGGTTTGTTTGGCTAAATGAATGGCAAGCTATGGATTAAATTCTGGCCTTCAACAGTGATTTCCTACTTCCTGATTTTGCTCAAATTTGGATGTGCTACTTTCGTTGTTAGTGGTGGGAAAAAACAGCAGGATATAATCGGAAGAAACGACATTAGGAAGCTGGAGACTAGTGTAGTGGTGTTCACTCTGCCATCATTATTTCTTATAGACTTACCAATCAAGGCCACCTCATTTTGACCTTGCCTTGTTCCGAGGTGGAGGTAATAATATCTTACCGGTCTGAACCAGGGCTCGATGCAGATGATTTCTCAAGGTCCTTTCCAACACACACCTGCGCGCGCGCACACACACTGTTCAAAAATCTTGAAAACAACTGAAACATCTTACAATATTTAAATGAGACTCATGAATTTATTTTCAAAGCATAGTGAGGCTGTTCAGTTACGAAAAGGAAAACATATCTGGAGACATTACGTTAAGTGGGAACTGGAAATGTATGGCAGTTGTCGTGTCGGTTACTCATGAATAAAGGAATACAGAACAGACCTAGAGGTGAATGTTAACCACTGCTGAACCATGTGAAGCCCTCAGGCCTCTGGAGTGCAGGGAGTTAGCCTTCACAGGAGTTGGTGACTTGGTGATGTGTCCAGAGGAGATTCTTTCCTGGGTGTAAGCATCAAGGCTTTGTGAGTACTACCCGGAACAGAGCTACTCACGGAAATGCCCACAACTACTTCTGAACGTTCACCATGTGCACTTTGGCAAGCTGCCTGAAACCATAGTCTGGGTTGACGTGGAGGGCATCTCACAGCAGTGCCTGCTTAACTCCACCTTTGTCTGGCTGCTCCTCTGGACCAAGGCTGTGACCTTGATGTCCCCTCACAGAACAGAGAGAAATGTCCCTAGGCCAGGACATCCTCTCACGTAAGTGGGTGACACATGGGATCTTGACTGTGACTGTAACCGTCTTCACGCTTCCAGAATCTGTTGGCTTCTTGGGAGAACATGGCTAGACGATTTTGAAACTTCAGCACTCGAGCCTCAGAATCAGTAAACAGATGATATTGTGAGGAAACAATCCATGTTTTGAGGCCAGTTCCAAAAGAAAGGTATTTGAAAGTGAAGCTTGGCTAGATAGAGAGAACCAAAACTCTAAGTGGAAGTGGTTACTATTACATGTTTTGTGTGAAAACAGAAGACTCACTTCTATGACACACACTTACCTTCAGCTTTTCTGCCCTTTAACTTGGATCACCAAGTACGATAAGTATGTGGCCACTTCTAAGACCATTTCTTGTTTTCCATTTTCTCTGACCATGCAGATGTGGTCAGCTTGCTCTTTCCAGAATATATTATATACTATCTTTTTTTTTTTCTTTTAGAGGTTTTTACCTTAGGGCACATGTGCTATTGGAGATAGACACAGTGAGAGGGAAAGTGAGAAATCACCCCTGGGGTATGGCCATTGCACAGTTCCTCTCCTCCATTCCCTTCCCGGAATCCTGGGCACTCATGCTCAGGTGCCTGACATTATTTTCAAGCCACTGGGTCTGGGATGCAAACCATGGTCAGCCATGTGGTAGTCCAGCAACATAACCACAAGTCCACCTGCTGGGCCCTATTATATACTTTCTTAGCCAGGAACATGTCTTCACCCTGATCCTTGGCCATCCAGCAAAACTCATCTTAAATCTGGTTCCTTTCATTAAGCCATCTGGCTACCCCTTGGTCACAACTAACACTTCCTCATCTGGACTAGGTTTGAATTCCTATTATTGTGATTTTCACTACATTTAGTACTAATCTTGTGTTTATTCATTTCACCCAATAGATTGTGAGTTATCTAGAGGGATCGTGTCTTAGGTCATGATGTCATGACTACGTCACAGTTGTGAAGTTTCTCTTTATTTATTCTCTTGAATTTATTTGATATATTTCTGAGAAGCTGAATAGATGATTTTTGTGCATATAAATTTCTTTTGTCTTTACTGACTCGGTTGAATTGTTAATACCAATTTTACAAAAGAAGGCACTGAGAAACTACATAATTTATCCAAACTAAGAAGCAAGAAAAATGGAACTTGAGCCTAGGCAGGCAGCTGCCAAAACTTGTGCTGTTAACCCAGCACCCTCCTGCCATCCCACATTTGATGAGGCTATTACTACTGGGACCAGCACCAGGGCTACTGCTGCTTCGTAAGCCCAAGACAGTGTGTACTAGTTGAACACCTCGTTCATACTTTGGACTCATTTTTCAGCTACTGAGAAATAAAACCTCCAGGTTTTAAGGCAAAACTGCATGGTGTAGTTGTGGTGGTGCAGGTGGTGGGCACCACTGCGTGATGCTGGAGCCATATGGGAAGGCCTGGGTTCAGATCCTGAGTGTTTATCTGTGAGTGTACCTGTAATGCTGGCTGGAAGGCTGATAGGAGGGATTGCAGCATAATGAAAAGTGAAATATAGAAAAGTATTCGGGAGCAGCAGTTGGCATAATGGCTATGTCGCTGGACTCCCATGTGGTTGACCATGGTTTGAGTCCCGGACCCAGTGGCTTAAACTCACACTGGGCGCATGTATGTGCGTGCCCAAGATCCCGAGAGGAGAATGGAGAAGGACTTGTGGTGTGGCCATCCCCCATGGGGAGTGATTTCTCGCTTTCTGTCTCTCTTTCTGTCTCTCTGTCTTTCTGTCTCTCTGTCTTTCTGGTGAATGCACCCGCCCTATAGCAAAAACCTCTCTTAAAAAAAGAAAGAAAAGTATCGTATAGAAAAGTATATATACTATATAAAAGTATAACAGAGAAAAATATATCCAATAAATAAAAGTATAATACAGAAAACTATAATGGAAACAAAAAATCACGATGATGCCATCACCCAAGGCAAATAGCATGAGTATTTTGTACATTTATCTTCCAGTTTTTATCTTCTTGTTTTTATTCCACTTTTTAAAAGTTAAATTTGAAATCATATTGCATAATTTTATGTTGTTATTTTTTTTTTTTGGAGAGGTTTTTGCCATAGGGCGCGTGTGCTCACCAGACAGACAGAGAGATACAGAGAGATAGAAAGCGAGAAATCACCCCCCAGGGGGGATGGTTATGCCGCAATCCCTTCTCCTCCATTCTCCTCTCGGGATCTTGGGCACACATGCACACGTGCCCGGCGTGAGTTTTGAGCCACCGGGTCCGGGACGTGAACCGTGGTCGACTACGTGGGAGTCCAGCGACATAGCCATTACGCTAACTGCTGGTCCCAATTTTATGTTGTTTTTCTTCCTTAACATTATTACATATATATTTCTCCCATGTTATTGTATACTTAAAAGCTTTAATGACCATAATTAATCATCATTCTCTCACATAAATAGATACTTTCTATATTTACGACTATTAGAAACATTGTGATGAACACCTCTCTGCATCAGTCTTGCTGCTTGTGCTTTGTATAAGTTAGAGGGTTGTTTTTGTTTGTTTTGTCTTTAGCAGTCTTTCCTTGTGGCCTAAAATCATACCTTTGGGGTCTGCACACTCTTAAGGCCAGTTCAGTTTATAATACTTTCTTTGAAAAAAAAAAAAAGAATTGTTTTATTTAACTTTATTTATTTATTTTAATTTGACCAGAGACAGAGTGAGAGAGAGAGGGAAAGTGAGAAGGGAAGCTGCCAGGTCCAGGACTTGAACTGCAGTCAGCCATGTGAGAGCTCAGTGCTCTTAACCACCACACCACCAGCCAGCCCTTGCTTTCAATACTCTCAATGGCAGAGATGTAGACCGGGAAGGAACTCATGTCTTCATTCGTGGTTCAATTTCCGTGAAGGAATATGATTTTGTCCCTCAGGAGTGCATGTCTGCTATTATTATCCCCAAAGATGAAGAGGCAGTGTGTTAAGGAAAGTTTCTCTTTATTTAAAAAAAACTTCAAACAAAAGACATCATTTCATAGAAAGGGTCAGTTCTGACCACAGCAGAACGTGTTGCAGGGTGAAAGGGGCTCTGGAAATGAACTGGGGGCCTTTCTGTTTCATTTTGGAAGTTTCCTGCGTAGCATGGCCCTGCTGTTCCTACCCTAGGAAGAATAAATACAAGCTAGAATTCCTATTATCTTGGTATGAAATTTTATCCCCTGTGGTCACAGCTACAGTAGCTGTTCTTTAATAAAGGCTTGATCATGGGAGCTTTCAACCTTATGGGGAGAAAAACCCAATAATCTTGCTTCTAAACTTTTGTAGAACGTCTCAGCACAGAAAAAAAAATAATTTTAGTTTAAACATAGAAATAATTACAGACAAAGTTGTCCATGTATAAATTCACTGGCCAGTTGAAAATAGTCAAAGAATATGCAAATAGAAATGGAATATTTCATTGCCCCCAAAAGGGTATACTTTCATTTATTTATTTTTAAAATTACTTCCTTTATTTTATTTATCATTATAATTATTTTCAATTTGACGAGAGAGAGAGAGAGAGAGAGGAAGCAAGCCACCAGGTCCGGGACTTGAACTGTGGTCGGCCATGTGGGAGTACAGCACCACCAACCACCATAGCACTTGCTGGCTCCGAGGGTGTACTTTTTAAATTACTGTTTAATGGCTTATCAATCAACTATTCACTGCTATATCCCCAATGCTTAGAAAAATGCCTGACAATGCTAAGTGCACAATCTATAGTTTTTGAATAAATGAATGAATGATGGGTGAATGAAGCTGAAATTCTATGAAACAGCATATAAGGAAGCCAAAATGTGTATATGAAATAGCATATACACCTAAAGGTAAATAAAGATGAGAATTTTCAGAAGTAGGTGACCAGTTTGTTACATGACATTTTAGCTATCCCATAGGATTATGAATGTCAGTCCAGAAGCTTCGTCAAAGATGATCTGACCTTCTGCCCCTTACTTCACCCATACAACCTTTACTTAAATGTCCTTAGAGAAGGCAATTTACCCAAATCCATTTCTTTATGTTGAACTGGAAAACGGTTCCGTGAACCTCAGTTGTTAGTCCTACCTCTTCTGCTTTCCAGAGTCACCTGGCAGCGTGTCTTCTTCCTGTCCACACCTTCAGTATCTAAACATGGCTCTCATGTATCCCTCCAGCCCCTCCCCAGGCATTTCTCCTTCAATCTAAACATACTCAGTTTCTTCATCTGTTCTTCACGTGACATTGTTCTCAGAAAGTCTTAGAAAGACGTTACATATGCTAGCTTAAAGAAGTCCTCTCTTGCTGTGATTTTTCTCTTCAAAATCCACAAGGATTCTGGGACAATGGGCCGCAAACTTGGAAGAACATAGAAAAAAATGGTTGCCACGTACTGTGTCACTGAAGTTGTTAAAGGCAAGGAGTTCAGACTAGTGATCCACCTACGTGTTAGGTCAGTCTGGTTCCTACCTAAGAATAGTTAGTATTTGTTAAATATTTGCAAGTCAAATGTCCCGTGCTAACACTTTCCTGTAATATTTCATTTTAAGTCTGCAATAACCCTAGTAGGTAGGCACCATGAACATAGATGGAAAGACTAAATATTCCATTTCTGTGTGGCCCATGGGTGAAATACGGCCCGCCGATTGTTAATATAGATGCAGTTTTGCTGGAAAACAGTCACCTACGTGTGTTTACATATTGTCTCTGCTTTTGCAGGGCTCAGTAGTTGGGGGAGAGACCATATGGTCCACAAAGCTGAAAACATTTTCTTTCTAATACTCTATAGTAAAGGTTTGTTAGTCCTGCTTTTTTCTTCTCTGGTCTCATTCTTTTACTATTATTATAATATGATTAGCATTTCCTTTATTGCTTAGTAAGATATTACTTGTTAGGATAGTCCAAGTGTTTTCATTGTTAAGTGCTAGGTTGGCAGAGTACGGAAAGGACCAGGGTTGGGTGGTGGTTAAGGATTTGCACAGGTTGTCAGTGAGGTCAATAGATATTTATAAGCTGCTATGGTCCTGTTTAGAAGCTTGGGTTTTCACTCTCTCTTTTTATTTATTTATTTATTTTTGGCTAAGGGGTGCGTGTGTTCACCAGATAGAGACAGAGATACACAGAGAGAAAGAAAGCATTCCCCCCACAGACCCATAGGGCATCACCCTGGAATCCCTTTTCCACTTCTCCCTCGTTTTAGAATTTTGGACATGCACACACATGCGTCCGCCATGTTTCTCAGACCTCTGGGTTTAGGACTTGAACTGTGTGGCTGCCTTGTGAGAGTCAGCTCCTTTAGTCACCAGGCCATGCTGCTGCTCCTCTTCTGGGTTCTTTTTAACATGGATTCTTCCATTAACCTTTCAATTTGTGTGGGAAAATCTTCCCTTTGCCTTCTGTCGTTCCCATCTTTAAACAGATGAGGATCTGGAGTATCTGAAGGACTTGCCTGATTTGGTTACTCACCCGTTTTCATTTTGAGGCTGGGTCCTTACTTAACATCAGGAACACTTGTGTCCAGACTGGGAAGAAGCCTCACCAGCTGGAAACAGTGCAGCCACTGGTAACCAAGAACCTACGGATCCTTGACCTCCCAAAAGCATGAAATTGCAGATATAGAAAATCACTCAGAGATAACCTAATCAAATTTTATTTATTTAAAAATACTCGGAGATTCACATACAATGATAAGAAATAATAGAGAGAGATTCTCTGTATCCTTTACTTAGTAATAGTTTTCCCTGTACACGCAACTTACAGAACTATGGAACAATATTACATTCAGGATAGTGACATTGATAGTCAATATACAGAACTTCCTTATCATAAGAATCCCTCATTTTTTTAAAATAATGTATATATAGAGAGCAATACCTTCAACAGGGTCTTGTCTCATTACAAGTCCCATTCCTGCTCTCATCTCCTCGGGATCCTGGCTGCCTGTGCACATTCCTGGTTTGTTTTCAAGCTGACCCAGGGAGCCAAACCCATGGTTGACCCTGTGGCCTCCAGCCTTGCAGGGTACTTGCCTCGCTGCTGAGCCAGGGACTGGACCCACTTTGCCTGCCTATTGCTACATCCACTTCCTTCCCACCTGTACCCTCTCCTTAAGCCCTGGAAGCCACTGATCTGCTCTCTATTTCTTTAATTTTATCACTTCAAGAATTCTGGATAAATGGGGGACCAGCAGGTGGCGTGATGGTTAAGGCACTGGACATTCCCACAGGGCTGACTATGGTTCAAGTCCCGGACCTGGTGGCTTGCTTTCTCACTTTCCTCTCTCTCTCTTTCTGTGTCTCTCTCTGGTCAAATTAAAATAAATGAATGAATAGATAAATAAATAATTCTTAAAAAAAAAAGAGTGCTGAGTAAATGTAATCATACCATATGTAACCTTTGAAATTGGCTTAATTCTTTGGAGATTGATTCAGGCTGGTACATGTATCAATAATTCGTTCCTTTTCAGTGCTCGGTAGTATTCCATGGTTTATTTAACCATTGCCGATTGAAGCATGTCTGGGTTGTTTCCAGGTTTGTGGATATTTTCTCACAGTTTTCCACCTCTCAACAATATTTTTTTAAAGCAAACATTTTTAATTTTGATAAAGTCCAATTTCTCTCTCTTTTTTTTTTTAAATTTGCTAGAGGGCATGTGCACTTGGTGGAGAAAGAGAGACAGAGTGAGAGAGAAAGCAAGAAAGCAGCCCCCATGGGGAACAACCATGCTTCAATTTGGCTAGAGTGGTGTTGACCTAAAATTTTCTGTCTTGCTATGCTGTCCCTTTTCTGATCTTTTGGCTAGAGAGAAGATTTTTGTGTAATGTTTTCTTTCTTTTTCTCTTTCATTCTTTTTCTTCCTTTCTCTTTTCTATTTTCCTTCCCTTCTTTCCTCTTTCTTTCATTCTTTTTTCTTGCTCTTGTCTCTGGGGTGGCAGTTTTTTCTGCTCCAAGCTGTGATATATGAAGCAGAAAGGAGACCCAGGGAACTCTCTGTCATTCTTAACTCTTGAGGTCACGAGTCAGTTTGCCTTCTGTCCACTACTGCGAGTCTTGTTAGGTTTTTCATTACAGGATTTAGATATTTTAGTTATACTTATTGGAATGAATGGGAAAAAGCAAGTCTACTCCATGTTTCCAGATGTAGAAGTCTCATTTGTTTCAAAAAATATATTTTTACTTTATTAAAAAATTTCATTTTTACTTATAAATTTTTTGTAAGCACAGAAAAGTATTAGGAAATAAATAAACATCACTCTTGGTTTTATCATTGTTAACATTTGATATATTTTTCTTTAAGCTTTTTTTCCTATGTATTTTTCTTCATATTAGACTTAAAACATAATTTTTTAACTTGATACACAATAACTATTTTAATGACATTAAAATTTATTGTAAATATTAATTTGATGATTGGATATTCTGTTTTGTGAAAACATCCTCATTCAGCTAACCACTCCCCTGGTGTCAACCAGTCTAATTTTTTCCAGTGCGTGTAGCTATCTTATCCTTGTGTACAAAAATATTTGTAGAATTGTACTTTTTCATTTCAGGTTATTTCCTACATATATTCCTGAAAATAATACTTGCGTTACTGCAACAAAAATCATGAACACTTTTACAGCTCTTGATCAACTTGCTGAATTGCTTTCCAGAAGGTTCCCGCCACTTTATGAAACGCGCTATCCATTCTGTACCAGAATGCCCTTGTAACTGCCCTCTGGTCAGCTCTCAGCATTGACCAAAGTCTTGGCCAATTTAACAGGTAAAAATGGCATCTTACTTTTAGTTTTCCCTCCTACCTTATTTGAAATCTTTCAACATGTGGTGTAATTCAATTTGTGGAGGGCATAATATTTGTAAGTTAGCATGCTGGGTGCCAAAATGCCATGGGCATGCAAAGGTGAAAAAGACCTTCTTCTCACCGAGGAACTCGAAGTGTAGGAACCGCATTGGCTATGTCCTTAACACTTGCCATGTTTCAGACATCATGGTAACACTGAATAGAAAGCATATTATTTAGTGGTACCAACAGTTAGTGTAATGGCTACATTGTTGGACTCCCATGTGGTTGACCGTGGTTTGAGTCCCGGACCCAGTGGCTTAAACTCACGCTGGGCGCATGTGCATGCATTCCCAAGATCCCAAGAGGAGAATGGAGGAGAAGGGATTGTGGCATGGCCATTCCGCCTGGGGGGTGATTTCTCACTTTCTGTCTCTCTGTCTCTCTCTGTCTTTCTGGTGAGCACACATGCCCTACAGCAAAAACCTCTCAAAAAAAGAAAGCATATTATTTAGTTTTCACAACCACTTGACAGAAGAAATTTTATCAGCCTGGACTTTATCTTTATTTGCTGTATTAGTCAGCAGTTCTTGAATGCCATTGTGGGTGGATCAGCTCAGACACTGAGCTGAAAATGCTCTGGTCCTTCAGTCCTACCCTCAGAAATTTGGGGTAACCTGTATTTTTTTTTTTTTTTGGAGAGCTTTTTTTTCACTATAGGGCGCGTGCGCTCGCCAGACAGACAGAGAGAGACATAGAGACAGAAAGCGAGAAATCACCCCCCAGGGGGGATGGTCACGCCGCAATCCCTTCTCCTCCATTCTCCTCTCGGGATCTTGGGCACGCACGCACACGCGCCCGGCGTGAGTTGTAAGCCACCGGGTCCGAGACGCGAACCGCGGTCGACTACGTGGGAGTCCAGCGACATAGTCATTATGCTAACTGCTGGTTCCCATCTGTATTATTAATACGTGCCCATGTGATTCTGATGCATGTGGCTGGTAGTCCCACGTCTAGAGAAATTATTAGCTCATGGTGGCTACAGCTATTTCAAATGTTTCTAGTGCCTAGTTGAAGTGGGAGAGTTTAACCCTCTACGCTCCTGTTTTCGCTTGGTAATGAAGAGGTTTCCCCCTAAAAGAAGCAGAGATTGCTATAAGGGTATAGGTAGTCACATTTAGCAAGGGGTAGCACAAATTAACACCTCTGGACAGAACTGTAAATGCCCTGCAGTCCCTCCTGCCACATTCTCCAGTGAAGGACTTCACGTCACCCATCTTCTTGTGTCCTTCCACAATGGGCAAACCATATCAGTCGAAGGAATGTTGTGAGTCCTGACATCCCCACGTGCTGCGGAGATACAAGCAGATAATGCTCCAAACCCAAGGAGCTAAAACTCTAATGAGAGCAGCATACATTCAATTCAACTAACTCAAACGCTAGTTCTACATAAAGCTGAAGTGATCTCTCTTGTTTGCTTGTTTCCTTCCTCATCACTCAACATTTATTACATAGGGACCAGCAGTTGGCATAATGGCTATATTGCTGGACTCACATGTAGTCAACTGTGGTTCAAGTCCTGGACCCGGTGGCTTAAACTCATGCTGGGCGCATGTGTGTGTGTGCCCAAGATCCTGAGAGGAGAACGGAGGAGAAGGGATTGTGGTGTGGCCATCCCCACTGGGGGGTGATTTCTCACTTTCTGTCTCTCTGTCTCTCTCTGTTTTTTTTCTGGCAAGAGTGTGCACCCTGTAGCAAAAACCTATCAAAAAAAAAAAAAAAAAACAAAACAAACAAAAACATTTATTACATGCAAGTCCCTGTGCTAGGTATGGGGTTACAAAGAAAAGCCTCAGTGTCCGGTGGAGGACAGAGTTGAGTGGGCCAGTGCCAGGGCAGCAGTGGACACAAGGTGCTATGAGAACACAGAGGAAGCTATAGCCAACTCCTAAATGACTTCAGTGAAAAAGTGCCCGCTGAAAAAAATCTTGGTAGATGAAGAGGAGTACACCAGCAAGTGCAGATAAGGCAAAGGACATTTCAAGTCAAGGAGACACAGTGTACAAAGGTACTGAGATGTAAACAAAGAACATTCCATTCGGAGAACTGACTGTGGCTTGCCAACGCTTGGTACAGGGTCTACGTGAGTGTGTGGGGGAACAGGACAGGGAGAACAAAGGGTTGATGCTGAGGAGATAGTGTGTGTGGGGGGGAAGATTAGAAAGAACTTTATATGCCATTATAAAGGGATCTAAGGACTTTAAGTATGGTGCCAACCATACTTGAGTATGGTTGATTTGCCGGGCCTTTCTGGGCAAACCACTGAAAGCCCTACATCCTGAGCAACCCCTCAGTCCCAGACAAGTTGGGCTGCCGGTCACTCTCCCGGGCTGAGGAGGGTTACTCCGTGGCGGTATAGCTAGCCTGAGACCGGGGAGCAGGATGAGGGTTACTCCGTGGCGGTATAGGTAGCCTGAGACCGGAGAGTAGGATGCAGGGCTCCAGCAGTGACTCCAGCGGGTGCGGGGGTTGAACTAAGTCAGTAGTATTCAGGGATGGGGCAAAATAATCTAATTGGAGAAATATCTAGAAGACGGTCAATAGCTCTTGGACTAATTAGGTATTTGGGAAACGAGGGGGCAAATAGTAAAGGGAATGCCTAGATGTCTGGGTCCTATCGGATGGGTGGTGGTGGTCGTGATTCAGAGAGAAGGTGTAGATACTAAATTTGTTTTCGAATTTGTGATTAAGTCCAATTAAGGAAGTACCATGTAGAGTTTTGTTTGAATAGTAGTTTGAAAGGTTGCAAGGGTATTTTATTCCTGGGAGAGGAAGTAGTGAAATTGGGACAGGCAATTGAAAAACAAACAAAAAAAAGAAGCAAAACAACAACAAAAACAACTCCAGCATGGTGACTGAAGTGCTGGACTCCCACTAGACTGACCGTGGTTCGAGTCCCTGGCCTGGCAGCTTGCTTTCTCACTTCCCCGCTCTCTGTTTCTCTCTGGTGATTGCATGAGCCCTATAATAAAATTCAAATGATAATAACAATAAATAAATACTTGCAAAAAAGAAATAAACCCAAAACCCTACTTGGATAAAGGCACAGTGGTGGGAAAACATAAAGCATTTCAAGGTGGTGAGTAGTTAGAGGACATATTAATTTCAGTTCCTACTTTGCTCAGTTTGACTCTGATTAGACTGAAGGGAACGAGAAGACAGAAGGGTATTGAGACTTGTTTTCCGCTTTCAGACCCAAGTCCTCCACTGTAAACATGCTCCGCCAGCTCCTGGATCAGGCCAAGAAGCATCCGAGTTTGATTCCCCTGTTATATCTATTGGAGCTGGAGGTACCGGAGCAGCACTGTATCTCTTGCGTTTGGCAGTGTTCAATCCTGATGTCTCTTGGGACAGAAAGAATAACACTGAGCCCTGGAACACACTGAGTCCCCATGATCAGTACAAGTTTTACTCAGTGAATGTGGATTCCAGCAAACTGAAGAAAGAAGGTCCAGACTTCTAAATGAAATGTTTCACTTATAAAGCTGCTCATAATGAAGGTCTTCCAGAAGCCATCCGCACAATTTTCCACTTAACCAGGAAATATTTCTCCTCTAAATGCATGAAATGATTTTGATTCATTCAGATTTACACTGGTTAATAAATATCTGAAACTTGGAAAAAAAAAGAAAAAAGACAGAAGGGTATTGTGTTGCTCTAACTGCCGGACAAGGCAAGACTACCCCAACCTGTTTGCCATGGAGAGCCCTGGAGGGTACAGGAACGTTGAAATATTGTCCCCCTCAGCTTCAGACAGCTTTATCCATTTATCTGATCTGCACTGTGCAAATAGCATTTTTCTATGGGTGCTATTGTGTAAAAGAGATGTCAAAGCACTGTGTTAAGAAAATCCCTTCTTTCATTTGGTTTAGTGCCAAATTTAAATTGGCATAAAATGACACCTAAATTTTTATTAGAATGCAAAATAATAATACAAAAATTAAATTCCTTACAAACAGAATATTTGGCTATTATTACTGGTGTACAGTGGGATAAATGTAATTATTCCTAAACGAACAAACAGAACACATGGAAGGGAAAGCGACAGGCTAGGAGGCCACCCGTCTGCTGTCTCTGTGTAACGTCTGGAAGCAGTGGAGAAGTCGCTATCACATACAAACTCTCGTGGAATGCTTGACCTTTCCATAAGGAAACAGGGAAAGAGCGAGGTTGAAAGAACCAGCAAAAGTAGGATGACAATCATATGACAGCTTCTCATATTTGTCCCTCTTTAATTGTTAACTATATTATGTGTCTATCAGTGTTATATTGGATAGCTAAATAAAAGTCAATGCGACATTTCTGAACAGTGTACTGGGTAAGTACAAGGTGAACACCCACTGACCATCACCTAGGGTAAGAAATGGAACAAGGCAAACCAGTTGGGAAAAACCATCTGTAGTGACCATCAGTAGGTCCATTGGACATTGAGGTACAGTGTGAGCATTAGATGAGGTAAAAACTCTCTGACTTAGATAATTGAAGTCCCCTGAATAAAAAAGCAGATAGTAAGATAACATTTACAATCTCGTTTCATTTTGGTAAAAGAAAAAAAGCATATAAGTATTAATACTAAGTTGTTCATTGTGATGGTATCTGGGTTGTGGGAATGTAAATTTTTTTATTTTATGTTTTCATTTTCTGATCTTTAAATCGTGCGTCTAATGCTTTTATAATAATAAAAGTATACGCACACACACACACACACACACACATATATATGTATCTGTATATATGCATACATATATAAAACACCAGGAGGGTGTTAGTTATCTGATCCAGCATTTAATGTCCTGAATACTCTCTATCAGTTGGTAGGACAGGCATCCCAGGACATTTGAAGAAGTTTGAAATCTTGATCTATTAATATTTTATGCCCCACTATTCTCTTCAACAGTTTTCTGTTCTTCTCAGGTCATTCATTTCTTTTTAACCCATCCAATTTTACTATTTGCCACTACAGTCCATTTGCTGGAAATTCTCCAGCAGAACCTAAGACTCTTTCTGTCACTCAAAACCAGAATCTGCATCATGACTTGATGGTGACACCTTAAGAATTTCAAGAAACCTTTCCCAAGGTTGTGCACAAGTCCAAATACTTGTGAACAAGTAGAAACGAACCAGGTAGTCTTGGCAGACACAGTAATTCTGTCCCTCAGTTGATTAATATGACACAGTGGCCAGAGCGTCACACAGTACCACGCTAGCTCTCATTCCTGGGGCCAAGCAGAGGCTTCTTGCATGTGACATACTCCTTTTCTCAGAGGCTCTCTGCTAGCCTTCAAGCAGGTGGTCTGTACAACACGTTAGCAACAATTTGCCCAAAAGGTGCGAATGAAATCATTCTTTATTTTTCCTTAAAGTCAATTAGACACTTGAGTGAGGGCCAGATGGGCAGCTTTGAGGTCGAGGCAGGCATCTCCACAAACGAGATTTATGGCCTTATGTATGCAGGGGATTGCAAGCTGTCACATAGGTCATATTCAGAATTCTTACTCTGACAGTATATAAGAAAGAGAGGTATTAAAATATAGAAGGATCTAGGAGAACATGTGATTTAACTTTCTCTGTTACAGATGGAGAAAAAGGCCCAGGTAGGGATAGATCACTAGGACCAGAATTTAGACTAGAGCCCTGTTTCCAAGTTCTTTCTATTTCTTTTCTTCCTACCCCAGTGATGGTACACCTCAGGGCCATGACTCAGGGTAAGTCTTAAGTTTATTGCTACGGTTCCAGGAACTCACATGACCAGCAAAAAATAATATGGTTGCTATAAGCAAAAGTAGATCTCAGTCCTTTGAGAATATGTGGCATCTTTTGGATACATAATATGTATGTTCAAAAAATAAAAATAGTGCAACCAATTTAATAATAAATCAAAAACCTATGGTTATTGTCTAAGTCAGAAAGCAACAGATCATTGTTAAAATCCCAGAGGGCCCCCCAGGCCCTCCCTAACTACAACTCATTCTTGTTATTTTTCCCCAACCTACTTGGGAATTAACTTTTCACATGGTTTTTGGAATTATTATATTTTTGCCTTAAAGTGTTTTTTTTTTCTTTTTTAAATACTGTGTGTGCTTCTCATAACAGTAACTTTTGAAGTTTATAGGACAGAAATCACACTAACAATATTCTTTTGAATTTTTCTTATGCTTACTATAGTCTTACTATATCCATATTATTTCATAATTCAGTTACTCATTTCATTCATAATGTTTTATAGATAACAACAAAAGACAACCATTGGCCTTGGTAAAAAATATAAATACATTTAGAAATAATAATAAAAAAGATGCAAAAGTAAGAGATAAATGATTAAAGCCACTTTTGAAAGCAGTTTGGGCTGACACAGTAAAGTTAAAGATATACATTCTGCATGACCCAGCAATTCCACTCTAGGTATGTTCTGTATAGAGAATGGCTACAATGAATATGTTATTTTAATGCCACACTTTAAAAAATCGTTTTCATTGTCAATGGACTTTTGGATTATTTGCAACTTTAAATTTTTCTCATTGGCATACGCTGGTACATGTGTCCATGTCTGTAGAGAACATACCTAGAGTGGAATTGCTGGGCCCTGAAGAATGTATATCTTCAACCTTACTGTGTCAGGCCAAAATGCTTTCAAACGTGGTTTTAATGATTTATCTCTCTCTCTCTCTCTCTTTTTTTTTTTGGAGAGGTTTTTGCTAGAGGGTGCTTGCGCTCACCAGAAAGACAGAGAGAGACAGAGACAGAAAGTGAGAAATCACCCCCCGGGGGGATGGCCAAACCACAATCCCTTCTCCTCCGTTCTCCTCTTGGGATCTTGGGCACACATGCACATGCGCCCGGTGTGAGTTTAAGCCACCGGGTCCAGGACTCGAACCATGGTTGGCTACATGGGAGTTCAGTGACATAGCTGTTACACTAACTGCTGGTCCCAATCATTTATCTCTTACCTTTGCATCTTCTGCGATGCTAAGAAGGGGCTCCTTGTACTGAAAAGGTGGGCGCCATCCTTCTACGGCATGTTTTCGTCTCACTTTTTCTACCAACTTCACTTACAGGGAAGCAATGTCAGGTTATCTCAACAGGAGAGCCTGGTGATAGCATGATTTTCAAAATGATTTTATATACACAGCCAAACAGGTCTTTGTTTAGGCACAAACTATTTTTTTAAGTGTATTTATTTCCTTATTCCATGAGCTAGAGACACAGAGACAGGCACTCCCAACACCGTCTTCATGCTGTGCTCCACTCTGGGTCTCCGCTGGCCCAGATCACAGGCAAGCACACCCTGATGTAGGCACAGACTTTCCGTGGAAGACCATATATGAAGCAGATGGAAGAGAAGTCGTTCTGGTTGAGAGGGACATGTTTGTGTGCGTTGGTGTGTGATGGGGCGAGAGCTCTGAGTCCCTCCTTCTGGGCTTTAGTCCAATGTCTGGCACACAGTGTAGGTATTAGTTGGATTGTCTGAAAATGGACGAGGCTTCCCCAGGAAGTTGCGTTTGCTTTATTGGAGTGTGAGAGCCAGGAGCACATTTTTTACGAACGTTGTAGAAAGAATTCATGATCAGATCGTCTTTGATTCTTCCCTCTCTCAGAGTTCATGATAGGTTTTTCATTTTCCAAAATCCTCTGGTAACTGATAAATAAAGATATTTGGGGATAAAGACAAATCATAATGTTGAGGGATAATGTTTATTGTCAGGACAAATTCTCTACTGTCAGAGCGGAAGCAAGACTTTGGAAGGAAATCATCGCTTTCCTATGCTTTCTCTCTGTGTCCTCAAGAATTATTTTCAGATTTCAGTTTTCTTCTCTGAAAAAGCAAAGAGTTTGACCGGATGTTTTCTTTCTTTCTTTCTTTTTTTTTTTTTCTTTTTTTTTTTGGAGAGGTTTTTGCTATAGGGCGCTTGCAAGACAGACAGAGACAGAGAGACAGAAAGCGAGAAATCACCCCCCAGGGGAGATGGCCAGGCCGCAATCCCTTCTCCTCCATTCTCCTCTCAGGATCTTGGGCATGCACGCAGACGCGCCCGGCATGAGTTTAAGCTGCCGGGTCCGGGACTCGAACCGCAGTCGACTACCTGGGAGTCCAGCGACATAGCCATTACAGTAACTGCTGGTCCTGACTGGATGTTTTCTAAACACTCATCAGGTGCTAACATTCTGTAATCATCGTTTTAGGCTTCTCTATTTACTAGTTTGGTAATATTCTAGTCTCTTCCCAACAAAGTAATCTCAGCCACTCATTCATCCCCAAAATACTTTTTGTGCCTACAGGGCACCAGAAATTCAGTAACCAACAAGACAAACTGAAGAACTTCTCTTCTGAAACTTATCTTCTAGTAACTGATCACAAAAAATAACAAGAATGAAAACTATCACACAGAGAGAAGGGCTCATGAAGATTATAAATAGAATGATCTGGTGGAGGGTGAGTGGTAGCATCTTTAGTCTGCGTGGTTAGGGAAGGTAAGATCTGAATGATAAGGGGAAGCCAAGCATGTTGGGGTGTCACTGAGGGTTTATCAATCAGCCTTAAGTCTAATTTCCCTCTTACTAGTTATAGTTTATATTCCACTAGCACTTTCATAACTATTATCTCATTTCATTCTCTTAACAGTTTTGTGAGGTAGTCATTGGAATTGTCGTCTTTGAGATGGGATAGTGACTTCCAGATAATAAAATTAGTCAGTGGTAGAATGAGGTCTCGAACTGGTGTTGGGTCTCTAAATGCGTTGTCTTTTCTCCCATCTTGCATCCTCATGAGACTGTGCAGTGAGTGGGCTGCCAAGACAAGGTGGCAGTCCCAGATAATGACCTGTCTGTGCTATTAGTGTCTTATTTCTCTCAGATGTTGACCTGTTTTTAATCATAAAACTGTTGACACCAAATTTTTTTTTTCCCCTCTGTCTGACACCAACCAATTCTCCAATTCTCTGGACACCAACTGGGTGTTCTAGAATTCAATTCAATTCTGACATTAACTGCTCAGAGTTACTGTCAGATTCTACAGGTTTAAAAGCTCTTTTCCACAAGACTCTCCCCACTTGAGACACTGGTCACAAATACTGGGTTTCTAAGTTATTCACATTTCTGTATGTCTTGGCTACAAAGAGGAGTGTTCCCATATTTCTCATCCTTTCAGGGTTAATAATTTGCTGGAATGGCCTACAAAACTTTGGAAAACACTTCACTTACTATTTTTGGTTTATTATAAAGAACCTGAATGGACAGTCAGCTAAAGAGATGGATAGGGTAAGGTCTAGAAAGTTTCCTAGCACGGAAGCTTCTGTCTTTGTAGACTTGGGGTACACCTTCTGGCATGTGGACAAGTTTGTCAACTCTGAAGCTCTCGGAGCCTCATCATTTAGGGTTGCTGTGGAGGTTTTATTATGGAGGCTGATGGATTAAGTTATTGGCCACTGGTGACTGGACTCAGTTTCCAGCCCTTCTCTCCCCTATCCAGAGGTCAGGAGGGTTGGGCTGAAAGTTCCAACCCTCTAAACGCAGGGTCCCCTCTTCTGGGCAGGAACTTCTATCCTGAGGCTGCCTAGGGACCCACCAAGAATCCCTATATTAGCATAATCTCAGGTAGTGCTGACTAGGAGTTGTTACTAACAGAAGATGCGCCTGTCATCAAGGAAAAGCCAAGGAAAAACCAAGGATGTCACCAGCGAGAGCTTTCATTTCAATCTCAGCATCACAGAGTAACCTAGAAAATGCCTCTTGCCCAAGACTGCCAGACCGAGAGATGAGGATATTGCCTGCAGAAACCCCATCAGGCTGTCGGGTGGAGTCCTCTGGCCTAGTTCCTCTCACTCTGCACTTTTGGGCTTGTGAAAACCTGTTTAAGGAGAACCCAAGAACTTGTCTGGGCAGCACACCCATTTACTCCAAAGGGAACCATCAGCAGGTGCTCGGCATTGCCACCCTTCAACACAGAACGAGGAGAGGGTGTCTTCATGGGAAGCAACCTTGCTGGGTGGAAAGAGTTTTAAATCAGGAAGACCTAGTTTTGTTACCTACCAGCTGGGTGACTCTGGGTACCTTTTCTAACTTCTTGAATCTTATTTTCGTATTCTGACACACTGCAAATATTACCTTTTATACAGAGGTATATTTTGTTGTGAGAATTAGAATAGCATATAGATAAACATGTATTTCAGGTAACTAGAATTTACTAAGTTATTATTCATATGAACCGTGTGTTTGTTTGAGTTTTAGATTAAGTTAGGGTGAACAATTATTCATAGGGCAGGGTGTTACCACCTTACCTGCCACTGACAGGTAAGACAGATTGTTTTCTGCCAGCCAACCTGTGTGACAAGGAAGAGTTTCCGTAGCCCAGAATGACAGGATCCTGGTCTGAGAAAAGGAAAGGTGACTCAACTCCAAGCACAGGTGTTGTGTGCACCTCCACAGCCAGCTTGCTGTCCTGCTGGGATAGCCACAGACAGTGGCCTTTGCCCTTGACTTTTCCTGGGGACACTAACTTTCAGGCAGTCCTGAGGGGTCCACCTACTGGTTGTGGAAGGCGGGCATTGGAGGTACAGTTTTTCAGGATTCTAAATTTTCTTTTGGCCAGTCACCAGCTGACATAATGTACATGTCCTAGAACCTCATTGTCCCACCCAGAGGTGCTTATCTAACCGTACATGACCGGGTTAATTGCGACACTGCCATATGCCGACCTCCTGGAATATGTCAGACTGACATTTTGGCCTTCCATATTTCCAGACATTTCAGACTCAGCACTCTTGCTCAAGGCTAGGTCTTCCACTCGGAGTGCTCTTATCCGCTTTTTCTAACTATCAAAATTCTACCAATTCTCTTCAAGTCAATTTTAAGCAACAATTCTCCTGGAAAGTTTTTCCTAATTATCATCTCGGTGGGATCTCTCCATCATTTGAAACTAATTTTTTCCCTTGTGCTTTTCATACGGCACTTAATATTTTCTATCCTGAATTATAGTTATTTTTTAATTGAACATCTCTCCTGTCAGCACCTTGAGGGTGGGAAATTTATCTCCAGCAGACATATCTTACCCATGGTCTTAGACTTAGTAGGCAGTTTGAATCAAACCGAAGCAAAGATACTTTGTAGGCTTTATGCTGGAGACGCAGCCCCCAAAACACTTTTGTGATCATTTCCTTAATTCCCAGGCTTGACACCCGGCACAGATGTCATTCTGCTGTCCCCATAGCAATTGTATGCAGTAAAACTGTGGCAGGAGAACTGGGGAGTCGATGACTACACAGTGACATTCCAAAGCTGGGTATGAGGGAGAAATGATATTCCAAAGCCAGGCATGGAACTGTGTTAAGTGGCATTCCAACTATCGTCCGTGAAGCCAGGCCCCTTAGACCCTAAGGAACCCTCGAGGCCCATGCATATCACTGCTCAGTGGCTGTAGACAGTATTGGGACTCAGGTGTGAAGTGGATAGCACTGGAGCGTTTTTAAGAATGAATTTCTCGTGTAATGTGCAAGCTTGGAATGGGCACAGTTTACACCAAGGTCAGAGCAGGAGCCTGAGCAGCAGACGTCCAAACCAGTCTGTCCCTTCCAGTCAGAACTTTGACTTGGTTCTGTTGGAGGTAGGGAGTTGGTGACTCTCAGTCTTATCTTTAGCATCTTTTTGAATCCTGGAGACAGACTATAAAGAGGAAGAAAAAGCAAAACCGTGCCCGCTCATATGAGAAACCTAGCCTGAGAGAGTCACTTGAGTGGAATGGGAACGATGAGACTAGTCAGCGTTTCTCATGACCAAAGGCACAGAGCAGTACCGGGGTTGCTTATGTTATTGTTTTCCCTGCCAGGGGCCTGATGGAAGTTTTAGAGTCCAAGAAAAAAAGTGTTAAGTTTGTTGGACTAGCATCAAGCAGAATAAAGATTTTCTAATTTTCCATTCCCTCTCTTTCCTTCCCTTCATCCCTCCCTCTACCTTCCACTTTTCTTCCTTCCTTCCTTTCCTCTTTCCTTTGGCCCAATCACTCACTTATTTACGGCTTCATTAAACATCTACTGGGTGCACACCACTTGCAGATACTGTATGTGGTGCTGGGTAAACAGTATTGGAAGAAACAAACTCGAATGGGTTCTCATCTCATAGAAGGTAAAGCTTAAGGGAACCAGCAGTTAGCATAATGGCTATGTCGCTGGACTCCCACGTAGTCGACCGTGGTTCGCGTCCTGGACCCCGGTGGCTTAAAACTCACGCCGGGCGTGTGTGCGTGCACGCCCAAGATCCCAAGAGGAGAATGGAGGGGAAGGGATTGCGGCGTGACCATCCCCCCTGGGGGGTGATTTCTCGCTTTCTGTCTCTCTGTCTCTGTCTGGTGAGCGCACGCGCCCTATAGCGAAAACTTCTCAAAAAAAAAAAAAAAAAAGAAGGTAAAGCTTAAGAAGGAGGAAAGAACTAGAAAAGCAAGCAAAGAATACAAATTTCAAATTGCGAAAATGCTACAAAAAGGCTATGAAAGGCCTGAGATTAAGGGCTTAATTCTATAGTGGGTTGGGCTAATATCTCTCAAAGAAGGAAACATTTAAGGGAAGTTTAAAAGGATAAGTAGCCAGCCATGGGAAGACTGTCAGGCCAGAAAAAAGGAAGAGAGGAAGTGGAAGAGTCTTGTGGCTGGGGGAGAGAGGGAAGGTGGCCCCTGACCAGGCTGGGTACGGAGGAAGGTGTAGATCATGTGAGCAGTTCCCTTCCTCTCTTATCTCAGTTTCCTGAACTGACAGGAGTTACTGGCTGCGTTTTGACCACCACTGAACTTAGCAGCTACTTGGCAGTAGCGTGACTCTCCTCTTCATTACGCCAACATCAAACTTTTCTGGCTCTCTGGGTGCCCAGGATGCCATCCTAGGCACTAGGACTTAGCGACCTACTTAGGTGGGGAACTAAAGTACTCTGGAGGGGTTTATTCGCACTGGCACTTCTATGGGCCAGATGACTTTTTGCCGCGGGGAATAGGAGGGGCCGTCCTCTGCAACATGAGATGGCTCGCTGTGGGAGGCTGCGCACCAGCGAGTCTGCCGAGGTTTCTCAGAGAGCAAACAATTGCCATGATTGGCCACTAGAAATCCCTCAGATTTGCATATCTGGCACCTCATGATTGGTCCAAAAGCAACCAATCGTAACCCACCGTTTACAACCAATCACGGCCCACCGTTTACAACCAATCACGGCCCACCATTTGCAACCAATCATAGCCCACCTTTGCGATCCACCAATGTGTATATAACCACCATGCCTGGCCCACAATAGCCAGACGACCAGGAAGACAACGAAGACAGCACAGAAGACCAGGAAGACGACGACCCTGGAGAGCCTGCAGAGCTGCAACTCCGCACAGTCTCCAGACGACCCCGGAGAGCCTGCAGAGCTGAAACACCGCACAGTCTCCAGACGACCCTGAAGAGTTGTAACACTACATCGTCTCCAGACGAGCCTGAAGAGTTGTGACACCGCGTCGTCTCCGTGCTGCTCACAACAGACGACGCGACCCTAAAGAGTTGTAACACTGCGTCGTCTCCGTGCTGCACCGTGCTGCCCACAATAAACAGACGACACTGTGTCGTCTCCGAGTTGTGACACTGTGCCGCTTGTTCCGGCTCTCACTCCTTCCCTCAGGAAACCTGTTCGACTGTCCCACTGGGTCGGGACAGCTCGCCATATTCCTGGCCTCTGCACACCACGTGTCAGAAGTAAGTCACTCAATTGAGACTGACTGAAAATATTTCCAGACATTCATCAATGTCCCCAAGGAGGCAAAATAACTCCTCATTGAGAACTACTGGCTCACAGGGGCAGGCTACCACCCCGCTGAATGGCCCTATAAAAGGTGACATGGAACCTGACATGTAGTCTCAGTGTTGGGGAAATAAGGCATGGTTGGGACCTTGGGAAGTGGGAGAGCCCCTGCTCAGCTAAACGGGTATCTCTTACTGCTTCTGGTTGTCATTTCCTTCCTTCTCCTGAGACACTGGTATTCACAGTTAAATTTTCACACCCTTGGGTTTCTGACACATTCATGTTACTTGTGCTGCGTTGGGTTAATTTAGTTAATTAGCCCCATGATGACCCCAAGAACACCTAGGACCTTGACAGTGACCTGCCTTTAACAGTGCAGCCTCTCACCCTCCCCTGCCTTCCTCGATAGAGGTAAGCATTGTCCTACGTCCTGTGTCCGCTCTTTCATTTCTCTTTCTATAAAGTTTTCTTTTACCTAGGTGCACTCTAAAAATACGGATTCAATTTTAGTTGGTTTTAACTTTATTAAAAGGTAATCATGGGGCCAGCAGATAGCATGAGGGTTAAGGTGCTGGACTCCCACATGGTCAACTTTGTGGTTTGGGTCCCAGACCCAGCAGCTTGAGAATCATACCGAGAGAGAGTGTGTGCCTGCCCTAAATCCCGAGAGGAATATGGAGGAGAAGGGATGTGGCATGGCCACACCCCTGGGGGGTGATTCCTCACTTTCCTTTTCTCTGTCTCTCTTCAGTGAGCACACATGTCCTATGGCAAACAAAACAAAACAAAACAAAACCCCAAAGGGTTATTATGCTGTTGTAATCCTTTCTGTTACTCAGAATCATCTGTATTTTTTTTTGTGTGTGTGTGTGTGTGTTGCTGGAGTTGGCCAGCAGTTGTTTGAAGTGTGGTATAAAATCTCATTGTGCAGACAGACCACGGGACATCCTCTTCTCCTATGGGTTATTTCTCCTATGGGTTTGGGTTATTTCTTAGGGTATTTTGTATGTGTCTCTGGTGCTCTACTGCCGATTCTTCTAGTGCAAGAATTTGAGATACAATATTGTCTTCATTTCTGTTTTATTTTAAAGAAAAAGAAATCATACATTTTATGTGAAAATAACTAGGGGACCAATTTAAAGTTTTAAGATATGCTTACCAGGCCAACAAAGAATCTCTCTGCAGGCCCTTGTTTAATGATATCTTTTGAGCTTCCTGTTTAAGATTTCTGGATGAGCTTAAGAAATGATCCTTTAGCACTGAAGAGCGGCAAAAAGAACCTACTGAGGCAGATATTTAAAAGGTACTGGGTTGGGGTAAGCAGAGAGGCAACTTGCATTCATTAATGGAATTCATACTGTGTGGGAATTACAGTGAAGCGTCCTCTTCACATCGAAAATGTATGAATAAGGGAAAAGGGATTATCTTCAGAGAGGTAAATTTTTTTGTGAGTTTTAAAGTTTTTTTCTTCTGACAGAGAGAAAGAGAGACAGGCACTCCCAAAAGGGTCTTCACACTATGATCCACCTCAGCCTCAGAGTCCAAATTAAGGACACGTGTGTACGTGTCCAGTATGTAAAGGGAGACCTTGGGATGTGAACCAGGGGCTTTCCCAGGTGGGCCCAGCATTGCAGAGCATTGAGTTACCACTGTGCTACCAGCTGGCCCAAGGGAGGTAACCTTTTAAAAATGGAATCTTTTGGGACTGGCAGATGGTGTAGTGGTTAAGGGACTAGATTTCCACATGGCCAACCACGGTTCGAGTCCTGGACCTGGTGGTTTGCTTTCTTGTGTTCCTTCTCTCTGTCTTTCTCTTACTCACTCTGTTCCTCTCTGGTCAAATTAAAGTGGATAAATAAGCAAATAAATAAAGTTAAAATAATTTTTAAAAATCGAATCTCTTAAAACTTTCAAATATTTAATGACTCCTATAGAGAAGTGCAAAATTGTCTTACAGAGACTAAATGGCTCCCAGGCCAATATGTTTTCATTGTCATTTGATTGAATAAATTAATATGTTGAAAAAATCAGGACCTGTAGATTCTGAAAGGATTCTGATAAGTGAGGTAGCTCGAACCATTGCTTTGCGCGGCACAGTTCGTCTTCTTGAGCATACGCATTCAGTAGGAGAAATACCTGGACACTTGAAGGCCAGTGTTTGAACCCTCAGGGATGCACAGAACCTGGATGGGAACCAGCAGGTGGCGAAATGGTTATGTTACTGGACTCCCACATACTTGCCTGCAGTTCTAGTCCTGGACCCGGTGACTTGAAACTCACATCAGACTTGTGTGAGTGAGTGCCCAAATTCCCAAAAGGAGAATGGAGGAGAAGGGATTATGGTGTGATAATCCTCCTGAGGGGTGATTTCTCACTTTTTGTCTTTCTCTCTCTGGCAAATATATGTGTCCTATGGCAAAAAAGAAATCTCTCTCTCAAGGAAAAAAAAAAAATCAAAGAACCTGAATGTCCAAGAACAGAGAAGAAGGTGTGGGTTGGAGAAGGATAAAGAAAAGGACGGTATGCTCTTCTGTAATACACATTTTCTCATGAGTTTAATTATTTGCATAATATTCTTTTGGCATTTCCCCAATACTCTTTTTCGGCCGAGTGATCCCTTTTCTGTGGGACGTAAGTGTGGGCAGGCATGCAAGGCAGCAGACAGTCCCCTCAAGCATTTCAGGGACACGGAGGCACCCATAAAGGCAGGAAGTAAATTGCCACAGAATGATAATAACAGCAGCAAGCTAATTTTTGTAATTTTAAATCCAATTCTGTTAATAGTCCCTGCAATGCAATTCACTTCAAGTCAGTACAATTCAACTCACTTCAATAAGCAATAATTGAACACTCCTAGTCCACATTATTTCACTCTTTCTACAGAAAATTGAGCAATGTATTATGAGGGCCATGAGCCTCTAAGTGGTGTTATGGTATCACCAGACTGGGAGCAGGGAAGCTGTTGGAGTAGTGCTCTGGCATAACGAGAGATATTCACCTGGGACACTTCCAATCTGCTCTGTTATTATTATTATGTGATGCTTATTAATTTTATTCATGATAGAGAGTACATGCAAGAGAGAGAGAGAGAGAGAGAGAGAGAGAGAGAGAGAAGCACTCTTAACACGGTCTTGTCATGCTGTGACCCCACCTCCCTAAACCTCTGATCTGTGAAGATCCTGGGCACACACACATACCTGTCATGTCTTTGAGCCAACTGGGGGTCTGAATCGGGGGGGCAGCCACATGGCCTTCAGCACTGCATTTCAGTTTGCCACCAACTATGCTACCGGGCTGAGCCCAAGTGTCATGATTAATAACACCCCACTCAGATGGCAAGTTGTACGGTCATCCTTCTATGTAATCCTTTTATTGCTCTCACCTTGCTTAATCTTACCTGCTCATGTGTCTCTCTCCTTCACTAAACTAATGAGTTCCTTGAGGCTAGAGACATGGTCTCATTCATCTCTGGGCCTAGCACATGCTTGCAATTAGGGGGAGCCTTAGTAAGCATTTGTTAAATCTATCTAAAATTAAAGACAAAATGAAGAAGAGGCTTAGAGCAGACATGGCCAGCTCACATTATCTTCTAAGTGCTACAGGGCCTAGACTGGAGCAGCTCTGAGCTGCTCACGAGCTTTGTGTCTTGGGAAGCTTATTTCATCTTTTTCAACTGAGTAGAAAAATATGTGTCAAGTACTTAGTGAAGGGATTTTAAGGGCCCAATTTAGCTACAAGCATCATTGTCAATAATAATTAGTTGCTATGAATAATTATTATATATAATAACATTTAAATTTCAATTTTCTTATCTAGAGGATGAAGATAATTCCTGCCTCCTTTTTTTTAGAGGTTTTTGCTATAGGGTGCGTGCGCTCGCCAGACAGACAGAGAGAGACAGAGAGACAGAAAGCGAGAAATCAACCCCTGGTGCGGATGGCCATGCCGCAATCTCTTCTCCTCCATTCTCCTCTCGGGATCTTGGGCACGCACGCACACACGCCCGGCGTGAGTTTTAAGCCACCGGGTTGGGGACATGAACCGCGGTCGACTACGTGGGAGTCCAACGACATAGCCATTACGCTAACTGCTGGTCTCCTGCCTTCTTTTATTAATAATGAATATGAAGAAACTTTGGCAACCACTTAGGGCTCTCACTGCATAGTCATGGGATGCATGGTAACAGAGTGGTCTGTGCTATGGAACAGGGTATTCAGGCATTTCGCGTGGGGGTTCAGCTGACTGGCAATATAAGGAAACTTTTTTAGATTTTTATTATAGAGCACATGTGCTTACCAGAGAGAGGGAAAGTAAGAAATCACCATATGGACGAGATGAGCATGCCACAATCCTCTCTCTCCCATTTTCCTCTCGGGATTTTGGGCATGCATGCACACGAGCCTGGCATGATTCTCAAGACACTGGGTCCAGGATTTGAAATGCCCAGCCGGTCATGGGGATTCATCACCTTAACCTCCACGCTACCTGCTGACTCTATAAGGGAACTTTTAAATTTGACATTTTAAAATATGAAAACATGCCTGGATTGAAGGATAGAAGTTGTTCTATGCTAAAGGGTAGTGCCATGGAAAATCACATGGGAAAATATGGTGGGTGAACTCAGGAAAGGTAGGCAATGAAGACAGGCAGCTCAGGGTGGGCTTAACAAGGCAGTGCTGCAGGTATGAGGAGGGGATACAGCCGTTCCCGCCGTGGCCTCTGGAGACCAATAGTTTGGGCAGAAGAGTCTTCATGTCAGGATACGCTTTCTACTTGGCAAAATCGGTCAAGCGCTTGTACTTCAGAGTTACTGTGAACACTTTTGTGAAGTGATGCCAAATGTGGGCAGTACATAAGGAAGCAAATTGGCACCTAATAATAGGGGCTGCTAATAAAGAAGACATGCTAAAATGTTTTTAAAAACTTCTCCCATGAGTGAGAAAGACACACACACACACACACACACACACACACACACAGATAGCGCCCCCACAGGCTCTCCACACCATGATCCGCTCCCAGCTTCAGCCACTCCCAGACCATGGGCATGTATGTC
The DNA here is from genome assembly GCA_026018925.1 of Tupaia tana. Lineage (NCBI taxonomy): Eukaryota > Metazoa > Chordata > Mammalia > Scandentia > Tupaiidae > Tupaia > Tupaia tana. The sequence continues at coordinate 37,823,612 of JAKSZU010000020.1, read as the reverse complement.
CCTGGGGAGGTCCGCAGGGAGGTTTCTGGACACAAACCCAGAACCTTCCTATGTGGGTCACCTTAAGAGAGCATGCGTTTTCTTGCTGTGCCCCTGTCTGGGCCTGGTGTTCTAATAGTCGGTGGTACTGCTAATAATAAAAAGACCAATGATGCATGAGAGCAGCTTCCGGCCGAGGATCATGGAAGCTTCTCTGATAATGTCGTCTTTATCAGGTGAGCTAGAGAAGTTGGTGGCCCTAAAGTTTTGTTTTCGAGCTTCCTTGTTAACCTAAGAGGCACGCCTAGGGAGGGCAGAAATAGTCACACTAGGAATTCTTTGATCTAACTGGTAATAAACTGGGGGGAAGGACTTCAGGTCTATTTCAGGAAAAAGGGGATCCAGCAGCAGCAGTAAGTGAAATGCATAGATAGTCCTTGTCCATATGGACTCATTCAAAGCTCACAGCGGCCCGGTAAGGTGGGTACTACCTCCATGATCTGAGCGACAAACTAAAGAATAAAGAAGTTTCAGACCTTACAGAAGGTCACAATCCAGTAAGTGGTGGAGCTGGCCTCTGAATCCATTGCATTTCGTCAAGAGAATGTCCTTTTAACCAAGAGGCTCCACCACTTCTGGTTTATAACCAGTGTAACGTATATCTATGACTTTGTGGAATAAAGTTGTGGGGCTAAGACAATAAAAGTCAGGAGTGGCTTTTCATTCTGTCTTAGTCTTTTCTTGGAAGGAAAAAATTTGTGTAGCTCATAGATTTAGTAGAGGTGAGACTCTCGTGTTGTTAGAACTTCCATCCTCCGGGTCTAGTAGTATTTCCTCATGGCACATAGCGGTCAATAGCATGAGTTGAAGTAAACCCGTCTCTATGGTTTTCCCCTTTGACATAAAACTCTTTGTGACTGAACAAGGGAGGACTGTGGTAACACACAGCTCTAGCCCAAACTCACAAAAGCAAATTGGCATTTACTTGTTAATCCTCCGGTAATCAAATACTTCACCAAATCCTAACTCCAGACTCAGGGCCTGGTTCTAGAGCCTCCTGGCCATGAGGCTACAGGCTCCAACCAAGGAGGTTATTTGGTTCCTGCCATCAGCTAGCCTTCCTGTCACATGGTTTATGACCATGTCCACTAAAGCCATGGATCAAACTCAAGACATGCCAGCCTGGTGTGACTCAGAGCAGTGGAATTTCAAAGCATTCCCGTGAGGCTACTATTATTTTATTTCAGAATGAATTTAAGGCTAGGAGTGATTGGGACAATTAAACAAGACAACCACATCTGAACACTTAGCACAGAGCGTGGCTCAGGGAAGCTGGGGGTTCCGTTAGACTGAATATCACAGAGGCCTGGGGCCATGCCTGGCACGTCTTTGTCAGGAATCCTTCTTCACTTGCTCCACCCCTCACCCTGTCCTCCCCTCAGCCGCTGCATCTCCTCCACTCTCTGTCCCCAGTGGCACCACTAAAGTCAGTGTCAGCTCAGTTATTGTTTATTGCACTCATTGACTTATTGTTTACTGGGTCATTGTGATTCCGTTCCAGGAGATATTTGGCTATCAGACGCAAGGCTGCCGGCAAATTCTCTGCCTTGCTGGATCCATCCTCTCACTCGGGATCCTTCCCTTGGTGTTTTACTGGAGACCAGCGTGGCACGTATGGGCAAATTGCGTCCCGTGTTCCTTGCAAGAAGCAGATGTCGTACTGCTGAGGACAACAGTAAGTGTGTACTTGTCTGGTGCCTGGTGGCCCTTTCTTCTGGTCATTGCATTGTGGGATGGCGGGGGAAGATGTACATGGCAGAGGACAGTAGGTAGGGGGAGGTCCAGTCTTAGGTGCCCTCGTAGCCTTGCATCTGCAAGAATTCAGTAATTTGTGTACGATGGCATTTGTTTAAGGAGACCTATTTCACAGCATACTTCTTTCAAAATCAGTGCTTTTGTGGATGCTAGAGCAAGCTGTAACCATGTTAATAGCTAAAAAAAACAGAATGTGGACTGGATAAGTCAGAGTGCAGGCATACACACCGGCACTTCCCTTGAAATGGTGAACTCTCCATGCCTGTCTCTCCCACTGGAGGGACTCTACAGGAAGGGAGAAGGAGAGCTGGGAAGGAAGGGGGAACGTCCTTCTGAAGAAGGTGTCTTCCTCTGCTGCTCTGAGAAAGCTGCAGCTGTAAACGGGAGTGTGTTGTGTCCTAGGGTAAAAAAATGCAGCCATCTTGTCACCAAGGTTATTGCTTCTCTTTGCTAATACAAGGCCCGGGCACTAGATGAGTTTCCCTATGTGTGTTCTCATACCGCTTCCTCAGAGCACCCATAACACTTAGACAACATAGTTGTTCCTCAGGACTGCTAGCTTCTATCTCATTAGTTGCTGTACCTCCAGTTCCTCTGTGTGGCAGGGAGTCCATTAGTGTGTGATGACTGACAGGATAAGGGATATTCCTATTTAAGAGACCAGAAGGGCAATTATGGAAGATCCCTTTCTGGTTCAATTTTACTGTTTCTAGTAAATGCATCAGCCCAAATGACAACACATTTTTAAAAGACATCAGCCTCTTTTGGAAGTTTTAGCTTCGTTTTATATTTAGCAATCTCAATATTCCATTTAGTGGTGCAGTAAGAGGGGGGGACAGCAACAAGCCTTATAATTGGTCCCAAAACAAAACAAATTGCTCTTCAGTTTGAAATCTGACAGAGCTGGGGCTAGGTGTCAATGAAATTAGGAATTGGATGGAATTTCTTCGTTGATTTGCTTCACTGGGGACACTCCTGTTTTCTGGACCCCGTTCCCTTCAGGAGCCTCCTGTCCCTCCTTGCTTTTTTTTTTTTAGGGGTTTTTGCTATAGGGTGCATGCACTTGCCAAAAAGATAGTAAAAGACAGAAAGCGAAATCACTCCCCAGAGGGGATGGTCATGCTGCAATCCCTTCTCCTCCATTCTCCTCTTGGGATCTTGGGCACACACACGCACCCAGTGTGAGTTTAAGTCACCGGGTCCGGGACTTGAACCGCGGTCGACTACATGGGAGTGCAGCGACAGCCATTACGCTAACTGCTGGTCCCCTCCTGTCCCTCCTTAGCAGATATGGGAATCACAATATGGGTGATGGTGGAGGCACCTCCTCTCAGACTGAGCTATACTTTAACTGGAGAGTCCTGGAAAGGAAACTTGAAGATTTTAAGGAAGCAAGAGATTAACTGAGAGTCAAAGCAAACCGTGTGGATGATGTTAGGTTGGAGACATGTACTCTGTTGCTGCCTCGAATCACACTTCATGAAGGCTCATAGAATGTGTGTGAGAAGGGACCTGTAGTTGGTGTAATGGCTATGTCGCTGGACTCCCATGTGGTCGGCTGTGGTTTGAGTCAAGATCCCAAGAGGAGAATGGAGGAGAAGGGACTGCGTTGTGGCCATGCCCCCTGGGGGGTGATTTCTTGCTTTTTGTCTCTCTGTCTCTCTCTGTCTTTCTGGCGGAGTGCACACACCTTATAGCAAAAAAAGCTCTCAAAAAAAAAAAAAAATAAGATTGTGTTTGAGAAGAGTGCCTGGTGCTCTCCGAGTCAGACTCCCTCCTTTGACGGGCGAGCAAATGGGGCATACGGAGGAGAGCGGTCTGCCTCAGCTCACGCGTGGGCGAGGGGTCTAACCCGACCCAGCCAATCCAGGGCTGTCCCCATCGTTCAGTCCTCAGACTGAGCTCAGCGGTTCCCACCTTTCCACAGCCATCAGAATCATGTAAAGGACTTACTGACACCACTTACAGGGCCCTGCCCCAGGGTTTCAATTCAGTAGATTTGGATTTGGGCCCAAGAATATGCATTTTCACAGATTCTCAGTGGATGCTCATGGTAAGGGGCCATGCTTTGAGAAAAACTGCTGTAAATAGACACCACGCCCGTGAGCTCTCTTGCTCACTAGATCTCTGTAGAACAGAGAGGCCTGGGTGTTACATTCACAGCTCAGTCCACAGATTCTTACAGAGTCTCAAAGAGAAGGAGCCCAATTCAGCAAACTGTTCTAAGTTTGTTCCCCCAAACATAGCCGAGGGTCTTGCTGGGGCAAAGATAGAAAGAGATTTGTTTCCTGGGCTCAGAGTGGTATCTGAAATACTACGGAAGATCCCGTATTTGCTGTACTTACTTACCACCCTCCGTGTGAATGTAATGACAGAGGAGTCTTCTTTCCTGGCATGAGAGTTGACCTCCACCCTGCAGGTACTTGCATCTGCTCCTAACTGGTTCTCAGGGGCAGCAGAGACAGAACCTCAGGAACATAAGAGAGCAGTTTGCCTTTCTGAGCCCATCAGCCGACCCTTCGGACCTGGGAAGGTCTGGCTGGTGAGCAGTGCTCTCTGAGTTTGCTGGCAAGGTCAACGTCTGGGCAAGAATAAGAGAAAGTGGGCAGAGAAACGGGGAAGGGAGGGAGTGGAATGAAATAAATGGGTAAAGGATAGAGAAAAGGAAAGTGAAAGGACGAATAGAGAAAAAAATCCACTCAGAGTGAAAAATAAAACAAGTGTCAACACACTTGTTTACTTTGGGGATTTCAAGACAAAAGTTAGGATAGAATTCCTAGTCTTAGCACCTTAGGTTACCTAACTTTTCTCTTTTTTAATTTTTAAAGTTATTTTTCTTATTTTTTTTTTTACATTCAATTACTGCACATCTTTACAGCATATCCAATGAACTTTCCAGAATGAATACACTACATATTGGTCCAGTCATAGACACTACCATATACATTATTATCAACAGATAATTTTCCATTTTTGTATTCATTAAATATTTTGCCTTCCTCCCCTTGAATCTCCCCCTCCCACACCCCCTCTTCTTTTTTGCTATAGGGCACGTGTGCTCGCTAGACAGACAGAGACAGAGAGACAGAAAGCGAGAAATCGCCCCCCAGGGGGGATGGCCATGCCACAATCCCTTCTCCTCCGTTCTCCTCTCAGGATCTTGGGCACGCACGCACACGCGCCTGGTGTGAGTTTTAAGCCACCGGGTCCGGGATGCGAACCGCAGTCGACCATGTGGGAGTCCAGCGACATAGCCATTACGCTAACTGCTGGTCCCTTATTTATTTTTATTTTTTTGTAAAGGATTTATTTTGCATTCATTCACTGTACATCATTACAGCATACCAAATGAGGTTACTTAACTTTTCAGGACCTCCATTTCTTCTCTTATAAAATGAGATTGGTAAAATACTTGTTCTTTCTTGGACGGGTATGAGGATGAAGTGAAGTTATGTACATACAAACCACGTGCAAACTGTAAAGTGCATCATCAAAAACTATTTTGCTTGTGTGTGTTATTGCTCAAGTGTCTCCAAGAGAGCTGTATGCAGAAGAGCTCACCCTGCACAAGGCGCCCCTGTGTCTAATGACCCTGCGTATCTGGATGGTGTGCCTGCCTTTACCCAGGAAGCCCGGCATTCCTTCCCAGGACTGCAGACCGAGGGCAAAGCGTCCTGTGCCTGGGAATTCCTAGCACTCATCTGTTGTCATCCAGGCGATCTTTCCCGTTGCAACTGGACAAACACTGGAAAGACCCCCAAAGCCCAGGTGCCTCCAGAGACTGTGTTCTGTCATCTTACTCCTCTCCTTGTTCCTTCGAAAGTCTATTACGGACGCTTCCCCACCCTGGGTTCCACTGCCCCGCCACAACTGATCAGAGCAGTGTGAAGCAGCTTCAATCTTGCCTTTTTCATCTTGATTTCAACCTTAATTTTTAATTACTTGCTCTTGTGTGTCAATTTAAATGGATTTGCTATGCCAGAGACTCTTCAAATAAATGAGGTTCTAAATTAGTCTTTATGTAATTAGACAAGAACTCAATTATTTCAAACATTCTTACTATCTGAGACTTGGACAAAAATAAGCTTTGGGCACTAATAGTTTAAAAGTCTGTTGCTAGGTTGTGGCATTAAAATGATACCTTACAAAAGATGTTATCTGAATGATATTACAATAGCTGCACTGTCAATGACGTCCCAGCAAGGAGGACTGGGTGACTCCTATCTGAAAATGTGTTGAATATCTGTTCTTTATGTCATTAAAAAATCAGTACTTGGTATTTATCATCAATCTCACACTGGTAAAATTACAGATCATTATCACAGATACTGATTAGGTAGTCATTTCTTAACATTAAAAAAGAAAGACCATGATGTGCTTGCTGGCTGAGAGGCTTCAGTTCACCGTTTATTTTCAACTCCCTTCTCTTATTAAGCACATTGAAAAAGATTTTTCAAAAAGATTCGAGTAATTGCATTTTTATTTTATAATTTTGAAAGTGGCATTTTATTCATTATTCGTCTACTTCTGAATTTTAACCAAAACGTAACGATGCCACCTTTCTATGCAAATAACATGATTTACATTCATTGGCGCCTTAAATTCAGATGCTCCTGCTGATTTCCATAGTTTGCATCTTTATTATAATTACAGACACATTTTTCTTCCACTGTCACTGTATGTCACGCGTTGTCAAAGACCTGGGATGTGTGGAGAACTTTGCAATGATTAGCTATGAGGACTAACTCAAGGCACTTCATCTGGATGCTTTAACGAGGAGCATTTTCCCTTCGGTTTCAATGAAAGACGTTGGGGCTAGAAGCATTAGTTCAAAACCTTAGAAACTGCAGATCAGCCATGCACATGGTGTCACAGAGTCTGCCGGGGCCCCGGGTGTTCTTGGTCGGCAGTGTCTCCAGCATCTGCTCCTCTGTGTCCTCCCTGTGCAATCACACAGCGCTTGCTCCTCACACAACGTTTTCTATGGGAAGCAGACACTCTTTGTTCACTCTTCTGCCCATAACATTGCCCTTAATAGTCTCACTTCTCTTTATTCATTCATTTATTCCTCTAATAAGTACTTACGGAGCACTAATCATGCTGCAGACACTCTTACAGGCACTGAAAATATGCAAACATAGCCATGAACCAAATAGATAGAAATCTTGGTGCTGCTTTCTTTCTTTCTTTTTTTTTGGAGAGATTTTTGCTATAGGGTGTGTGCACTTTCTGGAGAGACGAGAGAGAGAAAGAGAAGAGAGAGAGAGAGAGGAGAGAGAGAGAAAAAAAAAAAGAGAGAGAGAGAAAGTGAGAAATCACCCCCCCCCCCCCTCCCCTTGGGAGGATGGCCATGCTGCAATCCCTTCTTCCTTCATTTTCCTCTCAGGATTTTGGGTGTGCACGCACATGGGCCCAGCCTGAGTTTCAGCCGCCAGGTGTGGTCTACCATGTGAGAATACAACACCTTAGCCACTGTGCCACCTGCTGGCTCCATCTGTGCCCTCTTTTTAAGTGGACAGTAGTCCTACTGGAAGTGCACCATTCTTGTGACCTCACTTTATCACCTCCCTATTGCCAAATATATTGGTCCTTAAGGCTCCATCATATACATTTTGGGAGGATACTTACAGAGTGGCATTCCAGTGAGGCATCAGCTCACAGACTCTCTCTCCCTCTCTTGTAAATGTAGAAAACAAGTGATCTGCTTATTAAAACTTTTCATTCTTTAGAGATATATCACCTTCTCTATTAAGAATTTTTAAAAATAATTATTTGTTTAATTTTATTTGTTGTTATTATTATTATTTAATTTGACCAGAGAGAGAGAGACAGAGAGAGAGAGAGAGAGAAAGGGAAAGTGAAAGAGCAAGCCACCAGGTGCAGGATTCAAACCATGGTTGGCCATGTAGGAGTCCAACACCTTAACTACCATGCCACCTGCCAGCCCCACTACTAAGTCTATTTAGGTTTATTCTTTGCTCCAGTTTTGGAGGAAGCTACTCACCTGGTCTGCATTCTTTAAACTCTATGTTTTTATTTCTGATTGCTGTAGTACTTTTTGGCTTATATTAACATGTGCGTTGGGACGGACTCCCATGTAGTTAACCATGTTTCGAGTCCCAGACCCGGTGGCTTAAACTCATGCCGGCTGTGTGTGCGTGTGTGCCCAAGATTCCAAGAGGAGAATGGAGGAGAAGGGATTGCGGCGTGGCCATCCCCACTGGGGGGTGACTTCTCGCTTTCTGTCTCTCTGTCTCTCTCTGTCTTTCTGGTGAGTGCACGTGCCTTATAGCAAAAACCTCTCTTAAAAAAAGGGAATTGAGACTGTTTTTAATTCTTATCCCCCCCACTATGCTTCATTCTTTTTTATGTCTTTATTCCCTAATAGATTATAAGCTTTTTGAGGACAGCAATCACAGCTTACTCTTCATCCCCCACTGCCCCTTGCGCATGGCCACAGCAGATGTTCAATAGCTGTTTAATTCAACTACATACATTGAATTGGATTAAATCTATAATAAATGGCCTTATGATTTCTACTAGCACTTTATTACAAAGATACTGAAGTGACATGCCATGATTGAGCAAGTAAAATATTATAGTATTTTTTAAAAATTATTTATTGTCAGGGCCAGCAGGTGGCATGCTGGTTAAGAGTGCTGGATCCCCACATGGTCGACCATAGTCTGAGTCCCAGACCTGGTGGCTTCCTTTTTCACTTTCCCTCACTCTCTCTCTTTTTCTCTCTCTCTGTCCCTCTCTGGTCAAATAAAAATAAATAAATAGAGCTAAATAAAATAATTCTTTAAAAAAATGATTTCTTGTTAGAAGGGGTGTGTTCACCAGAGACAGAAAAAGAGAGAGAGCGTAGGAATCCAGTTGGGCATGGTTTTTTTTATTCGGAGCCTAGCCAGATATCTCTGAGATGCTGTGAGTTGGCCCCTGAGAATGTAAGTTACATTATTTGGAGGCCTTTATCGTTTAGAACACAGGACCAACCATTTATTATCGTGATCCAGTGATTAGTGCGCCACTTTGATGGTTTCGTTTCATCTTTTTTTTTTTTTTTTTTTTGAGAGGTTTTCACTATAGGGCACATGCGCTCGCCAGACAGACAGAGAGAGACAGAGAGACAGAAAGCGAGAAATCATCCCCAGGCAATCCCTTCTCCTCCATTCTCCCCTCGGGATCTTGGGCACGCACGCACATGCACCCGGCGTGAGTTTTAAGCCACCGGGTCCTGGATGCGAACCGCGGTCGACTACGTGGGAGTCTAGCGACATAGCCATTACGCTAACTGCTGGTTCCCGGTTTCGTTTCATCTTGATCGGCCCCTTAAAGGTCTTATCGTCACGTATTTTGGATGTTAGGTCTTGAACATATGGACTTGGGGAGGGTACAACTCAGTCCGAAATAGGTAGGCTGCTTAACTTCTGCCTCTATTTCTCCTTCTGTTAAGTGGGGCTAACAATAGTCACCTACCTCCTTGTGAGGACTAAACGAGATAATATATGTAAAGTGCTAAGATGGAAACAGTGGCAGGTAGTCATTTCCTGGGCACTGGTTAACTTTGTAATGAAAACAAAATTTATTTGTGTATTCCAGGAGGCACAGGCACACCCAACAGGGTCTTGATGCTGCGATTCTCCCCCAACCTCAGCTGTCCCAGGTTATGGCCACACCCATGTGCAACCAGTGTGCTCAGGAAGTCCCCAACGTGAGCCCAGGTCCTTCCCTCTGTGGTCTAGATCCAGTACTGCTATGCCATTGCCTGGCCCCGGGGTTAAAATTTTATTACACACTGCATCTCCAGATGTTGTAAGCAAGCGAATCTAATGCTGCCCTCCCCTTAGGAACAAACAAGCTAGAAAAACCAATCTCTCCAAAAATGTAGGCTTAGTTCCAAATGTCCTTTCCTTTGCATATGGACACAGATACAGCTTTTGCTTTGTCATATAACATCGCTGCCCACCAACCCTGGTTTTCAGTCAACTGAGATCATTAATGTGATTTCGTCATAGTGTAAAGCTTTTTCTAGGTATCTCAATTAAATCCTGCGTTTTAGCCAATGTCAACTTCTTCCAGTTAAGCAATATCGGGAATATGAGGTCAGGGTGTCAGTAGCATCAGTGGGTCTGGTCAAGAGGGGGAAAATTAAGAAAAAAAAAAAAGCAGAGGCTATTAGATACAGGGAGAATAGTATTTTGGCAGTTATGGTCTGCAAAGATAGTGTAGTACTTCAGAAGAGCTCAGAGACATGATTATTACTTTATTCATAATCCCCTGAGTACTTCATTTTAGCTAGAGGCTCGCTTTTCAGGATCGCAGTGTGTTCGTCTCCAAATAGAAAGTACTCATTTTCTTTTTCTTTCTTAAAAAAAAAAAAGTTACCAGAGTGTATGCATGCTCCAGAGAGAGAGAGAGAAACAGAGAGAGAGAAAAAAAGCACTTCCCCCCCTGCCCCAGGCATGGCCACATAACCATTCCTTCTTCATTTCTCCATCCATCAGGAGTTTGGGCATACACACACACTTGGCACAATTTCAAGTCGCTGGGATTTGAACTGAGATAAGTCATGATATCTCACTCCCTTTACCAGTAGGCAATGGGTCCAACCTGAAAAGTACTCATTTTTCAATGTCTCTTTGGAACTTAACAATTTATTTTTAAGGCAAGTTCAGAAGTACCTTGTGTGTGTGTGTGTGTGTGTGTGTGTGTGTGTGTAGTGAATTCCTCCCACACACACAAGAGAGGTCACAGCATTGGTCTGAACTTTAAGTGCCCATTTTGACCATTGTACTCTTTGAAATTCCAAAGGATGAGATATTTATAGCAGAAGATTGAAATAAAACAAGTAAGATAATTTACTTTATTTAAATGTAAGGTAGACTGGCATTTCCAGATTCAGAAATTATAAGACCACAAGACATTAAAAAAAAAAAAAAAGAAAAGAAACACTCAGATTTCTCCCTCTGTTTTCCTGTCCAGGTTACACATAAGACCTCTGTGTACATTCAACCTTGGTAATACACTGCTGAATCACTTAAAAACCTATTGTTTTTAGAGTTCAAGCACTGATCTGGATAATTCTTTTGATAAAGAGGAGGTAATGTCTGCATAATGAAACTTGGAGTGTCAAAGTCCAGGTTTGGCAGGCAAACGGTTTGGATTATTTGGGTTACAAACCAATTATTTAAAATGGTAGCTCTCTGGTGCATTAAAGTGTTTTACAGATCATTAACTTCTGTGGAGAGGGCTGGGAAATTGACCAAAGTAGAAGAAATCATTTCCAGGTAAAGATGATTTTATTTTTCCAGAAAGAAAAAAAGTAAGTAGGGAGACTTTCAGAGTTTCTAAAGTTTCTTGAAAAGGGATATACGTTTCTATTTACAGAAGCAACATCCTATCTCAGGAACAACTGTGGACAATGAGACGCAGGCCCGTATGTTAAATAGCAGTTGTTGCGAGCCGGCTCCGAGTCAGACGTTGGACCAGGTGTATCACGTGTTAGTTCATTCAATCCTTTACACGTCATGGAAAGCGGTACTGTTACCCCCACTTGCCAGATGAAGAAAATTAGGCACAGAGAGTTGCAAAACAGTATGGAACTGAGACTTGAGTTAAAGTCTCAAGCCTGTGCTCTTTTCCCTACTGGACAAACCCAAACTGAAAAGAGAAGCCAGTAATTTTGCCAGAAGCAGCCACATCACTATGACTGGCCTTTTCTTTCATCCTTTGTATTTTATGTATTTACCTTTGTCTTACAAAGTTGGGTGGCTTAGCAGAGTCTTCCACAGGAAGGTAAACAAGAGAAAGCTCTCCTCACTACCCTACCTGAAGAAAAATGGAGATCTAACCACTGTATCTTATTTCGGCTGTGGAATTCTACTTGGTGTTCCACAGTATTACGAGCTGTTGGGCATAAAGGATGACAGAAAACGAGCTTAAAGGCAAATATATTCAAGCACCTTCTATCCAGTGATGCCATAAGCTATAGTAAAATTTATTTAGATAAATTTTGAAAAAGGAAACTCATCTAATTTGGGAAGTTCTAATGGTCTGCTTTGCTTCCCCCTTTTAGGCGTTAGAGTCTGTTTTCTGTTGCACAGGGCCAGAGTGGCTGCTTGATTTTGAGAGTCAGATTCTATGCTTCCAGGAGAACACAAATTCTGAGAAATGGGATGCTTTTTGTTAAACAGTGCAGAATTTAAGGTGTTTTTTCACACATTCGCCACAAATACCATGGAACAACTTGCTGAAATAGAGGAAGAAGCCAAGTTTTATAGTAGGAAGGCTGGACCCAAGTCCCAGCCCTACCCCTTCTACCAATACCAGACAGTTCTTAGCCTTTCGGATGATGAGTTTTCTCACCTGCAAAATAGAGTCGGGGGTAATACTGACTGTGGAATTGTGAGCCTAAAATAAGGTAACTGATCAAACCAAATCCTCCTCTTTCCTTTGTTTTGGTATTCATGGGAAGTTCCCCAAAGGCTCTGAAACGTTCTTTGATTTCTTCTTCAGAAGTATCTGGGCTCAGTCTACTCACTAGAACTTTTTTGGGAGGCTCTTTCCCTTTTAAAGCTTTGGCCCTGCTGGGAGAAGATTTTGTTTTTATCACATATACAGATGAAGAGCCAGTAAAGAAATTACTAGAAAGGAGATACCAGCAAATTAGTTCTGAGAAGTGTGGAATCAAGGTTGCACAACCCAAAGAGGTCTATAGGAAATAGCAACAACAACACAAAGGGAGAAGAGGTGGTTCTAGGGGTCACGGCCGAGGTCAGGGCCAGAACTACAACCAAGGATTTAATAACTATTATGTTCAAGGATATAGAAATTGTAATAGTGCCTAAGGTGGTGATCAAACCCATTGTGGCTATGGCGGATATGATCATATTGGGCAGAACTGTGGGAACTATGGGTATGGACAGGGGTATGCAGACTACAGTGGCCAACAGAGCACTATGGCAAGGCATTCGCCAGGGGGTGGCAGTCACCAACACAATTACTAACCACATTAAAGGAGGACATGGGAGGATACAGGAGATATTATAGTAACCCATCTTGCAGGATGATGTTGAAGATTGATCTGTCGATCTGAGGCGATTATTTTGTAAAAGACTTTACAGTGTACAAGATACGACTGTGTCCAACTATGTAGCCACCAATTAGTTTTATTTGTTTTACTTTGTCCTTTGCTATTTGTGTTATGACTCAATGTGGATTTTGTGTTTATACAAATTTTATTTGTATGATTTCATGTTAAAGTGCAAATAAATGCTTCCTTATGTGACAAAAACATAACTGATACATGAAGTTTTTATAAGCTGCTAAGTGACTATGTGAAAATTAGTAGTTAATATTATTTTAATTCACCTAAGAGGATCAAGATTGTCTTCCTACTTTTTCTCACAAGGGGGCCAGAAATCTGTGATTTTGATGACTCTTTTATATTTGTACCTATTTACCTATAAACTATGTTTCCGTACCAAATTTTTCATTGAAACTTAGTTCTTTGGAGGTCCAATGCAGGCTGAATATAAAATGGACAGTCCAATGAAAGTGTATTTTTTAGTAAAATGTAGACTGGAGCAGAGAGAAAGGAGACTGGAGGGTGCAAGCTGGTGGGGGTGGGCTGAGAAGTCCCTGCCCTTATGGCTATCAACTGTGTCCTGGTTCCCTTCCCTATAAAATGGGAAGATAATTAACAGGGACTACATGGAGTTTTTGAGCCTTAAATGAAATAATACATATGTAGAACTATGTAGCTTGAATGTAGTTTCAGTCCTCAACGAAGTTAACTATGTTTATTATTGCTATTATCAGAAACTCACAGTTCTTCTTATAACAAAGCCCCTATAATGAAGTGAAAGGTAAAGGTAAAGTTTTATGCTAACTTGTGTCATGGTGTGTCCTAGGGCATGCCACCAGTTCAGTGGCTCAGTTATTGGAAATGTAACTATTTTTGGTTATTCTTAGGTTCAGAAGGTAACCCCATACAAATTTGATTTGATTTGATTTAATCATTTTTGTTTCTTTCTTTATAGGTTAATAGGCAAGTTCACTGATTTTAAAACTAATCCATTAATTTTCAGATTTCTAGTAAGATGGTTTCCCTCTCCCCTTCCTCCTACTCCTCTCCCTCCCCCTACACTGTTTCTTTTCTTGGCTTTGCTCACCCCATCTCTCTTTCTCTCTCTAGCTCTTTGTATCTCCCTCACCTCTCTTTCTTTCTTTCGGAATCTGTCCTGGGCCTGGCTAGTGCACAAACGTGCATCACAGTCCCTTTCCACAGCCCAAGGGGGTGATAAGGTGAACAAGCAAAGGTAGAATGTGGTAAGAATCTGGAGAACCCTGAGAGTTTAGAGGAGAGATCACCCAGAGAAGTGGAGAGGCTCCCAGAATGTGGACTTAGAGCTGGATCCTGAAGGCCAGTTGGGATCTAACCCATGTGAAGACTTAAGGAGAGGCAACTACAATATTTCCTCCTCCTTGCCTTTCACGGGGTCAGCTCAGCTGTTCTTCACGACAAAAACAGGTGTGGTGGTGGAGACCATTCCTGACTCAGACCTGTGCCACATTGTTCTTGATCCCTTCATCGTCCTTCTGTTTTCTTGAGGTTTACCAGATATCCCAGGGGTTTTATGCTTAGCATCTACCCATTCAGATTGTAACTATTGTTATTAACACATCAGCCGCTGAGGAACAGTGTGTTATCTGTTCTTCAAGACAGTGCTGCTGCTTCTAGTTTTATTCTGTGATGAAATGACAGTGAGCTGCAAAGGAAGCAATTTCAATTTGGATCATGCAATATGGTACCTCCTTCAATCTCATCCATGTTAACATTTGGCAGTCACCTTTGGACACATTCGGTCCATACATTTGTCTTTTTCATTCATTTGTCAGACTTATTAAACAGGTCACATTGCTCCACGTGGATGGAGAGATGGAGGAATGATAAAACATGATTCCCTTCCTTCGAGAGAATCTGTGAAAACTAAGCAAATACCGCAGAAAATCACTAAGAGCACAAGAAAGAGACAGTAAAACCTTTTGGAATTAGCCTAGTGACAGTTTTTTTTTTTTTTTTTTTTTTTTTTTTTTTTTTTTTTTTTTTTTTTCAATTTCTGGTGGGAGGGAATTAAGAGTTTGTTCTGGAAGAGCTGGAATTGGAATTAACGCTGGAAAGATGGGGTAGTTTAACTGACTTTGTTTCCTCAACCTCAGAGATCCACCAGAATCCTGAGAAAGCGTGTTTATTGTTTTCTTTGTGAAATTTTGCATCTGCCTGTAGCCTCATGGGTGGGAGGTAATTGAAGGAAATAGCTGTTATTCAAGAATGTGTCTTTTGTCTCTTGAACTTTGTTATATGTGTCAGTGCCTCATATTCATATGCAGATTCTTCAATAAATGATGATAAGCTTTCCCCCCTCAAGATTCTACATCTACTATCTTTCGAAGGCATGTAATTCTGTCTAGTATGCTCACTTACTCCAGACCTGTACAGAATGATATTACAATAATATTTGCAGGTTTAATTTTAACTTGATGATATCTCTTAACTTCACGGGGCTTTTGGTGTCTATTTCCTCAGGATGAATTCCAAACTTACTCTCGGAAAAAGGTAATATGGATCTACCTGTCAGCATTAAACAGCGCATTTGGTCTCACTCCTGACCATCCTCTCATTACAGATGAGGACTTTATCATAAACAGAGCCATCAGAAAGCCAGACCTAAAGGTAAGTTAATTGATGACTACTGCTGATGCCAAAGGATTTTAATCTTTTCCTCCCTCAAACATAAGCCTAAATTCTGGTCCTCTGCTGTGCCAGTCTTCAACTCACATTGTACACTGTTGTAGAGATCGTGACCTTTGTAGCCAGAGAGAGCTCATTTCCAATCCCAGCTTCATCCTTCTAGACAATACAACCTTGGATCAATTACTTAACTCCATTGAGCCTCATTTTTCTCACCTACAAAGTAATGATAAGCATGCCTCTATCATTAATTGGTGAAATTCAATAAATTAAGGAATACAAAGATCAGTATAGTGCCAGGTATATCATAGATACACAGTACATATTAGCTCTTTTTAAAAAATGTATTTTATTTTATTTTATACATTACATTACATTCAATCACCATACATCACTTAGCTTGTAAAGTGAATTTTCCAACATGAATACTAGTCCAGTTAGGGATACAATACACGTTATCATCAACAGATAATAATACATTTCTGTGTCCCATAAACGTCTTGCCTCTCTATTTTTCTCCTTAATGTCTTTTCTCAGATTCTTAATAATTTCATGTCCTGCATGATCATCTGTATAACAGGATTAATTGTAAAGTGAAGATAATCACCCAGGAAAATCCCAGGAAGTTTGCGTCTTCTGTAAAATGTCTTATGTTTAATCCTGTCATTCGAAGGTTTTTGGGTTACTCCCTCCTCTCCATAGTAAATCAGTACTACTTGGATTGTGTCTATTAACAGTTGGATTAAATTTTATAAGACATTTTATAAGACAGAATGTTTTCCATTTCGTTTATGTATGTTTAGATAGTTGTTTAAATTAGTTTTATGAACTCAAGTTCAATGGTTTTTTAAATAATATAAGTCAATAGTTGAGCAGATTCTCTATTGTCAATTGTTTTCACCCAGTGGTCGTAACTGCCAAAATCAATAAAACAGGTGACTACCTTCAGCTAACAGATTGCTTAATCTGTTACGTGGCCATTCCCTTGGAGAACTAGGTTTCTCAAATCAGCCTTATGGATGTGTTCTCAGAACTTTATTATCCTGAAAATTTGGCCTCATGAATTGCAGTACAAATAAAGAAATGGTTAAATAAACAAATAGAAGGTAGAGAAGAGGCGAAGGTCTAAAGATAGAAAATTGTTATTATTTAAAATTCATAATAGAAAGTGCATGCATGTGGGACCAGCAATTGGCATAATACTTAGGTCGCTGGACTCTTCCAAAGTCAACTGTGGTTTGAGTCCTGGACCTGGCAGCTTGAAACTCACGCCAGGCTTGTGTGCATGTGTGCCCAAAGTGCCGAGAGGAGAGTGGAGGAGAAGGAATTGTGGTGCGGTCATCCCCCTGGGAGGTGATTTCTAACTCTTCATCTCTCTGTCTCTCTGGTGAGCGCCTGCTCCCTATGGCAAAAATGTTTTTAAAATAACAAAGAGTGCATGCATGTGCAGGAGAAAAAGAAAGAGGTGCTGTCATGCTGTCCCCAGACCTCCATTTTGTCAGGATATGAGCATTGAATCTCATGATCAATGTGTTTTCAGATTGACCAGGGGATCCAAACTCATGATCAGCCACGTGGCTTCCAGCACTGTAGTCCACACTGCAGTCCAGTGTGCTAAACTGCACCACCTAGGCCTTGAAATGGAAAGTTTTGAAATCCAGGCTTCATATCTTAATTTACCAGTTTATGACATAGAGAGTTTGTCTAGTTACTGTCTCTCCGCGTCTCGAGTTTCTTATTTATAAAGTGAGCGTAGTAACCCCTCCAATGACTGTTTCCTGGGGCTGTTGTGAGGCTATAATGAGAAGATGGATATTAAGGTGATTTGTGAACCATAGTGAGCTATGTTCGTTATGAGAGCTGAAATTTTAGTTAGTTAGAGCAGATGTCATGGCATAGCCATGATGGTATGGATGGCAATCCAATATTAACCATGCCAACTGAGAACCATTTAAGACCAGTTACAGGGAGTTTGGAGACTGAGGGAAAGAATTATGTCAGGTTTGCAAATATAGTCTAAAAGAAGACTCTAAGGACGATCTTATGGGGATTCATGCAAAACGAGTGCTTACCCTATAAGACAGGAGGCTTTTACACATGTGTCAACAAGAAATGGAAAGTGGCAGCTTGGGGAGAGGAAATCTTCCTAATTTCTGAGCAGAAAGATGAAGTTCTCCTCATGGTGGATACTTAGTTTCCTAATTATGATTTCCTGGTTTTAAGTTCCAGGAAATGGCAAATGAAATCCACCCCGTGCAAATAACACACTTAACATGCTCTTACCAGCTTCCAGAGGCTCCGAGGAGATGAGGGGAGCAGGTAAACTCAGGCAGAGATGATGTTTCCTGCTGGGGGGACCCTAAAAGATGCTTAAAAACTCCATGATGGAATTGGCCTTCTCATCAGAATGATCAGAGGAATGGCCTCAGAAAGTATCAGAAAATAATGGAACTTTCCATTTTCTGGCCTGAGATAACCTCTCACTCCTTAGTAGTGCTGTCTTCATCTACAGTTGATTTGTGTCTATTATGTTTTATAAATTTCTCCATCTTGGTGGTTTCACAGCCTCTTGATATAATTTGAAGCCTTCTACCACATTCTACAGTTTCTTACAAAGATTTCTTTATCTGAGTTTATGAAATTAATAAGGTAGGCAACCCTCACTATATGCAACTTGAATACTGAAGTTTAGGGAGTTTTAAAGTTTCTTTTGAGATTAGTTTGAATATTATATTCTCCAAGAGACTAGACTTTGAAATGAGATGGACTGGAATTAAAATTCCAGTCTCGTGGGTCAGTAGGTGGTGTGGTGGTTGAGGTGTTGGATCCCATGTGACGGATTCTGCAGTTTGAGGTCTGGACCTGTCAGTCTGAAAAAACATGCCCATGCCTGGCACATGTGCATGCATGCCCAAATTTCCAAGAGGAGAATGGAGGAGCAGCATGGCCATCTTGCCCTGGAGGATGATTTCTCATTTTCCTTCTCGCTCTGTCTCTGCCTCTCTGCAGCAAGCACAAGTGTCCTAAGGAAAAGTAAAGAAAGTAAACAAACAAAAAATTCCATCCTTGAAAGTTACTTAATCAAAATGAACTTCGGATACAAAGTGAAATGAAAAATATATTTTCTCTACCACAGGATGGTGAAAAAGACTAAAGGTCATGTGGGGAAAGCCCTAAAATACTCAATAAGTAATAGCGATGGTTATAGTCCATCTCTATTTGCTAAATGGTAGAGAATGCTGAGAAAGAAAGTCGTTAGACAAAAATTTGAGGTTCCAATGCGCCACCATGGCTAACATGATCCAAGGTTGGTCACTTTCAAGTTCTCTTCCCTATCTCTAATTTGTAGCTTGTGAAGAAAGTGTCATTCCCAATTTTATATCAAAAACCAACTAGAAATAAGATATAGTTAAAAAAAATGTTTGCAACCAACCTCATCGAAACAAACGTATTCTGTAAAACAAGACAGATGTTGACACTCCTACTTGGTAACTATTGAGTGGGTGTGTGCACACACATAGAGTAGTGTTGATTTCTTTGAGCTATCCTAGGTCTTGGAGCTTAGGTATTGAACCATATTTCCCATTGACATGTGGTTCTATAAAGTGTTCATTCATTTATTTAATTAAAAATGTTTTGGGCACTTATTATATACTAGCTATATGACTTGTGATTTAGAATTTATTTAATGGTGCTCCTGACTATAATGTTCATAGGTACAGAATATAGACAGAGAGAGGAGCTGAAGTGAAATTTAGACATGGCTAATTATCTCAATTTATCCATGGAGAACTGAGGTGTAGAGACGTGTGGTTAAAGTTCTCAAGGACACACGTAGCAGAGTTGCTATAAAAGGGAGTGTTGAACACTGTTCCTCAACTTTGGCTGCACATTAGAATTATTTGGGACAATTTAAAGATATTTGTGCTCAGAATGCACTGTGGAAAAATTAAATCAGGATCTCTTGGTGGTGGGACTCAGGCAGCAGTAGCCTGAAGTTCTAACTCAGGCAATGTATTGAAACAATCTTCCTGTTTCTCTTTCTTTAGGTCCCTAGTTCATGGGAATTCAAATTCACATATAAAATTGCTTAGAGAAATGAAAAGCAACAGGCACTATTGTCATCACTACTAATCCTCCTTTTCCTTTCCACCACCAAAACCCTCAGACCTTGACTTTCTAAAGCACATGTTCTCACAGTAACCTCCTCTTTCTCCTTTAATCCTTGTTGCCCTCCTAATCTTTCTCAATAGCTCTCTTATAGGTTATTCACACGTCTGTCACCTCTGAGATAAAGTCCCAAATACCTCGTCCTAGTATTTAAGACTGAGTAAATCTGGTCTGAGTTTATTTTTCCAGGTTCGTTCTCCATTCTGCAGTCGAATAGGTCCACTGGCTTTTTTCCCCCAATTAACATGTGCACAATTGCTCTGAAATGCTGTCTTTTCCTCTCATCTGAGCAAAATTCTCCCAACTCTTCAACACTGAAACTCAGACTTCTCCATCATGCTTTCTTGTCATCTGCCATCTCTATATTTCTACATTTCAGGACTATAATTTTTACTTTATTATATTTTTATTTCTTTGACATATCCATAATGGATTGTATTGGTATGAATGTAATTTTGTTTTTTGGAATATATTTTCTTTCCTTAGGTAATAAAGTACTGGAATCAGAGCTTGGATTTTATTCATGTGTATAGGCCATACAATAGGTCATGATACATGCTGATCGAATAATGAATCCTGATAAAGAACAGTGTCTGTGGGGTAGAAAAGATGAGATAAGTTAGAAAAGGAACACATCTTAAATAATGACATTAGGATTATATCTTTGCTTCTTCCACGAATGCATATTTAGCCACTGAGTTGTTGTGTATTTTCTGATCCTCAAATTAGAGGCTTTTTAAAATTTCTTTTCTTCTGCAGGTGAGATGCATAAAAGTGCAGAAAATAAGATACGTTTGGAACATCTTAGAAGGGCAATTCCAGAAAATTGGGTAAGTTGTTTTAGCAAGTACATCCAAAGAGGAAAAGTGTCATCTCAAAAATGCTGTCACTAACTATGTTCTTCTCATTATTATTTTAGCTCTTTGGAAGACTGGCTCAGTTCTGCCAAGATACATCTAAAATTTGGATCAGGTCTAACAAGAGAAGAACAAGAGATTAGGTACCATGCATATGATGTCTATGCTAGCTTAAAAGAACTGTCATCAGTTAGCCAAATAGAGAGCCTAGGAAATAGTTATCCTAATGGATGAGTTTCTGAAAATGTTACAATGCTCTATTTAGCATTATTATTATAAATGAAATATTTTCATATACATTATTTCAATTCATTTTTAGAGCAACCTTGTGGGGGCAGTTGAACAGACCTCATGAACATCTTAATATAACAGATGAGAAATCTGAGACTCGGAGAGGTTCAGTAGCCTGAACAAGGTCACACAAATGAGAAGCGATAGAGGAGGAACTGAATCGTACACTTTGACTGTTTGGTGCTCTGTGTACCCTGCACAATGCTTCTCTAAGTTACTATAATAACTTTGTCATCAGGAAATATGTGTTATACCACGATCACACAGTTAGACAATAATGGGACATCAGAGGAATGCCATGCAAGATATGCAGTCCCACAGTTCCTAGTCAATTAATTAAGCAGAGGAACAGGGTTTAGGGAAGGCACTGTGAAGCTTTGAGCAAATATCTTCTCTCTGGGCCTTCATTGTTCAGTGTAAAAATGGAAAGAAGGACTCTGTAAGGGCCTTTGTCATCCTGAGATCCTCTGATTCTTACACTTCTCCCCAAACCATTTCTAGTACTTTGAAGATACTTAGAGCCTTGCAGCATCAGCATCAGTCCAGAACTTGTTAGAAATGCAGAATTAACAAGATCACCAAATTTTTTGTATAAACAGTAAAGTTTGAAAAACACCACTGTAATAATTGAGCCATGCCGTTTGATGTGGGCTATGGAAAAGGCACCAAAAGAGTGGGTAGTGTTCTCAAGAGCAAAATAACTCATAATGTCCATTTCTCAGCATAATCAAAAAAACACAATCCTGGTCTTCCATAGCCCAGAGCTTTTTTATAGCCCAGACCTTTTGCATAGAGGAGGAAAGCAGGTACAGGAATTCCTTATTAATAAAACTATTTTCTCTTAATGACCTCCTTGTCCTACATCCAGTGGAAACAGAGTTGGGAAAAAGCAGAGCTGGAACATACCAATCCTGAAACTGCCTGGTTGTGACAATGGGTAGTAGTAAATACCCAGATAACCATTCAGGGAAGTATCTAGACCTTGGGGAGAGTCTGATTTGATAGAAGCAACATGATTTTGTTTATTGTTGGGGACACGAGTAGCAGAGTAGCTATAATAGGGAGTGTGGACCTCTCCAGTGTACCTGGGAATCCTCCCCTGCTGTTTTGAGAACGATGGGGATGTTACATAACAAGGGAGATTTATGTTGTGCCCACAAGGGAGAATGTGAACATGGAACTGACCTTTTTCTGAATGCTGAAAATGACTCTCGTTTTTAGTATTAGTGACTGAGTGGTCTGATTTCTCTCTACAGGAGGTTAATATGTGGGCCTAACACTATTGACGTTGAAATAACACCAATTTGGAAACTACTCATCAAGGAGGTAATTTTTCCAGAATTTTCTCTTGGTGTTGGAGAGAAAATAAAATAAGTTTGGTCTCAAGCAAACAGTCAGGAGTGCTCTTGTTAATAAGTAACTATAATTTGGGAAACATCTTAAAAGAAAGCCAAGTGTATTTTCTTCGTATCTTTCATCTCCTCTTTTTCTGTGAGGCCCTCCCTGTTTTATACACTGCCTAATACAGTACTGTGTGTGATGCCCACGTGTCTCATTAATGATAGGATGAACACAAGTTTTTCTTTTTTCTTTCTTTTTAAATACTATACTGCTTGGACTGTCCCAATTTTGTGAACTAAAATAATATACATAGTTTTAAACACAATCCTTTCCTTATGGAACTTACATAATCTCCACAGCATCCAAAATTATACAAAAGAAAAAACCCTCTATTCAGCCTTATTAGTTCTACTGATCTTGACGTATGTGTGGGAAGGACTTGACCACCATTTACTAAGTTGAATTTTTCTATGTAGGACTCTATTTCTAGGCATATCATTTTCCTTTTTGTAGTGAATATTATCATCCAACCATAACCATATGGCTGTCCTCTGAATTTCCCCCTGTGTTCCACTTCCACCCCTCCTTGCCTTAACAAGAAGCGTACTAAGTTCCAGGTCCTTTGGCAGAACTTCCAGGATGTTTCAAGCATGGAAAAAAGCAAAAACACACAATGGGCAATGTTTCTGTGTATTTCCTTCTTAACCAGAGGAAAGAATTATTCCTGGCTTACACAGATGGAAATCAACTAAAGAGAATTTGAGTCAGGGCACAAAATATTCCTAACCAAAGCTACAATACCACAGTAGGGTTAACACCGACTCCCAAGTGTTCTGGCAGCTTGGTTACAACTTACCACTTTCAACTCGCTCTCTACCCAGAAGAGAACGCAGTCTTCAATTCCTTAATTTATCTAAAGTTCTTTAATAGCAGCAATCATAGAGGAGAACAAAAGACTAGAAAGTGTTTACAGTTTGTAAACCTGAACAAACTTCAGCTTTTTGAAGGCCAGTAAATGTAAATGGGAGGAGATAGTATCTTACATAACTACTGTGAGTATCAAAATGAGGAAACAGGTGATATTCCTTTGTAAATCGTAAGATACGGCAATAATTAAAAGTAAGTGCTCAGGGTAAGATTGCCGGGGTTGAAGTCTTGACTCTGGGACAGTCACAGCTGTGTGACCTTAGGAGAGTTTCTCAAGATCTAAGGCTCAATTTCTTCATCTTTACAATGGAGATGAGTAATAACTTCTAGTTAATCAGGTAATTAAGGGAATTAAATGAGAAAATTGAGGTAAAGTTGCTTAGTGCAGTGTCTGGCACATGGTTATTACTGAATACATACCACAGTAAGAAGAATAAAGATATTGTATGGGATCATTTATGTCACGGGGCGATTATGGAAACAAACAGGTCAATGAATGGCTACGTGTGAAGCCTAAATATCTCCTTTGTCTTCCTGTTTAATGCCTGCCAACAGGTTCTGAATCCATTCTACGTATTCCAACTCTTCAGCGTCTGTTTGTGGTTTAGTGAAGACTATAAAGAATATTCTTTTGCCATCATAGTCATGTCCATCATTTCCATAGCTTTGACAGTGTATGACCTCAGACAGGTGAGTTTTCCCTCTACTTCTAAGAACTCAGAAAGGGAGTGGTAGTAACTGCGTTGAAATTGTGTTAGAAAGGAGACTGAGGAAGCAGTCATTGCCCGTTTCATATTAGAGACCGAGTTTATGAATGTCTAGCGTGATAGCCAATGCTCAATGAATTAATCCTTTTCCTTCCCTTCCCTCACATCCCAATCCCTAACCTTTCAGGTTACATTTTCCTTCTCTTTAGCTTAAGGTCAATTAACCAGAGGAATATACAAATGTTTATAAATTCTGAATAAATAAAAAAGCATGCAGCAAATACGGATAGCTCTTGAAGATGATGGGAAAGAAACAGAAGGGGGAAGAGTCTGTTTAGTGTGAACTCATTTGCCTCTCAGGTTTGGTTGTCACTCCCTTGTTTAGGCCCCAATCAACTTCTGGCCTTTTTTTTTTCTTTTTTTTTTTTTTTTATGCCTGCACCAAGGCATCTAGGTGCTGTTGGGGAAAAAAAAAAAAAAAAAAAAAAAAAGGAAAGTGAAAACATAGACTAGATGAATACCAGCCCCATCTGGGCAAGCCTACCCTTTAGCTCTGATCAAGGCACTCATCCATTCTGTGAAATTAAGGTTGCAAACCCTCTCTCTCTTCAGGTTTCTGAGATGCCTATCTCCCTACAGTCCACTTCTCTTTAATTAAGCAGATAACTCGCCACTTATTTCACAAAGGAAATGGAATCCATGATAGGGATTTGTTGAAGTACCCTAATTGCCACATGACTCGCCTCCCCGACCCGTCCTGCCCTGACTCTTGTGTGTAGACTGTGCCCTCCGCTGATGATCGAGATACCACCCTCGCCCTCCTTTTCGGGGTCTCACGCAGTCCGTACATGACTCCTCTTTTTGCCCTCTCCTCAAAAGCCGACTAGTCATGTGTGACTCAAACCAAAGAGTCAATCTCTTCTCCATGCTTCTGTCTTCAGTGTCTACCGCATCTCTTTTCTCCACTTTACACCAAGACGGCTTCGGCCTTTGTGCCTGCTCCTGTCATTCACTCACCTGTCTCTCACGTGTCACTCAGGCTGACCTTGTCTTCTTGCTCATGATTCCATTTGAACAACTCAAGTTAAAGTCATCACGACAATCCTGAAACCCAAAGATAGTTTTAAAATGAATTGTTTTGGGGACCAGCAGTTAGCGTGATGGCTATGTCGCTGGACTCCCATGTAGTCGACTGGTTCGTGTCCCGAACCCGGTGGCTTAAAACTCACGCTGGGCGTGTGTGTGTGTGTGTGTGTGTGTGTGTGCCCAGGATCCCGAGAGGAGAGCGGAGGAGAAGGAATTGCGGCGTGGCCATCCCCCCTGGGGGGTGATTTCTCGCTTTCTGTCTCTCTGTCTCTCTGTCTGTCTGGCGAGCGCACGCGCCCTATAGCAAAAACCTCTAAAAAAAAAAGAATTGTTTTTGAATAGGTAGTTTTTTCTTAATATAGGGGGCAATATGTAAACATGAGTAAAAATAAATTTTAAACAGAAGAAAAAGTGTGAGTGAGGCCTGAGGATCCTCAGCGTCCAGATCTCTTTTCAAGAGGCATCCCTGCAACCAGTCGTTCTGCACACTTTAGGGATATAAAATGCATGTATATCAGTTCGTTTTACAGAATGGAAGCATACTATATACACTGTCATGTACTTGCATTTTTCACCCCAAATATCTTACATATTTTCTGTACTTCACGAATACATTTTCTCTAGAAGTACTATAATTATTTATTTATTTTTATTAAAGAGATTTTTGTTATAGGATGCATGTACTCGCCAGAGAGCTAGAGACAGAAAGTGAGAAATCACCCTCCAGGAGGGATGACCAGGCCACAATGCACACACATGCGCCTGGTGTGAGTGTTAAGCTGCTAGGTCTGGGACTTGAACTGCAGTCAACCACATGGGGTCCAGCAATGTAATCATTATGCCATTTTCTGGTCCCAGTACTATAATTTTTACCCAGACCAATACTGATAGATATTAAGGTCGTTTCAGTCTTTTGCTACTAAAACAATGCTGCAATGAGTAGCCTTGCACAGAAATCTTTTTATACATATCTATATATCTGTATATCTATATATATGCACATAAATTATAAGTATATGTAATTTATATTACATATAAATATGTATACATCAAGTGTACATATATTAATAGATATGCTTATATATATCTGTATTGATATGCAGAAATAAAGTTTCTGTAACTGGGATTACTTAGTCCTTAGCAAGGTACATTATTTAAATACATGTTTTCAAGATGCTTCTTAAACAGTAATACCAATTTACACTCCTCCTAATAGTAGAATACTGTTTCCTTTATCTTTGCCAATATAAGTAAAAATAGGATTACATAACTTTAATAGCACGTTTTTCATTATGAGTTGAGCATTTTTCTCATGTTTTATGCTATCTGTATTTCTTCTTTTAAAATAATTATTTTATTTATTATTATTATTATTATTATTATTATTCAATTTGATCAGAGAGAGGGGATGAGTGAGAACAGAGAAAGAGGGTGACTGAGAAAACAAGCCACCAGGTACAGTACTTGAACCATGATCAACCATGTGGGAGTCCAGTGCCTCAATCACCACACCACCTGCCAGTTCCTCCCCTTTTTTAAATAATTATTTTTATTTAACTTTATCTATTATTATTTTTTTAATTTGGCCAGAGAGAGATACAGAAAGAGACAGAGAGAGAGAGAGAGAGAGAGAGAGAGAGAGAGAGAGAGAGAGGTAAAATGAGAAAGCAAACCACCAGGTCTGGGCCTCGAACTGCAGTTGGCCATGTGGGAGTCCAGAGTCTTTAACCACCATTCCACCTGCTGGACCCTGCATTTCTTTTACAGTGGATTCTTTGTGTCCTTTATTTTTATTGCATTATTATTGTTTTGCTTGCTGATGTTATGACCCCTTACAGTGGACCCTTTTTTCCCCAGTACAGAGTTCATTACCATCTCTACGGCATTTGACACACTGAATTGCCCCCTTCTTTCCAGAACACTCTTCCCCTTTGGCTTCAGTGACAGCACACTGTCCATCCTCTCCAGTTGCTCTTCTCTCTTCTCTTTTGATAGTTCATCCTTCTCTATTTGCCCTTCTTAAATGGGTGTCTCAAAATCAAAGCAATGTGAAATGCATGCAGTGTAAAGGTCCGTCTTTCTCTCCTCCTCTGCTTGGTCGGCTGCTTGCATTCGTTGCTCGTGCATCCTTCCAAACTAATTTTCAGGAAAATAAAGCAAATACAGGGTTTCTTTTCTCTTTTTTTCTTGTGAGAGTGGTAGCATAACTCCATCACTGTCTTCTTAGCTATATTAAAAAGTATATCTTGAGAATATATCTTGAGAATATTTCATGTTAGTACATGAGAGATTCTTCATTATTTTAATAGCTATCCATGCCAATGACTTCTAAAGGCATATGCTAATGGCTTTCAAATTTATATGTACAACACAAGTGAAATATCTCTTTTAATATCTAGACTCGTAGAGCCAACAAACTATTTGATCTATCCACCTTAATATCCAAAATGTACCTTAAATTCAACATGTTAGACACAGAACTCAGTAACTCCTCCCAGATCTGCTCTGTTAGGCTTACCTGATGTGGTGACAGACACCACCAATTGTTCAATCACACAAAGCAGAAATCTTGTCGTCCTTGAAACTTTCTTTTTCTTCAATCATTCATGGAGTCACACTGATTTTTCTCTCCTAACTATCTCTCGGTATCATTCACTTTCTCCCATCCTGCTACTATTGAGGTTCAAGTTGCCTTCACTTCCTTCCTGGTGATGACCTCTCATCTGGTTTCACATATGCATCCTTGCGTCCGTCCAGTCTGTTCTCCACAGAGCAGGCTGAGGCATGGTTCTAAAATGCCAACCAGAACATGGTTATTCCCGTACTCTTACCACCAAGACGCCGCAACGTATTTCCATTGGTCTTACAATACACTTCCAAATTTGATGTTTTTAGTGCCTATAGGCTTTGCCTCAGAAGATTTCAAACTTTTTAGTCTTCACAAGCCTTTACATTTCAAAAACACATGGAGGGGACCAGCAGTTAGCATAATGTCTATGTTGCTGGACTCCCACATAGTTGACCGCGGTTTGCGTCCCGGACCCAGTGGCTTAAAACTCACGCTGGTCGCATGTGCGTGCGTGCCCAAGATCCCGAGAGGAGAATGGAGGAGAAGGGATTGCGGTGTGGCCATCCCCCCTGGGGGGTGATTTCTCACTTTCTGTCTCTCTGTCTCTCTCTGTCTGTCTGTCTGGCGAGCGCACGCGCCCTATAGCAAAAACCTCTAAAAAAAAAAAAAAAAGAAAAGAAAAACCCATGGAGGACCTCAAAGAGTTTTTATTTTTGTTGATTATACCTGTTGATATTTATCACATTAGAAATTAATACCTAGAATCATAAAATAGTTATTGGCTTATTTTAGAATACAAATGTCTCTCATGTTTAGCTTAATGGAAGACAAGGGACTTATAACTACACCTGCATTCAATACATTACTATACTACATATCATTCGGGTTCTGGAAAACTCACACGTATGAAAAAGTGAGATTTAGAAAGGCAATTCATGTCTTCGTACTATGTAAGAATAATTTTACCTTCTCAACCCCTGTGGAAAGTTCTTGAAGACCTTGGGAATCCTCAGACCACTCTCCAAAGACCACTGCTCTACCTGTACTCATAACCACTGCTCTTACCCTGTCTTCTGCCTTAATTCATCAGCCTTTACTTTGCTTTCTGCTCTCAATACATGGTCCTGAAACAAACTCTTTTCTTAACCTTAGAGCATTTGGACATGCCAGTTGGAATTGTCTTTTCTTTTTATTTCTATGATTTGCTCTGACCCCATAGACTAAATAACTCTTA
Organism: Tupaia tana; assembly: GCA_026018925.1. Lineage (NCBI taxonomy): Eukaryota > Metazoa > Chordata > Mammalia > Scandentia > Tupaiidae > Tupaia > Tupaia tana. The sequence continues at coordinate 37,794,877 of JAKSZU010000020.1, read as the reverse complement.
TTCAGGTCTTAGACAAAATATCACTTCTTAAGGGATTATTTTTCCTTGATTCCCTTTGTTGTATATGCTCTAAAAGCCTTTTATTTTCTCCCCCCTAATACTGATTGTAATTACACATTTACATAAGTGACTATTTGATTAAAATGTGTTTCTCTTAGTAGGTTGTAAGTTCTTTGATGGCAAAAACCATAGCTTTTCTTTGCCGTTCTATCCCCGCCTCTTAGTGTAGTCCCTGACATATCACAGGTTGCTCAATAATTGTTGAATGAATGCATGGATGAGTAAAAGCAGAACACTTCATCTTCGACTTCATCTTATCTTAGTAGTCAGTCTCAGGACATATTTATCAGGTTTGTAAATAATTTGAAGCTAGGAGATTTAGGGAGTGCCTTAAATGGCAGAATCAGGACATAAAAATGAACACACTATATGATTGGGATTTTAACCCCCAGAATCAGCTAGGAGGTCTTTCTTTCACACAGTAGTTTCTCAATCAAATATAATTTCATTACATTTTTCTTTTATTTCCTCTTACTGACTCACTCCTACATATTTCATGTAATACAATAATGAATGCTACCAGAAAATAGCAGGATCCATAAAACTCCTTATAAAGTGATATATTAGGAACCCTGATGTGGAGTAGCTCAAAACTGAAATAATGCCTAGTTCTTCAAGTTATAACACCTATCTTGAATGACAAATATTTTGATTTTATCTACCTATTTAAGGAATGAAACATACATTATAATTTTCAAAAACTCTTTTGAGTGGAAAGAGCATGCTGGGGGATTCTTTTCTGCTAGAGAATACATGCTTTTTATGGCTGGGGGAAGAGCATAAGTTGAATACTTTTCCAGTAGAGTAACGGGCTGCTCTGTCCTTTGTTAATAGCCAGTGTGTTCAATTGGCAGTTACACAGTGCTCCGTCTTTAAAGAAGCTCCAGCTTACTGAATAATACCTGGGACCTATACTCAAATAGATAAGCCTTTTCTATGTTCTCTTCTTTTTCAGCAATCTGTAAAACTCCATCATCTAGTCGAGTCACATAATAGTATTACAGTTTCTGTATGTGGGAAAAAAGGTAAGTTCCTTTGTTTTACAGGTATGTGTTTTCCAAATGGAGTAGAAAAAGAACTTGAATTTGTTTTTCATTGTTCCTACTCCTTTCATCTTCATATGCATCTTTTCTTATGAATTCATTTAAAGGAATGAGAAACTTAAGATCTTTCCATCTTAAACTAATTTGTTGAGGTAGAATTAGCAAATGATAAAATGGACATATTTATAATTCACTTATTATAATTTAATAAGTTTTGACATATATATACATATATATATGTGTGTGTGTGTGTATATATATATATATATATATATATATATATATATATATATAAAATGACAAAACCATCAAGATAATGACCATCCATTGCTTCAAAAGTTGCCTTTCCTTGTTTTGTTTTGTTTTGAGAGGTTTTTGCTGTAGGATACGTGCGCTAGCCAGAAAGACAGACAGAGACAGAGACAGAAAGAAAGTGAGAAATCACCCCCCAGGGGGGATGGCCAAGTCATAATCCCTTCTCCTTCATTCTCCTCTCGGGATCTTGGGCACACACGGCGTGAGTTTAAGCCACTGGGTCTGAGACTCAAACCACGGTCAACTACATGGGAGTCCAGTGACATAACCATTATGCCAACTGCTGGTCCTGCTTTTCCTTGTTTTTAAACCTTTCCTCTCTGTCACAACCCTCCATCACCCTTGTCTCTTTCTGTCACTGTAGATTAACTTCTACATTTAGAATTTTATATAAATGGCATTTTACGGTATACATGCTTTGTTTCTTTTTATAGTTTGGATTAACTTGGGGAAATCAAGTTAATATTGATTAATTATTTCAAAATTCATCCATTTCATTAAGTGTATCAGTAATTTATTCCTTTTTATTCCTGAGTGCATCTTATTGTATGGACATAGCAATTTGCTCATCCACTCACCTGTTGATGGCTATTTGTGTTGTTTCCAGTTTTGGACTAATATAAATAATACTGCTCTGCACATTTGGGTACAGGTCTTTGTATGGACATGAACTTTCATTTCTTGTGGGAAAGTACCTAGCTGTGGAATGGCTGGATCATGTGGCAGATTGATATTTAACATTTTAAGAAACTGCCAACTATTTTTTCCCAAAGTGGTTGTACCATTATATGTTCCCACCAGTAGTGCATGAGAGTTCCACATTCTCTTTTTTCTTAGGAAGATTTTTACTGTAGGGCACATTTGCTCACCAGAAACAGAGAGAGAGAAAGCAATAAATCAACCCCCCCCCAGAGGGGTGGCCATGCCACAATCCCTTCTCCTCCATTTTCCTCTCAAGATCTTGGGTGAAAACGACATGTGCTTGGTGTGAGTTTCCGGCTGTTGGGTCTGGGAATCAAGTCACAGTTGACTGCATGGGAATCCAGCGACATAACCATTATGCCATCTGCTGACTCCCCACCTTCTTTTTTTTTTTTTTTTTTTTTTAAATAAACTTCTCCCAAGAAAGAGAGAGAGAGAGAGAGAGAGACCTTCAACAGGATCCCCACACACAATTAACTTCTTGCTTCAGTCAGCCCCAAATCATGGGCACATGCAGCCTGGAGTGTCCAGGAAGATCTCTGATGCAAACCTCAAGTCCTGCCATGTGGCTCAGCCTCATGGGGCCTTGTGCTGGGACTGTACCACCAATCCGTCCCAGTGGCTCAGTCTCACCAGGCATTGGGCTAGGGCTGTACCACCATCAGTCCCAGCTGTTCCACTTCTTGCCAATACTTGAGATGGTTAGTCTTTCATTTTTTAGTTACGTGGATGTGTGATAGTATCTCATGCTATTTTCATGTGCATTTCCCCAATGCCTGGTGGTGTTATGTACCTTTTCAAGTGCTAATTTACTACTCGTGCATCTTTTCCCATGAAGTGTCTGTTCAAATCTTTTGTTTTGAACAAAAAATTCTTCCTATTAAATTTAAGAGTTATTTCTGGGTACAAGTCATTTGTTAGACATATGATTTGCAGATTTTTTTCTATCAGTCTATGACTTACCTTTTGATTATTTTTACAACATCTTTCAAAGGGCAGTCATTTTAATTTTTTTTAACACCAGTTTATCAACTTTTTTCTTTTTAGGATTAAACTTTATTTTATTTATTTTTTTAAGTATCAAAAACATCTTTGGCTAATCCAAGATCACCAAGATTTTCTGTACTGTCTTATAGTCTTAGGTTTTATGTTTACTTCTATATTGCGTATGAAATATTTTAAAAATTTTTGTTTATTTTCCTTTCTTTGTGGATTGAATTTTTTTTTTTTTTTTTTGCCAATATATATCTAAGTGTTCCAATACCTTGTGCTTAAAACATTACCCTTTTTCACTAAATTGCCTTTGCACCTTTGTAAAAAAAATGTGACTGGCTTGGTGGCACAGTGGAGTGTGTTGCCGAAGAAGCAATGCTGGGTGCACGTGGAAGATTGCAACGTCAGTGTTCTAGTCAGGCTGCATTCACTGATGGTGTGGCCCGCGGTCCTGGCTGGCTGCGAGGGTTGAAAGTGAATTGTAGTGTGAGATCCTGTTGCAGTTGCTTCTCTCGCTCTCAATCTCTTGTTTACTCTCTCAAGAAGTAAATAAGCTCAAAAAAACCAGTCATCCATACATAAGTGAATTTCTTTTTTTTATCATTTATTTTTACATTTTCCCACAAACATTTACTTTTTTTTTTAAAGAAAAATTTAACTTTATTTATTTATTTTAATTTGAACATAGAGGGATAGAGCGAGAGAGAGAGATAGAGTGGGAAAGTGAGAAAACAAGCCTCCAGGTCCAGGACTCAAACCACGGTCAGTCAAGTGGAAGTCAAGAACCCTTAACCACCATGCCACCTACCAGCTCCCGAACATTTATTTTCATATCAAAAAAATTTTGCTCATACTCCATAGTTCTTGAGAGTTAATAAACAACTTTCAAAATTTCAGAACAACTGAATTTTAAAGATAATGTTTGAAATATTTAGTATAATTTTGTTTGTGACTCTATAACAACAGAAACAATATGGTTTAAAATATTTTCGAGAAAATGTTTACATTTCAACTACTCAAATTGTTGAAAAGCAAATACGCAGCACACAATTCACATATAAACCTTCTCAATTCAGCCCTGCATTCTATGCTTTACCACCTGCTAGCAAAGATCAGTCTCTTTTTCTTTCTTCAAAGTCTTCCTCAAGGTAATCCTCTGGTCGTAGCTGCTCTTTTACAGTCTCTACTGATTACAATGCTGTGCTGGAAAAGTCCAGGTTATTTTATGGTACAAATTTTTTCATATGGCTTCTCTAATCCTCTCTACCAGGCAGGACTGTTAATGGTGCCAGGCCATCTTTCCAAGAGCTTCTGTTGGCTTACTTGAGATCTACCTTAATTCCATAGTCTTCTGGTTTAATCTTTAGATTTGACATTCTAGTCAAAGCCCTTTCCAACAACAAGTATTTCCAATTTCTGATTCAATGCAACAGGTATTATTGAACTTCGCAAATAACCATTCTACCACAAAATAAGAATACTCCCAAATAATTTCCAATTACAGAGGAATCAGGAAGGGAGAAAAATTTATGTTTCCATTTAAAGAAACAAACAAACAAACAAAAAACCATTTTAACAATTGCTGAAGCTATCAACAGCTCAAAAGAAAGCAAAATCCTTAAATTGGAAAAACAAAGCATAGTAAAAAAAATCAGTAATATTTTATTCAAAAGTCATAAAATTCTATTTCACCAGTTCAGTCTTATGTTGAATTTGCAGTGTTACTGTGGTCTGACCTTTCCATTTAAATCCTGAAAGTTAACATTCAATGTAATTATTGATATTTCTTGTCCCTAGCATTAAGTTGGTCATTTTCTTGGTTGCTTTTTATTCTCTTATTTCTGTATGTGTGTCTTTAGTTTTTCTGGTAGAACACTCCTTTCAGAACTTCTTGAAGTGCTGCTCTGGTGTTGCTAAATTCTTTCAGGTTTTGCTTATCTGAGAATGTTTTTATCTTTTCTTCCCATATGAAGGATAATCTTGCTGGGTATAGTATTCTTGGTTGAAACTGTTTATCACTTAACACTTTAAATATATTTTTCCATTCTTTTCTTGCTTGCACTGTTTCTGATGAGAGGTCTGATGTTAGCTTGATCGGATAAACTTTATAAGTAACCTGACGCTTCTCTTTTGCCAATTTTAGTATCTTGCCTTTGTCTGTGGATTTGGTCAATCTGGTTATGATGTGCCTTGGAGGATCTTCTTGGATTGATTCTATTAGGGGGTCCTTTGTATTTCTTGGATCTGGATATTTGAATGCCTTTCTAGATTTGAAAAGTTTTCTTTCAGGACTTTATGGAATAAATTTTCAATGCCCTTATTAGTTTCTTGACCTCTGGGATACTGATTATCCGGATGTTTGGGCATTTAATGGTATCCAATGTTTCTCATATAGTGTTCTCATTTTTTTGGTTATTTCCTCAGTTTTTTTGGTTATATTTTCTAGGTCAGAGGTTTTGTCTTCAACATCTGAAATTCGATCTTCTGCATGGATTAATCTGCTTTTAATACTTTGGAGGGAGGTTTTGATTTCCTGTGTTACAGCCTTCATATCTAACAGCTCCATCTGATTCTTTTTTATGGTCTGTATTTCCTCTTTCAGATTGTGCAAAAACTTCCTTACCTCCTGGAACTCATTGTCTCTTTTCTCCTGCATCTTCTGGAGTTCATTGTCAATCAGCTCTTCCATCTTGTTTAGTTTTGTCACTATGAATATTCTAAATTCTCCACTGGACATTTCCATGAGTTCCACTGTACTGTCTGTGGATAATGAAGGATGGGTCTTTTTCCTTAAGGGAGAGATATTTTATTGGTTTCTCATAGTTCTTGTGCCTCTGCAATGGTTTCTGGTCATCTGATGGATTATATGTGTCTCCCTATTTTCTGGGAGCTAATTCTGAACTTTCAGAGGTGTGTGGGAGGAGGTGATCTGAAATCTCTCTGCAGTTCTGTTTCCCTTATGCTCACCAAGCAACCTGCAATTTTGACTTTAGAACTGGATGTCACAGTTTCTAGGGAATAGGGCACCTGGGCTGAGCTGCAGGGTTTCAACAGAGAGTTCAGAGGCATGTGGGAGGAGAGCATCCACGTTCTTTCTGCAGCTCTGTCCTTCTCCCTGCTGCTCACTCCGCAGTCTCTCATCTCTGAATTTTAGTCATTTGGTAGTGAATTTACTTTTGGCTAATTGCTTAGAGAAAGTTTCTGCAACTGTAAGATCATGTGTTTCCCTTTACTGCAGGATAATTCTGTGACATATTTTCTCCTCTACAGTGTTTTGCAATGTGGCATCCACAGAAAGAGATTTTGAGTTCAGATTTATAAAACGAGTTTCTTCCTTCAAGCAGGAGTTCAGTAAGCATTGAGGATTTCAGTGGCCTTAAAAGTATTCAGATGCTTGGCTACTGTGCACCTATGCCTGTCTAGACACTCAGTGCATGGAAACTGAGGGTTTCAGGAGTCTAGAAGATGGGGTTTAGAGCATAGTTTTAGTTGGCTTGGTCCCTGAACTAGCATGTTCACACCTCAGATTTAAAATGGCTTCTGTTTGAGTGTTTCAGTGGTCTATAAGTAAATCTATTTCTGCACTCCCTGTTCTATTCTGTTGATCTATTTGCCTGTCTCTATACCAATGCTACATAATGTAGCTTTATAATAAGTCTTAAAATGGAGTAATATTAGTACTTGAACTTTGTGCTTCTTTCTCAGAGTTGTTTTGATAATATTGGGCCCTTGTCATTTCCATATGACTTTTAGATCCACTTGTGATACTCTTTAATAAAATGCTGGCATTTTGATTGGAATAGTGTTGACCCTATAGATCAATTATGGAGAACTGACATATTAACAAATTGGATCTTTTGCCCTATGGGTGTCCCTCTAATTATTTGGGCTTTCTTTAATTTCTCCCAGCAGCACTTTGCAGTTTGCAGTATATGGGTTTTACATATTCTCTCTCAGGTTTATGTTTAAGTATTTCAAATATTTGATGCTATTGTAAATGCTATTTTTAAATGTAAATGTTGAGTTGCTCACTGCTAGTAGTCCCCTTTTTGTGCATTAGGATCAGCAGCTGTGGCCTACTAAAGGTGGAGCTTCTGCAGATCTTTGTGCCTCTTCCCTGAGCAGTTATTTCTCCAGTGCTTGTTCTGTAAACTCGAGCTGCCAGAGCCTCCACAGACACTCAGCTCAGAATTAGCTCAGAAAACCTGTGTCCTGAACCCAGGAAGCCCTCTGGGCTTGGTCCCGGTTTCTTCTCCCTGCATAGTGGCTTGGAAAACTATTCAATGATGGTAAAATGGGAAAATGTAGGGCAATTTCATGTATTTCCCATCCCTTTTCTTGCTTGATCTTTTTTATTTAAAAACCATAGTTTTGTGTATTTTGTTTGATTTTTGGTTGTTTCAGGTGGGAAGTAAATCTGCCCCTTTTTATTCCATCTTTGTTGTCAGTAAATTTTTGCCTTTTAAAAAGTCCTGGTCATCTTGTCTTAAGTTTTTATGATGAAACACCTTAAACAAGTGTAACAACAAAGAGAATATATAAGGAAACTCCACTGAACTCTTGTCAAGATTCAAGAATTATGGGGAACCAGCAGTTAGCGTAAAGGCTATGTCGCTGGACTCCCATGTAGTCGACCGCGGTTCGCGTCCTGGACCCGGTGGCTTAAAACTCATGCCGGGCGCGTGTGCGTGTGTGCCCAAGATCCCTAGAGGAGAATGGAGGAGAAAGGATTGCGGCGTGACCATCCCCCCGGGGGGTGATTTCTCGCTTTCTGTCTCTATGTCTCTCTCTGTCTGTCTGGCGAGCACACGCGCCCTATAGCGAAAAAAACCTCTCAAAAAAAAAAAAAAAAGAAATTACCCCCCCCCCCCCCCCCCCAGGGGCCAATGGCTATACTGAAATTCCTTCTCCTCCATTTTCCTCTTGGGGTTTTGGGCATACACCCACATGCACTTGGCATGATTTTCAAATCACCAGGTCCTGGATTCGATCTGTGGCTGGCCATATGGGAGTCCAGCACCTTAACCACTATACCACCTGCTGGACTCCCCCACCTCCACCTTTTTAATGCCTCACTTTCTCTTTCTTTTGTTACTAACTTAGGTGTTTTCTCATGTCCATTTGCATCTACATCTACAGCAGTTCGCTCTTTGTCTACCTGTTAGACTACCTCCGATTATAACCCAGTACTGTAAGCTTCACTCTAGTTTCACCTTATCCAGTACTTACATACCCTTTGTTCAGTAAGAAACCTGACTCTCATTAGCCTCATTCTAAGAAGGAAGCATCTATCTGAAACAAAAAGATCTTTCCATCTTAGACCTATCTAAGAAGGAAGAATGGGGCTAGAACTGGAGTGAAGCCTGGGGTGCTGGATTATAATTGGAGGCGGAGGAACAGGTAGACAGAGATGACTGCTGTAGATGTACATGTGAACAAATACCTCAGGTAGGGTGTGTTTTCTTGGAAAACCAACCCAATCCAACTCTATCTTTTACACTTTGAGATGGAATTCAAGAACTGGAATCGCGCTTCCTGGTGCCTGGAGATTTATTAATTTTGACAGGCCACAAAGTGCAAATGCCGTGTGACGCCCTTCTGATCGACGGCAGCTGTGTGGTGGATGAAGGCATGCTCACAGGTATGGTTCTGTCTCCACAGCTTGGAGCCTCCGCGGGTTTTTCTGGGCTCCGAGCCACAGCGGTCCTTGCTCCTTCCCTACCTGAATGACAGTGGCTGCTGCACAGTATGTGTGCGCCGTGAGGACTTCCTGTCTCCACACTCTTCCTAAGTCCTCTGCATGGTTCTGAAAGGTCAAATGAAAACTGCCTTTGTAGATAGCATAGGTGCAAAGTTTGATATCATCCTAAGTTTCTGAATGCTTAGCGTTTCCTTCTTGAACAAAGAATTATATGTCTCACCTTATCTAAAAATATTATAGATATAATTAGAATTTTTAGAATTGCCTGTGACTTTTAAGTTTAGTATTTTAACATTTATTGTATTTGTTTTGAGATAGAGAGAGAGGGGCACCCCAAGAGGGTCTTCATATCAGCCTCAGTCAACCTGGATCATAGGTATGCCAGCGTGAGGCCTTGGGACATAAACCTAGGACCCCCTAATGGGGACCCAACATCACAGTGCATTGCATTACTGCTGCACCACCAGCTGGCCCCTTATGTTTACTATTTTTATATGAAATATGTCTTCGGATAAACTTAGGGGGTCTGAAAACCTTCAATGACATCCTAGAACATGCAGGGTCTAATCTGAGCACTTCTTAGCCTGGCTTGAAAATGTGAATAAATTTATGATGTGGCATTTGGCAAATCTGTACTTGTAAAATGTACACTGGGTATTTTGGACTATCTATATTTTATTTTTAAATAGCATGCTGGAGCAGAGAGGGATGTTAGAGGTCATCTCATTTTACAGAGATGGCAACCAAGGTCTAGTGAAGAGAAGAGAGTTGCTCAGGGTTCCACTGCTGTGATTTCTCACTCATATGACACAAGGTACCAACATTTCCGTAAGACAGAGAGGAATCATAACGTCGTCTTCGGAGATGAAATGGGAAACTGTGGATGCATGTTGATGTATGGTAGTTCCCATTAAAGATCAAATCAGTTTCTCCCAGAAAGACCAGAAAAGCATGAAATGGGAACAAGAACACACATCTCCTTCCTGTGTAAACTTAAAAAAGAAAAGTGCAGGGCACTGCGTGGCAGATCAGGTTCACTTCCCTCAAGAATCCATAGATTCATAAAAATTCCTAATGCTGGGACTTTAATAATGCCAAGTGCCATTTTCCTAATGAAAGTAGCCCTAGTATTCCAGAATATAATTCTGATTTTATACCGTGCATTCTGCACAGACCAAAGGAAGGCTTTATACACTTGTTCTTTGGAACAGGTCACATTTCCTTTCACAACTTTATACCTTCCCTGTACTAGCTTCACCCCTGCGTGTGCCCCTCCCACAGCCCTGACAACGGTCGCCGATTCCGATTTCCCAGCTGCCAAATCTAACAGGTTCTTGAACTTTCTGTTATGATTGATGTCTCTATTCCATTTGATGGTTCTCACCAACTCTCTTCCTGAAAACGCTCTTTTTAATTTCCAAGACCATGCTCTCTCTCCAGATTCTCCTACCACTGTCAGACCCACTTGGTTCCTTTGCTGCTCCTGAGGGAGCGCTGCTTCTTTACCTGCTGGTGCCACACACGGTTTGCCCTTGCCCTGTTCTCCTCTCACCCTGATCCTGGTCCCTAAGTAATCTTGTCTCTTTCCCTGGCTTAAATATCGTCCATAAACTAATGAGCTCTGACTAACTAACTATCTCTCGTGAAGGCCTCACGTTTGAGGTGATCCCAATAAATATCGAACTGCCTGCAAGGCATCTCAGTGTGGCCGTTCCACGAGGTAGCTCCAACTCAGCAGGACCAAAAGGCCGTTCTTCCTCTCCACCTGTTAATCCGCTGTCAGTGACTACTACCGCCTCTGCTCATTCTCCTAAGTCAGGATCCAGGAAGTTGTAAATCCTTCCGTCCCTGTGACCTTGCTGATCTAACATTTCCTTGTGTCACAGCTTCTTTCCTTGTTTCTCCAATCTAATCTTCCCTCTATTCCCACTTCCAGATGCAGGTGAGACCTTGTGACCGCGAGCCTAGACACTTGTAATCATTTTCTAACTGGATGTCTGGCCTCGATTCTTTCCCTGTACGGTAGACAAAGCATTCCCCCTCATACGTAAATGTGATATTATTCTTCTGATTAAAGCAGTTAAATATTTTCCTTTCTCCTTTGGCCGCCAGTGCCTACAGAAAACACTTAAGCACTTCAGTGTGTTATACGTAGGGCTTTCCATTCTTGGCTCCCACATAACTCCCATGGCCTCTTATTCCCCACATCCTGTGATTTAGACTCCACAGCTTGGTGTCCCCTAAGTGGTTACTCCAGCCTATTATCAACCCTGTTTGATTTCCCACACTCACAGTATCTGTAGTACAGGATTCTATTTGTCTGTTACATTTCTATCTCCCACTCTAACTGCAGAACACTTACAAAGCAGAGCTGTGCTTGCCCTTGTATTCCCACAGCTCGGGTTGTCTCTGCCACCTGCTAGGCTCACTGTGAGTGTCTGTTGCATGAGCAGTGAACGCATGATTAGAATGAGAGACGGTATCCCACCTCACTAAGTAAGTTGCTTGTTTTCTGTAGGGGAAAGTATTCCGGTCACTAAAACTCCATTACCCAAGATGGATGGCTCTGTGCCCTGGAAGATGCAGAGTGAAGCGGATTACAAGCGGCATGTCCTTTTCTGCGGGACAGAGGTTATCCAGGCCAAGGCGGCCGGCCCGGGGACTGTGAGAGCGGTCGTGCTGCGCACTGGTTAGTCTCCCTCCTCCGTGGTGTTATTTCACAAAATGTTGCTCAGCGCCTTAAATTCATTAGGTAACAACTAGTGTTCAGATACGAAGACAAACATATCCAAATCTATACATTTTAAATGCTCATTGAACTATGGCATATGTCTTTCAGTGTAAATAATAATAATACAGATGGCAATCAATGATTATTTATCTGCTTTGCAGTTTATAAGCTATTTCTACATATCCACTCATCAGAGCAAATATGCCTACCGTCCTGGCTTTGTACATGAGTGACCTTGGCCATACAGTTCAAGTGAATTTTTTTATCATGACACAGCCAGTAACTGACAGAGGTGGATCTAGAATTAAGATATTCTAGCCCCAATTCCAAAGCTTTTTCTAGACAGGACTAGAAATTAAAACTTAACACTGAAAAGTATTAGAAAAGTGAGTACAGGAGTATTTATTGGGCCATTTGATTGTTGTGTTTGTGCAGCTTTGCTGTAAGATGTATGTACTCACCAGAGAGAGATAGAGAGAGACAGAGACAGAAGGGGAGAGAGATAAAGTAAGAAATTGCCTCCTGGGGGAGTGGCTGGCTATACCACAGTCCTTTCTCCTCCAGTTTCCTCTTGGGATTTTGGGCATACACGCACACCTGCCTGGCACGATTTTCAAGCCACCAGGTCCAGGACTTCAACTGTGCAGTTGGCCGTGTGGCATGCAGTATCTTAACCTCCATGCCAGTGACCTGTATGTGTGTATGTGTATACACGAGCAGGCACATATGTGTGCATTTTCATGAATCATTTCCTTTAAATAAATTTATATGTGGAAAAATTGTGCACTGACATAGTGAAGTGATTTTCTGTTTCTGGGTGCCTTACAATTGGAAGAATAGGGAAGGAAGTCCAGAGTGAACAGTGGGTTCTGAGATAGGCAATTATATTTCCCCCATTCTCCTTCTGTTACCTTAGGGAGAAAACACAGTTTCAATATCTCTGGGGGGCTGAAAAGACACTATCGAGGTTTCAAAGAGCTCTACTGGTAGGATGTGCATTCTGAGAGTGCAGGATGCGTGTTCATTGTTTCAGGATTCAACACTGCCAAAGGGGATCTGGTGAGATCCATCCTCTACCCCAAGCCGATGAACTTTAAGCTCTATAGGGACGCCATCAGGTTCCTCCTGTGCCTCGTTGGGACGGCCACCATCGGGATGATCTATACCCTGTGTGTCTACGTACTCAGTGGGGTAAGCCGCCTTCGTGCTTTACTGTACGCGCACTCACGCAGACTCATTTATATGGGTAGTCTCCGATGTACAGTCGTCTGACTTAACAATCTTTCAGCCTTATAATGTGTGAAACTGGCACTCACTTGGTAGGAACCGTATTTTGTGTACCCATACCAACTTTCTATGTTCCATTTTCGATCCGTATTTAATAAATTATGCAAGATATTTAATGCTTTACAATAAAATAGACTGTGTGAGATGGTTTTGCCCAACTGTAGGCCAATGTAAGTGTTTTGAGCATTTTTAGGGTAAGCTAGGCTAAGCTATGATGTCTGATGAGTTATGTGTATTATTAATAAATGCATTTTTACCTTGCATATTTTCAATGTACAGTGAGTTTATTGGGACATAACCCCATCATAGATTGAAGAGCATCTGTATATATTTTATATTCTATATGTTGGCCTTAATCTAGGGCATGGTTTACAAATCCAAACACTGAAACCTGCTTATAGACTCTCAGTTCCTCAGCAAAAACAATTGATCACTAAGTTCTGAAATAATAGGATTTCATGGAATATGAGGATAAAAACAATTTGTTTATTGAGATATCGACATTCCTCTACTTTTGCACACTTTTCCTCACACATTTATTTTTTTCTTTAGAACTATTTTATTTACCACTATTTACTGTTATTATTATTTTCCAGTTTGATCAGAGAGAGACAGAGAAAGAGAGAGAGGAAAAGTGAGAAAGCAAGCTACTAAGTCCAGGACTTGAACCGCTGTTGGCCATGTGGGAGTCCAGCGCCTATAACCACCACATCACCTGCCAGCCCCCCTCACACCTCTCTTTACACCATTTTTTTTCATTTTCAATCTGAGAATATATTTATCTTTTTTATTAAAAAAAGTTTTTTTAAAGAATTTTTAATTTAATTTTATTATTATTATTTTTAATTTTCTATAGGACATATGTGCTTACCAGAGAGAGAGAGAGAGAGAGAGAGAAAAGAGAGAAGAGAGAAAAGGAAAGTAAGAAAGCAAGCAAACCACCAGGTCCAGGACTCAAACTGCAGTGAGTCATGTGGGAGTCCAGTGTCTTAACCACCATGCCACTTGCAGGCCCCTATATTTATCTTAATAAAGTAGTGTTTTTATAAATATTAAGTGAAGAATTTTAAATAAAAGCGGATACCTAGTGTTGGTGAGGTCATGGCAAACTGGTCCATTGTCCTCTGTGATAGTTGTGTGAATTGGTAGTTGTGTGGATTGTTACAAGCCTTCTTCTCATTAAGCTTTGGGAAAGAATATTAAGGGTCATACACATGCATCTCTTTAACTCATTGATACCATTTCTAAGAATTTGACCTGAAGAAATAATCAAGGAAGGACAAAGCCATATGCACAACGCTGTTTATTACTGGTTTATCTGTAACAACTAAAGAACTGTCTTCCAGGAACCTCCCGAGGAGGTGGTGCGGAAAGCCCTGGATGTCATCACCATTGCGGTTCCTCCTGCTCTACCTGCTGCTCTGACCACAGGCATTATCTATGCCCAGAGGAGGCTGAAGAAGAAAGGCATCTTCTGCATTAGTCCCCAGAGGATCAATGTATGTGGACAACTAAACCTTGTCTGCTTTGACAAGGTATGTGGGTTTCATCCTCACTCTCGTCATCATTTTTATCCTCATTGCCATCACGTATAGGTGCTTTTACCCTCTTACGAGGCAGGAAATACAGGATGTGGTTTCCTGATGGATTGATCTCTGGTAGGGTGCATGATCTGGGAAAGACAGGTCTCTTAAGTTCTCAGATTCTGGGGTTTAGAGAAGCGGGGCGTAAAGCCTGTATAGGTGAGTCTTTCAGGATCCTCCCAACTTTCCTATTCTATAAAAAAGAATTCATTAAAATAATATGCTGTTCCAGGGCAGGCTGGTGGCATGGTTGACCCCACTAAGCAGCTAGATCCCACTTAGTGGATAGCATGGTTTGTGTCCCAGGCCTGGTGACTTGTAAGGCACACTGACCACATGCGCTGTCTGTCTTGTAAACATACGTCCTATGGCAAAATGGAAAAAGAAAAATAGTATGCTGTTCTGCCACAATCAAAACCCTCATACAAAGAACAAAATTAAAAACATTTATGACAATCTTTGCTGTATTCCAGATACTAAGACGATTGCCTGACATGTAGACAGAGTTCAGTAAATATTTACTGAAGTAATGAATGAATACAGAAGTTGATTAAACTGTTTCACTGTAAGTCTCAGTTAAAATAAAGCCCCTTACCAAGCTCTTACTGTATTTCTTTTTTTAATCTTTATTTATTTATTTACATTTTTTTTTTCTTTTTTTGGAGAGGTTTTTGCTATAGGGCACGTGTGCTCACCAGACAGACAGAGAAAGACAGAGAGACAGAAAGCAGGAAATCACCCCCCAGGGAGGATGGCCAACCACAATCCCTTCTCCTCCATTCTCCTCTCGGGATCTTGGGCACGCACGCACAAGCGCCCGGCGTGAGTTTAAGCCACTGGGTCCGGGACTCGAACCGCGGTCGACTATGTGGGAGTCCAGCGACATAGCCATTATGCTCACTGCTGGTCCCTTATTTACATTTTTAATTTGACCAGAGAGAGACAGAGCAAGAGAACCAGAGAGAGAGAGAGAGAGAGAGAGAGAGAGACAGAGAGAGTGAAAGTGAGAAAGCAAGCCACCAGGTCCGGGTCGGCCATGTCAGAGTGCAGAGCCCTTAACCACCACGCCACCTGCCAGCCCCAAGCTCTTACTGTATTTCTCCATCCATAATTTATTGTTTAAAACTTCCCTTGATTATCTGCCTGCTATTCCCAGCCAGCCTCTTATTCTACCTCCTCTAACGTACTTTTGAATAGGTATATATATCTGATGGGGTGAAGGTGGGGGCTGTAACAGGATAGAATGGACATGGAGGGCGTGCAGGTAGTGAACGTGGGTGTGGTTTGGACCGGAGCAAGACATTAGCAATGGGAGAAGGTATCTGTGGACACCTTAAATACCTGACTAAGAAATTTAACGTGCACTTTAGGCAGTGAGGAGCCATTGTAGGTTTTTGTCTTTGTTGTTGCCTCCTTTTAATTTGTTTTAAAAATTGTGGTAAAATATGCACAACACGAAATTTACCATTTTCATCATTTTTAAGTGTACAGACCACTGGCGGGAAGTATATTTTCACTATGCCGTAACCACTACCATCATCCGCCTCAAGAGCTTTATTCATCTTCCAAAGCTGAAGTCCATACTCATTAAATGGCACATAAAAGTTTTGATGGAAGAGAATTTTTAGGATTATTAGGATCACAGCTATTTTTATAGCTACTGGAGTATCAGAAATCTGCCATTATTTTGTGATCGAACTGGCATCATAAGGATAGACATCCTGTTTATGAGAGCATATTATCCTTGTACTTGGAAAAAGGAACAAGAGTGGAAGAGGTGGTTGTGGCCTGACTTTGGATGAAAAATGAGCACTAATCAGGAGTGATCGTCACTATTACTAGCTCTTACTGTATGCTAAATACTAAACTAAGAACTTCACTTGGCTCATTTAATCTTCATGACAACTCTGTGAGATCATGACCACATTACAGACAGGGACTCTGATATTTAGAGAGGGGAAGTAACTTGCCCAGGTCACAGCTGCTGTTCCAACTTAGTCTGAACTCTTCACCGCTGCACTGTACCTTTTTATTATGTAGGCGTCAACGAGAAAACCACGTCTGTGGAGTCTTTGCACAAACAGTGCCCTGTAGGTAAACATCCTACTCCATTACTTATTTCTGACGGTGCACTTTTAACCCCTTGTATAAAAGCTGGGAGTCACCATTTTATAGCTTTTACAAGCTTCCCAAGGACTTTCCCATCCACTCGGTCTACCATTCGACCTGCTGAGCGATCCTATGACATGTATAAGGAGGATACTGTTTTCTTCTTTGTACCATGAAGGACACTAAAGTTCAAAGAGGTTACATACTGGCTTGTCATACAACTGGTATGAGGTCATTGATGCGTCTGGTGATGACATTTACCCTCCTCACTGGGGCCCTCTTTAAGTGCTGGCCTTGATCAGATCTTGTGACGTGCATTTTCCCATTAAATCATCCCTTATTTGTCTTACCTTGGGGGCCACTAGGTCTTCCGAGTAAACTGAGTGTGTGTTTCTGTTTAGACAGGCACCTTAACGAGGGATGGCTTGGACCTCTGGGGAGTCGTGCCCTGTAATAAGAATGGGTGAGTCCCCTGGGCTAAATGCATGGCCTTCTCTTTTTCCAGAATTCTATGTTTTCTCTTGAAAATACTAATGGAGACATTGGAGCTTTGGCTTTGCTAAAATATCTTCCATTGATTTTCTACTATTGAATTCTTCTAAATCTCACTGAAATGTGTGTTTCTCCTACCCCATCCCGTCGAAAGCCACTCACAAACCCAGGAGATGAAGGGAAAGATTGGCATTTCTTCCAGATCCTTGCTAAAATGTAACTTGCCTTCAACATACAAGCATAGGCAACAGACATGGCACAGACACCAGGGGCCCGAGCTGGCCCTGTGTAAGTAATTTGGGCGACACCGGGATGTTGTCCTCTGAGGAGTTAACATTCTTTGTACAAACTGAAGGAGGAAGGAGAGCACTGCACGGACTTTCGTTCCCTGAGTTTCAGGAAGAGGAACGTAGCCAGTGTGCTCATTTTCCCTGGTATTCTGATTCTGGGAAGGTCACCGAGCTAGCAAGCGAGGACTCTGAGCAGTTTTCCGCGTGGTGTGGTAGATTCACAGGTCCCTCTGCTGTGGCCCTCTTGTGGTCATGCCCGAGTTTGCCTTTCTGCTCTCTTTTCCTCCCCACTATGACCTCCAGTGTGATGTGAACAGGAAATGTGATGCATTTGATATGTCTGTTTTATTTTAAATGAGTTTTTCACCCCAAATGAAAAGTAATCTGTTGATAATTGTGTGTATGGTAATATATTTGACTTGATTAATATACACTGTATTCATGCTTGGAAAAACCGTGTTGTACATTACAAAAAATTTTTTTGAACTTAAAAATATACATACCACATATATAGGGGATCAGCAGGTGGTGTGGTGGTTAAGGCGCTGGACACTCCAACATGGCCAACCACGGTTCGAGTCCTGGACCAGGTGGCTTCCTTTCTCACTCTCTCTCTCTCTCTCTCTCTCTCTCTGTGTATCTCTCTCTGGTCACATTAAAATAAATGGATGAATAAATAAAATTAAATAAATAATTCTTTAAGGGATCAGCAGCTAGCGTAATGGCTATGTCGCTGAACTCCCATGTAGCTGACCATGGTTCAAGTCCTGGACCCAGTGGCTTAAACTCACGCCGGGGGCGTGTGCGTACGTGCCCAAGATACCTAGAGGAGAATGGAGGAGAAGGGATTGTGGCATGGCCATCCTCCCTGGGGGGGTGATTTCTCACTTTCTATCTCTCTGTCTCTCTCTTTCTGGTGAGCGCACGCGCCTATAGCAAAAACCTCTCAAAAAAATTCTTTAAAAAATACATACATATTAAATAAATAAAAAAAGAAATTAAAAAATTAAAAAAAGAGAAATGAATGTTTTCCTCTAACACTTGCAGCCCAAATCAAGAAACATGTACATAAAAAACACAGTACAGCTCTTTTGTGTTATGCAGATGATACACAATTTATCCATAAAAATATGCTTAATTACACATACATTGTAATATTAAAATACTATTTATAAGGCTGGCCTTGTAACCTAGAGGTTAAGGGAAGTAGATCCCATGTAGCCAATTGCAGTTCAAATCCAATCAGTGGCTGAAACAACATTCTAGTGCATAAGCATGTGTGTCCAAAATTCCAACAGGAGAAGGGATTGTGGCATGCATGCCCCACTGTGGGTGCTTGCTCGCTTCCTCTCTTTATCTCTCTCTCTGGCAAGCACAAATGCCCTCAGGTAGTAAAAATCCTTGCTGTTTTTAAACAGATCTGTTTCCTGGATTAAAAAAAAAAAATCTGGTCCTTTGAACCCCTTTCATCTATAGGAAATTTCTTACAACAAGTATTAACATTTCTAAAGGTCTTTTTAATCCCAGAGGTTGAATTGAAATTTATACAAGGGGGACCAGGCAGGTAGCATGGTGGTTAAGAACGCTGTATTCCCATATGTCTGATAGCAGTTTGAGTCCCAGACTCGGTGACTTGCTTTCTCGCTTCCCTTTGTCTCTCTTCTCTGTCTCTCTCTAGTCAAATTAAAATAATAAAACTAATTATAATAACCTATGGAATTAAATAAATAAGTCATTCTTTTTTTTTTTTTTTTGTGGAGAAGTTTTTTGCTATAGGACACGTGCACTCACCAGAAAGACAGAGAGACGGAAAGTGAGAAATCACCCCCCCCCCCCCCCCCCCCCAGTGGGGATGTCCACGCTGCAATCCTTTCTCCTCCATTCTCTTCTTGGGATCTTGGGCACGCACGCACATGCGCCTGGCGTGAGTTTAAGCCACCGGGTCCGGGACTTGAACCACGGTCAACTACATGGGAGTCCAGTGACATAGCCATTATGCTAACTGGTCCCAATAAGTCATTATTTTTTTAAAAAAGAAATATATACAATGGACATCAAAATGTTCACAGAGGGTGGCCTGTGGTGTGGTGGTTAAGGTGACTGGATCCCATAGTCACAGACAATGCAGTTTGAATCCCAGACCCAGCAACGTATGAAATGCACTGGGCACATGTGTGAGCATGCCCAAAATCCCACCAAGGAGGGAGAAAGGTGGGAGAGGGGATTTGGGTGTAACCGTTCGCCATGGAGTGTGCAGAGAGTGCTTTCTCATTTTGTCTTTTCCTCTGTCTCAGTGAGTACATCTGCCCTCTGGCAAATCAGTTTTTAAAACATTCATTGAAAAATAAAGTATAAGTTTATTTTTGATGTAAAAAACTTAAAAATGTAGGGCTGGCAGGTGGTGTGGTGGTTAAGGGTGCTGGACTCCCACATGGCCGACTGTGGTTCAAGTCCAGCACCTGGTGGTTTGCTTTCTCACTTTTCCTCTCTCTCTCTTTCTCTCACTCTGTCCCTCTCTGGTCAAATTAAAATAAATCAATAAAGTTAAATAAAATAATTCTTTAAAAAAATTTAAAATGTATGCAGAGTTTTTTCATAATATGCATTTTCCATAAAATTTTGAAGACCTTTCATATCTTGTCTCCTGGATCATTAGTGTTGTGCCATTTAAGCCTCTACAAAAAGAGTATGCATTTAAGGGCCAGCAGGTGACATAGCAGTTAAGGTACTGGAATCCCACAGTTAACCGTGGTTCTGGTCCTGGACCTAGAGGTTTGAAACTCATGCCTGCAGCATGTGCGTGTGTACCCAAAATCTCAAGAGGAGGATGGAGGAGAAGGGATTGCGGCATTGCTGTCCCCTGCAGGGGGTGACTTTTTGCTTTCTGTCTCTCTTTGTCTCTGGCAAAAAATCTCTGAAAATACAAACCAAAGCAAAAACAAACAAACAAAAACCAAGTATGCATTTATTCAAATATATAAGCATCTCGAGACCAGGTTTTTTCTTTTTTCTTTTGTCACAGGTCATGTGTACTCATCAGAAAGACATAGAGGAGAGAAAGGTAGAAAGCACCCTCCTCTCCTGATGAGACGTGATCATGCCTCAGTCCCTTCTTTTTTCTGTCCTGTTGGGATTTTGGGCACCTGTGCACAAATAGCCAGCCTGTTTTCAGGCTTCCAGGGGCCAGGGTTTGAACTGCTGTCAGTAACCACTAGGCTATGAGGCTCGCTCAGCTTTGGAAATCTTGTTTCTGAAAGTGACTCCTACATGTAAATAACAGCAACTGATGTAACGTCTAGGTTCCCCGTTGATAGCCTGCTGCCAGCCTACTCGCCTGCCCAGTTCTCTTTCCTTCCCTCTGAAAGGTCAAAGTTGGCTTTAAATGATTGAAACAAAACTTGAGAACTAAAAGAATTATCATTTAAAAATGGATACATTTAGTCAATAAAATGAACAAAAACAAATTTCATTATAGGCAAGGTATCAGAACCTGACGTATAGGCTATTAAATATCTTTTTGTTAAAGGTGAATTCATCTCTAATAATTCTTATTTTTTCTAAAAATGATCTCATCAGTGTGCTGGGTATTTCAAAAACCAGTTCAGGCTTCCTGGGCTTGATAAGTCAGAAATACTCCAGTGAAAACACAAGGGCAACATGACAGGGAGCTCGATGTATTGGTTGTGCTCATCAGAATCTGACCCAACCCTCCAACACTCAGAATTGTATCACTCACAATAACACACAGATTACAATGTGTTCATCAGTATAAAAATGAGATTTTTTCCTGATGTGCATTTTGCTTTTCAGTGTGAGTTTAAGCTCCCGAGTTAACCATACACTGTGGATGAATTGTCTTTTTAGATGTCTACCAAAATACCATAGGCTGTGTTGTAAACCCCTAAAATGACTTGCTCTTTTGACATGTAATAATAGAGAGGACTAATGAAGTCAGTAATAAGCAGAAAGGTTTTTGAACTCTTAGTATAACAAAAGAAAACTTGGATGAAAAACCTGAAAGAAGCAAGGCAAAATTATGAGCTAACATTGTGATATGGATGGATGATTTCAAAACCAGAGGGCAAAGAAATCTATGGCTGGATTTAAAGAAATGCAATGTTCTTTCATTAGAATCCTAAAGACCACATCTAAGAAAAACTATGACAAATCAAAACTTTTCCAAGAAAAAGTAAAGAGGAAGGTGAGAAGCATTGTGTGTGTGTGTGTGTATGTGTGTGTGTGTGTCTTTCCATGTTTTTTAATTCCAAATTTTTGCTTCAATCACTGTATATATATATGTATATATATATCTGTATATATATATATATATATATATATATATATATATATACACACACACACACACACACACACACACACACATATATATATAATTTCATGTCAGTGGAACAGCTCTAGAGGCATATATATATATATATATATATATATACACACACATATAATTTCATGTCAGTGGAACAGCTCTAGAGGCTTCTCTATAATATAGCCCCAGAAGAAGAGATGTTAAAGGGGGTATAGCAAAGCTGATCCACAGATCTGCAAGAATTTGACAGGCAGAGGAGTGAGAGCTGGTAGATAGATCTTGACTTGCTCTAAGAAGCAAATTTTGCCTAAACGTGTGAAGAAACTTCTCCAGCCAGACATCCTCCCAACAGGATGGGCTGCTCTGCGAACTGGCTGTGCTGCACCTTGAGGAGGGGGCTGACTGACGTGTTGGAGAGGATGCCCCCTAGCGTGCCTCAATGGTGTCTACTCTGAATTCGTAAAGACTCGGTCCTGTGGCGTACCAGCTGGTTTTCAATAACTTTTAGATGAAGCCACTTTGTATGGGAAAGGATGGGGATCAAGGCTGGAATGTGCACACTGGATGCCAGGGTGAAAGAGGAAGAGGATGGAGCGACTTTTTCAGAAATGCTTTTGCTATTCTTTTCTTCATCCTTACGATCTTGCAGATATCTAGTAACCAACTCATTCGTTCATTCACTGCTGTGTTTACTGACTGTTTATTGTGAGCTGAACACTGAACGTGTGGAGAGGGCGGAGACACAACCCTGACCTGTTACTGAGAGAGACGCATAGTGTGAGCTGGTCTGTACTGTCTCACAGTGTAGGGAAAGACATGGTCTAGTAGCTGAGGCGGTGTGGGGCAGCTGAGAATTTAAGGTGATACTTGGAGTTCTTACCATACTTCTGGAATTAAAGCAGCCAGAGAAGGGGTGAGGAAAAGAGGCTGGAAAAAATAACAAAGCTTGAAGGACTCTCAAAGGTCTTCCTTGCACTCAGTGAACTTACCTAAATATGATGAGCGAATGAAGCACTATTCATTTGGGAGGGACAGTACAGTAGGTATGTATCTCAACAAAACATATTCGATTTTCTTCTTTTTAAATATGTTCAGCTTCAAAAAGATCCATTTTGGCATGAGCGAATGGGACTGAAGCCTTTTCCTTTTCTCTTTTAGTTTCCAGGAAGTCCACAGCTTTGCCTCGGGTAAGGTTTTGCCATGGAGCCCACTGTGTGCAGCCATGGCCAGTTGCCATTCGCTGATCCTTCTCGATGGGACCATCCAGGGAGACCCTCTGGACCTC
The DNA here is from genome assembly GCA_026018925.1 of Tupaia tana. NCBI lineage: Eukaryota > Metazoa > Chordata > Mammalia > Scandentia > Tupaiidae > Tupaia > Tupaia tana. The sequence goes on along the minus strand of JAKSZU010000020.1, from coordinate 37,771,962 downwards.
AAAATGTTTGAGGGGACTGGCTGGGTAAGACTCTTTAGAGAATCTAAGAATTCTCTTTAATGTCAGAGCCATAGGCTTTATTATAGATCGAATACCTAGAAAATGTGAAGTTTCCAGTACGGAGGCCATAGAGCAGTGAAGAGCAATGAATCTAAGCCTAATTTCCTCATCTGTACAGTGCAGCCAGTAATAGTATCTATGCTGTAGGATTAGCATGAGAATTAAACAAGATGATGCATTAAAAACAATCCTTGACATTCTGCCTGGCACATATTAAACATTACAAATATTCCCTATCCCTTACTCCGTTCTATGAGCAATGTCTGGTTTCAAAAGTTTTAAGAACATGGCATGGTGGTTAAAGGATCCCACATGGCCGACCACGGAAGTCTTGGACTGCTTGACTTTCTAGCGTTTTAAGAAGTGGAATGACTAGCGTAGTGCTCGTAGACTACTAGTTTTATTCCTATTAATTTAGATTTTAGACTTTATTTCTAAGACTGGAGTCAACAAAAAGGAAAGCCATGAAAGAGCTTTCAGTGAGCCTTTGAACTAGATTTAAGAGCAAATGGTGTAGCTGAGGAATCTTGTTCTTCCAGTTCTAGTTTCGGCTCCATTCTAACTGATAGCTCAGCTGTGACGTCTCTCAGGTGGAGACCTTGGCTCCCAGGATGATAAAATGAGGGGCTGCAATTAGACCAGCAATTCTTACATAAAACAAAACCTGGTCAACGAAACAGAAATCTTTTATATAAAGAAAATCTTATTCGGAAGCACCTTTGAAGATCCAAATAGTTGGACTTGGCTCTGGTTAAGATAGAAGATGAGGAGTAAAGGAGAGAATTAGGGAATTCCCATTCCCAGCTACTTAGAGACGAGACTGCCCCTCTCCCTGCAGCTGTACGTAATTCCAGGCCCCAATGACGACTGTGGACACCTCTGAAAGACACAACATTTAAGATCCCTTCCAACTCTAATGGAGCACAATTCCGTAGCCATGTGATATAACCTCGACAATCCTCCATCCTTTCTGGGTTACTGTTTTTGTATCTTTAAATAGGGATTATCATTTCCTCTCAGATCTTTTCAGCCACTCAATGAGATGATTACAAAGCACTTTGATACCTTCAGATAAAATACTGCATTGGCTATAATTTAGGGTCATGATTATAGCAATTACTGAATATTAACCAAGTACGTCATAGTCTTTGCCCTGCCTTAAGAACTCCCAATTCGAATTAGACAGACAGGGCAGAGCAGGAACAGCAGTGGACTCCAGGAAAAGAAAGATACCAAGATGCTTGCTTCACACAAAATAAGTCTGGCTATTCTTGCTCAGTATTTTCAAGTTAATCTTTTCAGAAATGGAGAAAAAGTCTTTGTATAACACATTTCAACAGAGAAAGCAAGATAAATTGCATGAATAATTCAGAAGTCTCTGCCCTTCAAGTTCCACACGATTTCCAATGCATTATTATTATTTTCCTATGGCAGAATAAGTCTGATTCACCTCCAACTAGCTCAGGGAGGAGATGAGGAGAATATATTGAAGTGGTCTAAGGATTTTATCGAGGGGAAGGTCTGAGCATAGTATCAGTAGATGAATAATAAGTCTCTACAATGAAATAACTCTTTGTGAAACAGGAAATGGCTGTCTCTGAGGACAATTTCCACATCAAGGGAGTGCCAGCACATGCTATGGTAGTTAAGCCCTGCAAAACAGCCAGCCAGGTAAGCCTCTCTTGCCATTCACCCCACAACACCCAAGGCCAAAGGGAAACTCCCTTCTGGCCCACAGTTTTTGAAAGGCCATAGATTCAACTTCTTTGAATTCCAGATACAAAATGTGGTGAGACCTTTGTGAGCCTTTATTTGCTAAAATAAGGACTGAGGGGGGTGTAGTTAACTCCCACTGGCTGGAAGCCATGTTGGCGTGTCCCTTTCCACTCCCCGTCCCTCAACCAGGTCCCTGTGGAAGGAATTGCCATCCTGCATCAGTTCCCATTCTCGTCCGCACTCCAGAGGATGACAGTCATCGTCCAGGAGATGGGGGGCGACCGACTAGCATTTATGAAAGGTGCGCCAGAGAAGGTGGCCAGTTTTTGCCAGCCTGACACAGGTTAGTGAATAGACTTGTATTTCAACTGGACAATCTGTATTTCCATCCAAATATACCCCCATAGAACCTGCCCTATAAATCCAGTTGCCTATTGGTCATTTTCAACTGAGCAACTCACTGGAAATTCAGACTCAATACCAACATCAAGCTTATCTCCTCACCTCCCATCTTTCCTTTTTTATCATCCCGGTGAATGGTACCACCATCCTCCACACCCACTCAGTTTAGGTGTGCTTCCTGATTCCTCCTCATCCTTCAATGCCTCGATCTTGTCAGTTGCAAATCCATGGCCCTGTCGTGCATCAGTTCATCATCCCTGGTCACTTCAATAGTTAGTGGATTGAATCCCTGCGTCTAGTCACCCCAACTCTGATTCATTCTCTGTGCTGCAACCAGGCCGTGACTTTTCATCCCACCCCTCCTAGAGGCTCTCGTGTCGTCCCCAATCCCTTTAAGATCATGGATAAAGCCTTCATGATCGGACAACTTTGAACTTCCCAGATATGCCCTTTCCACTCCTCTCCTCACAAAATGAGTCAAATGAACTACTCAAGGCTTGCTGTCTCCTGTCTCCATGCTGCGCGCACGATGCTCCCTCAGCCAAAGCCCTTTCCTCCTTCTCCCTGAGCACGTCTTCCTCGTCTGGGGTAGTCACCACGAAGAGCGTCCGCAGTGTGCTGCCACTGCCGTAATCATAGCAAAGACCTCCTTTGGTTGTATTGTTAGCCAATGGCTGTTATTCAAATAGAAATTCTTAGAGCAGAGCTTACAATTTGATCTCTCCCTAGTCAGTGTCTATAGAAGACCCTCATAAATATTTGTTGGTTACATGAGAGAGGAAAAAAAAAAAAAGAATTCTATACTTTCTCTACCCTTTTGTGTTTTTCCAAATCTTCCCTTCTCATTTCAGCTTTACTGGATCCCAAGAGATCAATCCTGACAATTCAGTTGTATTTCCCACTGACTTCTTTGTGTTCCTTTGTAGAGGTGTGTTTTCTTGGGCAAGAGTTGGGCATTTGTAAAGAATTTCTCTGCCAATACTAGCGAAGTAAATATTGCATATTAATCTTCTCTTATTTTCTAAACAGTACCGCCTAGTTTTGCTAGTGAACTTCAGATTTACACAACACAGGGTTTCCGGGTCATAGCGCTGGCTTACAAGAAGCTGGGGAATGACCACCACACCACTTCCTTGACGAGGTAAATGGGAAGGGTTTTGAAAAGGAGAATGGTCTGGTGGAGAGATGCAGCAGATTGGGATGGCACTCGAGGGCTCTGGGGGTGGACGCAATGACACAGCCTGCCAAATCTGTGTGCACGAAACGTCTCTGAACGTTGGTCAACAGGAGAGAGTCACTCCACCCTGTCCAAATCACAAAGCTGATGTGAACATGCACTGGGAAAATTTATGAGAAAAAGTGGTATGAAACAGACATGAATATAACCAGTCTCAGAGTTCGAAATTTTAATCATACTCCTCTCTCCCTTTAGTAGTCGCTGAATTGACTAGATGTTACAAAACATAACATTTGCCTGAAAATATTTTTGATAAGAAATACATAGCTTGGGCCAGTCCCATGGCCCAGTGGTTGGGAGAGCCAGGTCCCCTCTAGCTGACTGAGATTTAAGTCCTATCCCAGGTGGTTTGAAAAATAGACCTGTCATGTGTGCAGGCATGCCCCAAATCCTGACTGGATAAAGAAATGGAGGAGGAAGAATTGTGCTGTGACCACACCCCACGGGGGTGTACTTTCTTCCTCTTCCTCTCTGTGTGTCTTTCTCTCTCTGGTGAGCACACATGTCCTCTGGCAAATAAATACATAAATAAATGAAAGGGAAAAAATACACATCTTAATAAAATAAATATTTATTTAGATTGTCTAAGTAATATTTTAAGAAAAACAAGAAAGTCTTATGAGGGGCCATACTAGAGAAAGTTTTGATACACGAAGATTAAAATACAAATGCTCAGCAACTAAAATAGACCATAGCGTTTGAGTTTACCTTTATTTGTTGTGGTTTTATTTTATGTTGCACTGTTTTTCACCGATTGGGTTTATTTTACCGTCAGCTGTTTTCAGTTCTCAATGGCAGCCACTCCCTGTTACATGGCTGTGGAGAGAGCTGAGGCTCAGTGTGTTATTTAGGATTTTAAATTTTAAGTACCTAGGCTCTCTCTGAGCCTTGGTGGTTAAGGCAGCCAGATCTCACAGGGCCAGCCTGTGCTTTGAGGAGTGGACCTGGAGGTTGGAGAAAGATGTTGGGTGCATGTGCATGTATGCCAAAAATTCTAAGAGAGAGACATGGAGGAAGAGGGGTTGTGTGGCCATGCGCCACGGGAGGAGCTATCTCACTTTCCCTTTCTCTTTGTCTTTCTGGTAAGTGCAGGTGACCTCTGGCAAAAAAGAAAAAAACTTGGAAGTTTCTCACATACTTGTTTTCACCCTTATTAGACTCAACACTCTTGTTGTAACTATATTTAGTCACTATTTTAAAATATCTTATTATAAAATGTATACATAACATATTCTTTATAAAAATAAGCAGAATAGTTTCCTATACAGTAAAAATAAAAGCGAAAAGAGCATATAAAAATGTAGTCGTTTGATCAATGCTCAGTTGACTCCACTAAAACAAAATGGAAGAGTTCTCATTTTCCTGTGCTGTCCCTGGGCATGTAAATAAATTTGTTTGCTTTTCCTTGTTAAAAAAATGGAAGCAATAAGTTGCTGGCATCTGTACATAGACTTATTAAGGTTCAGCAGCCATAAATGGAACGGTTACAGGCGTGTTATATGTTAGACACTTCAATCTTGCTGTCGGTGGAATGATTAAGGAGTCTTGGTAAAACTCCGAACAGAAAGTACAGTCTTCTGGGGACCATCAGGTGGTGTGGTGGGTAAGGCGCTGGACACTCCCACATGGCCGACCATGGTTCGAGTCCTGGACCTGGTGGCTTGCTTTCTCACTTTCTCCCTCTCTCTGTCTTTCTCTGGTCAAATTAAAGTAAATGAATGAACAAATAAAATTAAATAATTTAAAAAACACTTAAAAAAAAGATAGTACAATCTTCTCTCACTTTATGTAGCGATTACATGCCTGAAAAATTCAATGGAATATTAAAAGCATACAAGAACATTTATATGTCAAACAGAGCTAGGGGAAGTACAACGATTTTATAATTGTCTAGAATAATATAGTACTATTAAATATACCACAATAGTACAGTATATTACATAGTATAGTGATAATAAAATGCAAACAGTAACACGTCGGCTGCCTTGGGAGGTACAATTTTTTTAGTGTTCATGAATGTCTAGTAAAATATTCCAAACGTATTTGAGATGCAGGATCGTTCTTCATTGTACATTGTCATTACAGAAAATCTTGCATAGATGCAAAAACAAAAATAAAACAAAAGAACTCCCAAGATGTGGTTGAGAGGACATACTGCCTCTACTGAGCATGACTGATGAAAGCCGGTCGCTCTGGCCCAGAGCAGGAAGAGGCTCATTTGAGGTCATGAAATTTGGGGCTCCTGGGCGTATTGGCTCACTCTACTAGGGTCAGCTTAATGTAACCCCGTAAACTTTGGACATGACAACTCTGGATATTTATTGTAATTTGATCAACTCACTTCAAGGTCACTCAAGTCAGAGAGCTAAAAATGAAATTTGAGACTGGATGTCACATTTTAACTTTTAAGCCAGAGGGTTCACTGCTCATTGGAGAGAGAGAGAGAGAGAGAGAGAGAGAGAGAGAGAGAGAGAGAGAGAGATGGAGAAAGCAAACCTTAGTGGGGTGGGGTCATGCTGCAATCCCTTCTCTGTGTCTCCATTCTGTCAGGACCCTGGGTGGGTGATAGGTGAAGCTGAATGAGAGTTTGAGACAGATCACAGGTTGAAATAGATTCAAAAGAATGGGGACACGCCCAGGGACAGCACAGGAAAATGAGAACTTCATTTTGTTTTAGTGGAGTCCATGGAGCATTGACTATTACTATTAAAACAAACAAACAAAAACTATTACTTTTTTAAAGAATTATTTTATTTAACTTAATCTATTTATTTATTTAAATTTGACCAGAGAGGGAAAAAACAAGTTCCTCCTGAGTTTGTTCTGGAGTAGAAAAGTTGTGACCACTGCTACCGCTCATCAGGTGACTGACGAGCAGATTCTTGGGGCATCACTAACTCTAGTTCATGACCCTGGCTGATGTGAGACCCGGCATAGAAACACACACAGCAAACAAGGCCAGGGGGCGTTCCTGGATGCTGCTTTCCTCTGTATTTTGGCCAATAATAGGCAGTGGGGGGTGTCTTGTTCACGTGTCAGTGTCTGAGCAAGTGTAAGTGAAAGTCCTTACGTCTCCAGCCCCAAATGTACTCCCCTCCACTTGGTCCTGTAGAATGTCCCTGTGGTGGAGAGGACCTCAGAGGCCTCACTTGCTTGTAGAAACAGTCACTCTTTACGCAGAAAGGAAATGCTACCAGCAGAGGGAGAAAGAGGAGGAGAAGCTTGGCTTTAAGGAAGGGACTATTGGTTGAGATAATGACATCATTCCTCATGGGGCCACAATGATATCTATTATAGCCTTGGTTTCTAGAAACCTGACATTGTGTTGAATTTTTCTTGTGCCTCGCTATTTTCCATGAACCAAAACTCTGTTGCTGACAGATGAGGTAATGAAAACCAGGCCCAGCCGATGGAATATCTTTGCAGTCACTTAGCTCATTCTCTGCATAGATTAAAGCAGATCTTTAGCTTGATATAACTCCCTTTCTCTTGTTGGTCAGAGTAAATGAATCTACCTTCTTTGGGTCCTCTCCTTTTTTCTAGATTGTTCCTTGCACATAATCAGTCCCTAGCTAATGGTGCTTGAATGATCAAGTGGGTTCACTCTGACAGGGATCTTCGCCCTTTTGTTTTACTTCCTGTAAGAAAGCTATACTGTACTATTTCTGTTCAATCACATATATATTTCTAGGGAGAAGGTAGAATCAGGCCTGATATTTCTGGGATTACTGATCTTGGAGAATCGATTGAAAGAAGAGACAAAACCTGTCTTGGAAGAGCTCATCTCTGCCCGGATAAAGACTGTGATGATCACAGGTAATGGAACAAAACGTGCCGTGAAAACAGTAAGAGTCTGATGTGTGAACAGAAAGGGAGTCTCTCACTTAACAAATAGGGCTGTCTACTACTGGCCTGTCACCATTCTGGGGCTGGGGATGGGCACCAAAAAGGCAAAGTTACTGCTTTCACTGAGCTTCCATCCCAGTAAGGTGAGAGAAAATCAACCACTCATTCAAATAGTGGAAAAAAAAAATAGGGTGATGTAGTAAAGTGTGCCTGATTATCTACTTCAGATGAACTGCTTAAGAAAGACCTCTCTGAGAGGTGATATCTGAAATAAGATCAGATAGTATTCTCTCTCTCTCTCTCTTTGTATTTCTGGTATATTAGCATGCAGTGAATCGGAACTCTCTTACACTGTTGGTAGGAATGTAAATTAGTACAACCTCTGTGGAAAACAATATGGAAGTTGCTCAAAAACCTATAAATAAAACTACCAGATGGCCCAGTAATCCCACTCCTTGGTACTTACCCAGAATAGAAAAGCAAGAAGACACTTGCGCATCCATGTTGATTGCAGCATTATTCACAACTACTAAAACGTGGAACCAAACTAAGTGTGCAAAAACTGATCACTGGGCTGAAAAACTCTGGCATGTATATATTATGGAATATTGCTCAGCTATAAGAAACAATGAAGTCCTATCGTTTGATTCAAAGTGGATGAATATATAAGACTTAATGTTGAGCAAAGTCAGTTAAACTTTAAAAGATACGCACTGTATGTCCCTATTCAATTTGTATCAAATATTTGTACTCTATTTCAAAAACTGAGAGATCTGAAGACACGATATTAGAGAGGATAAGTGTAGGTACCAGAGGCCATAGGGAGAGGAGTGGATGGTAGAGAATGGGTGGATACGAGGGGCAAAGGGAAGAAACATTGAACAGAAAAAAAAGTAAAGTTCTCTGTTCAAAAAATATGTGTGATATACATTATGATGGGGACTATATGTAAAATGTGAAATTAATGTGAAAATTAAAAATATAAGATCTGAAATATAAAATATGAGCCATGCAAAGATGATGACCTTTATTGTCAAATATTAAGATTAAACAAGGTGGTCTATAAACTACAGCAAAGGGTCACTTATAGCAAAATATATGATTATGGAGATAAAAAATGGTGTCCTCTCTATTCCTAAGACCAAACTCCTAGTCACATAAACAAGGGAGTTTGTGATGTGTGAAATTTCTTAATAAGTGCTTCTGGACTCACGGTATAATTTTTAATTGGGAAAGAGGCTAGGGATGAATAAAGGATTTCTTAGAATTCATAGTTCTTGAGTGCACAGCCAGATGTTTTTAATTCTGTTATTTCTGTCACATAGATACATTTTCCCACCAAGGCATTTCCTTCTCTCCATCTCTTCCCCTTAACTGAATCTCTCAACTCTAGAATACTTTTACTTCTGCTTCTGCACTTCTCTACTCCCACCCTCTCTAGTTCCCACAATCCAAGAGATTTTGGATTATTTTCTTCTTTTCTAGATCCCCTATCTGACTTTTTGGTGTTGCTGAGTTAGTTTACTGTTTATTAGAATTTCCCTTACCTGGTGATACTTCTTTTTTGAGAGGGAGATTTTTTTGCTATAGGGTGCATGCACTTGCTGGAGAGACAGAGAGAGACTAAGAGACAGAAAGCGAGAAATCACTCCCCAGGGATAATGGCCATGCCACAATCCCTTCTCCTACATTCTCCTCTTGGGATCTTTGGTACGCACCCTCACACCAGCGTGAGTTTTAAGTTGCCTGGTCTGGGACTCGAACTGCGGTCAACTATGTGAGAGCCCAGCAACACAACCATCACATCATCTGCTGGTCCCATGATACTTGTTTTTCAAAAAATTCTACTTAGCACTTTGATTATATAGTTTTGTGATCTATGTATTCTTTTTTTCTTTTCTATTTTTTTCTTTTTTTTTTTTTTTAGTGGCTTTTGCTGTAGGGCGCCAGAAAGGCAGAGAGAGACAGAGAGACAGAAAGTGAGAAATCGCTGCCCAGGGGGGATGGCCATGTCACAATCCCTTCTCCTCCATTCTCCTCTCAGGATTTTAGGCATGTGAGTTTAAGTCACCGGGTCCAGGACTTGAACTGCGGTTGACTACATGGGAGTCCAGCAACATAGCCATTACACCAACTGCTGATCTATGTATTCTTAACCACTTAGATTTACGTACAAATAAGAGTACATCACTCTCTAACCTCTCTCTGTACTTCCTTTTTCTTCATGTTAAAGTTTCTGACTCTTTCTTGGCTTGTTGAAAATTTGTTTCTCGAGTATTGTCCTTGGATAGAATAGTGGGTGACAAGCCCTCTGACTTTTTACATATCCTGGTTTATCTTTCTTTGCTCTGATGAGTAACTGATTTTTGCCTGAACAAGATTCTTGAGTTATGATCTTTCTCTCCCTTAAGGATCTGCATGTAGGTGTCAGTCCTTTGCCTTGCATGTGTCCTGTGCCAGTTCATTGCAGGTAACTTGTTTTATTCTGGGCATAATCGTTTTTCTTTAACTTTAGAGTTTAGAAATGCTACCTGGTGGTACCTATATGTTTGTCTTTTTTTCATTAGTTTGGTCTAGAAGTGAGAGAACACTTTTAATCTTTCTTCCTCTTAGGAAAATTTTTTCTGTTGTTCATCTTGGTATAGCTTTTGTTGTTTGGATTTTTGTTTTTAATTCTAGAATTTCTATCATTCACATGGCATGTTTCCTGGGTCAATCCTCTCAGTATCTTATCTTTTTTTCATGATCATGATATTTTTATAGCTTTTCTTTGTGATTTAAGATGTATTTTTAAATTTGCTATAGGATGTATGTACTCACTGGAGAGAGAAGGAGGTAGTGAGAAAACATCCCCCCAGGGGATAGCCCTTCTCCTCTACTCTTCTCTCAGGACTTTGGGCACATGGGTACACATGCCCACCATATCTTCCAAGTCACTTGGTCTGGGATTGCAACCATGCAGTTGGCCATGTGGGATCCAGCCACTCCAACCATCATGCCACCTGCTGGCCCTAAAGATATTTTTTTAAAAAATCAATATTTTCTAACCATGATGTAGGTTTCAAGAATGTCATTATCTCCTTCAAATCACCATTGAATTATTGAGTTCCTAAATTGTGTTTTTGGGTGGGAATGATGCTAGAAAACTGTGTGTGTATGTGTGTGTGTGTGTGTGTGTGTGTGTTTACTTCACTGGTGATGTGTCCTGGTTGTTCCACTGATCTTTTCTTCTCTAGTCTCTGGGTTCTGTGATGCTATTATATTTCTTTATGAGATGTTGAAGCTCAGCGTTGGTTGTATTTCTTAAATAGTAGCTCTCTCACAGTGGTGAACAACAAAATGGGCCAGTGTTACAAAGCAGACCAGCTGCTAGCGACCTGCTGAGGCAGGTAGAGGAAGCCTCTTAGCTCTCAGGACTCCCTATACTCTTCTACCTTCACACGGAGTGGCTCCTGCCTACCAGTTCAGCCCTTTTGAGGATCTTCATTAAGTACTTTGGTAGAAACCTGGAAGAAGTCATATTAAGAATAGCCAGCCAGATGGTATATTATTTATTTTCTAATGGTTGCTCTAAGAATCACAATATACATACCTACCTTTTCAAGAAATCAAGAAATACCCCTTGCCTTCTCTGCTGTATGTTACCATTGTTATAAGTATGACATACATTTAAAACTCCCACAGATAATGGTAGTCTTTACTTTCTTTTTTTTTTTAAAGAATGATATTTATTTAACTTTATATATTATTATTATTTTCCAGTTCAATCAGAGGGAGACAGAGAGAGAGAGGGGAAAGTGAGAAAGCAAGCCCCCAGGTCTGGGACTTGAACCACAGTTGGCCATATGGGAGTCCAGTGACTTTAACCACCATGCCACGTGCCAGCCCCAATCTTTACTTTCAAAAGTCAGGAACATACATAAAGAAAATCAGGCTTGTATTTACCCAGATCGTTATCATTTCTGTAGCTGTGTTTTAGTTCTTTAAGTTACAAGTTAAATTAACTTTTGATATCATTTCCTGTCAGTCTGAAGAACTTATTTTATTTATTTAATCATAGAGATTATTGCTATAGGGTTTGTGTGCTTGCCAGAAAAATAGAGAGACAAAGAGACAGAAAGAGAGAAATCACCCCTTGGGGGAGATGGCCATGCTACAGTCTCTTCTCCTCTATTCTCCTCTCAGGATCTTGGGCATGCGCACACACTCACCTGGCATGAGTTTTAAGCCACAAGGTCTGGGAGTGGAATTGCAGCCGACTATGTGGGAGTCCAGCAATGTAGCTGTTATGCCATCTACTGGTTCCATAATTATTATTTTTTAAAGATTTTTGCCATAGGGCATTTGTGCTCTCCAGAGAAAGACAGAGAGAGATACAGAAATTATCCTCTGGGAAGATGGCCACACTGCAATCCTTTATCCTCCATTCTCCTCCTGGGATTTAGGCATGCACACACGTATCCAGCATGATTTTCAAGCTGCCAGGACCAGGACTTGAACTGCAGTTGGCTATCTGGGAGTACAATGGCTTAACCACCATGCCACCTGCTGATCCCAAGAATGTCTTTTTTTTTTTTTTTTTTAAGAATTATTTATTTAACTTTATTTATTCATTCTTTTTCATTTTTTTTTTATTTTGATGAGAGAGAGAGAGAGAGAGAGAGAGAGAGAGAGAGAGAGAAGCAAGCTCCAGGTTTGGGACTCAAAACATAGTTGGCCATGTGGGAGTGTCTAGCGCCTCAACCATCATACCATCATGCCACCTGCTGGTTCCCCCAAGAACTCTTTTAACATTTCATTCTGAGCATGTCTGCTGGCACCAAATATCTTAGTTTTCCTTTATCTGAGAATGTTTTTATTTCTCTTCTATTCCTGGAGCATATTTTCACTCACTATATAAAAGTCAGGGTCGACAATGACTCTCCCACTACCAGCACTTTAATGATGTTGTTCCATTGTCTTTTTGCCTCTATGCTTTTTTGATGAGAAGTCTGTGATGATTTGAACCATTGCTCTCTATTATGTTATGTATTGTTTATCTCTAACTACTCTGTTCTTCCTTCCTTCCTTCCTTCCTTCCTTCCTTCCTTCCTTCCTTCCTTTTTTTCTTTCTTTTTTTTTTAGCAGTTAGTTTATTGTGTGTCTGAGTGTGTTTCTTACTGAATTTATCCTGTCTGGGGTCCATTGAATTTCTTGAATCTGTAAGTTTAAATCTTTTTGGAAAGTTTTCTGCTACCAATTTGTCAATTATTTGTTTCTGTTCTAACCTCTTTGTCTTCTCTCTCTTAGACTCTAGTGCCATGAATGTGAGTCCTTTTGATGGCCTTAAGTCTCTGTTCACTTTTAAAAAAATTGTCTACCTTTTCTACAAATGGCATCATTTCTATTCATCTATCTTCAAGTTAACTGACTTTCTCCTGCCATCTCCATTCTGCTCTTGCGTACATCTGGCTATTTTTTAAAAATTTCAGGTAGCATATTTAAACTTTTTAAAGTATATGCTCACTTTATTTACTTATTTATTCCATGAGTGAGAGAGATAAAGAGAGATGAATCATCCCAACGGGCTCTTGATGCTGTGTTCTATCCCGGCCTCTGCCAGTGGATCATGGGCACACGTGTGCCCGGCACACCAGGGAGGCCTCTGGATGTGAACTGGCAATCTCCCCATGTGGATTTGCTTACAGAGTAGTGCATGTTACTATCACGCCACTGTCTTGCCCATGTTTTTCTCTTTTTTTAATATAGTTCATATCTCTTTGTTATGAACTAGTATCTTTACATTTTTTTCAAGAGTATTAACCTTTGCCACATAAAAGAGGCTTATGGTAGCAGCTTTCAAACTATTCTCTGCTAATTCCTACATTTGGGTCATGTAAAAATTGGCAAGTTTTTTTTTTGTTTTGTTTTTTTTTTTTTTTTTTTACATAACTGTCCAGATTTTCCAGATTTTTTGTGTAGAGTATCCTGACCATCTGAACATATTGAATGTTATGTTGTAAGAATTTGGATCACAATGTACCATCTTTGGAAAATATTGAGTTGTTTTGTTTAAGCAAGCATTCAGCCAGAAGTCCTGTCTTGCCTGTTGCAGGTGGGGATTGAAGCTGGGCTTATATAATTCGTACCCTGAATGAGTCCACCTGTCCAGTTCCCTTTTTTCTAAGATCTCTCTCATGCTCTCCGGTATCCTTCCTTCCTCTGGCCACAAAAACTGGGTCTCTGCTGAAGCTGCCAGAATAGCTCTAGGATGGGGATCCTCACTCAAGTCAAACATGGAAGAGGAAAAAGCAAAACGCGAAGACACTCCCTCATAGTCTGCTTCTCCAAATGTGACTCCCTTCTGTAGTTGCCTGCTTTCATTTACATTTCAAAATCCATTTCAAAAGCCTTTTCCTTTTTGTTCAGATTTTTCAGTTATAGTCAGTGAGCTTACTCCATCTCGACTGGAAGTGGGACCACCAGATGCCATATTTAACTATTAATAGTAGGGGTGTCCTAAACATTTGCAAAGAATGATAAACAATGATAGAATAGATTTAACTTTTTTCTTTCCTTTCTACCCTCTGGCAAAAATATACTAGTAGGTCATAAAGTAACCCAATAAAAAAACAGGAAGAATCCAATAGGGGCCATGGAATCACAGAAGGTCATGGCTGAAAATGACCTTACAGATTATTTCTCTTCACATCTAAAATAAAAACTGATTTTCCGTTGGTTTTCCTCTGATTTTACTGATTTTACTCTGGTTTTCCCAGCTCTGCATGGCTTGGTTCCATCTCTTCAGCCTCATCTTGGGATACCCTTCCTTTCTTCTAGGTGACAATATTCAGACTGCAATAACAGTGGCCAGGAAGTCGGGGATGGTTTCTGAAGGCCAGAAACTCATTCTCATAGAAGCAAATGAAACTACTGGATCCTCATCGGCATCTGTATCTTGGAAATTAATAGAAGAGAAGAAACACATTGCATACGGGAATCAGGTACCTGCAGACAGGCCTTTGGCCGTGTTACCTAACTGAACTCGTGGTGTTGGTGACTGAGCAGCTTTGACTGGCAGGGGTGTCCAGGTGACCTGCAGTCCACATGCTTGTCCAAATGTCTAACGCATGTGCAGTTCAGTGAATTCAGCTATCTGTGTGCTCCATATTGTTCCTACTGAGCTTTAAGGTACAGTGCTTTCCTAGGTACTGGAACTAATCTGTTCTTTTACACTTGAAAAATAGTTGGCTCTGTATGAGAAAGGCTGTAGTAAGCAGAGCTGCAAATCTATTTTCCCATTTTCCCCTTGCTTGTCAGCCACCCCGCTGCGTTCAAAGGGGATTTAATCTGTGGGAGACGCACTGCCGTGTGCAACGGAAAATCAGACTATGTCTTCAGGGTGGGGAAAAAAAGTTTCATTCATTTATCTCTGCTCTTGTCAGTATTCTATCTCTATTGTGTCCTTGTGGAACAATATTAATTCTGTAAAAAAAAAATAGTAAGTTCTTACTTCAGGGATAGATTTGTTAAGCTGCAGTGCTTTTGTATTTTACACTTGAAATGTGTGAAATGTGCTCTTCTCTGGGACTTACCAAGATCAAATCAGGATGAGAACAGGACATGAGTAAGTGTTATTCTCCTATTCACTAGTGGCAAAGATTGATCTGGCAGAGAAAAAGCGCTTCTCTGAGGAATCAAGGCGGCAATGTGACTTTTCAAGAGAGAACCTGGCTCTTTGTTACCTTCCCTTAGATATGCTTGTGGTCCTAACCATTCTCGTCAGTGGACACGTCTACAATAACTGTCTTGCTTTGTAGGACAATTACATTAACATCCGGGAAGACGTCCTGGATAATGGCAGAGAAGGAAGTTATCATTTTGCCCTAAGTGGACAATCCTTCCAAGTCATAAGTCAACGTTTCAGCAGTCTACTGCCAAAGGTAGGCTCTCAGGCAGTAACCGTCTTCCTGTGAAGATGCCAATAATGTCACTCACGGAGCCTGTTTCTAAATCATTTCAGACATCTAAATGGGTAAATAGACCCAGTTATTTCTTTGTGTCCTATGAGAGGCAGACATTTTGTTGAGGTTACTAGCGTCTCATTTCTTACTAGATTTGAAACAAATAAACTGGATGAACCAGTTTCCCACCACATGAAAGGCAGGAACTCTAAGGTTTCAACAGAGGAACTCTGCACTGAAGAGGGCCAAACTTAAAGCTTTTCACTTCTTTTTTCAATTTTTGTTATAGGGTGTGTGCACTTAACCAGAGAGAGACAGAGAGACACAGAAAGAGGGAAAATGAGAAAGTATCCCCCATGGGAAATGGTCCCCTTTTTTCCATCTCTCCATCCTTTCAGGTTTTGGGCAAGCACACGTGCCTGACATATTTCTCAAGTCACTACGTTTGGGACTGATATTCGCAGTCATCACTGTGGGATCCACTTCTGTAGTTGGATCATGGGTGGGCCCATGCTTAGAGCTTTTCTGATGAGAAATGAATAATGGGGGCAGGCAAGTTACAGACACACACACACACACACACACACAGTAACACATGCAGGATCTTCAATAAGTTCATGGAAAATACATATGAAAGACTATGCATGGCTTTCAAAATTTTTTTGCAGTAAAATAAACTCTTACTTTAATTTTATTTTCCCATTAATTTTGAAGTCCTCTTATGTGTGTATATAAAGTAATCAAACAAACTAGAGACAGATGTGTCCAGTATAACTCAAAGAAAAGTTATTTAGATTCAATTGTTCATTATCTTAGATACTGTTTAAGAAAAATAAAGACTCTGAGATTGAGTGAACACTAAGCTGAGAGTCTTTATTTCCAAGTCTTTATTTCTAAGAAGAGTAGAGAAAACACAGACCTGACACAGAATTTAAACTCTGTAGATGAGAACTTAGATGGATAGAGCTGAAGGAGATTTTTATACCCTTAAACCATCAATGTTTCATAGCTCAAGTGAGATGTGGAATATCAGCTGAATATTATAATTGGTCAATTCCAGATGGCACGATTGAGTCAAAGACCGCAAACTGGCCTATTTCACTACTAGGCTTTTTTTTTTTCTTGCTAGTTCTGAGCAATTTTTCTGAGAAGCAACTGTTTCTTATCCTTCTTCTGGAATTCTGACCTGTTGACAAATTGCAATTTCTCAGACTTTACTGATTTAAGGTTCTAATAAGCTCAGGACTTTTCTGGACTACATTCTCCATGGCAGCTGAGCTAATTCCTGTATGTTATCATTCTCATAATATATGCTTACTAAGCAGTCATCTTTACTGATTTTTTGGTTTCCACTCTGGTCAGGGTTTTTTTTTTTTTTTTTTTTTTTTTGAGAGGTTTTTGCTATAAGGTGTGTGTGCTCACCGGAGAAACAGAGACAGAAAGACAGAAAGTGAGAAATCACCCCCCCCCCCCAGGTGGGGGATGGTCATGCCACAATCCCTTCTCCATTCTCCTCTCGGGATCTTGGACACACACGCACATGCACCCGGTGTGAGTTTAAGCCACTGGGTCCAGGACTTAAACAGCAGTTGATGACATGGGAGTCCAGCAACATAGCCATTACACCAACTGCTGGTCTCACTGGTCAGTTTGATGATCAAAGTCTCAATATCAGTTTTAAAGTCTAAAAAAGGGCTCTTTGGATACCAATATTTTTTTTTTCTCATTTCATCTGTTGCTAATAACAGAAAATGCCTATGTGCAGGTAATTTATAAATGTAAAGTTTTATTCAGTGCATGGTTTAGAGGCCCAAGGTCCAGGAGCCACATCTAGTCTCAATGGCTCACAGCAGGAGGGCAAGAGCAGAGCAGAATGCTTCCTCCTTGAGTCTCCGTTGTTCCCTCCCCTTATAAACCCACCAGGACTTACTACGGAGGACTCTGCCTGGTGACTTTGTTCCTAAGCGCCTCCCAAAGTCTTCACGTTTCAGCATCACAGTCAATTAAGTTTTCTTTCTCTTAGTCTTATCACAATCAAATTTCAACACATGAATTTTAGCGCGGACATTCAAACCATAGAGAGTAGCATTATCCTGTCAGTGTTCTGAGTGTCATCAATCATGTCATGCATGACCATATGACATGGTAAAACTTCTTTATTTTGGGTTCCTTACAGATACTGATCAATGGGACCATCTTTGCAAGAATGTCTCCTGGACAGAAATCCAGTCTGGTGGAAGAATTTCAGAAACTGGAGTAGGTTTTTTGCTAGTTTAGGTGGTGTGAACTGCATGAAGGCGTAACAGCCAGGGGAATGTAAGAGGTACAGGGAGTCACTTAGTTTGACTAGGGCCGTGCTTCTTACCGACTGAACGTGACAGTCACCCAGGGAGCTTTGAAAACAATACTAGGATCCCACAATTCAGATTTTCATTCGATTGCTCATATGAGGCTTATAAATCAGATGTTTTCAAAGCTCCTCATGTAAGTCAATTTTGCATCTACATTGAGGACCACTTGGTCTAGAACATGAAGGACATGGAATGGTATGGTGAGAAGTAAAACTGGAAAGGTGATTTGAACCCAGCTCCAAAAGGAACAATGAGAATTTAGACTTAATTTTTTCAAACTCTCATCACAGTGCTGATGCAGGATTAGATGACGAGAGAGTCACAAAATCCTAAAAATGCTAAAAGATCCCTGTGCCAAAGCACAGTTTCCATCTTAAATCAGAAAAATACTTTTCTTCTAACTAAAAAGGTCTCCATTCTTAGATAAAAATGAGCAGTCCATATAAAGTGCCCACCATTTGGAATCCTTTATTTCTTATTAAAGAAACTACATCAAGTCCTAAGAAGCTCTCTACTTTTTTTTCTTTTTTTTTTTTTTTTCTTTTTTTGGAGAGGTTTTTGCTATAGGGCGCATGCGCTCGCCAGACAGACAGAGAGAGACAGAGAGATAGAAAGCAGGAAATTACCCCCCAGGGGGGATGGCCACGCCGCAATCCCTTCTCCTCCATTCTCCTCTCGGGATCTTGGGCACGCATGCACACACGCCCGGCGTGAGTTCAAGCCGCCGGGTCCGGGACTCGAACTGCGGTCGACTACGTGGGAGTCCAGCGACATAGCCATTACGCTAACTGCTGGTCCCAGAAGCTCTCTACTTTTGGCACTTGGCCACAATGACAGGACTCCTATGGACTGTCCTTCATCCTCTCGCTCACTCGTTTTGTTTATTAGGGAAGCTTCTTGATGCAGTAAGCCTTATCTTTTGAACGTGGTTGGAAACTCACCAAGCAAACTAGTTACTTTCATATAGAATGTGGATGGAAAGCGTAGCATATTCTGTGAATCCTGTCGGAGTGCTCACACTTTACCATAGGGCGGAAGTATGACTTTATAATTGTTAATGATTCAAAAGAGACGTATTCACCCAGCCTCAAACAGCCCACATAAAGCACAGATGTGTTTTCTTTCTTCAACTCGTGGGCCTAGCAGTGCCTTTTTGAGTTGAGTGACTGTTGACGGGGTGGATTTCCTCATGCGGTAGTATTAACAGCACCAGAAACGAATGCTTGTTTGTTTTAGATTGACAAGGCACTGCTACTTGCAGCACCACTCTCAGTACTCATGGCACTTTTTGTAAGAGAGAAAAATGATACTGAGTGGTAAGATGACCAGGTCAAATCTAGATCTTCTGGTTTCAAACTCTGTGCCCTCTTCACCACGCCACCCTGTCTGGTTGCATAATTGTGAACACCTCTGTTTTGCAGCCCAGAAAGCTAATCCCTCAGCAATACAGAGCGGTGTCTACAGGCAATTCTCAGTCAGGGACAAGGTGCTGGGTTTCTCAATCCAGGGAATAGACCGCTGAGTCACACTTTACTTCTAGACAGACCAGACTCTTAGGGAAACTCCCTTAAAGTAGATACTAAACTTGAGCTCTCCGTGGTGATCATCATCTTGTCTTTTTGACTAGAGAAATTAGCTAGTAAGATCGCTTTGATGACCTCTGCATTTGACATGCTTCTTTTCAGCTACTTTGTAGGTATGTGCGGAGACGGAGCCAACGACTGTGGGGTAAGCTGCTGGTGTGTGGGCCCCAGTCTCACCCTCCGTTACCCTTGTCTGGAGCCCTATAGAGATGGTACCTCCTGGGATCTACACCGCCTGTATTCCTCTTGCTGGATAAATTGATGCGGAGGGCTTGGGAGGGCTTTGACCAAAGCCACACGATGACTCAGTAGTCAATACAGGTTAAATAGAGCGGAGTTTGGTTTGAGAGTTCCCACTTACTTGACTCGGTGTCCCAGTGTCATCTCTTTCTTACGTGGCTGGCAGAATAACGTCTGCCCATTTTCCAGCTAGTTTTTGCCCCTGTAAGTCACCTCGTGAGCAGCTCAACTGGCCTCTTCTTAGTGAGCTCAGGAAGGAAGCGCGTGCGTCTAAACGGGCAGTGAACTGACTCTTTCCCTCCAGGCTTTGAAAATGGCTCATGTGGGCATCTCCTTATCAGAGCAGGAGGCATCCGTGGCCTCACCGTTCACGTCCAAAACTCCGAACATTGAGTGCGTACCTCACCTTATCAAGTAAGTAGGCGCCTGCCCCGCACGGCTGCCTCTGTGTCTCTCTGACTTGTCGGCATAGATCCTGCATGAGTCCCGCCTGGGAATGGGTAGGGACACTTCGTGTCCATAGGCAACGGGGGGGGGGGGGGGGGGTGTGCTTTGTCAAAGAGTATAGTCAAACATTCTTTGCCAAATGGACTTAACCAGGGGTTATATATACTGTTGAGAGAACAGTGACATTTCTTTATTATTATTTTTTTTTTTGAGAGATTTTCACTATAGGGTGCGTGTACTCGCCAGACAGACAGAGAGAGACATAGAGACAGAAAGCAAGAAATCACCCCCCAGGGGGGGTGGCCACACCACAATCCCTTCTCCTCCATTCTCCTCTCGGGATCTTGGGCACGCACGCACATGTGCCCGGCGTGAGTTTTAAGCCACCGGGCCACGAACCGTGGGAGTCCAGCGACATAGCCATTACGCTAACTGCTGGTTCCCAGAACAGTGACATTTCTGAAGAATATCACTGATGATACTAATTTGGAAAATGGGAATCTGGAACTGATAGCTTCAAAAATATCAATCACCCTCATTTTAAATAGTACTTTCTTAGATACTTCACACTAGGGGACTGGGGAAACCCAGCTGCCCTCCCCCCCCCCTTGTCCCTTTATGCTTCCGGGTGGCACCCTCCCCATCCACAGTTTCCAAAACCTTCATCGATCTTCCCTGCTCCCACTAGAATGTCCCTGCATGCTTTCTTCTTCCGCTCACCGCCCCCAGCTTTTGGACTTACACTGTGTCTATTTGAATAATAGAGATAGTTTACATTGCTATTATAACTGGCAAATGTTTATAGTTTAAAGTTTGTTATCTTAGCTTTCAAAACATCCTGGAGATGTAGGAAGGGTTATTATTTTTTCGCAAATAAAGTAACTGAGGCTCAGAAAACTTAATAGATGTGTCCAAGCTCACACAGCCAAAGAGAGTTGGAGATCATATTAGAAATGATTTTGTTTAAGTGCGTTTTGTTTACAAATATCGCACTCTTTCAACCACATTAAAATAATGACTTGGTTAGCTCCTCCTAATTGTTTAATTGAGGGTGTTCGACAGATATTTATTTCGTTGGCACTTAATGTTAGGAACTAAGGGCAATAAAGACGAGATGATACTGACTGGTTTTAATAGGTGCTTTCAAGAAAATAAATAGGGTAATGTGAAAGGCGGTAAGAGGGCCGGAGAAGTGGCATTGGCTGCTTCAGACAGGTGGTATGAAAACCTCTGCAGGGAGAGGAGAAATGTACAGAAACTCTTCTGGCTAGAGTGAGCAGCAGCGGTAAAACCTTGACTTAAGGATCAGGTTTTAGAACCCCTGGAGATTTTATGATTATGAGTACTGTTAAACTCTGTTTTTTTTTTTTTTTCTTCAAATGAAATAGATAAAAGCATTATTTTATAAGTCATCTATTTTATGCTTGAAATGTTTACTATTTACTGGAAGTGCCCGTCAATCATAGCACAAATGAGCATGCACATAATTTTCAATCTACTTAAGTTTTACATATGATTAATCTGAATGCATTTACTATTTTAGTCCCATTGTAGAAAACATTGAGATTGCCAAAATGAAATTTGAATCCAGTGTTTGCCTAACTGCTGAAGCACCTGCATGAAACCAGCTTCAAACCTGTAATCTTATTTAAATCCCTCAGTTTACAGATAAAGAAATTGAAACAAGGGAAATGACCTCCCAAATCCCATTAGTGAGTTGGTGTAAGATCTGGGACCAGTTCCCAGAGCCTGGGGACCTTGTCCTAGACGTGGTCTTTCCTGAAAATCTAGTGCTAACTGCCAGTTCTTAGTGACTCAAGACAGTCCGGCCTGTCAGGCAAACAATTATAATCAGACTTTCTGTCTTCCTCCTTAGCTCAGCTGAACAGCACAGAACCACGGACCTCATTTCTCTCATTACTTTCATTTCATTCCTTTTTCATTTCTTTTCTTACACAGGGAAGGACGTGCAGCTCTTGTTACCTCATTTTGCATGTTTAAGTACATGGCTCTGTACAGCATGATTCAGTATGTTGGTGTTCTGCTGCTCTACTGGGTATGACTTGGCCCTAGCCCCTTGGTTAGAGTGAATTAAGCAAGTAGCAGTGCACTTCAATCTGCAATCCTCTTAAAAAGGAGCCCAAATAGGATAGATATCTGAGCATTCACAGCCCCCTGAAAATATTCTTCTGGTATTTTTAAAGTAAATCTGGAATAGCCAGATGTACCCAGTAAGAAATTGTTGGTGTTAATTCTCTGATGCTGACATAGAGAACTAACTTTCAATTAGTGGTAGCCGCGGCTCAGAATTGAATATGCCACTTTTTCTCTCACTGTTGCTTTCACCTGTTTAGACCAAGTCTCTCTCCTCCCAGTTCCAATGTGGCTCTAGCCTCGCATACCAGTCATTCGAGAGATTAGTCTCTGAATTAGTATGCTGGCAAATGTTTAATAACTGACTCTCCTTGGAAAAAAATCCCTTATTGTTAATGTCTGCCAATTTCAATGGTGTAAATACTCCCTCCATAACCAATTTCAAGTTATCTACCTCTTGTCACTGGTTATAGAGAGGAGAAGAGATGTACTTGGCATCTCATTATACTGTACTTGCACCATATATCTTATAAAAAGAATTGCAGATTACTTTAAAAGCTCAGAGCAGTAAAATGTAGGAAAATAATTGGAAAGTGTGAGTTTGAGTATTTATTAACTTTGTGTTTAGTATAACTTATTTAATAATATTTTTTCTTTAATTTTAATTTATTTATTTATTTATTTTTATATTACATTTAACCACATATATTTAAGTTTTTGTATTGTTTGTGTTTTATAACCAGTTTGTAATATTCCTGAAAGTTTAGCTATTTACTTTCAACAGTTAGTGCAAGCCAGCATATCACAGATTCTCTAAATTAAAGATTTGAAAAT
This sequence comes from Tupaia tana, assembly GCA_026018925.1. Taxonomy (NCBI): domain Eukaryota; kingdom Metazoa; phylum Chordata; class Mammalia; order Scandentia; family Tupaiidae; genus Tupaia; species Tupaia tana. The sequence continues at coordinate 37,749,209 of JAKSZU010000020.1, read as the reverse complement.
TGGCATGCCATAACACAAAAAAGTAAATAGTTCTTGAGCTGATTTGGGCTATTTAACAAGATATAAAATGAGGAAAGACATACATCTTGTTTGTGAACTCAGTATGTGAGCTTATTCTGTTAACTAACACTAAGATAAGGAATTCTATTTGTGCTGAAGATATCTAGATTTATGTTTATATCTTGTCCCTTCTCTTTTGCATTGAGGGTTTTAGTTCTATTGCTTTCAGATTATCTGAATCTTTTCATGCTCACTACACTAAAGACTGTTCATAGAAGTTTGGTCTTATTTGGAATCTCAATAATTCATGCTCAAAAGTGGCTGAAAACATAGGGCATCATTACCTCCTTTCCATGAAAGAATGGGGAGTAAGGAAATTCCTGTGTAATTGAAATAAGTAAGACCTGAACACTTTTTCTTCAAGATTATTAAGGTGCTTTATCAGGATTGTCTAATATCTCATTTAATAACACTCAAGAATGCAAATAGTAGGCTTGGTAATTCTCATTTTCCATCATTAAAACTTAGGTAAGGTGACCAGACACTTGTCATTCACTACTATTGAAGATGTATTCTTTTCACTGTGCCAGACCAAGTCTCAAGTTTTCCACTAACAAGTAGAAACGTACGGAGATTAATCTAGTAGAGGAGAAGTTCCCATCAGCACAGGGTAATTCTGATGCACAGAGGGCCCAGCCTAGAGAGCACAAGGTGGTGGCTTTCTTGGCTAGATGGTTTCATGGGCTGGGCTTTGCATACTTGCACCTCTTCCACCACCACCAAACAGATCCCTGATCACACCATTTTCTCGGTCAAGTGCTTGAAAAATCCTACATTACAGCAGGGAAATGAATGCAAACGATAAATGAATGCAATTGATGTCAAACTTTGTGAAGGTTATAACTTTTTGGGTCTGCTTTCCTTTTTATTTTCAGGAGACAAACAGCCTTTCAAACTACCAGTTTCTGTTCCAGGATCTGGCCATTACAACTCTTATTGGTGTAACAAGTAAGACATTTAAAATTTTTTTTTTTCCCAGGGCCGGTAGGTGGCATAGTGGTTAAGGTGCCGGACTCCCACATGGCCAACTCTGGTTTGAGACCCAGACCTGGTGGCTTGAAATTCACACCAGGAGCATTTTTGTGTGTGCCCCAAATCCCAGGAGGAGAACAGAAGAGAAAGGATTGCAGCATGATACCCCCCCGGCGGGTTATTTCTTGATCTCTTACTTACTTTGTCTCTGTCTCTGCTCTCTTACTCTCTCTCTGTTTCTCTCTCTCTCTGGCGAGCACAGGTACCTTATGGCAAAAACTTAAAAAAAAAAAAAAAAGAAAGAAAAAAGAAAAGAGAAGAGAAGAAACGTTTTCCCAAATGTGCCTCATTCACCTAGCTTCCTTAGCCCCGTAGCCCTGAGAGAATTGTCTACCTTAAGCTGTGAAGGACAACGGCAGCAGTGATGTGCGATTTATTCCCAAAGGTGTTTACAGTGAGAGGAAGAGGAAGAGGAAGAGGAAGAGGAAGAGGAAGAGGAAGAGAAAGAGAGAAAGAGAAAGAGAGAAAGAGAGAAAGAGAGAAAGAGAGAAAGAGAGAAAGAGAAAGAGAGAGGAGATAGAGAGAGAGAAGAGAATCCCCGATTTCAAGTATTGAAAGAAAGTATTAGCAAAGGAAGAGCTGACTGGTTATTTTGCTGCGTTCCACATAATATAGAGCTTCCATAAATGGTAACTAAATATTTAAAATAAAAAGAAGCACACCTTGAAAATTGGGAATACTGACTTTAGTGTGCTTTTAGGTATAGTGATAGCTGAAATATGCTTAATTTAGAGGAGCTAAATGGCCTTTATGTTTTCTACCTCCCAATCATAGCCTTTCAGGATTTAGAAGGAAGTGTAAAGGCAATCTTGACATTATATCACTCCTACCCCCTGCCTTCTAACAAATACAGAATATAAATTCTCTCCCCAATTTCCCTGCAGAGGAAATATTTTGTTGTTATGACTTTATTTTAAAGAGCTATTTGAGATTTACAGCAAAACTGAGAGGAAAGTACAGTGATTCCTTGTATGTCCCCTGCCCCCACACATGCATGGTCGCACTCATTATCACCATCTCCACCTAATACATTTGTTCTAATTCATTATGTTACAATTGATAATTGACACGTCATTGTACATAGGTTACTTTAGGGCTTATTCTTGGTGTACCTTTTATATATTCAAACACATGCATCATGGCATACATACACTATTGTAGTATCATGTGGATTATTTTCACGGTTCTAAAAATCCTATGTGCTCTATTGAGATGCTCCTCTCTCCAGAACTCAGGGCAACCACTGGTCATTTTATTGTCTTCATAGGTTTGCTTTTTTTAGAATGTCATGTAGTTGGTGTCATAGAGTATGTAGCCTTTTCAGATTAGCTTTGTTTCACTTAGTAACATGTTTAAGTTTCTTCCATGTTTTTTCATAGCATGATAGCTCATTTCTTTTTAGTGATGAATAATATTCCATTGTCTGGATTTATCAGTTTATTTAATAGTTCAACTACTAAAGGACAATCTTCGTTGCTTCAAGTTTGGGCAATAATGAATAAAGCTGTTACAAACGTCCTGAGAGGACACAGTTTTCAGCTCCTTTGGGTATAAACCAAGGGACGTGATGGCTGGATGGTACAAGAAGTCTTCAAAAAGTTCATGAAAGATGCATATCTTTTTTTAAAAAAACTGCATGAATTAAAAAAAAGTTGCCCTGAATAAAGTAGTATTTTAATTTCACTTTTCTCTGAACAGTTTTTGAAGTCCCCTCTTATGATAAAACTATGTTTAGTTTTGTAAGAAACCACTAACCTGCCTCCTAAAGTGGCTGTACCATCTTGCATTCTCACCAATGTGTATAAGAGAGTTCCTGTGGCTCCACATCCTCAACAACATTTAGTGTCGTCAGGGTTGCAGGTCTTGGCCATTCTAATAGGCATGTAGTGGTTCTGCATATGCTTTTAATCTTATCTCTTCCTCCCTCCTCAAGGATTTTGTTTCTGTAATGATCCCTTTCTCTGTTATTATTAACTATTATTTGTACTACTGGATCATTTCCATCAGCATATAAATATATCCAAAATCTTTTTTCTCAAAAAAAAAAAAAAAAAAAACCTTTTGTAATAAACCAGGCATAGAAAGAAAAAAATCGCATGTTCTCTTTCATATTTGGAAACTGAAAAAATTGACCTCATAGAAGTAGAGAGTAGAATAGTGGTTACTAGAGCCTGGAAACGCTGGGGTGTCGGGTGGGAATAGGGAGATGATGGATAACAGGTACAAAATTACAGTTAGATAAGAGGAAAAAGCTCTTGTGTGCTACAGCACAGTAGTGAAGCTATAGTTAACAATAAATTAGGTATATTTTGAGATAGCTAAAAGAGGATTTTGAATGTTCCCATCACAAGTAGTGATTAAAAATGTTTGAAATGATATACATGTTAGTTACCCTAATTTGGTCATATCACATTGTATTTATGAACTAAAAAAACACACTGTACCCCCTAAATATATACAATTATTATGTGTCAATTAAAATAATAATAAAAAAGTAAAAAAAAAAAAAAAAAACCTCTTTATCCCAAATTTACCATTAACCTCTGCTTCCTTTATTACTAAACTTCCAAAACAGTTGTATATATCCACTTTCTCTAATTTCTATCTCTAATTCTATTTCTATTCCATTTCCATCAGGCAGCTTCTAACATGCATGGGCATGATTTTAGATTCTGGGCTTGTGCTATTGTTTGATGGTAGGCAGTGGTGTGTTTGCATATGTCCAAAAAAAAAAAAAAGTCATTAAATATATGCACACTAGTTTATTGTTAACTTTATTTAAAAAGTCATAGTGAAGGACCAGCAGATGGCATAATGGTTACACTGGACTCCCACATAGTGGTTTGAATCCCGAACCCCATGGCTTGAAACTCACACTGGGCGCATATATGTTTATGCCCAAAATCCTAAGAGGAGAATAGAAGAGAAGGGATTGTAGCATGGCCATGTTCCCCCCGCCCCCGGGTGGTGTTTTTTGCTTTCTGTTTCTTTGTCTTTCTCTGTTTCTATGGTGAGCACACGTGCCCAATAGCAAAAGTATCTCTAAAAACAAAGGCATAGAGAACAATTTGTAAATAGTAATAAAATACATACTTTTTTTTAATAGCAAATTCTACATAGCCATTGATTCCCACAGAATGCTTTCACTGAGTTTTGTTAAATGTTGTCTCTATAATAAGTGTTTGCAATGGATGATGGAATCATTCCAACATAAATGTGCTTGATATTTTCCTCTAGGTGAGTGAGTATAGCAAAACAACAAAGACATATCAAACATAGCAATCATTCGTCAGTGATGTAAACAATGTATTTGTTGAATTGGATTGTATTACTAGTTCTTTTTTTCAAAAAGAATTATTTATTAATTTTATTTACTCATTAATTTATTTTAATTTGACCAGAGAGATAGAGAGAGAGAGAGAGAGAGAGAGAGAAAGAGTGAGAAAGTGAGAAAGCAAGCTACCAGGTCTGGGACTTGAACCATGGTTGACCATGTGGGAGTGTCCAGCACCTTAACCACCACACCACATGCTGGTCCTTGTATTAATAGTTCTTAAATAATGAAAGAATATTTACTCAGTTAGTAAAATTGCTAGGGAGACCAGGAGGTAGGATGGAGGTTAAGGTACATGGCAGTTCCACTATTTGAGTCCTGGAGCTCGTGGCTTGATGATCACACTGGGCATCTGTGTATGCATGCCTCAAATCAAGAGAGGAATGGAGAAGGGATTGCAGCATGTCCATCCTCCCCGGGGAGTGATTTCTCACTTTCTCTCTGGTGAGCACACACACCCGATAGCAAAAAAAAATAAAGAAAAAAATCTCAGAATATAATAGCTACAGATATAACATACTTTTAAGTTTAATCTTCATTATTAATCTCAAGGACATAGATTAATGCTAACATGTAGTCAATTATAAAGTTATCAGTTTTGAGTATTCATTATTTTTATTGTTAATATACTTATTGAATTTCAAGTTTGTATAATTTGCTTTTAATAATGACTGTGCTTAATAACTGGCTTGCAAACTGAGCTGTAACTGGCCCGTAAGCGCTAGCTCCAACCCCCACTGTCTGGAAGAGTACATGCTTTTATTACAATTTCCTCCTGTTTATTCTTCCCATTATGGTTATCACGCCCGTTTATTTTCAAAACTCTTTCAAAAGCTCAAAAGAACATGTTCAAATGGAGCAATTGCTATCTACACTTCAGCCACCACTTTCTCGTCAAGGTCTGCTGTGACTTCCTTGTCGTCAACGATATGGCCACTTCTCCTGGTACTTGGCCCTCTGGATAGCACTGGGCTTCCTTATAAGGTTTCTTCTCTGGCTTTCTTGATACCACACAGACCTGGATTATCTGAAGTGTTAGTGAGTACAGCTGTGCCATCACTGTGGTGGCCTCTGCTCCTCCACTTGCTCTCTAACCTTAATAATGGTCCAAAGTTTAGATTATCTTGTCTTCTCAACCTATACCATCTCCTCAAGTGATCACATCATGACGTTAATGTCATCTCTATTCTGATGAATCCCCATGTATATTTCTAGCCTTGATGTCCGGAAACGTAGCCACTCAGCATTAGCCTTTTATATCTAATAGGACTCAGAATTAACATACTCAAACAGAACTCTTAATTCTTCTAGATCTGATGTTCAATAAAATCATTATGTACTTATCGAGTCCCTGGGTTCTGCTGCTTACTTTTCTAGGCACTCGAAATACATTGGTGACACAAAATAAGACAAAAATTCCTTTCCTTAAATTCTAATGAAATAACAACCACTACTTACCCAGCTGTTCAAATCAAACACCTAGAGATATCCTTAATTCTTTGCAAATACATATGAAATTCCTATTGACGCTGTCTCCAAAACATACCTGGATTCCTCTCCCTCCATCTTCGCTGTAGTCGCAACCACAGTTAATCCTACTCTCCCTTTCCTCACCTCCATATGCCACCTTCAGAGTAGTAAGAGTGTTGTTTCTAAAACGTGAATTTTATCATGTTATTGTCTTGCGCAAAATGCTTTAATGGCTTCCCATTTCCACTACATTCAAGTCTTTTATGATTGGTCTCGTGCTGCTCCTCCAACCTCCCCTCTGACCACATTGCCACTCGGTTGTGCCTGCCATACTGCTCTTTCAGTCTCTTGGACGTCATGCTCTGGTCACCCCAGGACCAGGGCCTGTGCTCTTCCCTTTGCCTAAAGTACTTTCCCTTTAAAGTCTTCATATGGCTTTTACTTTTTCTCATTACTTATAGCTCAGCTCCAATGTCACCACCTCAGAAAGATTACTTTAAGTAGTGACCAAACCAATTGTTTCCTATCATGCAACTCTGCTTTATTTTTTTTCTTACTTTCCACAGTCTGAAATAATATATATCTTCGTGTTTATGAATTTTGTCTGCCTCTCCTTATCCCAAGGATATGCTTCATGAGGGCATCACCTTGTCTGTCTCGATCACTGTTATATTCCAAGCTTTTAGCCACGCCTGACATAGTAGAGAAGCTCGGTAAATATTTGTTAAATCTATCGAAAGAATACTCTTGGACAGTGCCCACTGTTAATTGAGTTCTCCTTCTCACAAAGACAAATATTTCTATATATAACTTTCACTCATCCTATCTCTACCATTTGAGATGGCTCAGAATTTTTCTGATTTTTCTTTCCAGGACAATTCTTTAGATATTCAGAAACAGTTCTCATTTATAAAGTGATTGTTCTCTTCTACTTACCAAGCATCTCCAGTTTCTCTCTACTTTTTGTTAAATAACTGTATTTTTCTGTTTAATCTCAGAGGAGCATTCAAAAAGTTTATGGGAAATGCACATTATGAAAAAACTGCATGAATTTCTATTTCTTTGCACTAAAATAAACTTGTACTTTAATTCCGTTTTTGGACAAAGTTAATAACATATATAGTATTAACATAGACCCATTGTAAAAAGATGATGGAAAACACTGCAAAATATGACAAAGAAAAATAACCCATTTTCATTCTTCTAGCCAGAGTGAATCAAAAGCATTCACTGTATTTTCTTCAGTCTTTTTTCTATAGTAAAGTATTGTGAATATTAAACCCTTATCAGATACATGATTGCAAATATTTTCTTCCATTATTTATTTACATTTTGCTTTTCACTTTTTTGATGTTATTTGACAATACTTCACTCTGTTGATTATTTCCCTTTTTGTACAGAAGATTTTTAGTCTGATATAATCCTATATGTTTATTTTGGCTTTTGTTGCCTGTGGTGTTGAGATTTTATTCATAAATTCTATTCGTTTCAATCTCCCAAACTGTTTTCCTCTAATAACTTAAATATATTGGAACTTTTGGTGAAGTTTCTGATTCATTTGGAGTTGATTTTTGTATATGGTAAAAGATACAGAGCTCATTTAATTCTTTTGCATATGAATGACTAGTTTTCCTAGCACACTTTACTGAAGAGACTGGGTGTTCCTGGCACTTTTATCAAAAGCTATCTGGCTGGGGACCAGCAGTTAGCGTAATGGCTATGCCGCTGGACTCCCATGTAGTCGACTGAGGTTCTAGTCCCAGACCCGGTGGCTTAAACTCACGTCGGGCGCGTGTGCGTGCGTGCGTGCCCAAGATCCTGAGAGGAGAATGGAAGAGAACGGGGGTGATTTCTCGCTTTCTGTCTCTCTGTCTTTCTGGCGAGCACACGTGCCCTATAGCAAAAAGCTCTCTAAAAAATGAAAAAAAAAAAGCTATCTGGCTGTGTATACATGGATTTATTTCTGGATTTTTTACTCTATTCCATTGGTTCGTGTCTCTCTTCTTTTGCCAATGCTGCTGTTACTACTGTAGACTTAGAGTGCATTTTGAGATCCAGTAGTATGACACTTCCCGCTCCGTTTATCTTGCTCGGGATTGCTTTGGCTAAATGGGCTCTATTGTGATTCCACACAAACTTTATGTTTTTTTTTTTTTTTTTTTTTTTTTTTTTTTTTGCTATTTCTATAAAGAATGTCCTTGGTGTTTTCATAGGTATTGCATTGCATCTGTCTATTACAGACATTGTTTATTATAGACATTTTGACAATATTAATTCTTCAGATCCATGATCATGAGATAGCCTTTCAATTTTTTGTGTCTTCTTCCATTTCTTTCATTAGTGGCTTGAAGTTTTTATTATAGTGATTTTTTTACCTCCTTGGTTAAATTTATTGCTAGGTTTATTTTCTTCATAGCTATTGTAAATGAGATTACTTTTAAAATTTATTTTCAATTATGTCATTATTAGTGTATAAACATGTTACTGATTTTTTTTTTTTGGAGAAGTTTTTTTTTTTTTTTTTTTTTTTTTTTTGCTATAGGGTGCATGCACTTGCCAGACAGACAGAGAGAGACAGAGAGACAGAAAGTGAGAGAAATCACCCCCCAGGGGGGATGGCCACGCCACAATCCCTTCTCCTCTGTTCTCCTCTTGGGATCTTGGGCATGCACGCACAAGTATCCGGCGTGAGTTTTAAGCCACTGGGTCCGGGATGCGAACCGCGGTCAACTTCATGGGAGTCCAGCGACATAGCCATTACGCTAACTGCTGGTCCTCAGCAGGTTACTGATTTTTGTAGGTTGATTTTGCATCCTGCAACTTTACTGAATTTATTGTCAGTTCTAAGAGTGTTTTGTGGAATCTTTAGGGTTTTCTTTGGATAAGATTATATCATCTACTACAGGAACAATTTAACTTCCTCCTTTCCAATTCAGATGCCCTTTATTTCTCTCTTATTACTCTGGCTAGAACTTCTAGTACTATGTCAAAACAGAGTGGTAAAGAGGACATCCTTGTCATGTTAGAGTTCTCAGAGGAAGGCTTTCAGCTTTCTCCCATTCATTGTGATATTAGATACGGGTTTGCCATATATGGCCTTTATTGTGTTGAGGTATATTTCTTCTATACCAAACATTTTTAGCACTTTTATTATAAAGGCATACTGTATTTTGTTAAATGCTTCTTCCACATCTATTGAGATAATCATGTTTTTTGGTCCTTCATTTTATTGATGTGATTTATCACATTTTCACATTTATTGATTTACATATGTTGAGCCATCCTTGCATCCCTTAATAAAACCCACTTGGTCATGACATATAATCTTTTATTTTTTAAAAAAAAATGTTAAGGTTTTTTGCCACAGGGTTTGTGTGCTCATTGAAGAAAGAGAGAAAAAGTGAGAAATCACCTTCAAGAGGGAAGGCCATGTTGCAATCCCTTCTTCTCCATTCTCCTCCTGGGATTTTGGACATATATTCATGCATGCCCAGCGTGATTTTCAAGCTGCTGGATCTGGGACTTGAACTGCAATCTATCATGTGGCAGTGTAGTGCTTTAATAAACCATACCACCCATTGGCCCTGGCATATCATTTTTCTGATGTGCTGTTGGAGTCCATTTGCTAGTATTTTGTTTAAAATTTTTTTGCATCTATGTTCATTAGGAATATTGGACTGTAGTTGGTGGGGGTGACTGTTATCTTTTTGTATGGTTTGTTATTATAGTTATGGTGATCTTATAGAATGAACTTGGGAGGGTTTCTTCTACTTCAACTTCTGGGAATATTTATGGTATTAGCTCTTCATTAAAGATTGTGTAGAATTCAGCAGTGAGACCATCTGGTCCTGGGCTTTTCTTTGTTGGGAAATTTTATTAGGGTTCAATCACATTGGTTGTTATCGATCTATTCAGATTTTCTCTTTCTTCCTGGTCCAATTTTGGTAGGATTTTGTTTCCAGAAATTTATCTAGTTTATCTAAATTGGCCAGTTTGTTGGCATATAGTTGTTCATAATAGTCTCTGATTATGAGACTATAATATAGTCTATGGTATCTGTTAGGGTATTTCTATGGTATCTATTGTACTATCTTCATTTTTGTTTCTGTTTTTATTTGGGCACTCTCTATTTTTTTCTTAGTCAAGCTAATGGTTTGTCAGTTTTGTTTATCTTTCATAAAAACAACTTTTGGGACTCAAACCATGGCCTGGTGGTTGGGACAACTGGATCCCACATGGCTGCAGTTTGAGTCCTGAACCCAGTAGCTTGAGAGACATGCCGCGTATGCATTATGTGTGCTCCAAGTCCCCAAAGGAGGGAGGGTTAGAGGAGAAGAAATTGCAGCATTATCATTTCTCTGGGTGGTGGTGGGGGGAGTGCATTCTCATTTTCCCTCTCTTTCTATCTCTCTTCAATGAGTACACACACTCTCTGAAAATATGTTTGAAAAGAAAAACTTTTTAAATAGCCTTTTTGTGTTTTTTTTTTTTTTTTCTTCTTGAGTTTATTTATTCTCTGACCTTATTATTTCTTTCCTTCCACTAATTTCAGGATTAGTCCATTCTTGTTTTTCCTAATTCCTTGAGGTGGATTATTACATTGTTTAATTGATTTTTTTTTCTTTTTTCAATGAAGAAATTTAGTGCTACAAACTTCCCTCTTAGAACTGTTTTTGCTGTATCCCATGGGTTTTGTTTTCATTTCATTTGTTTCTGGAATTTTTAAAATTTCTCTCTTGATTTCTTCTTTAACCCATTTTTTGGTTTCCATCGGTTTATATTTCTTCCACTGTTCTTTTTGCCTTTGTTTCTTGGTTTTATTTTGTTGAAATAAAAGGGCTGGCAGTTGGGATGGAGGTTTGGGAGGCTGGATCCCACATGGCTGGCTACATGGTTTGAGTCTTGAACATGGCAACTTGAAAAAACACACCATGCATGTGTATATGTCTGCCCAAAATTCTTAGAGGAGAACAGAGAAGAGAGGATTGCAGTGTAGCCATCCACTCTGGGGGGGATAATTCTTCAATTTCCCTCTCTCTTCTTCTCTTCTCTGGTAAGCACATGTATCATACAGCAAAACTTAAAAAAAAAGAGAAAGAATTTATTTTTATTTTTTCTTTCTTTTAAATTCATGATAGAACATGTGTGTGCCTGAGAGAGAAAGAGGGAGAGAAAGAGAGAGAAGCACCCTTTCAGAGTTCAGTCATGCTGAGACCCCATTCCTCTAGTTCTCTAATCTATTAAGATCCCAGGCATATTCATGTACACCCACCAAGTTTTCAGGCCGACCAGGCTGGGGATTCAAATCATGATCAGTGCTTTATTTCCAACTCTAGAGTTCAGTGCTCTACTGACTGAAGCACAGAGGCTAGGCCTGATTTTTATTTTTAATAATTCCTTGAGATTTATTTTGTGATATAACCTAAGCTCCATCCTGGAGAATGATCCATGTGCCGATGAGAAGACTGTGTGTTCTGAAGTTGTGGGATGAGACATTTCGTAATGTTTAAGTCTGTGGTATGATGTTTCTTTGCTGGTTTTCTGTCTGCAAAACACAGACTTCTGTCCAATGCTGAGGGTGGATGTTGAAGTCTCCAACTATCATTGTATTGGAGTTTCTCTCTTTAGCTCTAATAATAATGGCATTGTATTCTTTGAGGTACTCTTGTTTTGGATGCATATATATTCACAATTTTGATGTCTTCTTGCTGGATTGATCCTTTTGTCATTGTATAATAGCCTTCTCTATCTCTTTTTACAGTTTTTGAATTGAAATCTATTTTATTTGTTAGTATAGCAACTCCTGCTTGCTTTTGTTTTCCATTTGCATAGAATATCTTTTTCTGTCTTTTCACTTTCAGTCTAAGAGTGCCTTTATAGGTCAAGGGAGTTTTTTTTTTTTTTTTTTTTTTTTTTTTTTTTTTTTTTTTGAGAGGTTTTTCGCTATAGGGTGCGTGCGCTCGCCAGACAGAGAGAGAGAGACATAGAGACAGAAAGCGAGAAATCACTCCCCAGGGGGGATGGTCACGCCGCAATCCCTTCTCCTCCATTCTCCTCTTGGGATCTTGGGCACACACACACGCGCGCCCGGCGTGAGTTGTAAGCCACCGGGTCCAGGACGCGAACCGCGGTCGACTACGTGGGAGTCCAGCGACATAGCCATTACGCTAACTGCTGGTTCCCAAGGGAGTTTTTTGTAGGCATCATATAGTTGGGCTTTGTTTTCTTTTCCATTCAACCAGTCTTTATATTTTCATTGGAGATTTTAAACCATTTATATTTAATATATTAATATTTATATTTCATTTTGTTAGGTGTTTTCTGGTTGTTTGGTGTACTGTTTCTTTTCCCCCCTTTTATTATCTATGTTTATGGTTTGGTGATTTGTTGCAGTGATAAGGTTTGAGTCTTTTATGTTCCTCATTTGTGTATGTAGTCTATCTGTGTGTTTTGCATTTTCATGTCCTTTTATGCTGGCAATTACAGTCTTTTTGCTCCCAAATATAAGACTCCCTAAAGGATCTCTTATAAGGCCTATCTAGTAAAGGTGACCTCCCTCAGGGTTTGTTTGTCTGAAAAAGGCTTTATTTCTCCTATTCTGAAGGATAGGTTTACTGAGTATAGTATTCTTGGTAGGCAATTTGTTTCTTTTAATATTTTGAATATACCATCCCATTCTCTGGGTTTGCATGGTTTCGGCTGAGAAATCCACTGTCAGTCTGGTGGGTTTCCAACTGATGCTTTTCTCTTGCTGCTTTAAAATTCTCTCTTTGTCTTTGACTTTCCACAGATGTCTTAGTGAGGACCTCTTTAGGTTGAATTGTTTTGGAGATTTTGAGCTTCTTCTGTCTTTGTATCCATATCTCTTCCAGTACTTGGGAAGTTTTTGACTTTTTTTTCTAATTTCATCTTATTTTATAAGTTCTTATTTACATTTAATTGTTCTACATCTTTATGGCATACAATATGGTATTTCAAAGTATGCATGCGGTATGTGATAAGCAAATCAAGGATATTACCATATACATCATTTTCAACAGAGAACCTTATATTCCTTTGTCTGTTAAATGCTTTTTTCCTGAATTCCTCCCACTCACCCTCCATTACTCACCCCCTTCACATACGATCTCTGGTATTCACACTGTTGTCTCTACTATGTCTTTGAATCTCAGATTCTACCATAGAGTACAGAAGTTGGGTATATACTAAGTGGGGATATATACAGTGTTTGTCTTTTATAGTCTAGGGTATTTCACTTAACACTGAATTTTCTATATTCATCCACTTTGTATTGAATAACAGTATTGCTGTTCTTCATGGCTGAGTAGTATTTCATAGTGTTTATGTGTCACATTTAAAAAAATGCAGTCATCAGTTTTGGGACCCTTAGATTGATTCCATATCTTAGCTATTGTGAATAATGCTACAATAAACATGGATGTGTGAGTATTTTTCTTAATGAGAGTTCTCCTGTCTTTTGGAAATACCAAGGAGTGGATTTACTGAACCTTATGGTACCTCTGTCTGTACATCTTTGAGGAAACTCCATATTGTTTTCCATAGTGTCTCTACTAATTTACTTTCCCACCAACAGTGCAGAAGGGTTCCCTTTTCACCCAAGCCTCTCAGATACTTGTTTCTTTGTTTCTTTGATAATAGCCATTCTGACTGGAGTTAAGTGACATCTTTTTGTGGTTTTGATTTGCATTTCCCTCATGACAACTCACTGAATGTTTATTCACACTTTTTACACCATTCATATGTTTTCTTTTCAGAGTTGTTTGTTCAGCACATTTGTTCATTTTAAAATTGGATTATAAGTTGGAACCAGCAGTTGACATAATGGCTATGTCGCTGGACTCCCATGTAGTCGACCACAGTTCAAGTCCCAGACCCAGTGGCTTAAACTCATGCTGGGCACGTGTGCATGTGTGCCCAAAATCCCGAGAGGAAAATGGAGGAGAAGGGATTGCAGCGTGGCCATCCCCCCTGGGGGGTGATTTCTTGCTTTCTGTCTCTCTGTTTCTCTCTGTCTTTCTGGCAAACGCATGCGCCCTATAGCAAAAACCTCTCAAAAAACAAATTGGATTATTAGCTTTTCTGTGGGTGAGCTGCTTGAGTTCCCTAAATATTCTGGTTATCAATTCCTTGTCTAAAGCATAGTTCACAGATACAATATTTTCTTGACTTTTATTTAATGAAATACCTTTTCAGCCCCTGTCGTCTCTTCTTCTGTAATTCCCATGATGCAAATATTTGTGCACTTTATGGTAACCCATAAATTCTATAGACTATCTTCATTTCTTTTCATTCATTTTACTTTTTTTTATCATTGACTGGATGGTATTCAAAGATTTATCTTCCAGATCTGAGATGCTCCCACTTGTTCTAATCTGCTGTTGAAGTTTTCTCTTGTACTTGAAATTTCATTTATTGAATGTTTCAGTTCAAGGATTTCTGTTCGGCTTCTTCTTCTTTTTTTTTCTTTTTTTATAATTTCTATCTCTTTGTTGAACATTTATTTTGAACTTGAATCATTTTCCTGATTTTGTTGAATTACTTCTCAGTGTTTTCCTGTATCTCATATAGTTTCTTTAGAATTATTATTTTAAATTTTGTTTCAGTCATTCCAAGAATTTTATTATTTTTGGTATCTATAATAAAGCGATTATTGTATTCCATTGGAAGTAGTATGTTTCCTTGTTTTATCATGTTTTCCGCATCCCCCCCATTGATATATGTACATCTAGTCTGATAGTCACCTCTTCTGATCTTTTTTTAAGGTTTTTGCTATAGGGCACATGTACTCACTGGAAAGATGTAGAGAGACAGAGAGAGGAAAAGTAAAAAAAAAAATCACCTCTCATGGGGGGAAGGTCATGCCACAATCCCTTCTCCTCTATCCTCCTCTCAGGATTTTGGGCATGCATCCACATATGTCTGGCATGATTTTCAAGCTTCCAGGTACAGGACTTGAACTGTAGTCAGTCATGTGGATGTCCAGCACATTAACCATCATGCCACATGCTGCCCCTCCCTTGATATATTGGAGCTCTGTTTTCTTTGCTTTATATTGGAATAGCCCTCTAAGTGGAATTTTTCTTGGGAATGTGTCCTTAGTGTTAGTTAGATGAGCTGTTTTGATTTTCTGTGGGCATAGTAATATAGTCTTCATAGGTTTTCTTCTGTTGTAGTCACCAGCGGTGGCGACCATGAGTGCCTCAGTATTTCAGACTTTCTGTGTTTATGATAGTGGTTAAGTGGTTTCGTGGGTTTGGGGATCAGTAAATCAGCTACTTGGCATAGGAAGTAGTAGGGGCTAGGGATGTTGGCCCACCTTCTCTTGGAGTCTAATGACACCAGCATAGAAAAGAAGCAGTCACTTGTGATGGCAGGATCAAGAGTGCCAGCCTGCTGAGACTGGAGGGCCCTCGCTGAGGTGAGACCAGCAATCAGCAATACCCATTAAGTGGATGCTGAGCTTAGTGCTGGTCAAAACTGTGGACCAGCCAAGTCTGGAGAGCTCCCATGATGGGGAGGGGTCCATGTGAGCTTGAGCTAAAGCATGTATTAGGGTTGGGGACTAGAAGATGATGTAATGGTTACATTGCTGGACTCCCGTGTAGTCAACCGTGGTTCAAGTCCTGGACCCAGCAGCGTAAAACTCATACAGGGAGCATGTGCGTGGATGCCCAGAATCCCCAGAGGAGAATGGAAGAGAAGGGATTGTGGTGTGGCCATCCCCTCAGGGGGTGATTTCTCACTTTCTGCTTTTTGTCTTTCTCTATCTCTTTGGTGAGCACATGCACCCTATAGCAAAATTCTCTCTGTCTAAAACAAACAAACAAACAAAAAACAAGTGTGCGTTTGGGATGGCACCTGTTGAAATAGAGACCTGCAGCTCCTGGGTTTTTGCTTGTTTGTTTTTTCAACTGATTTGTCTGGGTAGAACTTCTGATACACGTTGAATAGCAGTTTTGAAAGTGAACCTTTTTTTTGGGGACTAGCATTTGGCGTAATGGGTATGTTGCTGGACTCCCACGTAGTTGACCGTGGTTCGAGTTCCGGACCCGGTGGCTTAAACTCACGCCGGGCATGTGTGCGTGCGTGACCAAGATCCCAAGAGGAGAATGGAGAAGGGATTGTGGTGTGGCCATCCCCCCTGGGGGGTGATTTCTCACTTTCTGTCTCTCTGTCTCTCTATCTCTCTCGGTCTTTCCAGCAAGTGCACGCACCCAAGTGCACGCACCCTATAGCAAAAACCTCTCCAAAAAAAAAAAGTGAACATTTTTTTCTTGTTCTTAACCTTAGGAAAAAATTTTCCACCCTTGAGTATGATGTTATCTGTGGGGTTTTAAATCACATGATATGTAATCATGGAATTACATGCACTATCCTAAATGTATAACACTGATTTGAATTAATGTCTTAACTCCAATAGCATACAAAAGCTCTGCCTTTCTAGCTCTGTTTCCCACTTTTATGTTGTCATCACAAAATTATATTCTAATCCAGGTGTTGTCACTGAAGTTTCTGTTCTTTTATTTATTTATTTTTTCAGCTGGTGCTTTGACAAGAATTTTAACTCCAGGAGCTTAAAAACAAATGAACAAAAATATTTTTCTCGGTCTTTGAAAATTGGTTCTGTTCTATTTATTCAGTACTTAGTCAGGCTTGCACTGAGTCTAGAGATTACCCAGAGTTGAAGTCACAGGGTCTTCTCTGGTCTTATCTGAGCATGCATCTTGTCCTAGGCACACACATGGCATTCTGCTTCCATTTCCTAGCATAGACAGGTGCCTGATTTTTCAAAGAAAGTTTTTTTTTTTAGTTTTTCTTCCTGGGCTTTACTTGTCGTACATCTCAACTGTGATCTTTTGCCCCAGCCAGCTGTGTGTTATTAGGGTTACAGTGTTTCCAGGCCATGCTTCTGGCCTGAGTGGGTTTATGTGCCCACATTGGTCCTTCAGGGAGCTCTCAGCCAGGTTAGAACAGACATACAAATGATTTGTGAAGAAAGTTCACTCTGCTCCCTCTGTAACCAGGGATCAGGGTTTTCCTCTGCCGTCTTCAAGATTGCCACTGAGTTGGGCTCAGGATGGGACCAGCACAAGTAAAAACTGCCACAAAACTTTCCTACCTTTTCAGAGTTGTGTTTTTCTTTATTCAATGTTTAGTTGGTTTTGCCACCAACTTTTGACAGGTTTTCAAGGTTCTGAAACACTGGTTCCAACAGTGTTTTTGTTTTTGAATTTCCATGAAGAGATAAGAGATTTTGAGTCACCTGCTCCACCATTTTGCTGATTTCATTTCTCACTTATCATTAAATATTTTAAAACATTCTTTCTTTTTTTAAAGAATTATTTTATTAATTAATTAATTAATTTATTTATTTTTATTTTTATTTGATCATAGAGAAACAGAGTGACAGAAAGAGAGAGAGAGAGAGGGAAAGTGAGAAAGCAAGCCTCCAGGTCCAGGACTTGAACTGCTGTTGGCCATATGGGAGCCTAATACTTTTAACCACCATGCCGCCTGCTGGCCCGCTTAAAACATTATTTCTTAGTGATTGCATCTTCCATTATATAACTGTACCATAATTTATTGTAAATAATGCTGCGATGAACATCTTTCCATATCCCTGATGATTTTTTTAGCTTAGGATAAATTTTTAGAAGTGAAATAATTATGTCAACAAATGCATACATTTGAAAAATAATATTATTTTATTTTTTAGTGTAAAATTTTAATAAACTTATTATTAATTTATTTATTCATAGTAATTCTATATATTATGTAAAGTCACCATCATAATATGTACTACATATATGTATGTTTTAAAACAGGGAACTTTACAGTGTATCTTTCAATGTCTGACTCAACTTCACTCAACATTAAGTCTTCTGTATTTACCCACTTTGAGTCAAACAATAGGATCTCATTGTTTCTTATAGCTAAGTTATATTCCATGCCACAGTTTTTTCAACCCAGTCTCCAGTTTTTGGACACTTAGATTGGCTCCATGTTTTAGTAATTAGTCCCTTATAGATAATGCCGCAATAAATATTGATGTGCAAATGTCTTTCAGATGGAGTGTTTTTCTATTCTTTGGGTAAATACCAAAGAGTGGGATTACTGGGTCATATTGTCTATTGAATTCACTTGCCCATTTTTAAATTGGATTATTCATTTTTTATGGGCAAACTGCTTGATTTCCCTGTATATTCTCCATGTCGATCACTTATCTGAGGAATAGTTTGCAAATATTTCTCCCATTCCAAGAATTGTCTTTTTACTTTATTGTTTTCTTTGCTGTGAAGAATCTTTTTAGTTTGATAAAATCCCACTTGTCTATTTTAAAGGTTATTGCCTATGCTTTAGGGGTTTTATTTCATAAATCTTTGCTTCTCTGATGTCATCAACTATTTACCCTGCATTTTCTACTAGTAGTTTTGTAGTTTGCAGGTTTTTTGTTTTTGTTTGTTTTTTTTTTTTTTTTTTTTTTTTTTTAGAGGTTTTTGCTATAGGGCGCATGCACTTGCCAGAAAGACAGAAAGAGACAGAGAGACAGAAAGCGAGAAATCACCCCCAGGGGGGATGGCCATGCTGCAATCCTTTCTCCTCCATTCTCCTCTCAGGATCTTGGGCATGCATGCACTTGTGCCCGGTGTGAATTTAAACCACCAGGTCTGGGACTCAAACTGCGGTCGACTACATGGGAGTTCAGCGACATAGCCATTATGCTAACTGCTGGTCCCTGTAGTCTGCAGCTTTATATTCAAATATTTGACCCATTTTGAATTGATTCTTGTTAATGGTGAGAGATAGGGGTCCAGTTTTATTTTTCTGCAGGTGGATATATAGTTTTTCAGTACTATTTTCTGAAAAGACTTTCTTTTCTCCACTGCATTCATTATCTTGTATCTTTTGTCAAAGATCAGTTGGTTGTATGATTTGGGGTTTATTTCTGGATTTTCTATTCTGTTCCATTGATCTATATGTTTGTTTTTATGCCAGTACTATGCTGTTTTGATTATCACTACTTTGTAACATATTTTGAAGTTGGGTAGTGAGATGACTCCTAACCTATTCTTTTGGCACAGTATTGCTGTGGTGATACAGGGTCTTTTATGATTCTGGACAAATTTTATAATTTTTTTTCTATTTCTGTGAAGAATTTCACAGGCAATGGATTGAAATTGCATTGAATATGTAAATTAATGACATTTTGATTATATTTGTTGTTCCAATCCAAGAACACTAGATATCCTTCCATTTTTTAATTTCATATTCGATTTCTTTTTTCAGTTTTTTATAGTTTTCCTTGTAGAGGCCTTTTACCTCTTTGGTTAGGTTTTTCTTAGGTATCTTATTTACTTTGTGGCTATTGTAAATGGAATTGCTTTCTTCAATTCTATTTCAGTCTGTTCATATGAATATTTTAAAATCTCTCCATATTTATTGCCAAATTGCCCTGCAGAAGGTCTGCATCAATTTATATTCCCACAATCAGTGTATGAGAAGGTATATTTCATCAGTCCCTTATATATATAATTTAATAGCCTTTGCCTATTTAATATGCAGAAAAAGGGAATTTGTTGTATGTCTGCTCTTCTAGAATTCCCCATATGACTTAAGTTTGGATTTATTGTTTTGTTCCCTCAGTTTGTAACATACTTCATTTGTCCATTTTTTTTCTGATGTGAGGCCAAAGAAGTTGCACTATATTTCTGAATTCTTCATTTTCTTGTGTTCTTAAAGATAAAACTTTTACTTATTTTGTAGTGAACCTTAATGGTGCCTACCCCAAGCTGGTGCCTTTCAGACCTGCAGGACGGCTGGTCTCCCCACCCCTGCTGCTCTCTGTGATTTTCAACATTCTCCTCAGCCTGGCCATGCACATTGTGGGCTTCATCCTGGTTCAGAGGCAGCCTTGGTATTCCATGGACATGCGCAGGTATGATCATTGCCTCATTTTATCTTTTTCACATTTACAATTTTATTTAATCTTTTTTGACATTTGCACATCTATGTTTATTTGGCAATATTTTATTTATTATATTATTATTATTTTATATTCAGTTGCTATACATCATTTAGCTTGTATAGAGAATTTACCCAACATTAAATACACCTCACACCAGTCCAGTTGAGAATACTGTACACATCATCAACAGGTAATAAACTATTTCTGTGTCCCACAAATGTCTTACCTTTCTATTTTTTCTCCCTAATTTCTTTCCCCACACTCTTCCCCTCTCCTATCTTCCAGTGTCTCCAGTGTCCATAACTATGTTCAATGCTTTTATGTCCTTCAGTCTTTCAGTCTCTAGCATACAGTGCAGACAGTCGGTATATGTTAAGTGGAGATATACAGTGCCTCAATTTCAATCTCTCATGTTGTAATTTGCATCAAACATCATCTGACCAATATTATAGAAAGCAAATAGGTAGTCCCTCTGTCAAAGATTTGGGCTTCCTTGGGGACCAGCAAGTGGCGTGGTGGTTGGGGCACTGAGCGTTCCCACATGGCTGACCATGGTTCGTGTCCCAGACCTGGTGGCTTGCCTTCTCACTTTCCTCTCTCTCGCTCTCTCTCTCTCTCTCTCTGTGTCTCTCTGGTCAAATTAAAAAAATGAATGAATGAATAAATGAAATTGAATAAAATAATTTTAAAAATTAAATTGAATGTTTAAGGAAAAAAAAAAAAGATTTGGGCTTCCTTAACTCTTTTGAGCAAATTTCCATTGATTGCTTCTTCTCTGTAGCATAGTTTGATGTATCATTTGATATATCATTATCATAATCTTATATATATATATAAATGATCATGGATTATAGTTACCTGGGCAACTTCAGTTTAAACAGCCCAGGTTAAATTAAGTAATATCCTAGTGAGAAATATTGAAGTATTTCCCTTTTACTTTCAAAAGTATTTCCCTGATGGATAATAAATAATATGGTCATCCAACTCCTAAATGATCAGAGATGTTAGGCCACTCAAGGGAGGAATTATGACTTATTCATCTCTGCCATATATCCTTAATCAACATGATGAATAAACAGTTTGTCGAATGAGTAACCGGTAGAATACACCTGTCTGTCTGTTCTATCTGTGCCTTTTCTTTCTCTTTATTTTTCAGTATATTTCTCACCAAAGTGTAGGCAATTATAGAAGGATTCAATGCTTCCTCTAACTACTGTATTACCTGAAGTGGTGTGGATACAAATGCTTTATCAGGGCTTCTCATTTACCTTATCAACTTCTTTGGTTTTCTTTTTAGTGCCTGCACAGTGCAAAATGAAAGCATCTCAAAGTTAACAACTTCTCCACCTGCTCCAGAAAAAAATGGAAGTAACAGTGCCTTCACAAGTTTTGAGAACACTACTATATGGTTCTTGGGAACAATCAACTGTATTGTGGTGGCTCTTACATTCTCTAAAGGAAAACCATTTAGGCAGCCCACCTATAAAAACTGTGAGTATAATTGAACTGGATCAGAGGTGAGAGGTCAGAGAGGAGAACAGACATTCCAGGACTCTGTAAATCATAGTACAGCCTCATTCTCTTGTTCTTTCTCTTCTCTCTTCAAAGCTATGTTAAATACCCAGGCATATTTTTCTACCTCTTCCTTTACCAGAAATTTGTCTTTAGGTGTAGTTTCTTGGAATCACTCCAAATTGTTTGTTTCTCTACTTGTCAGTATTTGTCAGAATTCATCTTGGAAGAGGTTGGTGGGGGAAGGGTCACAGCACTGAGTTGGAACCTGTCTCCTGCTGTGCCTAAGATCAAGATGGCATTGTGCGGTGGCAGCCTGGGAACGGGTCCAACAAGAGCAACCCATTATGGAAGATTATGGAAGACTGGTGGCTTATGGCCACCTGCTTTCTTACATCAGAGGTGGGGACGTGTGGCAGGAAGAGAAGTGGGTAACCTGTTCAATCTCTGGGATGCTTATTTGTACATTATCATTACCTCCTAAATGTGAAAATGCAGAAGCACAAATTGAATAATTATTTTCTTAAAAAATCATTCAGAGAAAATTATCTTGTCCTTTTCCTTCTTGGGATGAGGAAGTAAACTGACCTATACCAGATTGCAGTTTTTGATAACTTTACAGTTTATTTACAGTCTTCATTTTTTTCCACATAAGGATTTGAGGCAGATGATTTATATGAAAGGAATTCAGATACTTGAATGTCTTCAAGGCCTTTATTGAAAATGATTTTTTTATGTTAGCCTATGTGTATATACATATCATTTTTATTAATTGAAACTTATAACACGTACTTGAAAATTTCCATTCGCTTCAGGGACATGCATAGATGTAGCAGAGGTGAGATCTACTGCATAGAAATGAATACGTTTCATCTATTATGCTGGTTTGGATATATTGATGGATATGAAATAAATTTAATCAGTGTTAATCGAGACTATGTCTGCCAATAGAGCTGACACTTGGCACTCCGATTGCTCACAGTGAAAGCTTGTGTTCTTATTTCCCCAGATACATTTGTCCTTGTGCTCATCATACAGCTGGGTGTGTGTCTGTTCATTCTATTTGCTGATATTCCAGAATTATACAGGCGTTTGGATGTAAGTCTCATCTCCGGGACGTTATGGCATGTGTCAGTGATCTGATCCCTTGTCTTCGAACACCAGGTCACAGTTGCCATTGACGTGGGTTATCGACACCAATTTTTTTGGGAGGGGATTGCAGAGTTAAAAAGAATGCTGAACACACTCACGTTTTTAAAACCTGTTTAGGAAATAAAATTCTATCTGGCTTTGATTTCTTGAAAGTAAAGACAGCCTTTGAAAAGTATTGAATATGTTTCTTTAAAAAGATCCCCTGTAAGATTGGAAAAAAATCTATGTACTTATACATTTTCTGTTTCACATGTGAGGGGATTTTCTCCTGATTGTTTCTTGCTTCTACTTTGAAGCTGTTTAATACAGTCTTACCTATGACACTTTGTGGGGTTAATTCTTAAATCTATATTTAAATTTTTGTGCCCTTTCAAAAACATGTTTTTCTGTATGTTCATACTTAATGTCAACAATAGTTAGGTTCAAAGAGTTATACTTTACCTCTTGCATTCTCTTCTGTTTTGAAATATTGAGACAATTTGAAACCATAAAAGATATAGAAATTTTACATATTCAACCAAGAGAGAAAAATATATATTTTGATTCTGCCAAACTATCCTTCTTGGAACTAAAATTTAATCATTGCTAAAGGATTGGTCCTTTAGAACAATAAACATAATATAGAGGAGATGGTGAAAGGAACCAAGTTTTTTTTTTTTATTTATTATTTTGACCATCCAGTTGCCTCTCCATTTCAAAGATGGGTTCCATGAGGGCCAAGACCATAATTTGTCTGTTTTTGTATTACAATACCTTGCACAGTGTACATCACAAAATAACAAAGGAACAACTGACTCAACTGACTGAGCAAAGGTCAGGTTCCTAGTGCATTCCAAATCAGAGAGTACCTAGTGCATTCCAAATCAACAATACCTTCACGGACCCACAGTGACATTCCATACACTAACTAGCTCTACCTTCTTTAGGTTTATAATTACATTACTGTGCTTAGCAGTGTGATGATCATTGCCATTCAATGTCTATACGAATTAGATTAAGTACTCATGGAAATAAATAGACTTTGCCCACTAATCTTCTGAGTTAAAACTTCTTAATCCTACAGAGACATGTTGGGTTTAATCATACCTTTTAATATATGATGACTTCCACAGAGAGGCTGGGTCCTTTGGTCTAACAAACGAAGGATCATAATGGACTTAGAGAGAACCTGTTTGGAGTCATTGTCAGCATGACAAGGAATTGTTGTTCATCTTAAAACTAATTACTTCTCAGGGCCGGCAGGTGGTGCACTGATTAAAGCACTCAACTCCCATGTGGCTGATCTCAATTCCAGTCCAAGACCTGACAGGTTGAAATTCATACTGGGTGCATGTGTGTGTGTGCCCAAAATTCAGAGAGGAAAACGGAGAAGAAATTGCATTGTGGCCATCCTCCCTCGGGGGGGGGGGGGGGGGCTGATTTATCTCTTTCTATCTCTGTCTCTCCAGCAAGTACAAGCACTCTATAGCAAAAATCTCTAAAAACAAGTTTTCTCTTATTATTACATAAAATATACATTAATTTGAGAATTAATTTGAGAAAATATAGACTATATAAGCAAGGAAAATTATATTATTCACTATATTCTTTCCTCTTTTACAGTTTATATATTGTGTTCATTGATTTATGAAGTTTAAGTGGAGTCATGCTGTTTTAGAACCTAGAAACTCTTCACTTTTAAAAAATGTATTATTATTATTATTTTTAGAGAGATTTTTTGCTATAGGGCACATGTGTTCACTGGAGAGATAGAAAGTGAGAAATTACCCCTGAGGGATGAGCACACCACAATCCCTTTTCCTCCAATTCTTCTCTCGAGATTTTGGGCATGCACACACATGTGCCTAGTGTGAGTTTGAAGCTGCCAGGTCTGGGACTTGAACCACGGTCGACCACGTGAGAGTTCAGCAATGTAAGCATTACATCATCTGCTGGCCCATTAAAAAAAATGTGTTTTTTAGATAGGGGATACATTTGCTTGATTTAAAAATCCAAAAGTTAGGCAGGACCTTTGTGGGGTACAGAAACAGATGATTATCTGTTGATGGTAATGTGTATGACATCTTCAACTGCACTGGTGAATTCATGTTGGGTAAATGTACTTTACAAGTGGTAGTGATGTACAGTGATCAAATGCATAAAACAACAACAACAACAGGAAAGTATACTATAAAGTAAAGGTACCTCCCCCATTCTTGCTCCCCAGTCACTAGTCCCCTCCCTGGAGGTGGCTGATAACACCAGTTTATTTTACATATCTTGGGAAATGTTTTTTTTTGTTTTTATTTTTTTTGTGTGTGTGTACACACATATAACACTTTACTTACATTCTTCTCTCACATTTTTACACAATAGTAGAAGATTGTCACATTTGGTTAAGTCTTCCAAGATGTCGGTGCTCAGTGGGATGAGTTCTGCAATGACCTGAGGGAATGCCTGAGGGGTGGGGGGAGGAAGCAGAGCAGGTGGAGAAAGTTATCCTACTGACGCAGGTTGGACGCCTCTGAAGGGGACAGGGAAGGAAGGGGGCTGGAGGAGCGGAGTCTCAGTGGGCAGCGCAGTGCTAAGAGAGGTCTCAGGAATGATTAGCATCTGAGTAGAATCCACACCGTCCTCTTTTATTGGCTATGAGCAGCCCTTGAAAGGGATGGTTTCAGGGTGGTTGGGGTGGCCAATCCTGACTGCAGTCATTTTGGCAAAATATGCTTTCATGTGAAGGAAGCAAGGTGCAAGACTGTGGTTAGAGCAGCTCATGAAAATGTTCCACTAGGATCTCCCACTGCTGAGAAGACAAATGAGGGACGCCTGACGACTGCATTCAGAATTTGTCACCCCAACCCCCGAAGCCAAAACTTCCAAGGGCTGCTCATAGCCAATAAATGAAGACAGCATGGAGTCTAATAAGATATGTATGATAGACATACATATTACATATATAAGATATATATATGCACACGTATATATTATGCAAGAAATCTTCAAAAAGTTTGTGGAAAAATGGAATTAAAGTATGAGTTTATTTGGGAATGGAGTTATTTTTCTCTTTTTTTCTTTGTTTTTACTTTTTTTTTCTTTTTTGAAGAGGCTTTTTGCTATAGGGTGCGTGCACTCGCCAGACAGACAGAGAGAGACATAGAGACAGAAAGCGAGAAATCACCCCCCCAGGGGGGATGGTCACGCCGCAATCCCTTCTCCTCCATTCTCCTCTCGGGATCTTGGGCACGCACGCACACGCACCCGGCGTGAGTTTTAAGCCACCGGGTCCGGGACGCGAACCGCGGTCGACTATGTGGGAGTCCAGCGACATAGCCATTACGCTAACTGCTGGTTCCCTAAATTTGTAATTTTGATAGCCCTGTTCTCCGGAGGGTTGCAACAGTTTTTATTCCTACCAGTAAATGAGGCAATGCTTTCCTCTCATGATTTCCAAGCAAAGCATTCGTTTACAAGGCAGTACTAGATTAGACTTATCTTTTTTTCACTCCATTCATTCATTCAGCACACACGCACACGAGGCACTGTGCCTAGGAGGGGTTGAGGCATGCACACTACCTGCCAAGGTGGATTTCATTCCCACACGCTCCTTTGGCAAGGACCTTGTGATGGATGGCATAGCCTTTGCAACTGTGCGCACAGCTCTGTGGGTGAAACCCCGACCCAGTGCTGAAAACAGAGAAGAGTGCAACGCTGTCCATGTGGGCGCTTGACACTTGTGCCTCAGACCCTCCTGGGAATAAAGCCACAGTCGTATGTTCAAAACAGAACAAGCAAATGTAAAGGACTTTACTATATTTTTATTGCAAAGTGACCAGAGTTCTTTTAGAAAACAGACATTACAAAGAAACAACAACAGAAAAAATAAAAGAAAGTAAGATAAAAGGAAAAGATCAACAACCATAATCCCAAATAATGGGATCAGTGAGTACATTATTCCATACTCTTTTTTGTGCATGAATACGTGGAAATGATATACCACCACTTCAGATATACATATATATGTATATACAACGTGTATATATACATAATGTAAATATAGCATCTATGTAATATATACTGACATATATATTACATATGAGAGTTATAACCTGTGAACACGTGCAATGTGAACATTTTCCCAGAATATAGCTGTCTTCATACTAACTGTGCTTGGTCATCTCCCACCAGCTACTCTGCACGCCTATCTTGTGGAGGGTCTACATCGTCGTCATGCTCAGCTCCAATTTCATTGTGTCCCTTGTTGTGGAGGTGAGTGCCCTCAGGCTGCTGATCACTGCGCGTGTGTTGCCAGGGGACCTTTGGGAGTCTGAGGAAGAACAGTTTAGCTGACAAGGGCTCAACAGCGTGAGGGGCTCTCTTTTCTCACACCGTGAGCAGTGGGTGCTTCCCTCTGATGGTTTCCAAGCAGAGTTTTCCCATCTGCAAAGTGGGGTTGAAATAATGGAGGTCTTCAGGTCCTGTCACTTCCAAAATATCCAAATAGAGACCTAATCACATTCATTTCTGAAATTGAGATAGGATTCGTATAAAATTCACCTCAATGAACTATACAAGTCAGTGGTTTGGGGTATATTCACTGAGTTGTGCAATTATCAACAGTAATTAATTCTAGAATATTTTTATTACCCCCAAAGAAATCCTGTTCTCATTAGAATTTGCTCCTATCCCATCTCTCTTCTCCTACCGCCTGGCAACCACTAGTACACTTTCTGTCTCTATGGACTTGCCTATTTAGGACACTTCACACAAATTGAATCATACAATATGTGGCCTTTGTGTCTGGCTTCTTTCACTTATATTATTTTTCACTTTTAGAGATGGGAAATGAGATTCGCAGTGTGCTTTCAGCCCTTATTCTTCAGTTCCTATTTGTTCTATTCCCTCTGTGAGATGAACTTGTGCTCCACTTTCTTTATCTACATGATACCTTCTCTTCTCAGTGCCATTAGACATAATATCCATTCTCCAAAGCCCCCTGTTGGCGAGGGGCACCCCCAAAATTGCATCTGTGAG
The DNA here is from genome assembly GCA_026018925.1 of Tupaia tana. NCBI lineage: Eukaryota > Metazoa > Chordata > Mammalia > Scandentia > Tupaiidae > Tupaia > Tupaia tana. Next base: position 37,721,652 of record JAKSZU010000020.1, on the reverse strand, counting down.
AAAGGAGAGGTGCAATGCAGGATTCTGTCCGTCCCTCTTCCTGTCAAAGGTATGAAACTGGAATTGTTCCAGGAAACAGGGTCTCACTGTGGGCTGTGAGCACCCATGGCCTCCGCTTCCTGCACCAGCATGTAGTCAGGAGTGCAATGAACAGACTTAGTGCACAGACTAAAGTGGGCATAAGATCGGCACAGATCAGGGCACAGAACGAGGGTACTGGGGCTTCCCTCTAGGCTAAGTCAAAGCATCACAAGCTTGAGTGGGCATCAGAATCACCTGCAAGTTTGTTAAGACACAGATTTTAAAAAATTATTATTTACATTTAATCACATACAGCTTTACAATGTACAACATGGCTTTTCCTAGCATCAGTAAGTGCATATCAGTCAAGACAAAGACATTCTCATATACATTATCATCAGCAAATAACTTTTCATTTTTGTGTCAATTAAGCATATATTTTTCCTTGTTGCTCTCCCTCCATTCCCTTATTACCCACCCCGTATTACCCTTCTCCCTACTTTCTCAAGTAGCTCCAGTTGCTCTCCCTGGTATTATACCTTCTAATATTTCTGTTTCTGCTATAGAGCACTGACATTTGATATATATTGAGCAGGGACATACAGTCTCATTCATAGTCTGACTTGCTTTGCTTAGCATTAAGTCTTCCATATTCACCCTCTCTGTATCAAATGTCAGGGTCTCATTGTTTTTTTATGGCTGAGTAGTATTCCATAGAGTACATATGCCACATTTTTTCAATCCTCTCTTCTATTTTTGGACATTTGGTTTGATTCCATGTCCTAGCTAAATAATGCTGCAATAAGCATGGATGTGCAAGGGTTTTTCTAATTGGGGTTTTCCTATCCTTTGGGTAAGTATCTCAGAGTGAAATTATTTGTAGATTTCTGAAGAATCTCTACATTGTTCTCTACAGTGGTTATTCTAATTTACATCCCCACCAACAGTGTAGGAGAGTTCCTTTTTCACCACAGCCTCACCAGCACTTATCATCCTTTATTATTATTATTTTTAAAATTTTAGCCATTCTGACTGGTATTAAGTGGTATCTCATTGTGGTTTTGATTTGCATTTACCGTATAAGAGATGCCAAGCGTGTTTTCATATGTTTTTTGGCTGTTCGTATGTCTTCCTAGGAGTATTGTCTGTTCAGCTAATTTTTTCTTCTTTTGCTTGGATTGATTATTTTTTGCAGGTAAGCTACTTGAGTTCCCTGTATATTTCTAGTTATCAGTCCCTTATCTGAGGTATAGTTTTCAAATGTATTCCCACACTCTGGGGGGTGTCTTCTTTAATTATAGTTTCTTCTGCTGTGCATTAGTTTCTCAGCCTAATACAGTCCCATTTGTTTATCTTGGGGACTATTGCCTGAAGACACAGATTTTTAAGTCTGACCCCCATATTGCCTGAAGACACAGATTTTTAAGTCTGACTTAAATGTGTCTGATTCAGTAGATTTGGAGTATGTGCAAGAGTTTGCATTTCTAACAGGTTGCCAGGTGATTCTGATGTGACGGGTTTAGGGACCATGTTTTGAGAAGTTCTATGTTAAATAATATGGCCTCCAAAGTAACCAGATTGATAAGAGAGCATTAAAGTGGGTGTCTTTAGACTGAGTTGCAGAAAGATGGTCATTGTTTTATATATATATATATATATATATATATATATATATATATATATGTAGTATTGCTTTTTAAAAAATTATTTATTTAATTTTATTTATTCATTCACTTATTTTAATTTTACCACACACACCACACACACACACACACACACACAAAGAGAGAGAGAGAGAGAGAAAGTGAGAAAGCAAGCAACCAGCAACCAGGTCTCCAGGTTCAGGACTCAAATCATAGTCAGGGTCACTGCTTTTAAAGGGTAATCTTCTGTATACATCTGGACCCTGTTTATGATCACAGCATTTCCTGTGTCTAGTACATCTTCCCCAGTTTCTGTTACTGGGATGCTATTCCGTTCTTGGGCATGGTTGTAGTATTATCCTCTCCATGACTCTTTCTTGATCCCTGATCAGTCAGGCAAGTAATAAAACACAATGAACAGTGGCATAAACAGTTATTGCCTGAACAAGAAGATGGGAGCCAGGTGGTTTCAAGACTGGTTCTGTGGTTCTATGGTGCTCATTAGGACTTTCATTCTTCCACCTTTCTGTGCCACCATCCTTAGACATGGTGGTTCATGTTGGTGCTTGTTGCTTTTGTTGCCCAAACAGCTTCCACACAGGTAGGCATTACACTTTTTTCACGCAAGAAGGCAATGGAAGGAGAGGTGTGAGCAAGTCTATTTCCCTCAAACTTGAACTTTTATCAGGAAAAAAAATGTTCCTTCAGCCCACCACCTGCCTGGTTAGAACTGCATCTTGTCATCGTGGTTAGAAAGGGATTCTGGGGAGGGGGGGAGATGAGACAGATGGGCTTTGGCTACTTATTTTCCTTTTAGGTGGACAAGGAAGGATTGGGAAGCAATGCAGGGTAGGGTAACGACACCTTCCACGATCCCTAGGTTTGTCAGTACATTTGCACAAGCTCAGGGGTATTCTACCTGGGTTTGAGGTCTGGTTCCACCACTTTCTTGCTACCCGACTTTGGCCAGGTTATCACACTTCTCTGTCTCTGTTACCTCATCTATAAAGTGTTGATAAAAATGGCACTTCACATTGGAGGGTAATAGAAGCATGACATGTGAACAGTGAAAAGCTTATATAGATGTCTGTCAATTATAAGCTATTGTTCTTATATATCTCTTATTGGCTCTTACTATTTCTTATTTTGTATCCGTCATTTCTTTCTTTATTATTTTTTTAACTTTTAATTTATTTTTTATGTTCAACCACTGTACATCACTAAAGTTTTAAAATGAATCTACCCAACGTGAGCCCACTTCACACCAGTCCAGTTGAAGATATCATGTGCATTAGCATCAACAGACAATTGTCCATTTCTTTGTTCCTCAAATGTCTTGCTTCTCTGTTTTTCTCAATTCCTTTCCTCATACTCTCCCCTGTATCCCACCCTCTCCCCATACTGTCTCAGTATCCTAACCATTTTCTATTCTTCATTCATTCTTTCCATGAGCATTTGTTGTTGACTATGTGCCATATCCTAGGGCACTATTCCAGGGGCATAAGGGTGACAGAGGGTGGAGAGTCAGCAGGCAGAGAAAGGACAAGTACTGTAGTAATTTGTGTGTAAATTTTTTCTTTCACCTGCCATGAACACATTTTGGTAGCTACAGCAATGACCATACTGCTTTATTTCAGTAGGAGCTGGGTGTAAGTTTATACAATCATTAAATGCAAGAAGTGACAGTGCAAATTTCCCATGGAGAGGGTAATTTGATGCTCATGAAAGATAAAATTTCTACTTTATTATGTTGAATGAGAAATACTCATAGATATTTAGTGTGGGTTCCCAGAAGCTTCTATTAGGTTGTTAGAAAAGTCATGACATGTTTTCCTATGCAAAAATGTGTCATGACTTTCCTGACAACCCAGTTATTTGAAAAGTAACATTGAAAGGGGCTGCTCACACCCAGGATACTTCCATTGCGGGTGCTCAGATTTAGTCTGTACCCTGCTGGCAGCAGGTGCTCAGGGGCAAACCGAAACCATCGAGTCTTTGGTCATGCCAGTTACAGTGGGCAACTGTGGACACTGCGATTTCCTGCCTCATGGGGTGAGCCAGCAGACTAGGTAGACAAGATTATTATGGATGGAGAAAGGTTGTTGTTCCCCTTAGGTGGCTCTAAGTACGTGTGTCCGAAGTTACGAAGGATTCTTAGGATGGGTTGTGCTGACCCTGTATCGCCTGGCTAGCCTGTGGGACAGAGTGTTTTTGTGGGCACACGCATGGAGGATGGCTGGCCTTCTTTTGCACAAGTATGCGTATCATCTGGTCTTGCCGAGATCTAACCCTCACCCTAATTGTAGAGCAGCCCAAAAGTAGATTTGAAGATTCGAATGAGATCTTCTTTGCTGAGTCTCACTATTTAACGTCAGCTAAGAGGTGTGGGAGCTAATGTGGGTAGCTTTAATAGCTCCTACCTTCAAAAATTACCTGTGTGTTTGTGTATACACATGCTCCTATGTATGTATACACACGTGTAATGGATGTAAGTAGAGAAGAATCATTTGGAGAGCCGGTCAGCAGTTATGTGGTGACAATTTTTCTTTTTTCTTTTTTTAACAAATGGAATCTCATCAAGACTTTCTTTTTACTTTAGTTGTGCATGTAGTTTATAATATAGAATGACATAACAACAGGTCATGGTTCAGTACTTCAATTTCCCCTTACAAAGCAGCAAGGTGACATAGGTCATCATACCGCTAGAACAGAAAAAAGCTCAAGGCAAGATGTAAAGCACTGAGTGTTTCTCTCTCTCTCTCTCTCTCTCTCTCTGTGTGTGTGTGTGTGTGTGTGTGTGTGTTATTTTTATTATTGTTTTGTTTTAAAGCCTGCTAGGGTTTCCTGAAGGTAAGTTATTGGGTCGTCAGAAAAGTCATGACATTATTTTCTATGCAAAAATGGGTCATGACTTTCCCAACGACTCAATAGATTTTAAAAATCTGAATTGATATCAGTGCTCCTGCCTTATCCATGCTTGACAGGGAACTACTGTTCTCGGGGTAATTAAGGAGGACAAGAACCTTGCTGTGAGAAAGTAGAATAACAGGTCTGGCTAGGTGAGCCTTGAGGTTTATAAGAAGGTGATGAGGTAGCTACATGGGATTTCAACAGCCTGCAGTGCATGGTTCTTTTCAGAGGAGCAAATTCAGACTAGCTGTTTGATAGCTTTTTTTTTCCACAGGTAATGAGACTCAAATCTCAAGACTGGCAGATTTTAGGAAAACTGCTATCTCTTATAAAGTCCCTTCTAGAATCTTACAGAATGACCACGTTTAGATTAGCAAAGATCCCACTGATGGACACCAACATCATTTCTAATTCTGTGGGACAGCTTGACTCCTCATGTTCTTCTCTTTGTTTCATTCATGATAACTTCTAAGATAGTCAGCCTTTGTGACCAAATATGATTTTAAAGAGGAAAGTTAATATGACAACCTCTCATGCACTCTGAATTGTACGTTGTAACTTGGGCTTTCTTGGAGGTTAGGTCTAATTCATAAAATAAAGCGTTTCCAAAGATGCATGCCTTTGGTAACCTTCAAAATGGATCTCAGCAGAGATAAAGGTTGGAGGCATGTGTGAACAGGGTGACAGCCATTTGTTAAACAAAATATTCAGAAGGTGGGTGAAGGGAGAAAGCTACACAATGTCCAGCCCTGCATTGCAAAGAGAATTCTGTGATCCTTACAACAAACATAAAGAAGGGATTATTTATTTATTTATTTTTAGAGAGAGTTTGGCTATCAGGCGGATGTGCTTGCCAGAGAGACAGAGGAGAGAGACAGGGACAGAAAGCGAGAAATCACCCCCTCCAGGGGGCTAGACACACTATAGTCCCTTCTCCTTCATTTTCCTCTTGGGATTTTGGGCATGCACACACATGTGCCCGGTGTGAGTTTTAAGCCTCCAGGTCTGGGACTCAAACCATGGTCGACTATGTGGGAGTCCAGTGACATAACCATTTCACCATCTGCTGGTCCCAGGAAGGGATTATTTTTAAGCCCTGACACTCAGATAGTATAATTAATTTCCCTGTAGTAGGTATCAGAGCTGGAACCCTAGTCCAGATCTGTTCAGCACCAAGACCATGGCCTACATTCTAATTTCACTTACTTGTGTTCATGACTGTGCCAGGACATGCCTGGATGGACCAAAGACATGTTACACATGTGGCCCATCTTTTAAAGGATCTATTCTATGTGGTAGTATGTAATTTTAAATGTCATATTACATTAAATCTAATATGGATATGGTGTAGAGTGGAATATAGAATTTGAATGACCTTAAGTTTAATTTATTCAATACATGAGAGGTTCAAAAGAAATTTCATGCTTCAAGCAGGCCTCTTCAAACTTTGTTCCCAGAATCTTGAAGCTATGTACCTCTTTCTTCTCCCAGAAGAACCACTTAAGTAGTAGAGTTTGATAAGAGACCTCGCCCATTAAACCAGCTAAAATTTGTTCAGGGTTCAAGATCTTTGTCAACTTAGATCTAAGCAAGTAGTGCTTTGGATCTACAGGAGTGTCTTATTACAGATCTGTGGAGGGCCTCAAAACATGACCTCTGATTATAAAAAGTAATTCTTTTATTTTGCAGGAGGCTATCATCGAAAATCGAGCCCTGTGGATGGTAATCAAAAGGTGCTTTGGTTATCAATCAAAAAGCCAGTATCGGATATGGCAGAGAAACTTGGCAAATGACCCCAACTGGCCCCCGCTGAACCAAACCTCCTTCTCTGACATGTCAGGGTGTGACAGAGGGGTGTCTTACAGCAATCCAGTGTTTGAGAGCAATGAGGAACAACTTTGAAGGAAATATGATCTCCACGCTGATATCATAGGGACATGATGACTAAACGAACCAGTTTCAGTGATTTTAAAGCAAGGAGACTCTTACAATATCTACTGTTGCTTTGGAGACACCTATCGAATCATGATGATAAAGTCTGTTCAGTACAATACTTTCTGCAGAGAAGAATGCAACCTCAGAAGAGTTTTCCTGTGGACTTCTGAAGGTGCTGGAGGCATCGAATGAGCCGAGAATGGACCACAGAGTGCACTGGGCCAGGAGATCGGAGGTTAAAGGAAGATAATTTGTTATTTTCTTCTTAGGATAATATTTCCTTTTTAATGAGTTGAAGGGAAGTAGTACTTTGTAGACTCATAGAGTTATAACATGTTGAAGATGATTTTTGAATTCTTATTTCACTGGTGGAGAAACTAATGCGTGGGAACCATCACACCACTCTTGATTGATGTTCTTTCCTTTGCAAGACATTTTAGGAATTGGGCTTTCCCTTCTGCTTTTGGCCTTCGCCTGCATTTTACTAAGGATAAGCTCTGCCTGCACACTGATAGCAAGCAGCCCGTATCTCAGTGGCTTCACCCCCAGGGCTCCTTTCTCGGTCCAGGTGACTGTCTAGAACAGCTGTCTTCAGAGCGGTTCTGTTCTGTTTCCGTCTGATGGCTCCACCAACTCAGATGAGGACTCCGTGCAACTGTGCAGGGGAAGGAAGGGACTGGAGACCACACATAAGCTCCTCAGTGCCTCCCCGCAGAACCGTTATCCCTTTGCCCACCCACACCTCATCAGCCAGGGATTGGTCAGGGAACTGGGAAGCAGTCACCTCCGTTTAGGGCTGCTTCACGGGTATGTTGCCTGGGCCATCACATGGCGGCCATTGCTCCCAAGGGATCCATGCTTGGTTTAACGTCCTGCTGTTTCCACCTTCATTCTGAAGTTTTGAATAAGGGTCCCACATTTCTGTTTTGCACTGGGCCCCCAAAAGGGTGCAGTTGGTCTGGGTGGCACTCCTGGGGGAGGACAGCGGCGCACTGAGGAGCGCCAGGGCTGCCACTGCAGGCAGTTTCTGCTGACCCTCATCGCACGCGCCCACCTGCAGGAGTTCCTCCTTTGTCCTATAATTTAAAAAAAAAAAAAAATTAGTCTTCTGATACAACATGATCCCAAGACGTCTTCAAAAATGTCACGGAAAGTGAATACTATGAAAAAAGTTATGCGTGGATTTCCACATTTTGGCACCGAAATAAACTTGTACTTTGATTTCATTTCTCCACACACTTTTTGAAGTCCCCTTATACCTCATCACGGATGCAAATCCTCACACAGCCCACACGTTTCTTAGGTTTGAGACTTTACTTTCCGGAAAACTGAATTTCCCTCATGTTCTCATGATAACAATTTGGTTGGATTGAATTCATTGAGCATAACAAACACCCAGCTTTCTGTTAATTCTGCAGGCCACACTGAAGTCTAGGGGAAAATCCATAAAACTCTTTTAAAGCAAAAGACCAATTTTCATTATGGACATCAAATCTCAAGTGAATGTTCTGGGCAGAGGGCGAATCTCATGGCCCATGCTGGGTTGGGATTTAGGAATAAAATCTGGAAGCGTTTCTTTCCTGTACAGCACCCCGAGCGTCGCAGGTGCTCTGAGACTGCAGATTCTGGGAACACAGTGTCTCCTAGCCAGGAGGGCGCCTGTTGTTCCTGGTTTTAAAATAGGGCACGAAGATCTTTCAGTGTTCCGAAGGCTGCAGAACGTTGTCTTCCTTGGTACAGAAAGACATATTTCCTTTTGCAAAGTCAGTTTCAGCAGTGTTGTAGCAGCTCTGAATATCTTTTTTCTAAAACGGATAGTTTTTCTTATTTTCCAAATGTGGAGGGCTACGGGCAGGGATGAGCTGGAAATAATCTACAGTGTAGTCATGAGCAAGAACAGCGTGCACCTTGCAAAGCGCTCGCCACCCCCCACAAACACACACATCTAATTGCACAATTCTCCCATTACCTGAGAAGGATGGGCTATCATCCCCCATACAGGTGAGAACACTGAGACTCAGGTGACAAGGGTAGATACAGGCCTTAAATACAGATCTTCTGAGCAAACCTTATATGGCTTCCAAACACCTCCTACTGACAAAGCTCCAGGAGAGTGGAGTATGCAGTGTGATCTCACAGTCCAGAAAAGGATGGGCTTCTTACCTGCCAAGTGTAAGGAGGCAACCCTTTGCTAATGTCAGTGCCTCTGTTCAAGGGAACGCCAGGCATCCTGTCAGGCCTTCGCTAGAAGTGTGTTAAAAACAAACCCCGAACCTGAGCGTCTGCTCGTCTTTCTGAGACTCTGAGCTGCTCTTTCTCTGGTCCTAAGGAAATCCATCTTCAGCGGTTTACAAGCACCTGGCAGGGAACAGGGATACAGGACTCTGGCTCTTCACCATCCACGCTGCCCTAAAATCTTTGCCAAAAGGGGCTCATTTTGCAGACTGTGTTCTAAAGACTAACTACATGGTAGAAACAGTACGTGAAGGAACAGGGAGTGCTTTGCCTGGAATTAAAGGAGAGTCAGGAGATTTTGAGAGCTGTACTCACTTGCTTGAAGGGTTATCACAGGCAAGAAGGATCCAAAGTGTTCCAGGTGGCATGAGAAAGCAGAATCAGGTCAAGAGGGTAAAAATCATGGCGTGAACAACTTCAGGCTAACACAAAGACCACTGCCCTAATAGCCAGCACCATTGGAAAAAGAAGGTGGTGACCATGAAGTGTGTGCTCCCTGGCATCAGAGGTGTGAGTGGCCATTCAAGGACCAATTAGAGAAGGACAGCGAGTATCAGATGAAACTCAGTTCCCTGCAAGATCCCTTTCAGAGTTGATAGAGCTAGTGTCTAGGTCTTTATGTTGTGGTGTGAATCATTTATTACTGCTGCCCTCGAGGGAGAGCAGACTGATCTTTGTGGGGGAGATTAACTGAGGAGGGAGACTTGCAGCCCTGTGAGATCCCACCGTGTGGACATACAGGTTTGATTGCTCTGTGCACTGGGAGGCGGGTTCCTGATGGGCGTGAGAGCTGAGAAGAGGGGAAGAGTGAGAAGTCCTGACTGCCGAGTTGACAGCTAGGGGCATACTTCTGATGCATGTGCTTCCTCAGACAGAGGCATTTGAAAACTCAGTGATAACAGAGCACTGCAGAGTGCCCCCAACCTGAAGGCAGAGCTCCCTGCTACCAATGCAATTTCCTGAGCAGGACACAGAGAAGAAAAGGACATAGTCACATGACCCTAAGCATTTGCCCGGGTCCTCTGTAGGGATGTTCATCCCAAGGCAACTGGCTCTTATCCCCAGAGAAGAACCATCTGATTTTGGACTGTCTTCACTAAACATGAATGACATGTGACGCACTCTTGTAGCACATCACACTTGGCGATGCAATGGCTAGGAAAGGTGATTATTTATTCAGAGCCTTGTATTCAGTTTATGCTGTAATACATTGTTCTGTACAAAAGAGGCAAATAAAATCTATAATTCTGTTTTCTAAAATCAATCTCTCTCTCTGCAGTGGAGTCTTTCACACTGGTTAATCAAATGGTACGGTTGACTCCAATAATGTTGAACTGCAGCAACATCTTTGCAAAGTTCCAGGCTTTTTCTGACACCACAGATGCTCTTAATCCCTGCTTTATATACAGGGCATTATAGTTTACAGAATACTTTCACGCTCGTTCTCTCATTTCAGCCTCATAACCATCTTAGGAGCAAAGCAGGGCAAAGATTACTACCCTTCTTTTGGGTAAGGTCCCAGACTCTCCAAAAGGCTCAGCACCTTGACAGAAGGAGCATTGCCAGTGTGTGGAGGCTGGATTCAGACAGGTCCTCTACCAGCCTGCTCCCTGCTGGGTCGCTCTCCCATGTTGTTTTCTCCTAAACGAAACATTTATAGTTCTGAAAAATAAGACAGAATCAAGGTATCTGTCCAATGCGATTGCCCTCATGAGTATACTTTTCTTCAGAAAGGGTTTTAGTTTCTGGGACCAGCAGTTAGCATAATGGCTATGTTGCTGGACTCCCATGTAGTCGACCACGGTTTGAGTCCCGGACCCAGTGGCTTAAACTCACACCGGGCGCATGTGCATGCGTGCCCAAGATCCCGGGAGGAGAATGGAGGAGAAGGGATTCTGGCGTAGCCATCCCCCTGGGGGGTGATTTATTGCTTTCTATCTCTCTCTTTCTGGTGAGTGCATGCGCCCTATAGCAAAAACCTCTGAAAAAAAAAAGTTTTAGTTTCTCACAGAATTTCTATTGAACCTGACCATCTATCACAGAAAAGATCAACTCCCTTGACTGAAAGAATAAAATAAAACCAGAGTCCTGTGAGTCAGTCTCATGTGATCAGACCACACTCTGGCTTCTGACTTCAGTCTCCAGCGGACACCTGTATTTCCACTTGAACTTTGTTCAGCCCTTGCTTTGTCCAGCACTTCGAGGTCACATGGATCTCCTTCTGGCTTTGAAATATGCTCACTTCTCTGTGCATAAATATTTGGAAGCAGCTGCCACACAACATTCTGTCTGCCCTTCGATTTCCATTGCACTGTTTAAAATGGCCATCTAAACTATCAATAAAACGATTTTCTTCAAAATGGAACAAATGTACGAATAACAACAACAACAAAACCCAACCATCCTGGAGGTGTTGAGAGAGAGTTAGGAGTGAGCCACTCTTGCTTTCGCAAGCACCCCAAGCTTGCTCCTTCTTTAGGGAGACTGCATTGGCCATCCTCTCTTTCTTGGATGTTCTTCCCCCCACCCCCACCCCCACCCCATGCCTGGTTCCTTTTCCTTCAGATTTCAGTTCACTTGTCACTTCTTCTGAGAAACCTTCCATTTTATCTGAGGTTGACCACTTTATCTAATGTCATCCTCATTAGTTTGGTTTATTTTCTATGTAGTACTTGTGGAACTCTTCAGGTAAATGAGGTTGAACCAGTTGAAGACCTCATATTTAGAAAATGGGGGTCTCCTGGGACCAGCAGATAGCGTAATGGCTGTGTCACTGAACTCCCATGTAGTCGACCGCAGTTTGAGTACTGGACCCGGTGGCTTAAACTCACACCTGACGCATATGCGTGCATGCCCAAGATCCCAAGAGGAGAATGGAGGAGAAGGGATTGCGCGTGGCCATCCCCCCCGGAGGGTGATTTCTCACTTTCTGTCTCTCTGTCTCTCTCTGTCTTTCTGGTAAGCGCATGTGCCCTATAGCAAAAACTTCTCCAAAAACAAAAGAAAAAAAAAAAAGGAAAAAAGAAAATGGGGTCTCCCAATCAAATGAGCTAATCTGTTAAGGAATAGAACATAGGACTTCATAGAGCATTGTCCGCATCAAATGAGAAGCACTTCAGGAGTCGGCTAGCCTCACTCAGGTCTGTTTTCTTGCTGTTTCCTCCCAACTTTCTCTCCTTAGTTTTCAACTTCATGAAAAATCTGATGACTCCCTGATCTGTGGTAAAGGCTGCACACTTCCTGACTATGGACGCTCTAATGAGTCTGAAGTTGTGCATGAAGACGGTTATACTATAGAGAAGTCTCATCTATGTTGTGTATATTATGTATATTATGCATTGTGCAATCCTAGGGGCCACATCATGTTGTATTGAAAACCCAAGATTGTGGCTCTAAGTGGTACTAGGAAGGTTTTAGAGTAAGTTATGGCTTTTGCTTTTGTGACCGCAAACAGGTACTCAAGAAAGGGTCCCATCTATCCCTCCTCCAATTAGTTCCTCAGTCCTTGGACCCTCTCTTGGGAGCGTCTCTCATGCAGAACCTCCTCTTTGGGTCCTTGATCACCATCAGCCGATTACAGGAGGGCAAAGAGACCAGCCTTTTAACTGGTCTCCCTGTCTGAAACTTCCTATTATCCCCAGCATTCAGTACCCACCCTCTCACCTAAATTCCTTTCCTTGTGCGTTCTGTTCTTAGAGGGCATTGATAATTACAATATTAGTCTTATCATCACACATCCAACTCCAATTCATTCCTTAATATCCCATTAGAATGCTACCTGGTCTGCCAACCCAGAAGTGAGAGTTCATCTATCCACACAACCTTCACACATAGATATTCACCTTTGTGTGGCATGTAGCTCTTCGACCTTGTATTACTGTCCTGTCGAGTGTCAGTTTTCCCCACCTCCCACCCAACTCTACTTTGGTTAGAAAAGACACACTCTGAGGACAGGGATCAAGCCTGAGTTAGCTCATCTTCCTATTCTGAGCCAACCTAAGACAGAGTTAGGGGCTAAGCAAGCAGCTATGGCATGATTGGATACAAAAAAATACAATCCTGGGATATTTTAGTGATTTATTTCTCCTCTTTTTGTCTATGAACATCTGTTTCCATTCAGTATAAAGAAGTTCAACTTAAACAATAGGATTATGGCTAAAAAACAACCAGAAGCACACAGTATAGTTATAGTGGTTTCAGTGTTGTGCTTAGTAGGTTTGGCTGTCCGTTAGTATAGTCAGGGTGTGGGAATGTGGTGTGGAATTAGAAAAGTAGGTATTTCCTATAAAGACTCTCTCAGTCTATAGAAGACACTACAGGCTTTTTATGCACGCTAGTGCAGAGCACCTCATAGAAAGATATTTAATCCCAGGGAAGAAAGAGGTGAGGCAAACAGCTTGTAAAGACAAAACATTGACTGTAAGGGAACAGTGGAAAAGCTTGAATACAACAGAGTGTGCATTTTTCATTCTGTATTCTGGTTTTACCCTATCCTTAAGAACTTTCGCGAGAGCCCAAGGAAGAAGAAGACATGACAAAGAGAGAGATAAAGAGATCATGATAAGAGAGTTGGGGGGCCCTCTGTGATCTGTGGTTTGTGTGTCACAGTGCAGTACAAGCTGGAGGGCAGCCACCATTGGTTCTCACCTGGCAGTGACAACTAGTGATGTGGGAACACAGGTGGAAGATGCATGTGGCTGGTGGCTGATGGTCTCATACACACATAGGTGACATAAGGTGTCTGAGCATGTCTCTAACTGGCTGAAAGAGAAACTAGCTAAAGGAGAAGGAGAATACCCAGGGCTGGCACAGGGTGGTCATGCACATCACGGAGGCCTAGGGTCCCTTTTAGCCATCTCAAGGTCAGGCAAGGCCCACAGAAACCTAACCAGGGAGCAGCAGAGATCACCTCAAAGTGGTGGCCCATGGCCCGTACAGCCAACACAGTTCCGGGGGGGAATGATGTACTATTACCAGGAAAACTGAATGTGGCAGCACTTGGAGGGGGTTTCCATGAATTTTCTGCAGCTCAGGAGGGACTTTGGGGTGTGAGGGGGAAGATTTCTGGTTTTGACTTTTCATTTTTGTAAGATATATTTTTGCTATAGGGCATGTGTGCTTGCCGAGGAGACAGCAAGAGAGAAAGAGAGACAGAAACAGAAATCACGCCCCTTGGGGGATGGCCATGTTGCAATCTCTTCTCTTCCATGCTCCTCTCGGGATTTGGGGCATGCACACACATGCCCAGCATGAGTTTTAAGCCACTGGGTCCAGGATTTGAGCTGTCGTGAACTACGTGGGAGTCCAACAACGTAACCATTACGCCATCTGCTGGTCCCCCTCTGGTTTTGACTTCTACCCAGGTTAACATGGCCAGGGAAACATAAGTTACAAAGATAAGACAAAATGTCCACCTGGTGAAAGACCATACGGGGTGGTTATGGACACAATCCGAGAAAATGCTGCAGAGACCCAAGGTCACTCTTAGTGGCTGGCCTGCTACCAAACTGAACAAAGTACAACGCAAGGTGATGCCGCAGCTGGCTGATGCTCCTTCCTGCACGCTCAGCCAGTTTTCTCTTGACCAGACTGAGGTTAGCTTTGACAATTTGATAAAGGCTTAAATAGCCTCAAGAATGTGGCCACAGTCCATGACTAACTGAAAACTAGTTTGACCTGGGAACAATTTTGTTGGTTTGGATCCTCCCTAGATGGATCCTGGAATCCAAGAGTCTAGATGCCAAGAGTTATGCTTGGGACGTCCGAACCTTTGCATACACCCCACAACTCACCCCAGCACAGCAGTCAGGAGGTGCACAGCTGTCACTGGGCCCTGTGGATAGCTCAGGGCAGCAGGGGTCTTAGCCTGCACCTGGAGCCTGTGTGAGGCAGTACGGGTTTTGGGGCACAGAGAAGCCTTGCTAGCTCAAGTCAGAGACTTGAACCCTGACGATGCCGTCGGGGACCACGCAGTTCAAGGGGAGTCAGTCTCGGAATGTGTCTTCTGGGCAGTGGCGGATGGCAGTGAAGAGTATAGGCTGGAACGTCAGACAGGTCTGAGTTCTAATCTGACCTTTCCTGACTTGAGATTTTGAGCCCATTAGTCACTGTGTCTGCGTTTTAGTTTCCTCGGCTGTGAAAATAAAAAAGAAATACGAACCTTGATCCCTGCACTCAGTCCTAACACAAAATTCCTAAAAGCCTTATACTTTCTTGAGTGACCGAGGTGCCGGGAGAATGAATCTTCGTTCTAGTTTGCTCTTCAGCCGGCTCCACTTTCTCACACAGAACTCCTAAATCCTTTGGCATTGCTGGGTGACGGGAGCCTCCTTTGTCTAAAGAGGTGACTCTCGGAGGGCTTCTGGGTGGGACTGGTCACAAGGAAGACCAAGCCGTGGTTATAAGCTAGGTACTTTGAGCTCTACTCCCCATTTCCGGGAGAGAGGAAAGGGGCTGGAAAGAGAGCTCGTCGTGTCTGTGTGATGAAGTTTCTAGAAGAACCCCCGACCTCTGGGTCTAGAGAGCTGCCAGGCTGGCGAACACATCTGCAGCCAGTGGCGGGGGGACCCCTGGCTATACAGGGACCAGAAGCTCACGTGCTTGGAACTTCCCAGAACTTGCTCTGTGCATCTCTTCATCTGGCTGTTCATTCCTATCTTTCATTAGGTCCTTTATTAAAAACCTGGTAAATGTGTTTAATTTGAGTATGAGTATAGGGAAAAAGCCAGGTTTTAAAAATTATCTCATAGTAATAGCAAAAATAGAAGATTAAATGTGGGTCATAATTTCTTTTATCTCTCTAACTTTCAGGTTTCTTAAGTCGTAGCCTGGCACATAGCACCGTGTAAATATTTAATGTGTTATGTGAATCTGTAAAAGAGTGCATGGTGGTTAAGGCGCTAGAGTCCCACATGGGTGACTATGGTTCAAGTCCAGCACCTGGCAGCTTGCTTTCTCACTCCTCTCCTCTACCTTTCTCTCTCTCTCTCTCTCTCTCACTCTCTTTCTGGTGAGAAAATTAAAAAATACTAATACAATTAAGTAAATAATTCTTTTTAAAAAATAGAATGAATGAGCAAATGAACACACTGCAAATTTATGAGCATTGGATACATGTATTGCTATTTTAATGCAAATTTAGCTACCTGTGCTTCACTATTTGTTTGAAATTATCATCTCAAATTTAGTCTGTTTATTCTTATCTATTTAACATTAGATACAGAATGACTTACCTCCAGCCTTTTTTAATAGAACCAATTATTGACACTTCCAAGAGTCTTCTTTCTAGACTTCACTCTGAACTTCTTACCCCAGCATCTGACTATCCTGAAAAATTCCTGAATAATTTCCAAGTGTACAAGATCCCCCATGGGCTGCACCTGTGCAGAACAGTCCAGGAAATGGACATATCTGTCTGTAAGTATGGACTGATCTCTAGGTATGAACATATCCGTAGGGATAGACGTATCTGTAGGTGTGGACATATCCGTAGGGGTGGACGTATCCCTACGTGTGGACGTATCCCTATGTGTGGACGTATCCCTACGTGTGGACGTATCCCTACGTGTGGACGTATCCGTAGGGGTGAACGTATCCCTACGTGTGGACGTATCCGTAGGGGTGGACGTATCCCTACGTGTGGACGTATCCCTACGTGTGGACGTATCCGTAGGGGTGAACGTATCCCTACGTGTGGACGTATCCGTAGGGGTGGACGTATCCCTACGTGTGGACGTATCCGTAGGGGTGGACGTATCCCTACGTGTGGACGTATCCGTAGGGGTGGACGTATCCCTACGTGTGGACGTATCCGTAGGGGTGGACGTATCCCTACGTGTGGACGTATCCGTAGGGGTGAACGTGTCCACACGTGTGGATGTATCTGTAGGGGTGGATGTATCCCTACGTGTGGACGTATCCGTAGGGGTGAATTTGTCCACACGTGTGGATGTATCTGTAGGGGTGGACGTATTTGTAGGGGTGGGCGTAACTGTAGGTGGTGTTCAGTTTGTCTTTCTGCTGTCACGTCACATGCAGCCTACTTTTTGCAGAGAAATCGCCACGACAATCCTTAGACTTCTTCTTGGAGCACAGTTCTCAAACCTGACCCATCATGAACATCCCCAAGGAGCTTGTTCAATAATTTCCTGGGCCTGGCCTCAAGCATGAACTCCACCAACATCTCTGGCATGGGTCCTGGGAGTTGCGTCTCTACTAT
Organism: Tupaia tana; assembly: GCA_026018925.1. Classification (NCBI taxonomy): domain Eukaryota; kingdom Metazoa; phylum Chordata; class Mammalia; order Scandentia; family Tupaiidae; genus Tupaia; species Tupaia tana. The sequence continues at coordinate 37,704,690 of JAKSZU010000020.1, read as the reverse complement.
GCTCTCCAGGCAGTGGTTCTGATGAGAAATAAGGTGTAGGAACTATAGCCCTAAAAGGACGGCTGAGATTATTTTTTCCCTACACGCGCTATCTTAAATTGGTTCCCATGAAGACTCATCTACAACTTTTCCTGCCAACTCACTGTATATTGAGAGAACTTTTTATGGTATAATTCTTCTGAAAATGCTGTGTGTGTCATTGTGCATTCTCTGCTCTGTATTAGAAAGGCAGTCCCTAATGGGAAGAAATCCTGCCGGCAGTCTTCTGTCCTTTGAGGCGAGCCCACTTATCCCTGCTCTTTGTTAGACTCTTAGTACTGCATTCTTAATACAGAATCACCTGCCGGCTAGTGCGTGGGAAACGCATCGCCATACTCCAAGGGCAGAGACACAGACCGGGGTTAATAACGTGTGTGGTCAAGCTGGTTGAAAACGTATGCAAAACTCCACTCCTTAAGAGAGCCGAACTAACCTGAACTTCAGGAGGGAGGAACAGAGTAACTGATCCAGGATTAGTCTCAGGCTCAGACATTTTAAGGGAATGTTAAGTCTCTCCAACCAGATCATACCGTATGTAGTTGATTAGAAAAATACCCATTTGCCTTTGTACAGCAGTTTAGAGGTTTATATTCTCCTTAAGATAGACCTGATCCACTGCGTTCTGAAATGCATACATCCTTTCTCCATCTTGTAGCCACCCTGCCTCACTCCCCAGGAAGTCGTTTGAGCTGGTGAATGTGATGAAACCCCTGTTCTTTCGGTAGTGACTCCACCGCTTTCAGAAATACCGTCGCTCTTCTGCTCAGCACCGTCACGATCTCGGTGGTAGTCGGCTGTTTTAGTAGTAGTGAGGGGAGCAGAGATGGAGTTTAATGTTCACCGAGTTATGGCCTGACAGCACCAGGGCATCTTCTTGGCCACTAGTCAGATGCAGGTTGGTGACCGACCAGGCACCTGCAGTTCACGCGTGACGATCATTCTCCCTGGCACTTCGCGTTCTCATCGGACAAGTTGTGCAGCTGGCAGTCTGCATGGATTTGCTCCTGTGGCCAGTCCTCCGGAAAACCCTCCAGAATATTCGATCTAACAGACTCGCTGTTATGCACAGCTCCAAGGGCAATGTGGCATAAGCTTTGGCAAGATTAAAGTTTTTGACAGTAGCCAATATATTTTCAGTATCATAAAGTTCACCATTGAATTCTCCAGGAGCAATTCTATCTAACATAGAAAAAAGGGTCAGGGTCTTTGTTGAAAACGATGTTTATGGTAAAATCTTTTATTTGATTATCACATGCTGCACACGAGCTTTGAAAAACCATATTATATACCATATAATTGTACTACAATCAAATGTAAATAAGAAATTATAAAATCAAAAGAAAGAAGAGTCAGACTAAACTCAGCATGGTTGCCTGGAAAATCTTAAATTAGTGAGAGAAGAAACCAGAAGCTTTGAAGCGAGGGAACTGAGTAAGAGACATTGCGGAGCGTGGAAGGCTGAAGATGGTTTATGTAGCCATGCTTTTCCTCCCCGGCGAGAGGATGATTTGATGGTGCCTACATATTGGGTCAGTGCAAAAGTCATGACGCATTTTTGCATAGAAAAACACATGAGGACTTTTCTGACAACTCATTCAATGCAGGAGTACAGAGGTTAGCAACCCATAGTTCTTTTGAGAATGAGACATGGATTTATGTCTAAACTTTTTTTTTTTTAAGAGAGATTTTTGCTATATGGCACATGCACTCACCAGAGAGACAGAAAATGAGAAATCACCCCTTAGGGGGTTGGCCACATCACAATACCTTCTCCTCCATGCTCCTCTAGGGATTTTGGGCACCCATGTACATGCACCCTGCATGAGTTTTAACCTGCCAGGTTCAGGACTCGAACTGTGATCCACCCTGTGGGAGTCTAGTGACATAGCCATATGTCATCTGCTGGTCCTTATGTCTAAACATTTTTTAAAAAGATTTATTTATTTATTTATTCATTCATTCATTTTAATTTGACCAGAGAGAGACAGAGAGAGAGAGAGGAAAGTGAGAAAGCAAGCCATGAGGTCCAGGACTTAAGCCATGGTTGGCCATGTGGGAGTGTCCAGCGTTTTAACCACCACACCACCTGCTGGTCCCTAAACTTTTTTTTTAAGAAAGATTTTTGCTATATGGCGCGTGTGATCACCAGAGAGACAGAGAGAGAGACAGAGAGACAGAAAACAAGAAATCACCCCCGGGGGGCATGGCCACGCTGCAGTCCCTTCTCCTCCATGCTCCTCTCAGAATTTTGGGCAGGCACGCACATGCACCCAGCTTGAGTTTTAAGCTGCCGGGTCTGGAACTCGAACTGTGGTCCTACGTAGGAGTCCAGTGATGTAACCAATACACCATCTGCTGGTCCTTATGTCTAAACATTTTTAAAGAAAGTGTTTCTGAGGGAATAGAAAACAACATAAGTTAAGAATTTGACTTGGGGGCCAGCAAGTGGCATGGAGGTTAAAGTGTCTGGATCCCACATGTCTAACTTCATATAGTTCAAGTCCCAGACCCAGTGGCTTGAAAAAAACACACTGGGTATGTTTGTGGCATACCCAAAATACCGAGAGAATGGAGGAAAAGAGATTGTGGCACGGCCACCCTGCCCCGGGGAGTGATTTTTTAATTTCCCTTTCTTTCTTCATCTCTGGCCAGTGCATGAGCCTTATAGCAAAACTAATAAATACATAAATAATTTTATTTTGGACAAAATCTTAACCTAAACCTGATGATACCAAGGAGCTCTGGAAGGTAAACTTCACTTTGGTTCATCCTAACTCTTGGCAAGGGAACAGGGCTTTAGACTTCTGCCTTCTGTCAGTCTGGCTCAGGACTGCTTGGGAGGGTAGTTGTGGGAGTCAAGTCCAGGCACTTCTGGAGCTTTGCTAGAGCAGGCAAAAAGGTCTCAAGGACAACTCTGTAAAGAGTGACAGGGATGGGTTCCTGGAAGGAAAGCACAAACACCTGGGAAGGCACTGCAGATGTCTAGGGTGGTGTGAGTAGACCATAGACAGTATCTACCACAGTTACGTTTTCCATCCTGCCACTGACCAACCCAAAGGAAAAGCAGATCCGGAAGAGAGTGATTTATTCCCTCCCAGTATTTGCTGAGCACCTCTATCTGTCCCCCTCCCTGTGCTAAGGGCTTGGATTTGAAGATGAATGTGATGAAAGCGATTATTACTTTATGGATCAAATGCAATGGGAATCATCCCCAAAGCAAAGTTGCTGGTCTCAAAGACAATGAGGGCCATTGGGAATATATAAAGCATTTGAAAAATAGAATTGACTCCACCAGGGAGTGAATCAATTAATAATTATTAGGTGATTGAAGAGACAGTGCTTTTAAAATCCCAAATAGAATTAAATGAAGAATAATTGTTTCAGTGATCCACACCAAATTAGCAGTATTTGCAATGCGCAAAGCCTCATTTTACAATAAAGCCAAGCAGAGCATTGGAGATAGTCCAAGTTCGGGTGCTTGACTTGCAAGAGGGTCATGGAATAACGGGCTCGCCCACCTACAGTGGTGTTTCTGCCTCCACGGGGCATCTGGAGGCCAGCAGTGCTGAGAAGAGGGGCAGAAGTGAGAGCCCCAGAGAAGATCTATCAGGAGAGGAGGGGAGCCTTCTCCAGGAGTCAGCGGTGAGTGGGCAAGCTGGAATATTTTTTCACCTTAACTTCACATACTCTCATCGGAAGTCCCTGGGTTTCCTTGTTTTCTTTTGTTTCACTATATTTGTCCTTTATTCACGATAGAGAAAGAGAAAGAGAGAAAGAGAGAGCGAGAGTCTGTGAGGTCTGTCTATGCCGTGATCTCCTTCCTCCAGCCCTCTCGTCCTCGGGATCTTGGGCACTTGTGTGTGTCTGGCATGATTCAGGCTGACCGGGCCCGGAGTTTGAACTGCAGTCACCGTGTGGGATCTGGCCTCTCTTGAGCAGAGTATTATTACTACACCACAGAATCAGCCTCTGGGCTTCCTTGTTCTCCATTAGAAATTGCAGATATTTCAGTAACCAATCACTTCCAAATATCACAGCTTCTTTCAATAGATTTTAAACTTCCGGTTTCTGTAGGAGGAGGACATCTTGGAGGAGCTGGCTAAGCAATGAATGGCACGTACTGGCACGTACACACATCAGCGACAAGCTGAACCTGAACTAACGATGAGAGTCGAGCCGGTCAAAGCCCTTTGCCATGTGGGCACACAAGCAGCTGGAGGAAGAGTGAATACACGAGGGTTGGTTTAAGAGTGGGCTCTAGGGACTGAGCTCAAGGGCGGAGTCTGTAACTCATTCATTTATGGATCCTCATTTTACGACCTAGAACAGTGCTTTGCATGTGGCGATGTTTCACGAGCGTGGGCAGAACTGAGTTGAGGAGCACCAAAGAGGCGGAGGAGCTACCATTCCAATTTGAAGGGCTGCTCTTAGCCAACCATATAGTCATCACATTGAATTTCTTACCTAGACAGTGTAGACTTTCATGCCCTGGGTCCAACTTACTTATCTAGTCTCTCTTCTAAGCATATTTTTCAAATAGATTAAAATAAAGCGGGACCAGCAGTTAGCGTAATGGCTATGTTGCTGGACTCCCACGTAGTTGACTGCGGTTCGAATTCCGGACCCGGTGGCTTAAACTCACACCAGGCGCGTGTGCGTGCGTGCCCAAGATCCCGAGAGGAGAATGGAGGAGAAGGGATTGCGGCGTGGCCATCCCCCCTGGGGGGTGATTTCTCGCTTTCTGTCTCTCTGTCTCTCTCTGTCTGTCTGGCGAGTGCACGCGCCCTATAGCAAAAACCTCTCCAAAAAAACAAAAAATAAAGCACACATTGTAATATTTTTTGTAACTGTTCTATTTCTATATAGCAAGTGCAAATTATAGTTCATATTTTAAATGTTTTCCTGAATTTGAATAATATCTTCAATGTTAACATTTATTTTTATTTTCATTTCTTTGTTTTAAAACTAAAGAGTGGGTTGAGAAAATACAACATTACATCAGAGGAATGATCTAATTGCACACTTTACCTTTTGCAAGTGTTATTATTTTATTAAAATTCATTTTATTAGTTACTACAATATTACTATTTATTACTATGTATACATTTTTTTCCTTTTGTAAAAATGTTAGTATAATTTTAACATATGTTACTTCCTTATTTATAGTAATAATAATCTTCATTTCTTTTCATTTACTCTTTTCATAGGGCCAACAAGTGGCGTGGTGATTATAGGCACTGGACTCCCACATGGCTGACTGCAGTTCGAGTCCTGGACCTGGAGGCTTACTTTCTCACTTTCACTCTCTCCCTCTCTCACTCTGTCCCTCTCTAATCAAATTAAAATAAATAAATAAATATATGCAGTGAAATAAAATAATTTTAAAAATTATTTTCACTAGCCTACTAATATAGACAAAATGAAATAAAAATAATTTTACTGTCCATATTTATTTGCTGGCCATTGTTGTTATTCATGACATACTCAATTGCAAACATCTGTCACATCGAAGAGGAAGGTGTAAAGAACAATCTTCTCTGGGTACCAATGGGCTTAGAGGGCCAGCCCATGGCCTGGTGGTTACGGGAGTGGGATCTCACATGCCTATTGCCCCGTTCGAGTCTGGACCCAGTGGCTTGAGAAACATGCCGGGCACGTGTGTATGTATGACCAAAATCTGCAAGGAGAAAGAGATGGAAGAAGGGATTGTGTGAAAGGAGAAGGGATTGTGGTCTGACCATTCCCCCACGGGCCCGTGGGAGGTTGCCTGCTCTCTCTCTCTCTAACAAGTGCACATGCCCCCTGGCAAATTAAAAAAAAGGAAAGCAGGCTACGTCCACACCCTCACCTGCCTACCTCAAATGCTATGACTTTGCCCCTTGCACACGGCCCTAGACATACTAGCTTCCTTCCTGGCCCCCCAACTCAAGGTTCTGACATTGGATAGTCCATTTCATTGGAGCCCTTTTGGCCCAGGGAGGCACGTGCCCTTAGCTCTTCACCTCTGCTCATTCATCACCTTGTTAGTTGTTCTTTCTTGAGCACTTATTTCAAATGTAACCCATGTGCCCTGTGTCTCCCACCGCTCACCCCTGACCTTCGCCAGCACTTCCTGCTTACATTCCTACCCTCGTTTCCTCCTTGGCAATTCACTATTCGTTGTTTACTTGCTCTGTCAGCCAGTCCCTCCCTACCGAAACATCAGCTCCATCCCGGTGGTGACTTTTATTTACCTTGATTTCCTCACAACACCTTGTGTTGTTTGTTTGTTTGTTTGACTTTGATTTTGTCCCAGCACCTTGAGTAGTGCCTGATAGAAAATAAGTCCTTGGTATATGGTTTTCTCAGCAAATTAATGAAGAACCATAAAATGAAGGGATTGAACCAGAGAGAGGTTAAGTAAAATCCAATGAAGGGAACTTTCATACCCATGGAAATGTGTGCATTATGCTTGGGGGCGAAAAGCGATCCATTTCATCAGACTCTCAAAGGTCTCCATAAACCCAAAAGGTGAATAAGCCAGGACCAGGCAGCCCTGTTTGTCCCCTGAGCTGCTGCACTCAGAGCCTTGCCACCTCTTTTCCCGGGCTCTGGTCATCCCCTTTGGCCCATTTAATTTTTTTTTGCCCCAGTGGTGGACTTGTGTCCTCATTTCATTTACTAACTAGACCTTGAATATATGAAGGACAAGATATCATCTCATTCATTTCTGTACCCTCCTTCAACACTGGCCCTGCTTTGAGAGCAGAAGAATTCACTAAAGTGAATTAACAAGATGGGATGAGGTTGAGAAATAATAAGGAAAGTTACCTTTTTTACAGCTTAGGCTCTTTTTCTTTTCTGTCTCTAGATAAAATACTCTACTTCCATTCATCTCAGATTTTCCATACTTCACCAAATTCTCAATTTGCCAAGCTCCAAAATAGGAAATAGAGCTTTGAAACAGAAAATTCTCAGTAGCTGAGCCCCAAAATAGGAAAGGGTGGGCAAGGCCGTAATCATGCCTAAACTCTCTGTCCTGACTGGGAGGGTGTGTGGGTTGTTTTGATCCAATGGTAGTTAGACAAGAAACGAAGGCCGATTGGCTCTGCCTAAGGACAGACTAGATGCAGTTCAAGAGGTGGCATTCGATTCTGTATTTCATAGAGAATTAGTCACTTATCAAATTGCAAGTCTCTTTCTAACCTTCGTGGTTGTAACAAACAGCTCACAAGGTTGCTAGCCAGATACCATAGGCCACTCATACCCTGTCCCCTGGCATACAGCCCCTGCCTTATGCCAACTGGGCTGACAACTTCCTTCTCCTTAGTAAGGAGTTTGCCCCGAGGGCTCATCAAGAGGTACTATGTTCTGCTTCCAGTCACAGACAGTTGAGAATCCAAACTCTTCAGATGGAATAGATGTGAAGAGTCCCAATTTAAGTTTCAATCTTCTGAGTTCTATGGCTAGAAATAATACAGGGGGCCAGTAGGAAACCACTGTTACCAAGACCGAGGTTTGCTTTTTCAGTGAGAGATCCCTCAACATCCTTCCCCCAAAGAAGGAATAGACTGGCTAGTTTACTTCACTGATGTAAGACTGGATCTCCAGATTTCTCATGGGCTCCTAACACTATGACACTTCCCTTCTCTCTCCCCCCCGCCCCCCAGAGGTTTCTGTTTTATGGTGCATGCACTCACCAAAGAGAGAGTCAAAAAGCAAGAAATCACCTCCAGGGAGGGATGGCCATGCCACAATCCCTTCTTTTCCATTCTCTTAGGATCTTGAGCACGTGCACGCGCGCACACACACACACACACACACACACACACACACAGTGATTTTCAAATCACTGCGTCCAGGACTCAAACCACTGTTGGCCATGTGGGAGTCCAGTGACATAACCACTACGCCCTCTGCTGGCCTGCCCTTTATGCTTTAATATCTGTTTTAGACCTTCCAGGAGCCAGGGTTTAAAGCAGATGTGATTTTTTTTTTTTTTTTTTTTTTGTTAAAGGGCACGTGCGCTCGCCAGACAGACAGAGAGAGACAGAGAGACAGAAAGCGAGAAATCACCCCCCAGGGGGGATGGCCATGCCACAATCCCTTCTCCTCCGTTCTCCTGTCGGGATCTTGGGCACGCACGCACACGCACCCGGTGTGAGTTATAAGCCACCGGGTTCGGGATGCGAACTGCGGTCAACTACATGGGAGTCCAGCAACATAGCCATTACGCTAACTGCTGGTCCCCAAAGCAGATGTGATTATTTTTTTTTCAGAACTTGTTCTCTGGTGGCTAAAGTAAGTGCTCAATACTTAGAGAGTCTCAAGATTATTTAATGCAGATTATTTAATGCCTAATGAATTAATTCTTTGTATGATGAATAGGCCCGTTGTCAGTGTGAACACTTCTGGAGCCTGCAAGCTCAGTACTTCTAAAGCACTTCTAAGGAATTGTGATTATTAAAAGACTATATGTTGAACTGGGTATTTAAGACTGGTGCAGGGCAAAGGTGCTTGTCATCAGCTGGGAAGGAGTGGGATCTCGAGCCTTGGCTAGTGGAGAGACAGAGTCAGTCTATCACACACAAAGCAAAGATGGCCAAGCCACTTGCCACGTTTCCGAGCTCTTCATGACTGACGGTGCTGTTTACATCTCTGTTGTCCTGATTAGACATCACACTCCGTGATCCACTCTACCGGCAGGTCTCCCATTGACTTTTCTTAATGCCTGCAGTAAGCTCCATCCTCTCACCTCTCAACTGCTTTCGCACATTCTCTTTCCTGACCTAGAATGTACTCACCATCTCCGTTATCTCCCCACCTTTCCACCTGGTTAACTTCTGATTTTTGAGATGTCAGAATAGATGTTGCTTCCTTTGGGAAGCTGTTCTTATTCCATTAAATCTTAATGTTATATCCTTCCTATTTAAGAGGCTGTTTGTTTGTCTGCCTCTATGTAAAATCCCTCAGGGCAGTGACTCTCCTTTTCATCATTTCCCAGGGCCTACCACCATGTCTAGAACATCTGTTCACTACGTAATTGCTGAGTTAAAACTGAACTGAGTTGCTATGAGTGTTATATATTATATCTCTGGGCTTTAAGTAACAGAAAACTCAACAGTGGCTTTATAAGAATATTTAATTACATACAAGGAGACTTCAAAGAGTTTGTGAAAAATAAAATTAAAGTTTGAATTTCTTTGGGCGTCAACAAATTTTTAAATCTGGGGCTGGCAGGTGGTGTGGTAGTTAAGGCTCTGGACTCCCACATGACGGACTGAGGTTTGAGTCCCAGACCTGACAGATTGTGTTCTCTCTTTCTCTGTAGGTGTGTATGTGTTTCTCCCTGGTCAAACTGAAGGACGATAATAATAAGTAAATAAGTGTGTAAAATTTTTTTGAAATCCATGCATAGTTTTTTCATAACATGCATTTCTATGAACTTTTTAAAGACCCTGCATGTTTCACATGGTGTCTGGAGCTGGGTAGGTCCAGGCCCAGTTCATGGCTCAGTGGTATCATAATCATCTAAGCTCTTTAATCCTTCCTCCATCGTCACTAACATGGTCATTTTTTCTTCCCCACGAGCTAAAGATGGCTGCTATGCTTCAAGCACTGCACCTCCTATACCACTTGGAAGGAAGGAAAGGCGTAGAAAACCATGTTCCTCTCTCTCCTCAGTAGGGTAAACTCTCCACGAGACCCCTGGCCCCAGCTAGCCTCACTTTGTAGTTCAGTCTTTAGAACTGGGTCATGTGGCCACTCAGGCAAATCATGACTCACCGTGGCTGTTTTGAGTTGAAGTCATAAGTCATGCTGCCCAGAGTTGGTGATCTTGCAGCAAGACGTGTGCATCAGCCGCTGATGAGGGAGAAGTTGTTGATAGCAACTTGTGTCTTTAATTAGGTTTCACTAAAATCCAGAATTCCTTTCTCCAAACCTGAGCGGGACCTTAAATTGGTACTACTTCAAGTGCCACACGCATGATGGCCTAGTGTTCTGGAGTTGTAGCCCTCAGTAGCCTCTCTGCAGGAAAGGCTGTGATTGTCCATTCATTTCAGCTGCCACACCTCCGGGGCCAAGAGCGCTGCCCCTGGCGACTCTTTTTTTTTTTTTTTTTTTTTTTTTTTTTTTTGAGAGATTTTTGTTATAGGGCGCATGTGCTTGCCAGACAGAGAGAGAGAGACAGAGATAGAAAGCGAGAAATCATCCCCCGGGGGGAATGGCCACGCCACAATCCCTTCTCCTCCATTCTCCTCTCAGGATCTTGGGCACGCATGCACATGCGCCCGGCGTGAGTTTAAGTCATTGGGTCTGGGACTCGAACCGCGGTCAACTACATGGGAGTCCAACAACATAGCCATTACGCTAACTGCTGGTCCCCCCTGGTGACTCTTAAACATCAAGGTGGGCCCTAGTGCCCGCTCGAGGCCACCGATGACTATTTCAGTCAGCAGAAAGAGTCGAGTATCATCCTCTACTAGTTTTCCCATCCAGTAAGTTTTATTCTATGGTCAAAGTGGCATGGATCTCGACTGGACGCCGTAAAGGCAATAAAATGAGAAAAAAAATCATCATGAAAAAATGAAAATATTAAATTCTACTCCTAGGGAACCAGCAGTTAGCGTAATGGCTATGTCGCGGGACTCCCACGTAGTCGACCGCGGTTTGCGTCTTGGACCCGGTGGCTTAAAACTCACACCGGGCGCGTGTGCGTGCGTGCCCAAGATCCCGAGAGGAGAATGGAGGAGAAGGGATTGCGGCGTGACCATCCCCCCTGGGGGGTGATTTCTCGCTTTCTGTCTCTATGTCTCTCTCTGGCTGTCTGGCGAGCGCACGCGCCCTATAGCGAAAAACCTCTCCAAAAAAAAAAAAAAACAAAAACAAAAACAAAACAAAACAAAAAAACTACTCCTATATCAGGTTATAGTTTACCTAACTCTTTGATGAAAATATTAAATTCAGTGATGATTATACAGGTGTGGAGATTTGGGCTATATTCTTTTTTAAAAAGATTTATTTAATTTATTATTTTATCATCATTTTAAATTTGCTATTGGGCACATGTGCTCAGCAGAGAGAGAAAGTAAGAAAACAAGCCACCAGGTCTGGGACTCAAACCATGGTCAGCCAAGTGGGAGTCCAGTGCCTTAATCACCACACCACCTGCTAGTCCCTTGGGTTATATTCTTAATACTCAGATTTTCTAGTCCTCCTCCCTCAAATGATTTGGTCATTTCAAAACGGTTTATAAACTATAAATGCAGAAAAGAAAGGAATCAAGTTATTATTACAGTTTTGCTTTCTGAGTTTCTCTGTTCACGAGGCACATTGTGATTGTGACGCTGACTCTCACCTCTCCTGGAGTGTGGTTGCAACAGCAACTACTGTTGCTCTCCTTACAAATATCATCTTAAATCCTCACACCAGCCCTGCAGTTAGCACTGACATCTTACACACTGCTAGCCTGAAACTCAGATGTACGTGATTCGTCTGGGGTCATCAATCAAGCAGGGATTCGACCTGGGGTTTTTCTGGTTCCAGATGATTTCCATATCTTTTGTCATGAACCGACCTCTCTGCCTTCAGTCCTTATTGCCACCCCCAAAGGCTCATTTTTTTGGTCTAAAAACCATAGGATTTTTATACATCTCTCACTTGTGAATTCTTTTACGTGAAGTTTTCAGCAATGTAGCCGTTCTCATTGACTGAGACACTTACGGATGGCAAACCTGATTCTGACCTTTCCAACTCAACAACCCAACTTCCTCTGTCTCCTCATTCCTTACGTCCAGAAGGACTCACATCTAGCCCAGTAAACAAACACCAGGAAGGAAAAAATCCAAAAACCACAGGCTGATAGATTAACAGGCCAAGCCTGTGGCTGAGGAGAGGATTACATTTTTCTTTGTTCTTCTAATGGGCAATGTGTGTACTAAGAGATTTAAAAGCACCCGAGACCAGCGATGACAAGCAGTGACTGTTCTGAGGTCACAGGCTCACAGGTGGTTGTACCTTTCCCAAGGAACTGGCCAAGACCCCAACAGTTCTGGCATAGATGGAAGAGAACAGTAAGGGCCACCGGGCTTTGCTCAACCCAGGAGAGGAGAATGAACTGGTGAGTCTTCCCTTCTTTGTACTGATGGTCTCAAACCACCCAAGGCTGTGGCAGGGGCTGCTGTTCTCAGCTACATCAGCAAACAGACCCTAGCACTGACGATGCAGGCTGCAGGACCTGCAGAGGTTTCCTTCTGGTGAGGCTTCTGGAGAGCAGCAGGGCACCGTGTCATCACAGGGGAGCCTGCGGAGGCTGAGAAAGTTGTGTGTTCTGGAGGGGAGAGTTCTTGCCGTTTTCAGACGTGCGTGAAGCTTCCTCAGACGTTCTGCAGGCACCGGGGTGCACTCTCACATGACGCTTTTTGTGGTGGCCCCCCTTATCGTCTGCTTCACCATGTAGGAAGATAAACTCTGGCAAAACTCGAAACTCATTCTGTTTTTATTCTTAGGCTGTTTTTCTTAGGTTCGCGTAACCCAGGCTTAGGCTGTTGGGGGCTGAAGTCATGCTTTTTACTAAGACCAGAGAGACATTTTAAGCACCAAGTACTGAAAGGGTAGAGGAAGATTTGAATTTTAGTACAAATTAAAACAAAACAAAACAAAACTTTATATCTATTTTCCCTACTGCCACCTTCTACTGAACTTATTTAAGTGAAAAACAATCAGTAAAAATGTGCAAACTCCTGTAGTGCCTATTGGTGGTTTTATTATGATTTTACATTATAATTGTATTTACCCTTCATAACTCAGTGATGAAAGAACTAATCCTATTTCATTGGAGAGAAATCTGAGAACAGAGAGGCTGAGTAACTTGCCCAAGGTCATTAGCCTGCAAAGGACAGGCTGGTAATGCAGCCTTCTGCACGATTTGCGCTCATGCTGTTTACACCGCAGGTGTCTCTGGTCAGGCAACGAGCAAAGGAGGCACAGGGGGTACAGCAGGTGGTTAAGATGCTGGCCGACTGCACGGTTCAAGTTCCGTACCTGGCAGCTTGAAAAACATGTCAGGTATGTGTTGTATGGCTAAAATCTTGAGAAGAATGGAAGAAAAGGGATTGTGGTGTGGTTGTCCCCCTGGGGTGATTTCTCACTTTCTCTTGCTCTGTCTCTCTCTGTCTCGTGCAATAAATAAATAAATAAGGAGACAGAAAGGTGGGGAAAGGACAGCTGGTGGCCCACTGGAAGGCCAACAAGAACCTGGAGGGAAGGGCTCACTTATCAGAAGGGGTCGTTTTCCTGTCTGGCTCCACAGTTCCCCGTGAGAGCTGTAGGAAACCCACCCCTGCTCCCGTTCCACCGCCTTCACCTGTTAATCCATGTGAAAGACGAGATCTCATCCGTACCTCTGCTGGCCAATGAGGCAGCGAGCGAGCGCCAGGAAAGCAGTCGGCCCAGGTGCAGTGTGCTGTATGTGGAACACAGAGTTTGAAGAACTTCGTTTAAAAAAAAAATGTAGGGACCAGCAGTTAGCGTAATGGCTATGTCGCTGGATTCCCACGTAGTCGACCGCGGTTCGAGTCCCGGACCCGGCGGCTTAAACTCATGCCGGGCGCGTGTGCGTGTGTGCCCAAGATCCCGAGAGGAGAATGGAGGAGAAGGGATTGTGGCGTGACCATCCCCCCTGGGGGGTGATTTCTCGCTTTCTGTCTCTCTGTCTCTCTCTGTCTGTCTGGCGAGCGCACGCACCCTATAGCAAAAACCTCTCCAAAAAAAAAAAAAAAAAAAAAGTAACATCTCTCAATAATTTGTCTATGGATTAGACATTGGAATTGGTATTTTAGATGGACAGGGTTAAATTAAATTTATGAGAAGAAATAATTTCATCTGCTTCTTTTTACTTCTTCAATGGTGGATGCCAGGAATTTTTAAATGAAAAGTTGGCTCATGTTGTGGGTTGCATTACGGCACCATGCTGAGTTTGAGGGCGGTGTAGTGCTTTAAAATCTTCACACTGAAAGGATTTAAAGACTTAACATCTATGCACCTGTGTTCACTGCTGGATAGCCCTGAGCCAGCTCTGATGTTCTTCAACCTGTACATGAATATGCATGAAAATCTTATGTCGCTCTTCGATCTTCTCTGACGAAGTGTTGTCTTTGTTAAAGTTTATAGCCCAGTATTTTATTTCTCTCAATCACAGAGAGGTCATGAGTATCAAAGGTTTAAATTCTGGGGAACCAGCAGTTAGAGTAATGGTTATGTCGCTGGACTCTCACGTAGTCAACCGCGGTTCGCGTCCCGGACCCGGTGGCTTAAACTCACGCCGGGCGCGTGTGCGTGCGTGCCCAAGATCCCGAGAGGAGAATGGAGGAGAAGGGATTGCGGCCTGACCATCCCCCCTGGGGGGTGATTTCTCACTTTCTTTTTTTTTTTTTTTTTGGAGAGGTTTTTTTCGCTATAGGGCGTGTGCGCTCGCCAGACAGACAGAGAGAGACATAGAGACAGAAAGTGAGAAATCACCCCCCAGGGGGGATGGTCACGCCGCAATCCCTTCTCCTCCATTCTCCTCTCGGGATCTTGGGCACGCACGCACACGCGCCCGGCGTGAGTTTTAAGCCACCGGGTCCGGGACGCGAACCGCGGTCGACTACGTGGGAGTCCAGCGACATAGCCATTACGCTAACTGCTGGTTCCCTCACTTTCTGTCTCTATGTCTCCCTCTGTCTGTCTGGTGAGTGCACGCGCCCTATAGCGAAAACCTCACCAAAAAAAAAAAAAAAAAAGTTCAAATTCTGGGCCAGGCGTGTTTCTTTTTTCTTAGTGATCGAACATTTTAGAGGCATCCACTAAAATCCTCTTCTAGGAATTCCCCTGTGCTTACTTCATGTTGTCAGGGCAGTCTGGGAGTGGGTGCTGCTCATTTCTCACTCACAAACCATACATTTGGGCAAAGAGCACAGATGCAAATCCTATTTCTTTTTTTTTTCTTTTTTGGAGAGGTTTTTGCTTTAGGGTGAGTGTGCTCGCCAGACAGACAGAGACAGAGAGACAGAAAGTGAGAAATCACCCCCCGGGGGGATGGCCACGCTGCAATCCCTTCTCCTCCATTCTCCTCTTGGGATCTTGGGCACGCACGCACACGCGCCCGGCGTGAGTTTAAGTCACCGGGTCTGGGACTCGAACCGCGGTCGACTTACATGGGAGTCCAGCAACATAGCCATTACGCTAACTGCTGGTCCCAAATCCTATTTCTTCTGATCAGGGAATCTGGTAAATCAGGCAGGCCAGGTGGGACCCAGGGTTATTTAAGTGCATAAACTAAAAAGGAAGTTGTGACTTAGCTCCAAGCCATTGCTGTCCTACACATCAACAGCCCCAGTGTTGTCAGGTCATTGGAATTTATTATTATTATTATTATTATTTTTGCTATAGGGCACATGCTTTTGCCAGAGCCTGAAAGAGACAGAGGGAGAGAAAGTGAGAAAGCAAACCCCTGCAGATGGCCATGCCATAATCTCCTCTCCATTCTCTCACATTTGAAACATGTGCCAAGCATGTGTCTCAAGCCGCTGTTTCCAGACTCAACGTCAGTAGTGAGCTAGGTGGGATCCAACTGCCTCCACCTCCATGCCGTGTGCTGGCCCTAGATCTTTAGAGTTTTAAAGGGAAGTCAGAAATCTGGATTTTTCTGAAATGTAGATTTTTATGTGAAACAGACTGATTTTAAATTTTGAAAACATTTAATAAAAACATGAGTGGGTCACACTAAACCTGAGCATGGTCTAGACCCGGCCTTGGGGCCGGCCAGCTATTACTTAGGGCCTTTGCCCACCTGCTCTTCTTTTCCCGAAGGTTCTCCATGGCTCAGTCTCACGTCTACTTGCAGACATCACTTTAAGTAGGCAATCAGTTACGATTGAGAACAATTATGGTGAAAACTAGATACTACTGGGGGAAATGATAAATTCCTTTAATCAAATAAGCACCCATGAAACCTGAGTGCACAGAGACCTGTGAGATGACCCGGTGCAGTCCGGGTGGTTCGGCTAGCCCTTAATGAATACAAGGCATTGCATAGCCTAGGCCCCCGAACTCTGTGGTCATTCCTTTCTCCCGTTCCAGGCAGAACTACAGAAAGTGGGGAGGGGCCCCCAGTGTGCACTGCGCTGGGCTCAGTGCCCGGCCCTGGTAGGTTTTAATCTCACTGTGGTGATAGATGCCCTCACCACACGGGCCCTTATGAACCTTCCCAACCTGCTCCCATCCGCTCCCACCTCTCCTCCACTGCCTGGCTCAATCAGGCTCCTTTTCCTTTCCTTATCTTTTCCCTAAAGATCTGCTGTGCCTGGTGTTATGCCCAACCTCTTCCTTCACAGCTTTTCTTATCTTCTCGCTCTTTTTTAAAAGTTTTTATTGCCATAGGGCATGAGCACTCGCCAGGGAGGGACAGAGACAGAGAAAGCGTGAGAAATCACTCCTGTGGTGGGTGACCATGCCACAGTCCCTCCTCCTCCGCTCTCCTCTTGGGATTTGGAGCATACACACACACGTGCCTGGTGTGATGTTCAAACCCTTGGGTCCAGGATTTGAACTGTGGTCCACCACGTGGGAGTCCAGAGCCTTAACCAGCCACGCCACCTGCTGGTCCCTCTGTCTTCTCTTGCGGTCCTCAGGACCTGACAGCTTCCCTAGTAATCCACAGGAACCTTCGCAACACAGACCCTACCTGAGCCAGAGACTTCAGGCTGTACAGAGTTCTTCAAAAGTCTGTGAGAAAATGGAATTAAAGTATGAATTTATTTCAGTGCAAAAAGTTTTGAACCTCACACTAGTTTTTACATAATGTGCATTTCCATGAACTTTTTGAAGATCTCTCATCTAGCCCGATGCCTAATAGACTGGGGTTTGGCCCCAGGCGACCTGAGTTCCAATTCCAATTTAGTTAGGCAGATTATTTAACCTCTATAAAACCTGCTGTGTGGGATATCGAGGTGTGGATTAAATGAAGTAATAGAGCTTTTCCAAAGGTATGTTCTGTCGAACAATATTGTTACTAAGTAGTATATAAAAAGGTTTCTTATTTGAGAAATACTAGATGAAATAGGTACACAGGGGACAACGGGGCTTTTCAAAGTCTGGGGTGTATTAGAATTCTCTGTGACCCTCTAAGAGGCTATCATGGTATGCTCCAGGCCTACACTCGTGCAGCATGGCATCCTCTCTCTCTCTCTCTCTCTCTCTCTCTCTCTCTCTCTCTCTGTCTCTCTCTGTATGTTTGTGTGCACTCTCCCCTGATTCCTGCTTACGGAACCTCTGTAGAAAAGGTTGGACAATAGGTATTGTTTTGTCATTATTATCCTCTGGGAAGAAAAAGAAATCCTGTCTCTTCTCAGCCAGGTGAGTCCAGAAGCACATTCTGTGCTCAGAGGTCTCTGTTTCGGAGCCTTCTCTGGCTACATTGGCTTGCTGCCTTTCCCTCTGAAGACAGACTT